>OY728138.1:1873680399-1874880399 GCA_963277665.1 Viscum album
ATGTGGAGTGATGGAGATGGGTTGGCCTAGATAAATGGGCTACACAACGTGTAATGAACATAAACACCATGTGTGTAAACATGGTCTGTGTGGCTATGTGAATGAGGTACCCAGGCATGATTCAGGCTGGTATACGGTTTGTACCAAACATACACACCGTGTAATTTCAAATTTCAAATTGTATATTGTGTGGCTGTATAAAAAAGTACATGGCGTGTGTTCTTCACTTCATGCACATGTAATGCGGGAGCCGAACCAGCATTCGATCTGAAAAACACCCTAAATGTAATGAAAACTAGGAAATAAGGAGTGTAGAATGGTGTACTTGAAGTGAGGATTGAAAGACAGCAGAAATCGGACTGAAAAACACAAAAAAATCTGTGGATTTTAGGTAAGGATGTCGTGCGGTGTCCGAGAGAAGAAAACAGTGAGGGGGGGGCACCGTGCGACATGGGGTGTGGCCACGTAGTGTTTCCATCTTTTATATCCAGATTACACGGCGTGTACTCTAGCTGATACGTCGTGTAGTTTTTTTAACAATATATAATATAATTATTATAGTAAATAATATAATAATTAATATTCATAATTAAAATAAAAGAAATATATATATATATATATATATATAATTTACCAAAAATAATGCTATAAACGTAATGTATTGGGAAATACACGTTGTCTGTTCTAAAATTGGAAAAAGATAAGTACAACCTTTGGTCTACAGCTTGGGGTGAGGTTCGAACCAGCGATCAGCTGTTCCAAACGGAAGCCCTCGACCACTAGAGAAAAGGTTGTACTATTTCTCATGTTTATTAATTTTGTATATTTAATTTACAGGGCCAATACTACATGAGGGTAAGGAAAGGAACAGTGTGTGGTTTTTAATTAGAATAAAAGGGATGAAGTTGGGAGATTTGCCATGTTTGAACCCCGGGTCTTTTGGATATAGGGCCAAGAATCTGCCAATATACCAACTTCACCCACATGTATTCCTTTATTTTGTAAATATTTTTAGTTATTAATTAAAACATGGAACACACGATATATATCGAAATATATTTCATGTGGTTTTATTAAAAGAAAAAATGATGGAAATGGGATGGTTGTCAGGATTCAAACTCAGGTCGTTTGGAACCGGGTTACGACCCTGGCCAACCGTTCAATCCCCATCATGAGTTTTCTTATAAATAAATATATATATATATATATATATAATATGAAAAATATCATACACTCCAGGTAAGAAATCATGAGTATAAAAAGGAGGAACCTCGTGTCGAAGGTAGGTATGGAGGGATTTGAACTGATGACGGCTCAAAGAAACTCCAATGACATTAGCATCGGCACTAGCATCATCCATGTATATTACTTAGTTAATATATATATTTATAATACTACAAATAAAGATGAAAAATAATTAGTACACACCGTGTGTATAGGGGGTACATGGAATGTGACCTCTGGGTTGCCTCCTAGGAAGCGCCTTTGTTTTAGGTCGTTGGCATGACCGACTTACCTCTACTTACCTAATATTCATGGTAAAGATAGTTCTCACCATGTCTTCCATGTGATGGTAAGTCTTCAGTCATTGTCTTTTCACCTTGAATGGTTGAACATCCTCCCCAGAAATTTCTACCGCTCCATGGTGGAATAATCATATAAATTGGAATGGTCCCAACCATCTTGAATTTATATTTCTTGTAAATAATCAAATATGGGATTTAAAAATTAGTACCTAATCACTGGGTTGGAGATATTTTTGTGAAATCATCTCATCATGGATTTATCTCATCTTCTCCTTGTATATCTGGCATTCCCATATGCCTCCAATCGGATTTCATCAAGTTCTGAAAGTTGGAACTTACGCTTCTCTTCAGCTACCTTCAAATCAAAATTCAGGGCCTTGACATCCTAGTAAGCTTTGTGCTTCAACTCTACTAGCAAATGGAATGACTTTCCATAGATGAGGAAGAATGGGGAAATCCCTGGTGGTGTTTTGAAAGCTATCTGATATACCCACAAAGCATCATCTAGAATCATGGACCAGTCTTTCCATGAAGTGTTCACTGTTTTCTATAGAATTTGATTGAGCCCATAGTTGGAGAGATCCACCTGTCCACTGGACTAGGGATGATATGGTGTCCCCATATGATGCTTCACTCTATACTTTGATAGTACTCCTTTCATAAATGTGTTGTCTAAGTGGTTCCCTCTTTTGCTGATCAATACTAGGGGAACGCCAAACCTGCTAACAATGTGTTTCTTTAAAAATTCCATTACCACCTTGGTTGTGTAATGTGTTATAGCAATGGATTCCATCCATTTGGAGATGTAGTCGATGCAAACCAGGATGTAAGTGTTCTTGAAAGATGGGGGAAAATTCCCCCATGAAGTCGATGCCCCAGACGTCGAAGACTTCAACCTCTAGGATGGGGTACTGGGGAATCTCATCTCTACGCCCCATATTACCCATTCTTTGGCATCAATCCCAATGGGAAACAAAGGCTCGAGAATCTCTATGCCTGGTGGGCCAGAAAATCCTAGACAATGGGATTTTTTCTATAGTGCAGTCTGACCCATGATGTCCCCCAACTGGCGAGGCATGAAAGAATTCCATGACTCCATGACCTTCAGTTTCCAGGTTGCAACGTTGGATCACCCCATCCCCACAGGATCAAAATAGTAGAGGATCTTCCCAGAAATACCTCTTGACATTAGAGAGAAACCTCTTCCTCTGCTGAAAATAGAGTTCGGGGTGGATGGAACTTGTAACCAAAAAATTAGAAATATCAGTATACCAGGGTTTGGTGATTCTTGTACTGAAAAGAGGTTCTCATTAGGGAAATACACCTTGATCTCTTGATCTTTCTCCTTCTCCAAATGTGGCAACTCTAGGCGGTAGAGATGATCAGAAACAATGTTATCTCTCCCCTTCTTACCTCGGATCTCCAGATCAAATTATTTCAGGAGGAATACACAAAGAATCATTCATGGCTTCACATCTTTCTTGTTCAGTAGGTACTTGAGTGCTGCATGGTCATTATAAACAATAACTTTAGATATAGCTAAGTAAGAATGGAACTTGTCAAATGCGAACACCACTTCCATAATCTCTTTTTATATGGTAGTGTATTTCATCTATGCCTCATTCAGAATCCTGTTGGCATAATAGATAGGTCAGAAAATCTATTCAAGCCACTGGTCTAAGACTGCTCCCACTTCATAGTTATTGACATCGCACATCACTTCAAATTCCTCCTCCCATTTGGGAGCAATCATCACTGAAGCTTATACTAGGCACTTATTTAGGTGTGAAAAAGTTGTGGTGCATGCCTCATTGAACTAAAAAATAGAATCCTTGGTCAGAAGGTTAGTTAGGGGCTGAGATATATTCAAGAAGTCATGGAAAAACAACCTGTAGAAACATGCATGACCCAGGAAACTACAGATGGATCTAACAAAAGTATGAATACAAAGTCATGAAATTACTTATATCATTTTTGGGTCTACATCTATCCACTTCTTCGAGATTTTTTGGCCATGGATGATGCAACTCTACACCATGAAATGATACTTTTCCCAGTTCAAAACCAAGTTAGTGTTCTCACATCTTTACAGAACCATCTCTAAGTGCCGCAAGAAAGTGGTGATTGATTTTTTGTAAATAGAACAATAATCCATTAACACCTCTAGGATCTTTTCAACGATTTCATGGAATATATCCATCATATAATGTTGGAATGTGGTGGGAGCATTTCACATGCTAAAGAACACCCTTTGGTAAGCAAATGTACTGTAAGGGCAAGTAAATGTTCTCTTCTCTTAATCCTCTAGGGCAATGGAAATCTGATTGTAGCCAAAATATTTTTCAAGGAAGTAGTAAAAATTGTGCCCAGCTAGTCTCTCTAGCATCTTATCCATGAAGGTTAGGGGAAATGATCATTCCTCGTGGTGTCATTCAGCTTCTTGTAGTCCACACAGACAATCCATCTTGTGACAGTGCGTGTGGGGATGAGCTCATTCTTCTCATTTGAAATGATAGTGAGACCCCCCTTTTTGGGTACCACTTGTAGGGGACTCAACCACGGACTATCTGAGATGGGGTATATGATTCCTTCATACAGAAAATTAATTACTTATTTCTTCAAAAATTCCATCATGTGGGGTTCAAGCGTCATTTTGGTTGCCGAGATGGTTTCGATCTTTCTTCGAGTAGCACCTTGTGGGTGAAAATGGTAGGGATGATGCCCTTAAAGTTTGTAATTTTCCACCCAATGGCTTATTTCTTCCACTTCAAATCCTACAAAAGTGCATCCTCCTTCTCTTGTGATAGTGCTTTACTAAGTATGATGGGCAATGTATGATGGTGTCCCAAATACCCGTACTTATAGAAGAAGGGAGAGGATTCAATTCTAGTGTATGAACCTTTAGAATCGAAGGTACAAGTGGTTTTACTTCTACCTGCTCCAGATTGTGAGGAATAATAGCATGTTTCCAGTAATGGACACCCTAGCCTTCAAGGAATTGAAGGTCCTCTAGTGCTACATTAGCTGGAATGTCTGGAAAAACCAAGTCATCTGAGGAGAAAGAACACACCAAGTTGAATCTTTTCTATTTAATTGATCATCCATGATGGTCACTGCATAGAAGCCCTCATGATCTGATAATGATGCTTTCTTGATGGTTTTGAGAACATTATAGGAGACTCTTTCATCTCCTACTCTAAAAATAATCTCCCCCTGGTGTACATTGATCAATACATTCCCAGTGACCAAGACAGACCTTCCTAGGAAGAGAGGTTCCTCCTGGTCTTCCTCCATGTCGAGGATGATGAAATATTTAGGGATGAATAACCTGCACACCTTTACCAGCACGTCCTCCAGTATCCCCTTTGGATATGTGATGGATCGGTTATCAAGATGAAAGGCTACTCAGGTAGGCTTCAGATCGTTGATCCCTGGATTCTTAAAAACTTTGAAGGGCATGAGGTTGACGTTGGCCCCTGAGTCATAGAGGGCCTTCCTAAACTCACATGGTCCAATAGTTCATGGGATAGTGAAGCTACTTGGATCCTGGAGTTTGGGAGGAATCAAAAGTTGTACGACCACTAAGCACTCCTTGGTCAGTGCAATGGTGCCTAGATCCTCCATATTTCTTTTGTTGAAGAGTATTTTCTTCATGAATTTCACATATGTGGGCATCTGTGTTAGTGCCTCAGCAAATGTAATGTTGATGTGAAACTTTCGGAGCACTTATATGGACTTGCCGAACTGGTGGTCCAAATTTCTTTGCTTCATCCTCTCCGAGAAGGGTAAAGCAGGCTTAAAGGGTTTGATAACCTTCTTTCCTTTACCTTTTGAGGACTCTTTTGGTAGGTATTTGGATAAGGAGGGGTCTGTAACTATACCTTCTTTATCAGTAGGGGTGTATGTGCATTTGGATATGGTGGTTCCTTCTATTGTAGCTCCTTTCCACTTCACAGTTCAATGACATGGGCCTCCTCTCTCAAGTTCTTCTCAGTGTTACCCAATAGTGTACCGGGATACCTCCCCAAGAGTTGGTTTTCCAACTCACTGATTTGGTTCTCCAGAATTCGAATAGAAGCCTCCTGATTCTGGAATCTGGTCTCAGCAATAGATATATACTTGTTCATGAGATCCTCTAACCTTGAGGTGTTCTCCTACTGAGGTGGTTGTGCAGCTAGTGGAGGAGGTAGATGTCACAGATGCTGCAGGTGAGGGTTTTGATACACTTGTTGTAGGTAAGAGCCCTGCTGAGGTTATTATTTCCTTAGGTACTGGCTCTGATACTGGGGATGACCATAGTTGGGTGGTCGTTAGGGTAGAGGATTCTGCTACTGTGGGCCCCTGCCTCTGTTCTAGTGATCACGCCATGCTGGGTTCTGGTACTTATAGTACTGGTTCGGCCCTCGGTTTTGAGAAACATAGCTCACCTCACTCGTCGAAGGGTCGGCTATAGGTCCCGGGCATTCTCCAATGATATGGTTATCACCACATTCACTGTATGTCAGATGGTTCACCGCATGTGCTTGGGATGTGCCCTTTAGATTCAACGTATCGATCTTTTTTGGACACAACATCCAACTAGGCAGAAATAATAGTAGTGGAATTGACATTGTGCATACCTCGTTTTCTGTGCCCTGCTCGTAATGCCACCAGAATCTATTGGAATACATGTCTTTCAGCATTTCGAAAAGCTCTTCGGGGGACTTCCTCATAACCGCACCTCCATCAGCAGCATCCACCACAGACTTTGTGTTCATCATCATTCCTCTATAGAAGGTTTGTACCTCCATCCAGAATGGGTGTCTGTGGTGTGGGAAGTTTCACAAGATCACCTTGAAACACTCCCATGACTTGTACAACGACTCTGAGTCGTACTGCTGGAATTTGTGTATCTTGTTCTGCAAATTTACCATCTTTGAAGGTGGGAAATATTTGGACAGGAACTTCTGGGATAGCTCCTCCCAGGTGAGGATAGATCATTTCGGAAAACCTTTTATCTATTATTTCACCTTATCCATTAGAGATAAGGGGAAAGGTGAAGACAAATGGAGTCCATGGACACTCCGTGGTAGCAGAATGTGTCGCAGACCTCCATAAAATTGGAGAGATGGTCATTGGGGTCCTCGCTAGGCATGTTTCCGAACTAAACTGTGTTTTCGATCAGATTCATGATGGTAGTCTTGATCTCAAAGTTTTGGGCCTACATCAGTGAAAAACGATACCTGTGTTAGCTCCATTAATAGATAGCAGGTCGTGCTCCATGAGAGTACGGCATGGAGGTGGCTATTGAGGGAGTAGAGGGGGCATATATTACTTCTCCTGATGGGAAAAGTATGACCCTTGACCATGTTTTAGGTATGGAATCCACATCAGTTGGAACTATTGGAGAAGCTACGAGCCATATCCTAGAGCAAGTGGAGCTTGTTTGTTCTGGTTTTCATCCATGCCAAATGGTTGTCTAGTTCCTTTGACAGCAGCTGGATCTCCCTATTTATTGTGCAGCATGGGATTGTTTTGGTTGTTCTTGTCCATGAGAGTATGTCATCACCTTAAAAGCATATGTTTGATCTCTGGGTCAATTAGGAGAAGCTATGATGGATCAGTGATTTTGGAATGAGTAAGGTATCTAATCATACACCTACGAACCTACACAATACAAAACACACCAAGCGTAAATGAGGAAGAAGAAATATAAACAAAAAAGATGTTAGAAAAGATATTTTTGGGAATTTTTAATTTTTATTTTTACAAAATTTGATACAAACTTGATTTAAACAAAAACAAATATAACTCCAGCTTCCCTAGAATCAGGGCCAAAATTTGGTAGTTGTTTCTACCAAAGTGTTATTTTCAGCTATCCAAATTGTATTACCCTAATGAGTATAGTACCAATAAGGGGTCGATCCATAGGGAGAATAAGTTATTTGTGTATTTCTTATCTAGTTTTTACTTGATTTAATAAAGTTTGATGAATTTAGAGTCTATTTTTTTAAAATATTTTGATGAAAAGGATATTGGATTTTATTTTCTTAACAAATTACTTAAAGGATAAAGAAAAACATGGGAATTTGGATTTGATGAAAATTTAGAGGTAAATGCATCGGGGATATGGATTTTAAGAGGTTATTCAAATTTGTTTATAGGTTGTGTTATTCATAATAATTCACATCTCTGGGATTACTTTTGTAACATAACCCCCTTGGTCCTATAAGTATTGTTTAAATCAATGGAAGTCAACTTCATTGGTCTAGAAATTGATTTCTCTTAATTTTTATTAATTGAATCCCTTTTGAGATGATTAAAACTCCCAATGTTCATGGATGTTTTTGACCTTAATTCCTTAAAGGATCCCTAGAAATCTATTTCATGGTCTGATACTATATTTCTAGTGAGATTTGAAAAAGATTAAATAAATAATTATGATAAATAATAGATAAATAATACAATTAAAACATAACAATTGATAAAGTACAACATTCATTTGTCCACAACCCCAACATATAGAGAATTTATCAACTCATTGAGTATCTTTTAATTAAAGAACTTGTAGTACCTAGAAACATCTTCTTGAGATCTTTGGACTGAAGGTTTCGGGAAGGTAGCACAAAAACACCTTCCTCTCTCTCTTCTTTCTTCTAATTTATCTCTATTCTTCTCATCTAAGACATATCCAGAGTTCTCTACCATCAAACTGAATGAAATATGAATGAAATGAATGAATAATTCCAAACATGGAGGGCCTACCACCTATTTACAGATTTTAGAAGTACACGGAATGTACTAGAAAGTACACCGCGTGTACTCTTGTCAACACATTTTTCCATATTTTTCTCCGCTAGTGGGTGACCTAACATGTCTTATTTGACTTGGAACAAGGTTAATCCTGGTAGGTAAAGGTAAAAGGTGTGTAGCTCCTCCATAAACAGTGTGTACTCTCATTAATCAGACACCAACTGCTTCTAGAAGAGTAGAAATGGTGTGTATATGATGTACACGGCGTGTATATGATGTACATGGCGTGTAATGGTCAGCCAGAAACATGGGAGTTTAGACTTCTTCTTAGCCACAAACCACTTCTAGAAGAGTTTACACAGAGTGTATATGATGTAAACAGCATGTATGGGATTCTGGTAACTTGGTCATGTACTTGTTCTGGCCAATTCATGTTGGGGTTCTACTACACGATGTGTATCTAAAAGTACACGGCATGTAGTTTGGAATTTTTGATCAACTTTCCCCTAATTTGTGTCTTTATCATATAAATACCTCAAAAGCACTATGATCACCTAATTATAGAATTTTAACTCCAAAATAACTTGTATCTGGTGAAAAAAAGTTTTAAAAACTCGATAAAATGTACAAAATTGTATACACAAATCTGGCACATCATCAACCTTCACCTGCTAACAAGTGAGGCATCGAGAGACAAACTCTACAACAAATATATGCATGTATGGCCACCAAAATTATCTTTAAAGGTCTTGGTATATATTTTCCACAATTTTATGTACGTACAAAGAGGATTTATGAAAATCCATCATAACCTCCTCCTACAACACCATTGGTACCACTATACATTCTCTGAAAAGGATAACGTGCTCCCCACATTCAGAAAATCCAGCAAGATCACATCAATGAAAATCTGAGTACGTAATTTCTCATAGTCAGTATATCCATTCTAAGACACCCTAAAAAATTGTAAAAGTGGTGGGGTAACAACCATCAACTGAAGATAAGAATAACCATCCTTTCCCACTAAGAACAACTGCAATGAGGCTAACTTCTCTGACACCTCATCCAACAACTGAGAATAAGATCTTTTGTTGAGGAAATCTACCACTGCATTCCCCATTTCATAAGTATAGAAAATCGGGAATTCATATTCCTATAAGAACTCTAACCATCACCTCTATCTCAAGTTAATATCCTTCTGGTAGATGATATACTTGAGACTATTGTGGTTAGTGTAGACGGTAAAACACTCACCCATAAGGTAGTGTCGCCACATCTTCAGTGTGAAGAATAACATTTATAGATCAAGATTGTGGGTCATGTAGTTCTACTCATGAGTTATCAAGCGCCTAGACACATAGACAACCACTTCCTTACTTTGTATTAAAACACAACCAAATTCAGTATTTGAGGCATCATATAACACTATGTACTCAATGCCCACCTCTGGCAATCTCAAGATGGGGTCGATCATCAAAATCTACCTTAAATCTTAAAAAAACTATTGTAACCTTTTAAAAACAATGAAAGGATACCCCTTTTAGGTCAAATATATCAAAGGTTCTACAAATCTAGAGAAATCAAGTACAAACCTTCGATAGTACTCTACCAACCCAAGGAAACTTCACACCTCATTAATGCTCTTGGGTGGATCCCAAGCAAGAAATGCCTCAACCTTTGCTGGATACGTTGTCGCTCCTACCTTTGAGATGACCTATCTAAGAAATTGAACCTATTGAATCTAAAATTGACACTTCAAGATCTTCCTATAAATCTTGTGCTCTTAGAGTGTGTTCAGGACCATCCTCAAGTGTCTCACATGTTATTCCTTGTATATAGAGTACACTAGGATATCATTGATGAAAAATACAAAAAACCAGCCTATAAAGGGATAAAATGTCCAGTTCATCAGTCCCATAAACACTTTTTGGTTTTTCATGCTAAAAGGCATCACTAAGTACTCATAATGATTATAGATATTTCTGAATGTCATCTTCATTATATCCTTTTCACATACTCATAGTTAGTGATAACCTGATCTAGGGACAATATTTGATAATCATTTCACCACTTTCAAATAATTAAAGAGTTCATAGATCCTTGTTAGTGGATATGTATTCTTCATGGTCACTTGGTTAAAGTACTGGTAATCCACATATAGCCTTAATCTCTCTTCCACCTTCTTGATGAAAAACACTATGATTGCCCAAGGGGAAACACTACGTATCTTGAATCCCTTCTTTTATAAGACCTCCAAATGCACCCTCATAAAATGAAGCTCTATGGGATCCATCCAATATCCTAGAATAGATATTAGGTTTTTCTAGGGTTTTAAGTAAAAATATAATTCTATCTCTCGGGAGGTAGGTAATCCTACCACTTCTCTATGAAAAATGTCCTCGTACTCCTCCACCACCATAGGAAAATGGTATCCCATAGAATCCACTGCTCCAAGAGTCATGATATTCAACTAGTGCATAATCTACTAAAATATTCTATGCTCGATCCCATCATACTCCAACAGGGTTTCCTTTTCACCCAAAAAAGAAAAACCACATCCTATCACAATGGACGCACCGCATCCTCCATCTAAACTATTTAATCTAGAAATGAACTATAGATAGTCATTCCATACCTTATATGGATTCATAAGGCCTATACAATACTATAAAGATATTCCATACAAATATATCACAAACATGAATCAGATATCATTTTCTGCAGAAGTGTGTAATTATTGAGTTACCTATTATTAGAGTCTCAAAGCTTAAGGGTTGAGCCAATGGCTCAATAATAATCTATAAGTTTCGAACCATATAAGTGGAAAGAAAGGAATGGCATGAACCTATGTCTATTAGTACTATATATAAGGTATAAAATACATGGATTGTACCTTGTATCATCCCTGGAGCCTTGGGGTCATAGGTCTCCATTGTCTGCAATTGTCCCAAACCTTGACCACTTTCTCCCTAAGCCTATTATGGACCACCTAGTGGTGGTGGTGGAATAGGTTAAACCTCATACAACCTCATGCTACTCTGCCTGCCCCTATACCAAGTCTTCCACCTTATGTACCTCCTTTATCCTAACTTTTCCTCTACCTAGTTTGTCCCTAAACCATCTCTCAATTAGTCGTACAATGGTTCAGAGAATCCCATGAAAGATATCCCTAACCATCACAAGATAAACACCACTTCTTCCTCAGCTGACTCAAGACATCCTAAGAGCCCTACACCACTGGTCTTCTATCTTAGGATCATCTCTTAAAGATTCTAACATGTCTGAATCCCTATGACTACCATCATCTACCAGCTACTGAGGTCTCAAATCTAAGGTTACCACTACAATACCCACTTTTTGTGCCTACTCTTCTAGGAGGCTCTCCACTACTAAGGCCTACTCAATCACTCCAACCTAGGTGTAAATGAAAACAAAAATCATAGAATCACTGATATACTAGAATGAACCATAATAAAAGGTTTTTTAGCTAAAGAATATATCTCAGACCATATCCAGGGATCACTATAAAAGATCAGTAAACCTAGATGAATACTTTTTCATGGTTATATTTCCCTGTTGTAGATATAGAAGTTATTGAATATAAATTGATCAAATATGTCCAAATAAAACTCCTACAATAAGATATTCTCAATTTTTGGCCATGAGAGAGTTTTCTTGTCACGTGACTAAGTCACCAGACTCCACCATCAACTAATGGATCCCTAAAGAAGACCCTTTATGAAGAATTACATCCAATCTTCATGTGTCCTCACAAGTTTGAAAACTTGATTGACTACCTCTAACCAATAATCAACCACCTGGTGGTCTAGTTAACCCCAAAACCTAGGATTTCACTACCTTTGGAACTCATACGGTGAACTTATCCTATGTGCATCCTCAATTGGTACTTTTGATTCTAAAGGATTCTCAATGGGTGGTTTTATAGTTGGTAAACCACTCGGAAGTACTAACTTTTTTAATAACCTCGGTACTAAATCATCCTCACTCAGTGGATCATCCTCATGATAATGAAGTATAATTTTGGCTGGTTTTCCTGATAGAGGAATCCTAAAATAAACAAGATGTACCACAGTCAAATAGTATTTATGGGGAACTAACTCAAGAAGGACTTGGAAACCATAACCCATTCCTATATGTTTCATGTAATAAGTTTTTTCCTTGAAACTATCTTCTAGATGTACTAAGTCAACAAGTAGGCTGTCAGAGTCCTGGTGAATAGATACGTTAGTCATTACACTAGAAATAGGTTCCCTAGACTAAAATCCTGAGCTCAAAATCCTTTAAAACTGTTGTTTTAAATATCAAAAAAAATCTTACAGACTCTGGTACTAATGTATAACTGACTACCTCTGATACCACTCTATCACAACCTGTCCCTGAGGGGGGGAAACCGCAACTACCACAAGCCCACCTTTAATAGTCCTAGGGATGGTGACTAGGGTTGAGTAGTAATATCACACACATGGGAGGAATTTTCCTAATGTTACTAGAAACAAACACACATATCAAAGACCATATAATGATGAAATATAAAATAAATTATAAAAAATAATGCATACATCTATAATCCCAAAATCAGAGTACCACAACAAGGTACTAGAAAGTAAATGCCAAATAAAATCCCCGTAAAAGAAACTGAAAACAATTCCAACCTACAAAGTAGGAGAGGAATACTATAAAAATAAACCACCAGTATACACCTCAATATTCCTGGATCGCTAAGATATGCCTAGTTTTAGTTCCTCTAGAAATCTTTCAAAAGTTCAGTTATTTGCATATGACAAGACATGTGTGAGAAGATCTCAGGTAGGGGTGAGTATAACAATACCATATAGGACACTTTGAAATAAAAAAACATAAATCATAAAGATTAGTGATATTATAATAGTAATGATGAAACTAAATTAATAACAAAGACCGGAATACACTCAGGAAGGACATTTCACCTTTAGAAGTTCTTAACCAAACTTCCAGCCATAGGATTCCTCTTGAAACTTCTAGGTAGTGCATGTTCTGGGATAATTCACTCCATGAGAAATGTTATCATTGGACACAATCAACCAAAAGTTCATGATCATTGGGTCCTGACCAAGAAAACTCACTGGTCTATGAATATCTTGATACATTGATAGGGGATCACACCCAGGACCTATGGGGGGACACCACAACACAATCTAGATTAATGTCTATGTAGAGGATCATATGTAAATGATACTACGAACCCTACTGAAACATACTACTAGATGGAGAGTCAAAACCTTTAATAATGATTTCATTCCAATTCCAAGAACCCCACCTAGGTTATCAGAAGTAATGATATAGTATCACACATCAGTCTCATACAAGGAAACCACAAACTCTCTATGTGACTCATCCTCAAGAGGGGATCACAATCCAGAACATTGACCATAATTTTGCACTATTCCTTAGAGGGGATGGACTAGGGGAACACACTCAACTGATAATGGTCTATAATAAAGAAATGAAGGGCTCTAAAATCCCTTATAGGGGTGCATAGTGTGTACTAGGGAGTGCATGGTGTGTCTCATCAACCCCTGGTCTACCTGTGGGTCTCTTCCTCACATGGCATGCAAACCTCAGGATACATGGCATATCCTAACTCGGTACATGAAATTTATAGGTTGATCTTTCAATTTTACCATGCCTCCTTCCCATTACCTTTTACTTTTAGTCATTCTTGTGTATCAACCCATATATACCTGGCATTGCTAGTGTACACCTAGTTGTGTCTGAGTACCTGACTCTACCGATGTAATCAGACCGTGTTTGTGTACCCCAACCTACTTGTACCCATGTATCCTCTGAGATACACACTACTCCAAAATCATGAGTCACACAGCATGTGATAGGTTTCACACAACATGTGACAGGCGTCACACGGTGTGTGGTATTTTCTACTTTATAAAAACTCTAGTGCCATAGCTAGGGGCCCACACTACATGTAGTTCCAGATTACACGTCATGTAACATGGAAATTTACAAAACCGTTTGGTTCTTCGATGATTCATCTTTTCATGCTACCACCACCATAATTCCATTTTGAAATCATGGATCTAAGGTCTTATGACCCCTACCATCACCAAATATCTGATTTCAAGCTTTGAATATACTCGAAAAACACCCAATGAGCTGTCTGTGATCGCATTGCTCCACCCCCATAAATAAAATAAGAGTAATAGGGATCATTAATCCAATACGGTCCACCTAAAATAATACTCCATCACTACACCTATATCAAACCCATGGTATTGATCCTTTTCACTAAATAAAGGTCATGAAACAATCATATACCTTGTATTTGTCAAACCGTTAGAAAAAGAAAATATGAATGATGAATGTGTGATGAAACGAGGGAGAAGACCATAAAACATAAACATAAGAAATAAACTTAGAACTTCATTCATATTTTTCTTTGATATTTTATTATAAAATAATATAAATAAAGAGGTTTAAATATCATCAAACAAATAAATCAACTATCGATGCGAGAATCGATTCTTGTTTGTGGAATTGATCTATGTTTAACCAGGATGAAGAAATGTGATAGATTTAAATAAATCAAACATTCTACCTAGATTTTGGATAGATCACTAATAAAGAATAGTATTGTGTTATCATAAATGTCCATACCCTTAAACTCTCATGGCACAACGATCCTCAATCTCAATCTAATATGTTGTCATCCACTAATATCTCCCCTAATTCTCTCTATCAACTTCCAAGGTTGTAAATATATCCCTAAAAATCATCTATATAATAATATTTATAAGATATTATTAGTTTTAGGATTTTAATTAAATAATTAAATAAATATAATTAAATTTATTTAATTATTCTCCCTTGAAGGTGCTCAAGACCTATTCCTGACACTAATGAATATTATGTCATGTCTAGCATAAAACCAGTATTCTGAACTGAACAGAATCCTTATATTTATGATCTGAGACTCTATTTAAGAGTTATTAAACTTTTTTATGAAAATTATGTGTGT
Organism: Viscum album; assembly: GCA_963277665.1. Lineage (NCBI taxonomy): Eukaryota > Viridiplantae > Streptophyta > Magnoliopsida > Santalales > Viscaceae > Viscum > Viscum album. Next base: position 1,873,695,691 of record OY728138.1, read on the forward strand.
GTGATATTAATATTTTTAATATTTTTCAAACATCACTTTCAGGATTATTGGGCCTTGGAATCTCATGTTGTCTTAGTATATGGCTCCAAAAATAATCCATATAATATTATGAAGTAATACTTGAATCAAAGTAATAAAAATTATGATCTACCTTAACAAAAAATTATATCACTCATCACTAATGATCATTTAATTGAATTTATGATCAATATTAATTGCATGTACTCTCTCTATAAGGTAAAAATTTATCGAAATATCCACATCATAAATCAAACAAAACTAATAAAGATGAATTTTTAAAAAAAAAATTGAGGTTAAAGGATGGTAGGTAATTGTTTTAAAAAATAAAATCAAAGGATTAAAGAGGAGTAATGATCCTTAAAATACAATGCATAATTTTCAATTAAACTTAGAGAAAATACCTCCTTTATTTCTTCATAAGATTCGTCAACAGCTAACCCCATATCTTACTATAGCTATATTTTCACAAACCCAAACATTTAAAATAGTGATAAATTTACCCTTTTCAAATTTTGGTTCCTTGTTTTCTTCTTTATTTTTTCTATTTTTTTCAAATGAATGAGAAACCATAAAATCTCAATTAAAAACAAATTTTTAAACCTTTATCCCAATGAAAAAGAGAATATTCTTCATATAATTCCATTTTCAAGACATATTTTATCATAAAAATCATGAATAAACTCATCTCTATTTCTAGATCAAATAAAATCATGCAAAAATACCAAATAATTTGGGTAAGAAAAATAAATCAGCCTATAATGTGGATTCCTAACGGGTTTGTTATGGTCTCTATGAACATAAAGAAATATTAAACTGAGGGTGGATCTAAATTACAACTAGCTAAAAATTAACTAAAAATTGTCTCAATCATTTTATTGTGGCTCAAAATATTCATTATTTAAATAATAACTTTTTGGTAGTGATGCATATCCCAAAAAATTCTCAAAATATAGTTTATTATAAATAATATATAAAGGGGTTAAGAGTACCTCTTTGGAATGAAAATCAAAAATATTATTTTTTAATCAACTGATCACATGAATAATAATAATAAATATATTTAATAAAAAATTTCAAGAATTAGAATCTAGAAAATGGATCATATCAACAATCACTTTAAATAAACTCAAAACAAGAATCATTATAAATTTAAAAAGTTCATCAAGGATAAATATATCTTCTAGGAAATTATTTCCCCTAGATAAATATGGGTAAAAATTTAGGTGGGTTAAAAGATCCATTCCCAAACATGAATTACAATTTTTACCTAATGTTTAAATAAGGTTAGAGATATTCCAAATAATATTTTTAAATGTATAATCATGGAATGGATTTAAAAAATGTAGAAGAATTGAATTTCATGTCAATTTAAATGATACATCCCAATCATAACATGCATATATTTTACATAAATTATGTAATTTAAACATTGAATATCATAAATAGAATATAAAATAACTGAACCCAAAGGGTTATTGTATTTTGATATTAGGTGCATAAATTTATTATTACACATTATTTCTTCAACATATACCACAAAATTTCCCACACATAACTTCCTCTTAAACATATTCTTATATGTAATTCCTAATAGAAATGAGAAATAAAAGAATCTGTGCACTTAAATTCTCAATAAGGGAAATACTCTCCAATGATTCATAAAGGGTTATATGATAAGCATGTGAGAAAAAATGAACATGGGAGAAATATCTAATTAAAAATAGAATGAAATCATAAGAGTTAATTAAAATACATAATAGAAGAATATATAATCTCAAAAGGATATCCATGAAATAATAACATATACCATGGCATAAAAATGTGGGAAATGGAACAAAAATCATAAGATGTGGGGAATAACATAGTCATGTATCATAAACATAAGAGTAGAAAATCATAACATTGTGAAAAATAGCTAACCATAACCATGTTCATGCACAAGGTTATGAATATAACTAACCACAATCATGTACACACATAAAGTTGTGAACATAGTTAAATGTAATCATTTCAATGTATATAGTTGTGAACACATCTAACCACAATCATGTCCATGCACAGAGTTGTGATCATGGATAATCACAATCAGATCCTGGAATAGAGTTGGGAACATAGCTAACTAAAATCATGTCCACACATAGAGTTGTGAACATAGATAAATAAAATTATTTCCTCACATAGAGTTATGTGAATAACTAACTAAAATTATTTCCATTCATAGAGTTATTAATATAACTAATAGCAATCATGTCTACACACATATTTTTAAACATATATAATCATAATCGTATATATGTAAAAAATTCTGAACATAACTAACCATAATCATTTACATGCACAAATTTGGGAATATAGTTAACTGTAATCATTTCCATGCATATTTTTGTGAACATAGATAATCTTTATCATGTACATTAATAAATTTGTAAGCATAGCTAACTGTAATCATTTTCACATAAAAGGTTGTGAACATAGCTAACTACAATCATGACCATGCAAAAAATCATTATATCATGAGATATAAATCATTAACCAATGTATAAGAGGGAAAAATAAAATACATCCGTGAAATAATGTTAAACTAATATATGTGTGTCATATGAAATCAATCAAACATCTTATTAAGAAAAAATAATGTAAATAAAATGCATTATATGAAATTTTCAAATGATATCACCTAAAATAAAATCATGAAATAGATTGGTAGAAACCAAAATTTTAATTCCCTAAGGAAATATATCATAAGATAATTTATAGGTTCATTCATGGAACATAACTCTATAGAAGATAGATCATTTGGATATAGATTGGAAAATAAAATTGGAACTGTAAAAATAATTTTCTTAAAGGTTATGTAATATTGTTATAAAAATAAAGTTACAAGTCACCTTCAAAATAATTTTAAAAAATGTGAAAATATGAATTTTAAAAATAAAATTTTACAAATAATATCTAATAATGTAACCTTGAAAATTGATAAAGGATATTTTTATGGATTTTTTAGTGAAATATAAAACAATATAGAAACAGAATGAAATACCATTTTAAGTTTTTAAATTAGTTTTAAAGAAACCCCACATTCCTAGAAGAATTATAAAACATATTCTTGTGTAGATATAAAGAGTAATATGAAAGGTATAGAAGGGAATACATTTTTATCTTTAAAAATAAGTAAATAAAACCTTTTTGGTAGTAATTTATATGGATGTAGATGAGAAACATACAATAAAAAAGGAAGATAATTACTTTTAACAACACCATATTTTTACAAAGAAATAAATACATACAAGAATAATATTTTAACATGGAAATGTAATTTCTATAAATCTAAAGATAAAATGTCACATAAAATATATCAATTATAGAATATAACAAACTTATAAAAATATATTCAAGTTATAATAATTATAACCTAGTGAAATTAAAATTGATACAATAAAAAACCCTTAAATTGGATTCCCACTCAGTCACACGTGATATAACCTATTAAATAATTAATTTATGTTTATTATTCATATATATCATAACCATATTTAAAATTATTTTATTTTATACGATCAATTCATAAATATTTTTACTAACCATTTATTAATAATTCATTGCTAAGATTAATGTTTAGGTGTTAACTATCATGTTCATTTCTTGCTATCTTTGGTATGGTGGTTCTAGTCCTTGATCATTTATCATGTTTTCATCACCTCCAGAATTTTCAAATAGGTTTAATAAGTATTTTTGATAAATTTCATAATTCCAATGGTAATTTTATATAATTTATTGTGATGGTTTATAAAGAGAAATTAAATTTTTTTTCTTTAATTTTGATTCAATAAAAAGATTTGATTTTATTAATAAATATATTTATATATATATATATATATATATATATTCCCATTAAAAATTATAAAAAAAGTAAATTCATTTTTATTACATCATATTATAATTATTTTAGTTTTATTAATCATTTACAATTATAATTCTATAGAATCTTTTATGTATGTGGTAAAACTGGCCTAAACAATAACATGTTATAACTAATGAACAAGTAAGAACAAAGAGTTATATTATGATAATATATTTTTGTTAAAAGAATAATTATGTTAATATTACATAATTAGAGTGGAGAATGATATTTATTAATATTTAATATGAAAAATTAATTAAATTTAATGAAGAATAACTCATCACTTACTTGGATGGAATCACTCCTCGCAACATCTTCCTTCAAAATAAAGAATTTAGGACACTTTATTGTGATAAAAGTTTAAAAAGGTGTAATAAGACTTTTTTATAGGTAATTTAGGTAGTAATTAAATATAAAACTTAAGGATATAATTTTTTTGGAGTGTTATTAAGACATATCCTTTTATAGGTGAAAACGAGATACGTTTCATTGAAAACTTCAGTTAGGCAAAGGTAAAGATGGAATCACATGAGTGTTATGTGAGTAAGGTAAATAAATATTGGTTATAATTTTATTATTGATTATAAAACCTAAAAAAATCTTATATAATGAGTTTAAATCATTTTTTATCAAAATTTCAATCCATTACATTTTACCCCATTTTACCTCTATTCACCTTATTTAATTATTTACCAGGGAAATTATATTTTTATAAGAAATATAATATGGCCACCCATACCTAATTTTTATGCGATGATTAAAATTTTATTTTCTACTAAATCTAATTCAATTTCTAAATACATTAATTTATCATTGAAATGAAAACATAAAATATATAGAAAAATTGTTTTATAAAAAAAGTTAAACATTAATTGTTCTTAATATTATATAAACTAAATTATTCATCAAATGAGTATTACTATATTTATTTATGAATAGAAACATTAAATTTTAAAATATTCATCCTTTAAAAGTGATTTATTTAATTTATTTAGATAAAAGTACACTATACTAATAAAAAAATAATTCTTTAAAAAAATATTTCGTTTATCATTAAATGATTTTATTTGCATACAATTAAAATTATTTATTTATATTTTTACCATTAAATTCTATAAATCCATTAGTATTAGAATATAGATTTTAATCTAACAAACATATCAAATCATTTTATAATAATAAAACTAATAATATGTAACAAAAAATACATATTTTTATAACAAATCATTTTAATTAATTATTTTCTTTTTATTTCATTCAAAAATTATTTATTATGTGTGGATTACATTTTTTTTATTTTTTTACTAATGGTTTCATAGCTTTAATGTATCTATTAGATATAATTACATCCAATGACTATATATCCAACTGCCTATATCCAATAACCATAAATCCAATTCCATATATATAAAACTCATATTACATTACTATATATATATATCCTTGCATACATCTATAAAATCATTCATCATATTAAATGATTTATTTATAAATATTTTTATTATATTTTTAACATGTTGTATTCTTTCTAAAGTTATCATTCGTAGTACGATCTTCATGGAATATGTAATCATGAGAATTTCAATATAGTAATATTTTTATTTACTTATGGTTTCATTCCTTTATTAATTTTAAAAATTATTTTTTATTTAGTCATATCATAATTTATTCTATTTTTATTATAATATTCTACCATAATGAACTAAATAATCTTACATTTTAGTTCGGTGTTACGTGCTTCAAAAGTTATAGAACATGGTATTTATTTAGAGGTAAATACATACTAAAATAATAGGATGTTACATAATACCACCTTAAAATACTTTATCCCTAGAAATTATATTACTCTGATGAAAAAAAATGATTGTAATTTTGTCCCATTACATTTTCAGGTCCCCGTATAGCTTCCTCAAACTAATTATTTCACCCAAAAACATTGACTCGGTGGGTGATATTATTTTTCCAAAATTTATCTCTATGATCCAATATCACCATTGGTTGTTCCTCATTAGGGAGATCATGTTCAAGTTTCATCTGAGTTATGTATATGTGATAGTTATGATACTTTCTTCACTAAAAATGATACATGGAATATATCATGTGCCTGAAATAGGTTTAGTGGGAGCACTAAGTGATAAACTATAAAATCTAAATTATAAATAATCTCAAATGGAATGATATATCTAGGGATAATATTTCCATTATTCATGAATCATATAACCCTTTTATAAGGATATATTCAAAGGAGTAATTTACCACTAACTTTAAATTACATATCTCATTGATGATTATTAACATAAATCTTATTTTAACTTTATAGTACTTTGATCTATCACCAAATGGTTTAAACCTTCTCTATAATTTCTTGAAAAATATCAAGACCCAATAGTTTATTCTATCTAATCTCATACCATCATGTTGGAGTTTTGTTTATATTCCAATATACGGCCTCATTTGGTTCCATTTATATGCTATATTAGAAACTAATGTTATATGAGAACTCAAATAAAGGAATATTTTGATCCCAACTTACCTTGAAATCCATTGATCAAGACCATAGAATATATTTCGATATATAAATTCTCCGTTTATAAGGACCATTGGTTTGAGGATGATAAGTTGTGCTAAATTTCATCTTTGTATCGAACACTTTTTTGATGATTTCTCAAATATTTGACATGAACTTTTGATCTAGATTAGATATAATTGAATGTGGTACTCCATATATCCTTACCACTTATTTTATGTATAATTTGGATATTTGATCAAGTTAAAGATACTCTTTAAAAATTAACAAAATGTGTCAACTTTTTATGTTGATCAACTACAACCCAAATGGAATTATAGACTTTAGAGGTCTTGGTAATACCCATGATGATCCTAATGGTGATGTTATCTAACTTCCTTACATATATAGGTAATTCTTTCATCATAACCTTTGATTTATGAAATTCATAATTTAATTATTGTAATACCAATCATTGAGATATATACTCTGTAATCTCCCTCTTCATGTTTCCCTATCAGAAGTGTTGCTTAATATATCTATATATCTTTGTTCTTCTTGGGTTAATTGAGAAGGGTGGTCTATGAAGCTTATTCAAAAGCTATTTTTTATATCTGGCATGTATGGGAAACATATATAGGTTCCAAATCATATAAATACATCTCAATAAAGTTTGAAATTCAAAACATTTGGTACCATATTATATAGATCCATATCATATTTTTTTCCTTCTTTATCTTCTCATAAATGGATGGTTAAGAAATCATTTATAAATATATGATTTCATCACTTCATTTAAGATTTCTATATAGATTCTTTAAATATCTATAAATATTGGGTTCCTTTCAATCCTCATCAAGGATAAGGTGTCATTATTTTTTCTTCTTATAGCTTCAATCACCTTGTTTTCATTATTACGGTATTGATGTGTTAAGTATTTGTAATACTTTATTAACTCTAACCATCTCCTTTGGAGCATGTTCAAATCCTTATATGTGAATCTACACTCTAATATCTTGTGATCAATATATATCCCAATTTTATCCATATAGATAATTTTTCATTATATTTAGTGGAAAAAAAATATTATTTACAACTCTAGATCATGTGTTAGGTAATTTTACACACAGATTTTAAATTAACAATATGGATAAGCTATCACTTTATCATTTTTATAACAACAAATATCAAATATTTATTTAAAGCATTACCATATTTCACAAACCCTTTGCCTCTATAGGGTAGTGTAAGTACAGGTGCAATGACCAACCTCTTCTTAAGAACTGTGAAGTTATCTTTACCTTATTTTTCCATAGAAGCTTATATCCCTTCCATGTTAACTTGGTAAGTGGATTTTACAATAATGATAATTTCTCAAAAAAACATAGACAGTATCCATATGATCTAAGTAATCTATGGATATTTATCATAGTGGTTAGTCTAGGTCATTCTACAATCACTTATATCTTTAAAGGATCTATATATATACCTTCTCTTGTGATCACATAACCCAATAATTATACTTTTTATCCATAATTCGCACTTTCTCAATTTATCATGGAGTTCCTCCCTTTGTAATGAATTTATAATGATCATAAAATTCTCTTGATGTACTTCCTTGATTTTTGAATATATAATAATATCATCAATAAATACTACTAAAAATGTCTCAAGGTAATATCTAAAGACTCAATTCATAAAATCCATTAATATAATAGGGGAATTTTTAAGTACAAATGGCTTCACTATGAATTCATAGTTTCCATATCTTTTGTGGAAGGTTATACTAGGTATGTATTCTCTCCTTATCCTTAATTGATGGTATCTGTATTAAAGATACACCTTTAATAAGTATTAAAAACCTATAAATTTATAAAAATAATCATAAATACGGATTATAATATACTTTTTCGTGGTCATTATTTTATTATGTTCATGATTATCAATGTAAATATGTGTTGAATCATCCTTCTTGATAAATAGAACTAGTGCACCTCATGGTGAAGCACTGGAGTGTATAAAACCCTTTTCCAGTTTCTCTTGTATCATATTATTCAATTATTTTAATTTAATATGGATAATTATTTAAGGAATATTTTATATTGGTATAAAAACATGTATGACTTAAATTGAAAAATCAACCCCATATTATAGGTGAACGCCAGATAGTTTTTTGGGAAATAGATCTATATATTCCTATAAAATTAGAATGTATTCGATGTTTAGTTCTTACCTAACCATTTGAGTCAAGTATCCCTCTTTATTGAGTATCATGAACCATATTAAGTATTTTTTCCCAAAATGACTTTATCATCATACTTGTATTGATATTTGATCATTGGATAATTTGGGATATGAAATAATATTTCCTTATCCCAACAATTTATATGAGATTTATGTAAGGAGATTTAATCAATTTCAAATATCACAATGAATTATACCGAATAAGAGTAACTATATCTATAATAAGTATCTTCCCACAAACCATGATCAGTGAATTATTATATAACTTGGATGTAATCATCATTCAATTAGTTGTTTTCACTAATAATTAAATACCCAATTTTTGATCATATGAATCAATGGTTTTATAGATTATAAAATATAGGATGGAATACATAGTACTGGAATTAAATTTTATGTTTTTCATTAATGAGTATACCTATCACTAATTAAATTTCACAATTCTATTTAAAATTATTTACTAAAACCAAAATCTTTAGTATGAGTATCAAATAATAAAATCTTATGAAAATCATAGAAAATAATGATATGAATAAGAAAATTCACTCTTAATATGTATTACTCTATAACACCTTTATTTTAGACTATAATAATTTAGGTCCAACTTAGGTTTCTTTAAGTTTGTTTCTCTTATACTTATTAAACTAATCCCCAAAAATAACAAAACTGAACTCCTATACCAAATGAGATGACATGAGCATAATATTTTGGAGTTGGTTCACTAGAAATAACTTCTATATACTTTAAGATAACTTTTATTCATAGTTTTTAATATTAATAAAATATTTATCACATCATGATTGTTCTTCTATATAACATAGTATGTGATAATGTCCTAATAGTAGTTGTCACACTAAAAGGTAATAGTTATTCCCCAATAAGATGAGAAACCATAATTTCCATGATAGTATTCCTAAATATATTTTCTATAACCTATTGATATCATTTTAAGGATACAAATTATACAAGTTATTAAGGGAAGATACTCATAGGACTTTGTGGAACTTTCTCATGGGGTACTCCCTTGGTAATATATAGTGTATGATATTATGAGAATGAGGCCCGCTAGTAAGAAATCCATATTTATATGTTTCATTGGCTGTTTCTATAAATGGATGTTTGTATTGGTCCATAGACTTTAAAATTATTATTAATTTGTGTTATAAGTCATGTACTTTGATGTATATATGAAAACCATGATTCAATATGTTCATAGCGAGGTGTGATATATTGGGCGCATCACGAGTAATATTACATTAATGAATAATGTGAGAAAGGATTTATCTCTTATGTTCATTAATGGAATTTGATATCTCATGTCATTTTCTGTAAATTATATAGCCTAAATAAATACATGGTCATGGTTTTTATATGAAAGTTTAATTTTTTGAAATTAAAATAAAGAGACATCGAGAACATTGGTTGATGTCACCAACATGAAACTTTTTTATTAGAGATATCATGATAAATGGATTATATACACAGTAAGCATCTATATGAGGTATTATTTAATTATGGAATTAACTTATTTCTTTATGGGTGTTTTGGCATGTTGTTATATGTTAACCTTGGACTTTAGGATACTTCACCTAATACCAATTAGAAAGAGGCATAGAGGGTCACACACTAAGTGTATCCAGAATGTCAGTTAAATAATATATTATTATTTATTATTTAAAATTTTGAATAAATATTATTCCAGAAAGCGGTTTAATAATTATTCATATTTTGTTGATTGCATATATTCCATCACCATTTATTCGAGAGAATATTATATGAGTGGAATATTTAATAAATATTTACTTTTTATTTAGTGGATATAATATTTATTTACTTATTAGTGAATAATATAGTGATATTTATTTATTAAATAAAACATCATTATTCAAGGCCCGATAAATATTGTAGAGTAATTATGGACTGAGATTAACGGTATGGTGAGAAACAAATATATATATATTCAATGTTATTTGATTAAATAATATTTAATTTAATTCAAGAGTTTAGTGCGTGTCGATAAATAATAATAATTATATTATTATTATTATTATAGAAATGGGGTTCCATAGGTATTGCATAAATATTAAATGTCACTTGTGCAATTATTTATTTCTAAACCTAGTAGTATATTAACCAAATTATATTATTTTTTAATAGATCCAATTCATTTAATTTTTTATTCACAATGAAATCTATAGAATCCTCTCAAATCCCTAAAGAGATATCTTCTCCAAGAATTCTCTCAATAGTAGAGTTTGATCTCCCTCCACCTTTAAATATTGAGTCTAGAGAGATCAAAGAGAATCCTTTAGAAGCGATTCTTGGTGAAATCAAAGGTGAATTACGTAAGTGATGGTATCTATCAGGCTAGAACCCAGAGATTCCTATAACAACTTTTAGAGATTTGTGGAACATGTGTGGGTCACAACTAGAGGGAATTGAATCTTGATTCCTAAAATATAATGACAGTATGGTATAGATCTATTTTCAGATCCATCAACAACAAAAATAATTTCACATAAAGTAATTATTTAATTGCTTAAATAAATTATAAATAATATGTAATGGTCTTACACTTTGGTTATGGAATTTATCCATTACCTATATGATTTTATTTAATTATGTTGATCACAGAATTCATCGGCATGTAAATCTCATATTAATCATTGATCATGACAAAAATAAAAGTTGTACATGACCCATCCAATGCTTTAACTATGATAAGATCCTACAAGTTATATCAGAATGATCACATAATTATTTATAATTATTTAAAAATCATTAATTGATTTACAGATTTATTATTGTTTATGAATTCTGGTTTAATTATTATTTAATATGAATTGAGAGATATGATTTCTTTCTCTTAGTTTTTCATAAATATAATCAAATTGGTTGATTTTATGAAAAAAATAAATTTAAAGATCTCATATAGATATTACAAGGAGTCTAGATGGATGATAAAATAGTACATGTCATATAACTCGGAGGTACATGTCGTGTACTAGTGTTTAGTACTCTAAGAATTAATTTGTAATTAATTCAAGTTGTGTGCATTTATTACATGTGGTGAATTTAATTATACACCATGTGTTGATAAATCCATCTTGGATAACTATTATCCAGAGTACACACCATGTAACTTCTGAATGTAGTGTGTAGTCCTTTAGTTGTAGATAGATTGTGTATCTTCTTATATAGCCTATATGACTGGTGGCCATGTTACTCGGAGACCACACGCAATGTATCCCATGTACACACCATGTAATTCAAAATTTTCCATGGAACAATTACATGATGAGTCCCTAGGAATGTTTCATAGGTAGATGGTGAGAATAATACATGTCATGTATCTTAAATGTATATGCCATGTACTTTTATCAAATTACACAAAATTAAAATTAATTTATTATACTGTGAAAACCTTATCAATATGTACTTCTATGTGGTCATTAATTTTATTAAAAACACCATGTGATGGGTTTATATATATATAATTGATTAATTAATTTCTATGAAATTTTTTGATCTACATATCTTGTATAATTAATATTATAGCTATTACTCTATGTATATTGAAACATTAAACACTACATAAAAAATCATGTAAATCATTAGATCATTAAGTTGATACTAAAAATCATGATATTATGTTATAATTCATGTATGATTCATGTCACAAGAGTAAAAAGTATATGAGTATAATACACATTAGGTAGTTCAGATAGGTATTCACCGTTTTACCTCTAAGGTTCATTTTTATATATAGTAAATTTTAAAAAAAATTATTGAATTTGTTTAAAATATTATGTATAAGAATATCAAGGGAATTTTGATGAGAATTAAGATAAAAGAATTGATTAATTAAATAATATAATTATTTGATTCATGTGTGATTTAACTTAAATAACAATGATTAAAATTGAATATTAATATTATTAAATGTGTAATTCGTTGCATGCATGTAAATTATCATGATCCTAGGACAAACCTTTATATATGATTGTTTTATTTTAATTTTTATTAAATTAAATAGTTTCTATGTACTCATCTTATTATGTAAGGGTCTACATGACTATGGTTTTTTATGTATACCCTTTGGTCAATCCTTCAATTCCCTCACCTGCATGTGAGTAAAAGCATATGTAATGGGTGGAGCTCCCAATCTAGTGGAGGCGGTTCAAGTTTGGATCTGAGGGGAAACCAATCCAAGATAGATACATATATGGATAGGTGGAAATATCCAATATAAACCAAAAATGGTTCAAGGTGTTTTACCCTATATCGATGGTCAGTTTATCATTCACTAGATAAAATAACCATTAGTAAAATATCATGATCATGCCACATTACTATTTTATTTCTATAAATTTTAATATTTATTTCATTATGGATGTTTTTTTGTGACCACATGAATTAATGAATTAACAATAATGCAAGATAAAACTAAACTAAACTGGATTATGTTAAATATTAGCTAAGACAAGGTTAAATCACTTAACTCAATTTACATAATATTAAAAAGAATGTAATTAAGATAAGAATTAAAAATTTATGTATAAATGATAAAGTGCCTCAATTATATATATTAAGTTGGTATAACCTTCTACTACTTTAGTTAAAATTGAACCATAGTTCAAAGGGCTTGACCAGCTAAAGTTGGGGTGATTTCAATTATCGGGGAATTCTAACTTGAAATTTTGGGTTGACTTATATTACTTCACATCAAGGGATGGATTATAAAATAGGACTTGGTGTAACTAAGAGGAAAAGGTTGAGTAAATCCAATTTAAGGATTTCATAATTGTGGAGTTCACTCAATAGATCAAGGAACTCCGAGTTAGTGTCCTTGGTATAACGCCCCATGATTTTATGGTAAGTATCATCTTAAATAAATTCAATTCATTTGATAGTTTAATTTTAAAAAAAATATTTAATGTAAATCATATAAAATCACATATAGAGTACATAAAAACTTTATAAATGAATAATTAATGAAATAAGTGGTATTTCCAGAAGTTAAGGAACATATACCAATGAAATAATAACTTGACTGTAGGAATAGTAACATGAAACTTATGAGTAGTAAATTAGAAAAAAATAGTAACCTCACCCATGAAAGTATAAATAAAATTTATGCATCTTATAAATGAATTTAAGATAAAATTATATCATAGTATAAGTAAATAAATATTTTAAAAATTATTAATTAGGTGTTGGTATTTTTATAAGGCATAAATATTTAATTAAAATTATATAATTAATAAAATTATTTAAAATAAAATTTATTTTCAAAAAAATGTATTAAAAAATTAATATTTTGTGGTCTTATTATTTTAAGATAATTTTTTAAGACCTTAGTTAATTTTTTATAGTGTTATAAAATGATTTATAAATTTAAAATCTGTATTTTTGTTATATAAATGATAATTTTAATTAAAAATTATTTTCTCATATTTATAAAATTATTTTCATAAAATGGAGTTCATTTTTTAATTCTACATATTGAATAATGGTTAGGGTGAATTTTTGGGGTTTTTCTAAAATGATTTAATTTTTTGTGAATAGTAAAATTGTGTAATTTACAGTATATATACATTATAAATTAAATACACTATTCAGTGAGTCATGGAGGATGTAATCACCATTGGTTCAAACTAACATGTACCAACTACTGTATTTATTCACAATAATTATCACTATTTCTTATCTTGATCCAAAATTATAAAATAATGAATAAAATATTCATAAAACACCCCACTCCTCCATTATAAATACCACCCCTTCTCCTCACAAATTCCAAGCTTTGATCCTTGTCCAAATTCTACCCAATACTCTTCTCAAGTATCTCCCCCATTTCTATGGTCTCTTGTTCTGATAAAAAGACAAAAACCAATGTCCCTTAAGGAGGTTCTCAAAGAGGATAATTCAAGAGGTAAGTTCTCTTTCTTTTTCTTTTAATTTCCTTTCAATTTCCTTTTTCATTTATTATCCTATCCTCATCTACTATGTCAAAAAGAGAATGATAAATAAATTATAATCTATATATTGTAATGATATCATGTTAATGCAATATCATTCATTAAACTCTTTTCTCTCTCTCTCTCTTATTTGAAAAATAAAATCATCGTTCGTGAGGTGCCACTTTACAACCTTCATGGACGAACAATTTTTGTTCTACAATTTATACTTCAAGTATGGTAATGAAAACATTTTTATGTTTTCAATATATTATAAAATATTTATTACATACTATTTAAGGTTTTAGAACCATTATATACATAGTATTAAATAATTAAACAAAACTAGCGCATGATGATCGAAAAAACACCCAAATAATCTAGGAAATTATTACTAAAATTTTATCTAATGATTCATCCACATAACATTTAAACAAATGATATATATAATAATTTTTAATTATTTATGTTTATTAATAACATATAATTCCAATACTTTATAATTATACCAATTTTACTTGAACTTCATTACTCATAAATAAGAGAAGTGGTCATTAAAACCAAGGAAATGAACACTCCTGAACCCCTATTTTTTTGCTTCGGGTTATGTTTCCTCTTTATATTATGCAGACCATTCTACAACCAATCATTAAAGGAATTAATTAGTCATTAATTTAACTATATATTAATTATTTTAACCTACTATAAGTTCTATCCTAAAGGGTATATTTTATAAATTATATATAATATTTAAACATATAATTATATTCATTACATGTTTATTTAATTAATTATGTTGATTTATAATTTACATTTAGATAAAATAGAAAAAATGTTGTAAAACATGATATTTTTAAGTAAAACATGGTATCAAACGCTTTAATTTTCATCAATAGAAATTAAAAAAATATAATATAATGATTATAATTTATAAATATTTATATAAATGACAATAAATAACTTCTGGATCAGTATTTTAATAAATATAAGTTTGCTGTTCAGGATCTGCAAATATGACAAAATTAAGCGAGAATTAAAGTAATTGATTTCATCTCAATTTCTATTTTATTAAGACTTACTTGGTATTGTGCACCAAATAATTTTTATGTGGTGTGTATACTTCCCCATTTGAGATTATTTTTCATTTGAAATTAAATTTTTATTAAATATCCATATTCTTGTCTCATGTATATGATTATTATTTTAGTCGTATATCATTTCACATACGATGTTTTTTTTGAATGGTGTTCTAACTGGGGAAATATTGAGGAATTTATATCCTCTACTCAATATGAATATTTATGATACTAATTTATATTGAATTAAAAATATTTATGAATAAATATTTGAAATTTCAATGGTTTTTGGGGCCCGCTATATCCCCTTGATGCATCAAAAAGTCTCATGAGAAAAAACAGTTGGTGAAAAACCCTTCATTTTTGTTTCCAAATAGAATCAGATATATTTATACACAGATACTTAAACCATCTATATGGTATAATGGTTCATGTTATAAATGCATGATGTCTAATAAATAATAATTTTCTTCATTTATTATTCAGTTATCACTTTCCATGAGATTTTCACTATGAAAAAATATATGGATGCATTTACATTCCCATTTTATTGATGGAATGTGTTTTTCAAATTATTTACCTTGGCATAATTTCTATGACTTATTGACTTTAATTCTCTTATTACTACTTTATATAACCCTTACCAAACAATTTAGCTCACCCTTATTATGTTTCATTTCCCAGGGTTATGAAGAAGAAAACTTTGAATGAGCTTTCAAGGATGCAGTTTATTTCACTTTATTATGTCTCGTGTTGTGTTTTCTATCATTTTCAATGTACTATGAGTATCATTTATGTAATATGGTCTTCCAAAACTTCCAAAATGATCATTCATTTAGGATTTGATTCCTTATAATCATGAAAATGTGATAAAATAATGCATTGGATCTGGTTTTCTGGGGTCGGGGTATTATAATTGGTATTTTTAATGCCTACCTAAAACCCTTCAAATTACATAACCATCCAAATTTGGGGTTATGAGAAGGGGAATGTGAATCCTTATAAGGAACCGACCTTAATCATTATATAATCTTGAGTTTTAGTCAGGAATTTAATTTCTTTTACATTGAGGATCTTTTCAAGTTTAGAGTTTTAGAGAATTAGGACATATCTATTACATAACAAAACCCATAATAACGAAAAGTGGACACTTCCAAACATTATCCGTTTTTTCACCCAAGGAAACCTTTTTAAAATAAAAAATGATTTCTTTTTGACACACATTCTCAACTCTTTCATCATCACATATTATTTTTCATTAAATATCCTAAGACCTGTTAAAAACAATTTAAAGCTTGGGATGGGCATAAAAATCTTAGTAAGGGGTGAAAAAATAAGGAAAACTATTAGAATTGAAAAAACATGTAAACCATTAATACTTATCATAAAGTAATAATTTTTATCTTCAAGAGGTAGTAAAAACAATTCAATAAATTTAACCTCATTTATTACCCTTTTTGTAATTAAAATATTACTATAAAACCCCTAAAATCAGATATTACATATAAAGGTAATTTGGGAAATAATCATACATAAATGCAATAACCACGCGGTCAACTTCCACACATATCACTCTTACAAATGGAATAGTCGTATGGTCGACTTCTATACCCAATGCATTAGAGGTTATAACATAACCACCCACATTTAGTTTATCAAAAAACCATCTGTATTTGGTTTATCACATAACAACCCATCTTTGGTTTATCATGTAACCACCCTTATAATTCCCAAGTACCATTATATAATCATAACACATAAAATATTTCATTTATCAACATTTCACTCATAAAATTTCATTTGAAATCATAAAAAATCATTTCAATATATTTAAATAGTAAATACACTTTCAAAAACATTTCACTACCAAAACCAGCAAAAATGGAATAAGTGATTTCTTTTACTTTTAAAAACATAAAGCCTTATAGAGGAATCTAAATGTCAAATAATGGTTACGGCAGCAAAGAAGTCTTTTTCGCCGTATATGATAAAAAACATTCTGTTTGTAATTTTTAAAAGAAATTAAAACACCTCATATATAAAGATTAATTTTAAAAACTTTTAATTAATTAATAGTAAAAGGGTTTGATTATACACCTTATAAAATAAGGTGGTGTATAACATCAAAATATTCCTCAATGAAAGAAGTTTGAGACGAAGTCCCTTACCATGAGTCTGATTCATCGTGTATGTTCCTTATTAATCTTGAATAAAAAGGATGGATTAATTTATACGTGATTTATAACATTTTAATTTTAATTATTCCTTTTATATCATTAATTACCATGTTATAATAATTATTTAATTATTTGAGTTCATGTCGGACGTTTTGTTGATATTCGGTACTCAAGTCAAAAATGAACATGGTATGATGTAAATAGTCCATAAGGTCAAAATTACACCATCTCCATAATAATATTCATTCCATTGTTATCAATTTTATACATAAATTATAATTTTAAATCAATCTATTAAGTATGTTTATGAAAAATGGACAATATTATAATCATGGAGACGGTAAGTCGTACGAACGCATGAGTAACATTTTCCACTTTTCATTGGTCTTTATGAAAAGAAAGTAATTATTATTTTATATTTATATAATTATTTTAACATCATTAATATCATATTAATATTTTAAATATACTTATATATATCATACAAGTGATATAATGAATAAAAATGAGTTGCATCGCTTCGTGGAGGTTATATTTCACATGTACACATGAATGATGTTATAATTGTTATATGAATGAAAACTAAGAAAGTAATTGATATATTATTATATTATAATGAATAATATTTAATTAATATAACATATAAACATTAATTCCATTATTATAACCAATCATGAGATATAGTAATGGAAAATGAATTAGATCGGTTCTTAGAGGTGGTAGTTCACACGTGTGCACGAACGATTAATTCTTTTTCCATTTAATGGAAGTGGAGATGGATTTAGGTTATGATATTAAAATAATAAAATCTTAGTATATTGAGTATACTGGAGTTATTATTTCATCAAGGATAAATAATATTTGAATTAAGTGTAATAATAAATAAAATAGAAATACTTAAATAAAACCATTATCTTTCCTTCGAATGATCACCTTTCTTGACACATTAAAACCTATAAGAAGGATGTTCTGCCTAAAATAAGTATTAAATAATGTGTTTAGGGATTCTAGGATATTTTTTTGGTAGATATTGGGAAAATAAAAAGGTTTTCTATGTGTTTTTAATAAAGAGGAAAAGGTGACTTTTTATAGGAGAGAGGAGGGGCACCCTAAGAATTATTTAAAAAATTCAATTTTGATTGCAAAAGGGTAAAAACTGGTTTATTTAAAATATAGGATTATTATGGGTCTAAATATAATTATCTAATTAATATTAGATACGTTTTAGTAGTTTTTAATCCTTATCTTTTTTAAACTTGTTTTAACTCTTACCATTTTATAAAGTAATTTACACTTAAAGGGTTAAAATAATTACTAATTCATGAAAAAAATACAATTAATGAGTTATTAATGAAATTTTTAGAGTTATATGATCTTTTTTCAAAAAAATTATTTTATAAATTTTATATCATTTAATTAAATATTTTATATTTTAAAATATGAATTATGTCGATTTTGACTCTATTCTTTACATGATTTTTTTTAAATAATAAAACCTTGATTCCTTCAAAAAAAACTAAATTAACTCAATACTAACATGTCATAGTAATCTATAAAATTCTTTCATGTCATCAAATATTTAAAATTATATTTATTTTAATATTATTAATATCATTTATTTGATTCTTTCTTTAATAAATCTATTACTACATCATCTTTGTATCATAATTAAATTTAATTATTTAATTCCTTAAAATTATAAATAAATTACCATGATGTAGGTAATATTTTTATATTTATAATAAATATTAATATTATAAGATATAACTTACATAACCTCATATTAAAAAAATCTAGTAAGAAGATACATTTTTATGACATATTTGCCTTTTCTTAAAATTAAATTTTATAAATGTTATAATCACACCAAAGTGGCTTCCAAAGGTCACAATTGTAACACCCCAGGTAAATAAAGAATATGACATTTTCATATTTATCCATATTTGTGAATAAAGTATTAATATGACTTTAAAGGGGACGCTATGCTCGATGGCGTACCCAACACGCAACAACGAGTTTCTTGGGAATCTTACGTTGCACTCTAATAATAAAATAATATTATTTTAAATGGTAGTTAACATGTAGCCGTTGTATTGGCGGGAATGGATATAAATAACTAAAATATGATTATACATGTTTTTAAATGTTTTTACATTTATCCAATAAAATATAAAGGCTTAAAATACGGAAAGAATTCAATTTTAGGCGTATATGCCCTAGTTTTCACTAAAGGTTCACTTATCGCCTTTTGTTGGCGAAACATCATTAAATATAGTTTTGTTCACTCTTAAACATTCTTTTGGACCAAATAAAACTCTTATTAAGAATCAGGACATCAAAATTTACTTTGTGTAAATTTTTGGTATCTTTCCGATAAAGTTCATTTTTTCAATGAATAGTGTAAAATGTTGTATTTTAATTCAAAAGCTCTTTTTAATCTAATTTATTTATATGATTAGATTATCTTTTGAATAGGTTTTAAAGTGAAATTAGAATATATTTTTACCATTAAATCCAATAGTGGTTGTTGTAATTAATTTCACTTTGAAATCAGACTTAAACTAGTGTCAATATTTTGATACTTATTGTTTCATAAAAACACGCTATTTGCTCTGACAGCGGGAATTAATTATTAAATTAATTAATGTGACTTATATGATTTGAATTTTGTAAAATAGACTTCATTTTTGAATTAAGAATATCAAATATAGATTAGGGTGAATTTTTGGGATTTTTCTGAAAAACATCAATTTTTGATGAATAGTTACACCACTAAGTGGTACTTATAAAAACTGATTTTTTCGTTTAAATGAAATTGTGCCATCTTTGTGTTTTGAATTTCAAAAATCTGACAAACATGGTTTTCATTAAGAAGTAAAATGTGGTTCAATGGGATAAAAATAATTTTTTGGTGAATAGTAACTTATTAAGTTTTTAATCGCGATTAGAGGTAGTTAGTGTAGTTTAAGGTAAAAATAATGTTTTAATAATATGAAATGAACTTGACACATGTCCTAACCTCATTGTATGTTTCATGGACGACCCATACAAGACATGGGTCAACTTGGGGACCCCATGGAGCCACTTTGGTTGGGAAATGACATAAATTACTTTTTATTTAATGTAAAAGTAAAAATGACACAAACATGATATGTTTTACTAAAACAATTTTTAAATGGGGTTATACAAGTCATATTTTTGATTATAAATAGTAATTGGAACGATAAAACTATTTCCTACATCATAGTATTTTTTTATAATTTTTAGACATTAAATAAATTAAATTATGTATGACATCATAATGATGCAGCGATGACATCATTATTTGACGATTTAAATAAAATGGAAAGATAATGTAAAATCTATGAACTAAACATGTCCAAAACTTATTGGATGGGTGGATTTAGAACCCTTAACACCTTATACACGAATTATATCAATGTGGGACCTTTTAAAACCGAAACACATTTTCAAATAAAGTAATATTTCTTTACTTTCCAAAAGTGCCCCTCCTCTCCTCTTATAAAAGGCCCTCACCTCTACCTCCTAACCCAAACTTACAAAGCCTTTGGCTTGGCCAAACCCTGCCCATTTTGTCTCTCCACTTCCCTATATTACTCCTTGAAGCCTCACTTTGGGCAGAAGTCTTCCCAAGGAAGCCTTTGAGCTCAAACCAAAGGGAGTTACTCGATTTTAAGGTAATGTCTTCTTTTGAGTCCTTTTGTTTTATTTTTCTTCTCCAACCCCCTAAAATATTTTTATTCTTTTCTTTTGTAACAACTCCAGTATCATCAATATACTAGGATGTTTTTATAATAAGTATTAGAGTTACACTTA
The DNA here is from genome assembly GCA_963277665.1 of Viscum album. NCBI lineage: Eukaryota > Viridiplantae > Streptophyta > Magnoliopsida > Santalales > Viscaceae > Viscum > Viscum album. The sequence goes on from OY728138.1 coordinate 1,873,717,413, forward strand.
CACACACCTACAATAATGGTTAACGAACATACTGTTTCCGTGGATGGCGAATTTATGCCTCCCGAAACGATGATTGTTCAACATTCTTTTAACACCTTCAAAGGTGGCCATTAATATGTCACTATATTTATATATGATATATAATATGTTTATGTTTTACTTAAGCTTCTGTATTTTTCATTTTTGTCTTACCTTTATGGCTTCCATTATGGGTATACGCGATATCTTCATTTTAGGAAGTGCGGACCACCGCCCCCTCAAAGTGATGTGATTCGTTAATGCCATATGTGGGACGTGTAAAGGATGGATTTAAAGTTATTATATATGATGTTATACTGTAATTATAATATACCTATATATCATTACTATTTCTTTCCATTAAAGTATGAGATAGAAATGAAAGTAGCGTTCATGCGTACGTACGGCTTACCATCTCCATGAACGGTGCATTTCATTTCTTATCCCCAAATGGAATGTACTATTAAAAGTACATGTATATAATGGATATATATAATGAATGATATATCTAAATGATGAATATAATTCTGGAATTAAAATATACATACCTCTCATTTAGTTTTAATTCCATTAATATGACAAAGAAATGAAAGTAGCGTTCATGCGTACGTACGGCTTACCGTCTCCATGAATGGTGCATTTCATTTATTACCTCTAAATGATTATGTAATATTATAAATAAATGTATATTATGGATATATATGATATATATGATATCCAAATCAGTAATGTCATTCTGGATATAAAGAACCTTTGACCACACGAACAACATGTAATTGTAAGAAGTCCACATTCGACTTAAGAACCAAATATCGACAAAACAAAAATTATTAACTTAAATGGTTACATAATGTTTATAACATGGAAATAAGTTATATAAAAGTAATAATGAACATTAAAAAGGTTCTTAATAATGTAGAAATTAACTCAAGTTTATTATTCAGGAGATTAAAGAACGATCGAGTCAAGTCGGACCCGAGGTAAGGGATCTTACTCCTCTCTTTCTTTTTAAGTACACACTTTTATGTCATTCCTTTTAAAGCTCATATTTCTTGTTATTGGGATGATATTTTATATTACACTTACTGTAATTTTTATGTTCATCTGATGAGAGACCCTATTCTCTCTCATCAATCCATTTTGGAAGTTTTGAGTGGCGCCGTTAGGCTGCCGAACTTTCGTAAGAGATCTAACCTCTCTCTTTCTTTTTAAGTACTCTCCTTTATGTCACTTCTTTTAAGCTCCTCTTTGTAATGTTGGGGGATGTTCTTTTATATTCCTCTTGTTGTAAATTTTATTTTAATGTGATGAGATACCCTATTTGATCTCATCAATCCATATTCGGAAGTTTTATGTGGCGCCGTTAGGCTGCCGAGTTTTCGTAAGGGATTTTTCATCTCACTTTTATTCCCGTGAGATTTATGCTAAATTTGCCACAAATTCCATTGATTGGTGTATGTACTGTCCATTATTCTACTCTTTGTGTAATATACTTTCGTTTATGAGTATTTACATCAATGATCTATTGTCCTTCTTTCATGGGGTGTATGTTTTGAAAGATACCCAAGTCGGTAAGGGAACCTTTCACCCTCCTCTTTTTTAAAAGACTTCTTTTGTTGGGTCTTTTAATTTACATATTGTTATGTTGGGATATGTTCTCATATATCCTTATTAATGTAAATTTTATGTCCAAGTGATGAGATACTCTTTTTATCTCTCATCAACTCATTTTGATGTGATGTCGTTAGGCTGTCAAGGGAACTTTTTAACCCAATTTCGATTTCTTTGGGTTCAACATGTAGTCATTGAATATGTCATCCATTGAATATGTGTGAATGACCTTTTATTGTTGTACACTTAATATCCACTTATATTGGGTGTATTTATATTTTTCACACATATTTTTGAGATTGATTTGTCCTTAATTTAAGGATACCTTCTTTATAAGGGATTTCATCACATTTGACTTTTCTATTGAGGGTTCATTTTTGTTATGCACCAATTCACTCTTATATGGTGTATATACTGTCCTTTGGAGTATTATATCATGAATCCATTTATTCTCATGATATTATAAAGTTCTGAATAAATGTTATTCCTCAATTATTATATTCAAGTGTCTCTAATTTTGGTAAAACCCCTTTAACCAAAATATCGTTTTAAATGTTTTAATTATTTGTTCTTATTAATATCCATGTTTTCAAAATGGTTTTAAGGATTTATTTATATGGATATTAATGGTTTAAAATTTTAAGATTCAAGGTGGTATGGGACACTTTGATTCAAAAATCTCTTTATTAAATTTTTTAAATGGTTTTGGAAATGGTTTCTTTTTGAATGGATTCATTATTTCAATATACTAAAATGTTATATTGTGATTGAAATGTGGAAATGTTATGTTTCCTTTATGCATGTTTTATGTGACACATTTATGTTATGGTTCTTGGGAATTGTTATGAAAACGGGTGTTTCTGTGATAAACTAAGGGCGGGTGAGCCCGATATAGCTCTCCAATGCATTGGGTAACGCGAAGGAGTGAAACGTTAAGGTTTCTCCGAAGAGATTTAGGGAATATACTGTGATGGGTATTCCAAACGTAACCAAGAGGGTTACTCCCTACGTAAGAATGTTATGAATGCCTCAAGTTACCTTTATGTCTTATGTTTTCTATAATTTATTCATGATTTGATATGCCTATGTTTTATGGGTAAAGTGTGATTTCATTCTAATGTATATATGAACTCATGTTTCCTTTCCATATTTTTATAACCCTTACTGAGCTTTTTATGCTCATCCCAAGTTTTTGAAATGTTTTTCACAGGTCAAGGGAAAGGTACATGATGTGATGATAGTGTCAAAAATGTGTCAAGAAAGAATCCATGTTTTATTTTAAATATGTTTCCGTTGATGGGAAGAATGAATACTGTCTTTTATGTAACCACTTTGTTTAAATGTGGAATATAATGCAAGTTTCATGACCTAATTCTCTAAAACTCTAAACCTGAAAAGATCCTCAATGTGTAATCTTGTAATAACTCAAGATTAAGTAAGGTTTAAGGCTGGGGCCTTATAGTTGGTATCAAAGGTTGGTTTAGATAACTTTAGAGGTTAGGGTATTCTCTAAGCACAAGTGACATTACCATAATGGTTAGGATTTCAGAAAGAGTCCTATTTTTAGATAAAGTGAATGAGTAAGTATATCTTAGTGTTAATATTCCTCATTAGTACATGATGGTTATGTTGATATACTCACACTGACCTTTTTGGTTTTAGTAAATGGCTGGATTTAGCAGGCACCAAAGTGACAATGGGTTTGAAGGAAACTATGGTGGTTCTCTGATTAAGAGACTGGATGAGATGGGGGATTCAATGAGGAATCTCATGGTTGTTTGAAACCAACTATCAAGGAGTCATGATCAACCACTTGAACCTTGGTATGTTCTGTAATGAATCATGTACGATATGACCAATCGATGTGGAAGTTCAGTTAATAATTATAAAGGTAACCATTAGAGTTTATATGATCCTTACTTTTGAGGTAATTATGGGTTATTATATTATATGCTGGAAAATGAAAGGCATGAGATAAACTTGAGGTTAAAATATGTTATGATCATTTTTGATGATTTTATCTCTTTTTGGGGAATTATTTAAGTATTATATAGTTTTTGAAAAAGGACAACACGCAGACCATGTGACAACCCGTCGCGTCGGACAAAGCTGCGGGAATCGAACCCCCAACCATAGTGCGACTGGTATTTATCGCCTACCACTGGACTACGTGAAGTCCCTTGTTATTTTGACTGATTCTTTTTAGTTATATGATTTTATGAATTAAGATTAAGTTGATTTTGGGTTATTTATGAAAATGATTAACCTATCATGGAGGATATGTGATTAGGTTAATTACTTTTCAATACGAGACTTTAGGAGCAACTGATGTTGTTTGGAGATAAATGTTATGATTTAACATGGAAGACTATGTGACTAAATCCTTCAAATATTTGGGTTTCAATGTTAGATTGTTTTACATTGAATAATTTTATGGACAAATTGGTTATCTAATGGTCCTCGTTGAACTTTGGGTTTTGTTGGACAAATTTTGAGACTAAGAATAGATTTTCTTTTTATAAAGGGTTATCCTTTTCTGGATTATCTGATCTTGTAGTAACCTTTTTGGTTTTAGTTTTGGTTAAGGTTTGAAGACATGGGAAATGTATAGTTCTTTTTTTGTGTATTAGGTGCTCCTCTAGAAGTTGTTTATAGTACTCTTAATGCGAACAAGTCTTCCTAAATACTCGTCTTTTGGAGAAAGTATGGGTCTGTGTGAGAAATCTAGTAAAAGTTGAAAGTCAACATGACAAGTAAGTAGGTTTCCTTATGTTTTATTTAAGATCAAAAATAAATTCCTCAATAAAAAGTAACTTAAAACAAAAATGTTGTCTATTAACTTTTCCTACTGGGGAACCCAACACCGTTTAACCCATCACAAGTTTGTGATTTTCTTATTGTTAACTTTCTCCTAAACATGTTTTCTATAACTCTCCATCAGAACATGACCCTATGTTTTCTCCTCCATTTCCATGTTTTCCTACATGGAATCCTAGTATGGGTTAACTAGGGTGACCTATATACCTATCTTTCTTTATTTTAAAGGGATTTTTTTACCGACTCTTGTTCTGATGTTGGACTTTCAAGGATGTTTCCAAGCCCAATTTTAAAATTGTGAGGACGCAATTCCCAAAAGGGGGGAAGGATGTAACACCCCAGGTAAATAAATAATATTACATTTTTATATTTATCCATATTTTTGAATAAATTATTAATATGACTTTAAAGGGGATGCTATGCTCGATGGCGTACCCAACACGCAACAACGAGTTTCTTGGGAATCTTACGTTGCACTCTAATAATAAAATAATATTATTTTAAATGGTAGTTAACATGTAGCCGTTGTATTGGCGGGAATGGATATAAATAACTAAAATATGATTATACATGTTTTTAAATGTTTTTACATTTATCCAATAAAAGATAAAGGCTTAAAATACGGAAAGAATTCAATTTTAGGCGTATATGCCCTAGTTTTCACTAAAGGTTCACTTATCGCCTTTTATTGGCGAACCGTCATTAAATATAGTTTTGTTCACTCTTAAACATTCTTTTAAACCAAATAAAACTCTTATTAAGAATCGGGACATCAAAATTTACTTTGTGTAAATTTTTGGTATCTTTCCGATAAAGTTCATTTTTTCAATGAATAGTGTAAAATGTTGTATTTTAATTCAAAACCTCTTTTTAATATAATTTATTTATATGATTAGATTATCTTTTGAATAGGTTTTAAAGTGAAATTAGAATATAATTTTACCATTAAATCCAGTAGTGGTCGTTGGAATTAATTTCACTTTGAAACCAGACTTAAACTAGTGTCAATATTTTGATACTTATTGTTTCATAAAAACACGCTATTTGCTCTGACAGCAGGAATTAATTATTAAATTAATTAATGTGACTTATATGATTTGAATTTTGTAAAATAGACTTCATTTTTGAATTCGGAATATCAAATATAGCTTAGGGTGAATTTTTGGGATTTTTCTGAAAAACATCAATTTTTTATGAATAGTTACACCACTAAGTGGTACTTATAAAAACTGATTTTTCCGTTTAAATGAAATTTTGCCATCTTTGTGTTTTGAATTTCAAAAATCCGACATATATGGTTTTCATTAAGAAGTAAAATGTGGTTCAATGGGATAAAAATAATTTTTTGGTGAATAGTAACTTATTAAGTTTTTAATCGCGATTAGAGGTAATTAGTGTAGTTTAAGGTAAAAATAATGTTTTAATAATATGAAATGAACTTGAAACATGTCCTAACCTGATTGTATGTGTCATGTACGACCAATAAAAGCCATGGGTCAACTTGGGGACCTCATGGATCCACTTTGGTTGGTAAATAACATAAATTACTTTTTATTTAATGTAAAAGTAAAAATGACACAAACATGATATGTTTTACTAAAACAATTTTTTAATGGGGTTATACAAGTAATATTTTTGATTATAAATAGTCATTGTAACGATAAAACGATTTCCTACATCATAGTATTTTTTTATAATTTTTAGACATTAAATAAATTAAATTATGTATGACATCATAATGATGCAGCGATGACATCATTATTTGACGATTTAAATAAAATGGAAAGATAATGTAAAATCTATGAACTAAACATGTCCAAAACTTATTGGATGGGTGTATTTTGAACCCTTAACACCTTATACACGAATTATATCAATGTGGGACCTTTTAAAACCGAAACACATTTTCAAATAAAGTAATATATTTCTTTACTTTCCAAAAGTGCCCCTCCTCTCCTCTTATAAAAGGCCCCCACCTCTACCTTCTAACCCAAACTTCCAAAGCCTTTGGCTCAGCCAAACCCTACCCATTTTGTCTCTCCACTTCCCTCTATTACTCCTTGAAGCCTCACTTTGGGCAGAAGTCTTCCCAAGGAAGCCTTTGAGCTCAAACCAAAGGGAGTTACTCGATTTTAAGGTAATGTCTTCTTTTGAGTCCTTTTGTTTTATTTTGCTTCTCCAACCCCCTAAACTCTTTTTATTCTTTTCTTTTGTTACAAATAAAGTATCCTCAATATACTAGGATGTTTTTATAATAAGTATTAGAGCTACACTTACACACGCCTACATCTAATGGTTAACGAACATACTGTTTCTGTGGATGGCGAATTTATGCCTCCCGAAATGATGATTGTTCAACATTCTTTTAACACCTTCAAAGGTGGCCATTAAGATGTCACTATATTTATATATGATATATAATATGTTTATGTTTTACTTAATCTTCTGTATTTTTCATTTTTGTCTTACCTTTATGGCTTCCATTATGGTTATACGCGATATCTTCATTTTAGGAAGTGCGGACTACCGCCCCCTCAAAGTGATGTGATTCGTTAATGCCATATGTGGGACGTGTAAAGGATGGATTTAAAGTTATTATATATGATGTTATACTGGAATTATAATATACCTATATATCATTACTATTTCTTTCCATTAATGTATGAGATAGAAATGAAAGTAGCGTTCATGTGTACGTACGGCTTACCGTCTCCATGAACGGTGCATTTCATTTCTTATCCCCAAATGGAATGTACTATTAAAAGTACATGTATATAATGGATATATATAATTAATTATATATCTAAATGATGAATATAATTCTGGAATTAAAATATACATACCTCTCATTTAGTTTTAATTCCATTAATATGACAAAGAAATGAAAGTAGTGTTCATGCGTACGTACAGCTTACCGTCTCCATGAACGGTGCATTTCATTTATTACAACTAAATGATTATGTAATATTATAAATACATGTATATGATGGATATATATGATATATATGATATCAAAATCATTAATGTCATTCTGGATATAAATAACCTTTGACCACACGAACAACATGTAATTGTAAGAAGTCCACTTTCGACTTAAGAACCAAATATCGACAAAACAAACATTATTAACTTAAATGGTTACATAATGTTTATAACATGGCAATAAGTTATATAAAAGGAATAATGAACATTAAAAAGGTTATTAATCTTGTATAAATTAACTCAAGTTTATTATTCAGGATATTAAAGAACGATCGAGTCAAGTCAGACCTGAGGTAAGGGATCCTACTCCTCTCTTTCTTTTTAAGTACACACTTTTATGTCATTCCTTTTAAATCTCATCTTTCTTGTTATTAGGATGATCTTTTATATTAAAATTACTGTAATTTTTATGTTCATGTGATTAGAGACCCTATTCTCTCTCATCAATCCATTTTGGAAGTTTTGAGTGGCGCCGTTAGGCTGCCGAACTTTCGTAAGAGATCTAACCTCTCTCTTTCTTTTTAAGTACTCTCCTTTATGTCACTTCTTTTAAGCTCCTCTTTGTAATGTTGGGGGATGTTCTTTTATATTCCTCTTGATTTACATTTTATTGTAATGTGATGAGATACCCTATTTTATCTCATCAATCCATATTCGGAAGTTTTATGTGGCGCCGTTAGGCTGCCGAGTTTTCATAAGGGATTTTTCATCTCACTTTTATTCCCGTGAGATTTATGCTACATTTGCCTCAAATTCCATTTATTGGTGTATGTACTATCCATTATTCTACTATTTGTGTAAAATACTTTCGTTTATGAGTATTTACATCAATTATCTATTGTCCTTCTTTCATGGGGTGTATGTTTTGAAAGATACCCAAGTCGGTAAGGGAACCTTTCACCCTCCTCTTTTTTAAAAGACTTATTTTGTTGGGTCTTTTAATTTACATATTTTTATGTTGGGATATGTTCTCATATATCCTTATTGATTTAAATTTTATGTCCAAGTGATGAGATACTCTTTTTATCTCTCATCAACTCATTTTGATGTGATGTCGTTAGGCTGTCAAGGGAACTTTTTAACCCAATTTCGATTTCTTTGGGTTCAACATGTAGTCATTGAATATGTCATCCATTGAATATGTGTTAATGACCTTTTATTGTTTTACACTTAATATCCACTTATATTGGGTGTATTTATATTTGTCACACATATTTTTGAGATTGATTTGTCCTTAATTTAAGGATACCTTCTTTATAAGGGATTTCATCACATTTGACTTTTCTATTGAGGGTTCATTGTTGTTATGCACCAATTCACTCTTATATGGTGTATATACTATCCTTTGGAGTATTATATCATGAATCCATTTATTCTCATGATATTATAAAGTTCTGACTAAATGTTATTCCTCAATTATGGTATTCAAGTGTCTCTAATTTTGGTAAAACCCCTTTAACCAAAATATCGTTTTAAATGTTTTAATTATTTGTTCTTATTAATATCCATGTTTTCAAAATGGTTTTAAGGATTTATTTATATGGATATTAATGGTTTAAAATTTTAAGCTTCAAGGTGGTATGGGACACTTTGATTCAAAAATCTCTTTATTAAATGTTTTAAATGGTTTTGGAAATGGTTTCTTTTTGAATGGATTCATTATTTCAATATACTAAAATGTTATATTGTGATTGAAATGTGGAAATGTTATGTTTCCTTTATGCATGTTTTATGTGACACATTTATGTTATGGTTCTTGGGAATTGTTATGAAAACGGGTGGTTCCGTGATAAACTAAGGGCGGGTGAGCCCGATATAGCTCTCCAATGCATTGGGTAACGTGAAGGAGTGAAACGTTAAGGTTTCTCCGAAGAGATTTAGGGAATATACTGTGATGGGTATTCCAAACGTAACCAAGAGGGTTACTCCCTACGTAAGAATGTTATGAATGCCTCAAGTTACCTTTATGTCTTATGTTTTCTATGATTTATTCATGATTTGATATACCTATGTTTTATGGGTAAAGTGTGATTTCATTCTAATGTATATATGAACTCATGTTTCCTTTCCATATTTTTATAACCCTTACTGAGATTTTTATGCTCATCCCAAGTTTTTGAAATGTTTTTCACAGGTCAAGGGAAAGGTACATGATGTGATGATAGTGTCAAGGATGTGTCAAGAAAGAATCCATGTTTTATTTTAAATATGTTTCCGTTGATGGGAAGAATGAATACTATCTTTTATGTAACCACTTTGTTTAAATGTGGAATGTAATGCAAGTTTCATGACCTAATTCTCTAAAACTCTAAACCTGAAAAGATCCTCAATGTGTAATCTTGTAATAACTCAAGATTAAGTAAGGTTTAAGGCTGGGGCCTTATAACAATGTTAGACCAAGTATGGTCATGGTTGATAATAAATCATCCAATAATATTATGAAAAGTTTTAGGATATTTTTTTAATATTATAATATTAATTTTACCTTTAATTATTGTATTTACATTTAATTGTGGTAAATAAAATACTAAAGATACTATTCACAAAAAAAATTATTTTGATTCTTTTGGACCACATCTTTCATAATTTTTAAAACAATTTATTTCCATTTCTGAAAATTCAATTCATATAAGTAGTTAAATTAGGTTTAACACTAATCTCATTGATGGATCGAGAAAATGGGTTCTTTTAGTAAAACGTTCAAAAGATCACATTGTTTTTATATATAATTTTAATTTGAAATTGAATCCAACGAACTAAATTGTATTAAATAATAAAATATAATATAATTATACCTTAAAACCATGTAAAAGGATAATCTAATAATATAAATAAATTATATGAAAATGCAGTTTTAATTTAAAATGCAGTATTTTTCACTATTCATTAAAATATGAAAGTTATCAGAAAAATACCAAAAATTTATTCAAACTAAAATTTGATATCGTGATTCTAAATAAAGAAATTATTTTGTCAAATATAACATATAAAAGTTTTAAACTGGATTTAAAATGGGTTCTCCATCAAAAGGTGACAAAACTACATTTTTTTAAAATACTTCTTTTATATAAAATTTTGAATTTGTTTTTATATCTTGTATAGAAAACATATAAGATGGATTTTAAACATTTAATTTAATATATTACATATATATTTCATTAATAAAGTCCAATAATAGTGATTTTATTATTTTATAAACACAATTATTCGCACTTAAATATTTTTTCATAAAAAACACATCCTTTATATTCAATTGGTTTTTATTTTCATTTCTAATTAATTTTCTAACCAATGAATCATTATATAAATACATTTAAAACCTATTTTCATAATTTAGTTAGTTTATTTCATTCTCTCCATTCTAACGATTATGTGATTACTATAACTTAAAATAATAATATTAATAATATATTATTTTTCTATATAACTCAGTCTTGTGTGCAACGTAATATTTTGAAGAAACCCATTATTGTGTGTCAGATACGCTATCATACATAGTTTCATTTTTAAAGTAAAATTACTATCTAATTCATAATTATTAACAAATATGAAAAATTATTATTCTATAATTACCTAGGATGTTACAATCCTTTCCACTAGAATTTACAAGAAACATGATATTCTAAATCTAAAGGTGTGGGATATTGGGTTTTTTAAAATAATGGTGGATTAATAAATATAATACTTTTTTACTTATTTAAATTTTAGTAAATATAGTAATAAAACTCTGCTTGTTTTATTTTTAGAAAAAATAATAAAAATAAATTCAAACATATCACTGCAATCCATACTTGAGAGGGATAACCTTCTCATTAGAACAAATTTCCAAGAATAGAAAAGGCACTTATGAATTATCCTATATCATGAAAGGAAATTGTATGTGCTGGAAGAACCTATTCCTAATGCACCTAGAAATGAGGCTAGTGAGGAATATTTGTCGCTCTATGAGAACCATTTTAATGATGCTACAGATGTTCAATGTTTCATTCTATCATACATGACCAATTAGCTTTTGTAGCAACATGAGGATATGGATGTGTATATAATGATGCATAACCTTAGGGATCATAGTCATGAAAAGTTGAGACAAGAGAGATATAAGATCTATAATTATCTATTTACAATTAAGCTTAGAGAGTATATGCTATTTGGGCCTCATGTAGTCAAGATTATTGGCTATATTGAACACTTAGACATCTTAGGGATTAAATTTCCAGATGATTCTCACACATATCTCATACTTTCCTCACTAACCAAGTCCTTATCCTATTTTATTGTTAATTATAACATGATCAATAATGATAAGACTCTTCCAAGACTTCTTACATTGATTTCACAAGTGGATAAGGGCATGGGATGTGAGAAAACCATGGTCTTTATAGTGAATAATAAAATAAAGAACAAGTAAAAGGGTCCCAAGACTCATAACAAGCCTAAATCTCTTGAGCATCATCATTACAAGAGGAGGAATATATAGAGGAAAGGTAAAGAAAAATAGAAAGTATGTTTTTCATGTGGTAATAAATTACACTAGAAGAATAATTGTACCTAGAAGCAAGGAGAAGATAAAGTTGTGTTCGTTATCAAGTATAATATTTTAATATCTACACATTGGGTATTAGATATAGATTTTGGTGCTCACATATATATCCAAATAAAGTACACAATTAGATTCAAAAATATTTCTAGAGGAGAGGTGGATTTGTGAGCTACCAACGGTACAAGGATAGCTGCTCTAGCCATTATTGACTACCACCTTTCATTACCAATAGTAATGATATTGGTTTTAAGATATTGTCATTATGTATGAAAAATTACCAAGAACATAATTTTTGTATCATTCCTAGATTCGTATTGTTTTATTTTCAATTTTAGGAATAAAATTTCTTTCTTTTATAAAGAAAAAATTTGTTATTGTATATAACATTTAAATAATTTCCTTCTTGTATTAAATTATGAAAAAATAATAACAATAGATAATGAAACATGTTCACAAAACTCATATAACAACCCACTATGAAATCATCATCTTGTTTATATAAATGAAAAACATTTTACAGAGCTCTATCAATATGGTTACTTAGAATCTTTTTAGATAAAACTACTTGAAATATTTTATGCTTTTTTACAAGGAAAAATGACCAAACCACCATTCATTGGTCAAGGCGAAAGGGAAACAAAGATTTTAGGATTGTTATACACTAATGTTTATGAACCATTTCTAGTAGAAGATAGAGGTGGGTATTCTTACTTCATAACTTTTACTGATGACTTGAGTAGATATGGATATGTATACTTGATGAGTTATAATTACGAGTCCTTTGAGAAATTAAAAAAAATAAAGAATTAATTATAGAATCAACTTAAAGAAAATATAAAGAATCTTTTATCGGGTCGAGGTGGTGAATATCTTAACTAAGAGTTTACCAAATTTTTACAACAGTTTGGGATTCTATCTCAACTCACTCCACCTTATACACCATACTGTAATGGTGTTAGTGAAAGGAGGGACCATACCTTATTAGATGTGTTAAGTTCGATGATGAGTCATGTTGATATTCCATTATCCTTTTGGGGATATGCATTAAAAATTACATCATACATACAAAATTGAGTAACAACTAAAGTGGAAAATGGAATTCCCATAAATTTATGGAGTTAAAAGAAACTTGTTTTTCACAAACATGTGTGTGGGGTTATGAGGAATTTGTTAAGTCCTTCTTAGGTAACAAAATAGCACCCTAGGGCACAAGGTGTATCTTTATAGGGTATCCCAAGGAAAAAATGGATACTACCTATAAAACCCCTAATAAAAGAATGTGACTGTCACTAGACAAGACATCTATCTTTAGAGGGATCACATCTTCAAAACTTATAGTGGGGGTAAGATTGAATTTGATGAAGTTGATGCTCAAGGTACACAAGAGTTGGAATAGGAACAGATTCCACAGGTCTATATGGACAAAGTAGTTCCTGAAACACAAGTACTGCATTAGGGAACTAGAGATGTAAGAGTAATAGATAGATATGGGTTTCTAGTAACAAAATATTGTGACTCATTATTGGTTTACAATGATGAACTTCTCTACTAAAAAGAGCTAGTAGATAGATCAGGAGCTATAAGATGGAAATAAGCTATGAATTCTAAAATGGATTCCATGTATCATAGCCAAGTTTGGGTTATAGTCAATGCTCCAGTTGATGTAAATCACATAGTTTAAAAGTTGTTATTCAAGAGAAAATTGGAAATGGGAGTTAAATTAAATACCTATAAAGAAAATCTAGTGGTTAAAGGGTTTAAAAAGGGCCAAGTAATTGACTATAATGAAATATTTTCAGCAGTTTCCATGTTTAAATCCATCATAATTATACTTGATATAGTATCTTACCATGACTATAAAATTTGGTAGAAGGATGTAAATATATATTTCCTTAATGGTAATCTTTAGGAAGATGTATACATGACACACAAATAAGTATTTGTGACTTCAGGTGATGCTAAAAAGATTTTAAAGTTTCAAAGATCCATTTATGGATTGAAGTAAGTATCCAGGTCATGGAAAATTTGATTCGATGAATCTATAAAAGAATTTTGTTTCATTGATAATGAATGTGATTCATGTGTTTACAATAGGTTTAGTGGAAATACAGTCATTTTCCTAATGTAATATGTTGTTGACATATTACTTATTGGAAATGACATACCATTCTTTCAATCTGTTATAGACTAGTTGAACAAGTGTTTCTCCATAAAGGACTTTGGTGAAGCAACCTATATTCTAGGGATCAATATAATTTGTGATAGATCCAAGAGTAATCTTTAATTAAGTAAATGTACATAAATTTAATAGATAATATCATCTGTCACATGGTATACATATTTCTAAGAAAATATATTTTTCAAACACAATAGGAGAAAGAGATAATGAGTAAGAATCCATACGCTTCATCGATAGGATCAATCATGTATTACATTTTTTGAACTATAATTAAAGTTTCTTAGGAATTGATCGTGGAAGGAATATATTAAGAGGATCTAAGAAAACAGCATTGGTCTACTGTTAAGGATATCCTAAAGTATCAGATAAGAACTAAGGATATATCCCTGGTGTATAGAGGATATGAGGAGCTGGTCATCAGGATTTATACTGATTCTAGTTTTAAAAAAGATCAGAATGATCTAAAGTCATATTCATGATATTTTTTCTATCTCAATAGAAAATTGATGATCTATAAGAGTTTAAAGAAGCTATTTATTTCTAATTCTATAGTGGATTTTGAGTATATAGAGGCTTTTGATGCAACCAAGGAAGCCTTTTGGATATGAAACATTTTATAGGATCTTGATGTGGTGCCTATTATTAAATACTATATCATATTGTCTTGTGATAATATTGTAGTAGTGTATCTTGTAAAAGAGACAAGGTTACACCAAAAGAAAAATCACATACACTGGAAGTATCAACTCTTGAGGTATTTTTTCTCAGAGGGGTTAAGTTTTAGTAAACAGAGTTCCCAAAGAAGAAAACATGGTGGACCCCTTTACTAAAATCCTTTCGCAACAGAAGTGTGAGTATCATGTGAGAGCTATTGGACTAGAGTTTATTAGTAGTTGTCTCTAGTGAAATTCAGAGTCTATTGGTGTTAGTTCCCTAGAACCAACTTCCATGTATTTTATGTTAACTTGTATTCCTATTTTTGAATATTAATAAAATCCTTATAAAATCATTATTATTATTATTCATAACATTGTATGTGATAATGTTCTAAGAGTAGTTTTCCCACTAAAAGTCTATATCAGTTCACTGCTATGATAAGAACCCAGAAGTTCCATGACAGTATTCTTAAAAAATATGTTATATAGCCATATGATATCATTTATGAGAAACAAATTATATAGTATATTAGGGGAAGAGACTCATTGGAATTTAAGGTACCTTATTATGGTGTATGCCCTTGGTATAATATATTATAGGATATTATGAGAATGAAACCTGCTAGTAGGAAATCAACATTTATATGTGTCATTGAATGTTCATATCTTAAGATGATTGTATTAGTACTTATATTTTAATATTATTATTAATGAGTGTTATAAGTCATTTAATTTGATGTATTGATAATAAAATTTATGGCATATGTTTGTGATGAGTTAGGATATGTTGGGTGCATCATGAGTAATATTTCATTAAATAATAATTAGAGAAATGATTTTTCACTTCTATTATTAAAAAAATTGATATCTCATGTCCTTTTATGGAAATTATATATCCTAAATAAATCAATGTAAATGGTGTTCTATAGGTAATTTTTTTTCTAGAAAGTTATAGAAAGATACATCGAGAACATAGGTTGATGGCACCAGTATGTAACCTACTTTATTTGAGATATTATGATAAAGGTGTTATATTACATAGTAAACATCTATATGAGGTATTATTTCATTAAGGTATTATATTCTTTCTCTATGGGTGCCTTGGCATGTTTCTAGATGCTAACGTTGGATATTAGGCTTTTTTACCCAATGCCACTAAGAAAGAGGAATAGAGGGCCACATGCTAAGTATGTTCATAACCTCAATTAAATATTATATTATTATTTATTATTTAACAAGTTGGATAAAAATTATTCACATATGTGGTTTAATAATTATTCATGTTTTCTTGGGTGCATATATTCAATCACTTGTTATTAAAGAGAATATTATGTGAGCAGAATATTTAATAAATATTTATTTTCTATTTAGTGGATATAATATTTATTTAAAAATAATACACTGATATTTATTTATTAAATAAATAGTCATTATTCAAGGCCTAATAAATATTTTGGAGGACTGATGGACTGATATTTATGCTCCTATGAGAGATAATATATATATTGAATATTATTTGATTAAATAATATTTAATTTAATTCATAAGTCTAGATCAAGTTAAGAAATAGTATTATTATTATTATAGACATGGGGTTATGTAGGGATTAAATAATATTAAAGAGAACTTGTTCAATTATTTATTTATAACCAAAGTAGTATATAAACCCAATTATATTATTTTTTAAGATATCCAATTTATTTCATATGTTTTACACAACAAAATTTGGAGAATCCTTTAAAAGCCCTAGAGATATCCCTTCTCCAAGAATTATCTCAAGAACTGAGCAAAATCTTCCTCCACCTTCCAATCTCAGGTCTATAGATATCATATAGAATCCTTTGTAAATGATTCTTTGGGTGGTCAAAGGCAAATTATATAAGGCCCCAGCCTTAAACCTTACTTAATATTGAATTAAAAGAATAATTCACGTTGAGGATCTTTTCAGGTTTAGAGTTTTAGAGAATTAGAACATAACTATTACATCTCAAAAGATTACAAAGTAGTCACTTATACTAAGTTTCCATAATAAAAAAAACTCTTGAAAGAAACATGTCTAGTTCCATGTTTTATATAGCATGACATTCCCTTGATCCCATCCTTGACCTTATTCCACATTAAGTCCTGTGAAAAACATTTCAAAAAAACTTGGGATGAGCATAAAAAGCTCAGTAAGGTATATAGAAATAATGAAAACTGTTAGTTTTTCAAACATCAAATAAACCATATATACTCTATCAAAGTAATACATTCACCTTCATGAAGTAGTAAAAACTCTTTACTGAATAAAGTATCATTACTTACCTTTTTGTAACCAAAGTATTACCATAAAACCCATATAAAGAACACATAACATATATAAAGGTAACTTGGGACATAAACATACTTAAGTGGAATAACCATACGGTCGACTTCTACACATATCACTTAATGGAATAGCCATACGGCCAATTTCCATACATACTTAATGGAATAGCCATACGGCCGACTTCCATACCCAATGCATTGGAGGTTATAACGTAACCACCCGTCCTGGTATTCACGGCACCACCCGTCATATGGTTTATAACGTAACCACCCGTTAAAATGTCCAAGTACCAATATAAAATCATAAAACATAAAACCAATATAAAGGAATGATAACATTTCCACATTTCAATCACAATATATCATAAATATATTGAAAACATAGAATCCTTTATCAAAACCATTTTCAATACCAAAATACATAAAAGAGTATATGGTATTTATTTTATTCTAAAAACATTATGGCTTGTTGAGAAAGCCAAAGACCAAATAATACTCGCGGCGGTGGAAAAAGTCGTTGTCACCGCGTACGTTAAAAAAACATTCCTTTTTGTCGTTTAGTAAAACGCTTCGTAGAAAAAGATTCCTTTTGTATAAAAGTAAAAGTCAAAGGGGTTTATACACCGTATAAAAGAAAGTTGTGTATAAAACGAAATATGCCTCAATGAAAGGAGATTGAGACGAAGTCCCTTACCTCGGGTCCGACTTGACTCGATCGTTCTTTAACGTCCTGAATAATAAACTTGAGTTAATTTATACTTGATTAAAAACCTTTTTAAAGTTCATTATTCCTTTTATATCACTTATTTACATGTTATAAACATTATGTAACCATTTAAGTTAATAATGTTTGTTTTTTCAATATTTGGTTCTTAAGTCGAAAGTTGACTTCTTACAATTACATGTTATTCGTGTGGTCCAAAGTTCTTTATATCCAGAATGAAATTCCTGATTTGGATATCATATATATCATATATATCCATCATATACATGTATTTATAATATTACATAATCATTTATAGGTAAGAAATGAAATGCACCGTTCATGGAGATGGTAAGCCGTACGTACGCATGAACGTTACTTTCATTTCTTTGTCATATTAATGGAATTAAAACTAAATGATAGGTATGTATATTTTAATTCCAGAATTATATTCATCATTTAGATATATAATTCATTATATATATCCATTATATACATGTACTTTTAATAGTACATTACATTTGGGGATAAGAAATGAAATGCACCGTTCATGGAGACGGTAAGCCGTACGTACGCATGAACGCTACTTTCATTTCTATATCATACTTTAATGGAAAGAAATAATAATTATATAGAGGTATATTATAATTCCAGTATAAAATCATATATAATAACTTTAAATCCATCCTTTACACATCCCACATATGGCATTAACGAATCACATCACTTTGAGGGGGCGGTAGTCCGCACTTCCTTAAATGAAGATATCGTGTTTACCCATAATGGAAACCATAAAGGTATGCCCAAAATGAAAAATACAGAAGCTTAAAGAAAAAATAAACATATTATATATCATATATAAAAATAGTTACATCATAATGGCCACCCTTGAAGGTGTTAAATGAGTATTGAACAATCATCGTTTCGGGAGGCAGAATTTCGCCATCCACGGAAACCGTAAGTTCTTTAACCATTTGATGTAGTTGTGTGAGAGTGTAGCTCGAATAAATCTTATAAAAACATCCTAGTATATTGAAGATACTATTGTTGTTACAAAATAAGTAAATAAAAATAGTTTAGGGGGTTGGAGAAACAAAATAAAACAAATGAACATGAGAGAATGAATTACCTTTAAAAGTGTAACTCCTTTTAATTTGAGCCTAAAGGCTTCCTTTGAAAGGATTATGCCCAAAGGAAATCCTCTAGGATTAGTAGAGGGATGTGGAGAGAGTAAATGGTAAGTGTTTGGCCGAGCCAAAGGCTTGAGGAGTGTGTGAAATGAGGTAGAGGTGGGGGCCTTTTATAAGAGGAGAGGAGGGGCACTTTTGGAAAGTAAAGAAATATTACTTTATTTGAAAATGTGTTTCGGTTTTAAAAGGTCCCACATTGATATAATTCGTGGATAAGGTGATAAGGGTTCGAAATCCACCCATCCAATAAGTTTTGGACATGTTTAGTGCATAGATTTTACATTATCTTTCCATTTTATTTAAATCGTCAAATAATGATGTCATCGCTGCATCATTATTATGTCATAAATAATTTAATTTATTTAATGTCTAAAAATTATAAAAAAAATACTATGATGTATGAAATCTTTTTATCTTTCCAATGACTATTTATAATAAAAAATCTGATCTTTATAACCCCATTTAAAAATTGTTTTAGTAAAACATATCATGTTTGTGTCATTTTTACTTTTACATTAAATAAAAAGTTATTTATGTCATTTCCCAACCAAATTGTCTCCATGGGGTCCCCAAGTTGACTCATGGCTTGTCTTGGTCGGCCATGACACAACCAATGAGGGTAAGACATGTGTCTAGGTCATTTCATATTATTAAAGCATTATTTATACCTTAAACTATACTAATTACCACTAATCGCGATTAAGAACTTAATAAGTTACTATTCACCAAAAAATTATTATAATCTCATTGAACCACATTTTACTTCTTAATGACAACCATGTATGTCGGATTTTTGAAATTCAAAACACAATGATGGCAAAATTTCATTTAAACGGAAAATCAGTCTTTATAAGTACCACTTAGTGGTTTCACTATTCATCAAAAATTGAAGTTTTTCAGAAAATTTCCAAAAATTCACCCTAAGCTATATTTGATATTAAAAATTCAAAAATGAAGTCTATTTTAAAAAATTCAAAACATATAAGTCACATTAATTAATTTAATAATTAATTCCCGCTGTCAGAGCAAATAGCGTGTTTTTATGAAACAATAAGTATCAAAAGATTGACACTAGTTTAAGTCCGATTTCAAAGTGAAATTAATTCCAACGACCACTATTGGATTTAATGGTAAAAATATTTTCTAATTTCACTTTAAAACCAATTCAAAAGATAATATAATCATATAAATAAATTAGATTAAAAATAGGTTTTGAATTAAAATACAACATTTTACACTATTCATTAAAAAAATGAACTTTATCAGAAAGGTACCAAAAATTTACACAAAGTAAATTTTGATGTCCCGATTCTAAAGAAGAGTTATATTTGGTCCAATAGAATTTATAAGATCGATCAAAGCTATATTTAATGAAGGTTCTCCGTCAAAAGGTGGTAAGTGGACCTTTCTTGAAAATTAGGGTATAAATGCCTAAAATTGAACTCTTTCCGTATTTTAAGCCTTCATCTTTTATTGGGTAAATGTAAAAACATTTAAAAACATATATAATCATATTTTAGTTATTTCTATCCATTCCTGCCAGTACAACGGCTGCTCGTTAACTAACATTTAAAATAATATTATTTTATTACTTGTGTGCAACGTAAGTTTGCAAAGAAACTCATCGTTGTGTACCGAGTACGCTATCGAACGTAGAAACCCCTTTTAATTAAAATTAATATTTAATTCGTAAATATTAATAAATATGAAAATTCTTTATTCTTTATTTACCTAGAATGTTACATCCTTCCCCCCTTTTGGGAATTGCGTCCTCGCAATTTTATTCACTTATCAAAATAAGTGGGGGTATTTATCCCTCATATCATTTTCAGATTCCCACGTTGCCTATTCAATCACATGGTTTTTCAACAAAACCTTTACCTGATGAATCACCTTATTTCGTAACACTTTCTCCCTGTGGTCAAGAATTTGGACCGGTTGTTCCTCATAAGATAGATTCTCTTCCAGCAGAACTACCTCTGGACTCAAAACATGAGATGGATCTGGCATATACTTCCTCAACATTGAAACATGAAAAACATTGTGTACCTGAGATAAACTCGGAGGTAAAGCCACCCAGTACGCAACTGATCCAACTCTCTCCAGAATTTCATATGGTCCAATAAACCTTGGACTCAGCTTTCCTTTCTTACCAAATCTCATCAAACTTTTACAAGGAGAAACCTTGAGAAAAACATGATCACCTACCTCGAAAGATAGATCCTTCCTCCGGTTATCTGCATAACTCTTCTGCCTGCTCTGAGATGTTCTCATGTGTTTCTGAATCAACTGAACTTTTTCTGCCATCTCTTCTACCAATTCTGGTCCCATCAGCTTCCTTTCACCCACTTCATCCCAAAATGCTAGAGTTCGACACCGCTTCCCATATAATGCCTCAAATGGTGCCATCTGTATACTGGAATGAAAACTGTTATTATAAGAAAACTCAACCAAAGAAAGATGTTGGTCCCAAATTCCCTGATAATCCATAGAACAAGCTCGTAGAATATCCTCCAATGTCTGGATTGTTCGTTCTGACTGCCCATCTGATTGAGGATGAAAAGCTGTACTAAAAATTAATTCCGTACCCAACGACTTCTGAAGGCCTTTCCAAAAGTTAGATGTGAACCTGGGATCACGATCAGATACAATGGAGAGAGGAACTCCATGTAACCTGACTATCTCTTTAAGATAACAACGGGAAAGTTGATCTAGAGAGAAAGTATCTCGTATAGAAAGGAAATGAGCAGATTTGGTCAAGCGATCAACAATAACCCAGATTGCATTATTACCTCAAGATGTCCTTGGTAATCCCACAACAAAGTCCATGGATATATTCTCCCATTTCTACTCTGGCACTGGTAAAGGCTGAAGCATCCCTTTCGGTAATTGTCATTCTGCTTTAACCTGTTGACATGTCAAACACTTCACAGTAAAATCAGCAATGCCTCTTTTCATTCCATCCCAACAGTAATACTCCCGCAGATCTCTGTACATCTTAGTACTGCCAGGATGAACTGAAAATGGGGAACTATGAGCCTCACATAACAACTCATTCTTCAACTGTGAATCACAAGGCACACATAACCTCTTCCCAAACCTCAAAACACAAACACAAACTTATCCAATAACTCATGCAAAATTTTATTCATAAGGTCCATGAATACAGCAGGTGCATTGGTTAACCCAAAAGGCATAACTACAAATTCATAATGGCCATATCTAGTACGGAACGTAGTCTTCGGAACGTCTGCTTTTTTTTACTTTCAACTGATGGTACCCCGACCTCAAGTCAATCTTCAAAAAATACTGAGCTCCCTGGAGCTGATACCACTTCATTCGATGGCCCAACATCTGCTGAAGTTGTTGCAAAGGATTTTACCACCCCTTTCTGCTTGTAGTCTGGCTGCATTCCCCCAGTTGAGTTCTTCGTTGCACACTCGTTTGCATAATGACCCATTTCATTACACTTAAAACATCTTACCGTTGGCTTTTCATTTCCTGCTTGATCATCTTCCTTACAGTTACGAGCAATATGACCAGACTTACCACACCGAAAGCACTTACCAGACTTGGATAAACATTCTCCAGGATGCATTTTACCACACTTATCACAGGATGGATATTTGGTTTTCTTACCTCCTTTCTTCTTTGATGAATTCTTCCCCTTTGCTTTCCAACTAGACCTCTTATTCTGTTGTTTGTCATAGAACACCTGATCATCGGCAAACTCCATTTCCACCTTCTCCGCACATCGAACAAGTTTTTCATAACTTTTGAACTCACGAGAAGCTAAATCCCTTCGATACTTTGGATTTAACCCTGAGTAAAAACGGTTTATTTTACTATCAAGATCTCGTATGAAGTTTGGAGCATACCTTGCCAATCGAGTGAACTTTTCTTCATAAGCAGCCACTGAATCATCCTCCTGCCTCAATTCTAGGAACTGTTTTTCCATCCTAAGACGAACCACCTTAGGAAAATATTTCTCAAGAAACATACCTTTGAATTCGTCCCAGTGAAGATCCTCAATCTCATCACTATCTCGTATATTTTTCACCATCGACCACCACTGATCAGATTCTCCTTCAAAACGGTAAACAGCAAGACTAACCTTTTGATGTTCTGAACACCCCATGACATCAAAAATCTTCTCCAGTTCTTTAATCCACCCTTCAGCTTGCACGGGATCAGATGATCCTCTGAATGATGGGGGATGTTGCCTCATGAAATGTTCCACCACTGACATGTTCCTCTACGGTTGATCTGGCTGATCTCGTGCATGGATACCACCACCATTTATAGCCTGAGTCAACTGTGCCATCACTACAACAAACTATTCAGTTCCGATTCCGACCATCTCAGGTTGCTGATTTGGAAGGTTATCTTCCTCCTGATGTCGTCCCAACATAGCTTCTTTGTTTCCTCTGCGGAAAACCATTCTGAACACAGAAATATCTTAGGCGAAGCAACATGGTAATCCGTAAATGCTATATCATTTCAATCATATTATAATTTAACACTTTTCTAACTCCTAAAGTTGTCTAAACCGACCTTTGATACCAACTATAAGGCCCTAGCCTTAAACCTTACTTAATATTGAATTAAAAGAATAATTCACGTTGAGTATCTTTTCAGGTTTAGAGTTTTAGAGAATTAGAACATAACTATTACATCTCAAAAGATTACAAAGTAGTCACTTATACTAAGTTTCCATAATAAAAAAAAACTCTTGAAATAAACATGTCTAGTTTCATGTTTTATATAGCATGACATTCCCTTGATCCCATCCTTGACCTTATTCCACATTAAGTCCTGTGAAAAATATTTCAAAAAAACTTGGGATGAGAATAAAAAGCTCAGTAAGGGATACAGAAAGAATGAAAACTGTTAGTTTTTCAAACATCAAATAAACCATATATACTCTATCAAAGTAATACCTTCACCTTCATGAAGTAGTAAAAACTCTTTACTGAATAAAGTATCATTACTTACCTTTTTGTAACCAAAGTATTACCATAAAACCCATATAAAGAACACATAACATATATAAAGGTAACTTGGGACATAAACATAATTAAGTGGAATAACCATACGGTCGACTTCCACACATATCACTTAATGGAATAGCCATACGGCCAATTTCCATACATACTTAATGGAATAGCCATACGGCCGACTTCCATACCCAATGCATTGGAGGTTATAACGTAACCACCCGTCCTGGTATTCACGGCACCACCCGTCATATGGTTTATAACGTAACCACCCGTTAAAATGTCCAAGTACCAATATAAAATCATAAAACATAAAACCAATATAAAGGAATGATAACATTTCCACATTTCAATCACAATATATCATAAATATATTGACAACATAGAATCCTTTATCAAAACCATTTTCAATACCAAAATACATAAAAGAGTATATGGTATTTATTTTATTCTAAAAACATTACGGCTTGTTGAGAAAGCCAAAGACCAAATAATACTCGCGGTGGTGGAAAAAGTCGTTGTCACCGCGTACGTTAAAAAAACATTCCTTTTTGTCGTTTAGTAAAACGCTTCGTAGAAAAAGATTCTTTTTGTATAAAAGTAAAATTCAAAGGGTTTTATACACCATATAAAAGAAAGTTGTGTATAAAACGAAATATGCCTCAATGAAAGGAGATTGAGACGAAGTCCCTTACCTCGGGTCCGACTTGACTCGATCGTTCTTTAACATCCTGAATAATAAACTTGAGTTAATTTATACTTGATTAAGAACCTTTTTAAAGTTCATTTTTCCTTTTATATCACTTATTTCCATGTTATAAACATTATGTAACCATTTAAGTTAATAATGTTTGTTTTGTCAATATTTGGTTCTTAAGTCGAAAGTTGACTTCTTACAATTACATGTTGTTCGTGTGGTCAAAAGTTATTTATATCCAGAATGAAATTCCTGATTTGGATATCATATATATCATATATATCCATCATATACATGTATTTATAATATTACATAATCATTTAGAGGTAAGAAATGAAATGCACCGTTCATGGAGACGGTAAGCCGTACGTACGCATGAACGCTACTTTCATTTCTTTGTCATATTAATGGAATTAAAACTAAATGAGAGGTATGTATATTTTAATTCCAGAATTATATTCATCATTTAAATATATCATTCATTATATATATATCCATTATATACATGTACTTTTAATAGTACATTACATTTGGGGATAAGAAATGAAATGCACCGTTCATGGAGACGGTAAGTCGTACGTACGCATGAACGCTAATTTCATTTATATCTCATACTTTAATGGAAAGAAATAATAATGATATAGAGGTATATTATAATTCCAGTATAACTTCATATATAATAACTTTAAATCCATCCTTTACACGTCCCACATATGTCATTAATGAATCACATCACTTTGAGGGGGCGGTAGTCCGCACTTCCTTAAATGAAGATATCGTGTTTACCCATAATGGAAACCATAAAGGTATGCCCAAAATGAAAAATACAGAAGCTTAAAGAAAAAATAAACATATTATATATCATATATAAAAATAGTGACATCATAATGGCCACCCTTTAAGGTGTTAAATGAGTATTGAACAATCATCGTTTCGGGAGGCAGAATTTCGCCATCCACGGAAATCTTATGTTCTTTAACCATTTGATGTAGTTGTGTGAGAGTGTATCTCGAATAAATATTATAAAAACATCCTAGTATATTTAAGATACTGGGTTTGTTACAAAATAAGTAAATAAAAAGAGTTTAGGGGGTTGGAGAAACAAAATAAAACAAATGAACATGAGAGAATGAATTACCTTTAAAAGTGTAAATCCTTTTAATTTGAGCCTAAAGGATTCCTTTGAAAGGATTCTGCCCAAAGGGAATCCTCTAGGATGAGGATAGGGATGTGTAGAGAGTAAATGGGCAGGGTTTGGCCGAGTCAAAGGCTTGAGGAGTGTGTGAAATGAGGTAGAGGTGGGGGCCTTTTATAAGAGGAGAGGAGGGGAACTTTTGGAAAGTAAAGTAATATTACTTTATTTGAATATGTGTTTCGGTTTTAAAAGGTCTCACATTGATATAATTCGTAGATAAGGTGATAAGGGTTCTAAATACACCCATCCAATAAGTTTTGGACATGTGTAGTTCATAGATTTTACATTATCTTTCCATTTTATTTAAATCGTCAAATAATGATGTCATCGCTGCATCATTATTATGTCATAAATAATTTAATTTATTTAATGTCTAAAAATTATTAAAAAATACTATGATGTAGGAAATCTTTTTATCTTTCCAATGACTATTTATAATCAAAATTCTGATCCTTATAACCCCATTTAAAAATTTTTTTAGTAAAACATATCATGTTTGTGTCATTTTTACTTTTACATTAAATAAAAAGTTATTTATGTCATTTCCCAACCACATTGTCTCCATGGGGTCCCCAAGTTGACCCATGGCTTGTCTTGGTCGGCCATGACACAACCAATGAGGGTAGGACATGTGTCTAGGTCATTTCATATTATTAAAGCATTATTTATACCTTAAACTACACTAATTACCACTAATCGCGATTAAGAACTTAATAAGTTACTATTCACCAAAAAAATTATTATAATCTCATTGAACCACATTTTACTTCTTAATTACAACCATGTATGTCGGATTTTTGAAATTCAAAACACAATGATGGAAAAATTTCATTTAAACGGAAAATCAGTCTTTATAAGTACCACTTAGTGGTTTCACTATTCATCAAAAATTGAAGTTTTTTGGAAAATTACCAAAAATTCACCCTAAGCTATATTTGATATTACGAATTCAAAAATGAAGTCTATTTTACAAAATTCAAAACATATAAGTCACATTAATTAATTTAATAATTAATTCCCGCTGTCAGAGCAAATAGCATGTTTTTATGAAACAATAAGTATCAAAAGATTGACACTAGTTTAAGTCCGATTTCAAAGTGAAATTAATTCCAACGACCACTATTGGATTTAATGGTAAAAATATTTTCTAATTTCACTTTAAAACCAATTCAAAAGATAATCTAATCATATAAATAAATTAGATTAAAAAGAGGTTTTGAATTAAAATACAACATTTTACACTATTCATTAAAAAAATGAACTTTATCAGAAAGGTACCAAAAATTTACACAAAGTAAATTTTGATGTCCCGATTCTAAAGAAGAGTTATATTTGGTCCAATAGAATTTATAAGATCGATCAAAACTATATTTAATGACGGTTCTCCGTCAAAAGGTGATAAGTGGACCTTTCGTGAAAATTAGGGTATAAATGCCTAAAATTGAACTCTTTCCATATTTTAAGCCTTTATCTTTTATTGGGTAAATGTAAAAACATTTAAAAAACATATATAATAATATTTTAGTTATTTCTATCCATTCCCGCCAGTACAACGTCTGCTCGTTAACTAACATTTAAAATAATATTATTTTATTACTTGTGTGCAACGTAAGTTTGCAAAGAAACTCATCGTTGCGTACCGAGTACGCTATCGAACGTAGAAACCCCTTTTAATTAAAATTAATATTTAATTCATAAATATTAATAAATATGAAAATTCTTTATTCTTTATTTACCTAGGATGTTACAACTGATGCAAGCGATAAGATTTTTCATGCTGGAACCCAAAGATTTATACAACAATGTTCAAAGATTTGTAGAACACATGTGGATCACTGGTAGAGGTAATATTATATTGTTTCCAATAATGTAGCGATGGCATGATGTGGATCATTTGTTATATCCATCAACAAGTAAATAATTTCACATAAGGTAATTCTTTAATTTATTAAATTAATTATAAATAATATGTGATGATCCTACGCTTTGGTTATAAATTTATCCATTTTTAGTATTACTTGATTTAATTACATTGATTGCAGTATTCATCATTATGTAAATCTCAAATTAATTAGTTATCATGAAAAAAATCAAAGTTGGGCACAACCCATCTGACGCATCCATTTCTCCCAAAACCTACATAACATTAATATAGTTTACATCATTTCCATAATTTAAACATTAAATCTCATAAAAAACGCACATTTACATAACCCAGAGTTTTAGTGTCTTTGAATATTAGAAACATAAATGTATTATGCACTAGTGAAGAAAATGGTCTTCCATGCCATTTTTTCTATTTTTGACATCTCTTAATTATTGATGTCATTATAAGAAATTTTGTAAATAATTTTTTAAAATGTGATATTTTATCCAAGATAAAAATTATTTTTTATCAATTATCATGAAAAATACTATAGAAAATCCTCATGGAATGTAATATCATTTGAATTTTAACATTAGTTATAAAATAACAAGAATAAAATCATGTTTTTTTACATTTCTTATTTAAAATAATTGATATATAAACATTATTTTAAATCATCTATAGAAATAATGGATGTAAAGAACTAATTTTTCCAAAATAATTAATTAAAAATAAATTTACCAAACCTGTAATACATTAAAATCCAACAAAAAACTATAGAAAAACTATCAACAAACAATAGAACATTAAAAGTATATAAAAAAATATTTACATCAACACTTTTTTAAATTTCAATAACTTTATAATTTGAAATTTAAACTTCAAAATCTATAGTAAAAATATATATATACTAAAACCAAATCAAACAAATAAAATAATCCACCTATTCTCCCCATAAATGATTTAAAATGTTTTCATTATAAGTTTTAGGTTCATCAAAAATATATAAATTAAAATGAAATCATTCAACATGTATTCTCAATATAATTATAAGATAAATAAAATAGATGATTATAATAAAATATAAATTTTTCAAATTTTGTAACTTTCCTAGTTGTAGTTAATTCATATATAAATCTTAGAATAAAATATCCACATTTGATTACTCCTTATTTAAGATAACATTTCTACTTCAAAATAAGTTATCAATTAAAAATAACAATTTATGTATGTTCTAAATTGTAGTACTTATAAATGAGGTCACATTTATGCACATTTATTTGATCTTCTTTTCCACTTTCCTGTTGACTGGTTATAGTACTTCCATGGCCTGTTTGAAAATTATTAGCATGAAATAAAGTAAAATTTTATTATAATATATAAGTATTAAAATAATAAAACTTACTTCTCTAATACTTCTTGAAAGTTTTCTCACACATCACCATATATGGAGAATAACCACTAATATGTCTTTTCTTTTAGAAAAAATAAACAACATCCAACAGACATTAATATATAAAAATATAATTTGAGTGGTTATTTAATTAAATAAAATAAAACTTAATAAAATATATGTTCCATACCCTTCAAGATAAGGAAACATAAAAACTAAATTACATTATTCTGAAATATTTTAGAAATATATATTATTCATTTTTTATCCTTCATTGTCCTTATTATTAGATAAATAAATTATAGGTACAATAATCCATAAACTAATGTCATATCATAATGAATACAAACTGTGTAATGATACTTAATAAAAACAAACATAAGTACTAAGTTTGATCAAATTTATATAATAGAAAGAAATAATATAATCAACTTACATAGAAAAGACTTGAATTACTATGATGCCCAATATATTTTTAGCAACAATATTCAAGATATATCATTTATAAATCATTTCAATAATATCATGCCCATAAATTTCATCACTCATTGGAAGCTCATAAAAATCTGACAACATAAATTCATATTTTTATATTTTAGAAAGTCCTTCAAAAAATATAGTATGTGAAGTTAGTGGGGCCTCAACATGTTTTTAACTTTTCTATATAGAATTTATTTTCCTTTAATTTATTACTATATATATTACAATATTAAAAAAAATTAACACCAATAAGAAATAAATTATATGATATATTCATACCTCAATGGTAAGTTTTCATACAATACTAAGTGACCAATGTAAAAAAATGTCTAACACTTTTTCTAACAGTAGAAATCTCATTAGTATAGAATGGTACTCTAGCCAATTAATCTATAATATCTTTACCATTAGCCTAATTTGATCCATATTTATTTATATATGATATATAGTATCCTTGATATAATATATGATCTCATATGCTACAATATGATACTAGGAATTCTCAACATATAACTCACATTATATGGGAAACTATGGAGGGGGACGTGTATCAGTGGGATATACAGGAAGAGGTCGGGGAGTGGGATATGTAGGTAGATGTGGAGGGATGGGATATGTAGCCTAAAACTATCTATGCATGTTTTCAAAAATTTATTGTACTGATGATATAATCCTCTCCTCTATCATCTTACCCATATACTAAAATTAAGCTTCTAAAGCATCTATCTTTCTTTTATATTCATCATTTTCAAAGAAGTTCCAAGATGGACAAACAATTTTTTAATTAATACACTCTCCTTGTATCCTCATACATGACTTGGGTGTTTGGTATTTCCTAGAGTAGTAACCATAATTTCTTTCTAGACCTTGGGTATGAAGGTCCCCTGTATACTCTTCTCTTCAAGGGAATCATGTATATAATATTAGAAATTTTAATTAGTGAGTTAAAAAATATAAAGAGTTTAAAAATAAATTAAATAAATTCTTAAAATATTTTTAGTTATGGCCTTCGAGTATTCTATAAGATATGTCCCCATTTTCTTCATCCATACCCTATCTATTTTTTATGTTCAGTTGGGAGGGGAGGGAAAATATCTATGAATTAGGAATACTCGGCTTTCAAATTTTTCAACCATCATTTATCCTTCCAATAACATATATTCTACATGAGATAAATTATTATGGTATAAGATTTTCTATTGGATCTCCTTATGATATCTCATCAATTCCTATTAATTAAGGACAAACAAATCATTTATATGATCATTTTTAGTGATTATATAAAAAACATCAAAAAGATGACATTACACCTACCAAAAATGATCCATTTCATCTACTTTTAATAAACAAATTCCTTGTATCTTTATCTATAAAATCATATATATCACATGTGTTTTCATTTTTTCTTCCACCAAAAATTTAATATAAAGTTTTTGTTAATTTAAAATCTTAACATCTCCTAGTAGAAAAATATAAATGCCACCTCTTAACTTATTTAGTGTAAAGTAAATCATATGTCATCTAATGAGAGAGAAAAAAATAAACTATATTAATAAAAAAATTTCTTGATAAAGAATATAATAATAAATGATCTTACTAAAATGATCTCCCATATTTGATCTAGAATTATATTTTTGAAATTTATCTGATCAAAAATCAAAACATTTACTTTATCTCAGGCTTTTATAGGAAACAATTCATAAATTGTTTCTAATTTAAACCACTAAGATTACCATTAGCATCAAACTTTATATATATACTATTTTCCTGGCTATAAGAAAGTGATAATTTAAGTAAACATATGCTACCAAGTTTTCAAACCCTAGAATAATTCTTTCTATGTAGAAGTAGAAGAATCCTATACAGGGGGATGTGAAGGCTCTTCATCATAAGTATGTGTGGGGTCCTCCCTAAAATATCAAGGTGACTCGGCTATTTGATATGACATTATCCTATAAATAAAATTAATAAAAAAATATTAAAATTATATAAAAATACAAATGTTATATATAAAATTGAATAATAATTATAAAATTATACAAAATAATAAACAAAACTAAACTAACTCTTTATCATTTTTATTAAATAATTTATATATAATGCAACAAAAAAATACTACGAACATTTATGAGACATAAAATGATATAGATATAAGAAAAAAACTTAAGTAAAAGATTATATAAATCCAACAATTAAATATAATATTAAATAAAAATTTAAAAAATATATAACCAAAACTAAATTAAATTAAACACATTTTTACACATATTCATTAAAGTGGTCAACTAAAATACTAAACAATGGTGACATAATTTATGAGATAATAAATGATATAGATAGAATAATAAAATTAAGGAAAAGATTATAAAAATCAAACTATAACATATAAATTGAATAACAATAAAAAATGATACAAATAAGAAAAAAAAACTCTTTATCATATTAATTAGAGTAGTAAATAATAATTCTACAAAATTCTGACATACTTTATGACACGTGAAATGATATAAATAAAACAAAACAAAACATAAGTTAAAATTTATACAAATCCAATAATTACATATAAAATTGAATAATTACAAAAATTATATAAATAAAACATGAAAAAACTAAAAAACACTTTATCATATTCATTATAATATTTAAATAAAATACTAAAAAATACTAACAATATCTAAGAGACATTAAATGATATATAAAAAAGAAAAAAAATTAAAATTTAAAATATGTGACTTAAATAAACAAAAAAAATATCATTTTTATTAAAATATGTAACTTAAATAAAAATTAAAATAAGAAATATAATATCTAACATTTTTTATATTTAAAAAGAAAAAAATAAATATATGGTATCTATAATATTATAATATTACTAAAGGATTTTATTCCCATATTTCTTATTCATGATCATTTTTTATGGAACAAACCATGTCTATAACATGGACGTTAATATCCTTTGATAATATTTCCATAGAAGTAGGGATATCACATAATTCATCATCTTTATAAAGTTTTTCATCACCAAAATATTTTTTTTCCATGAATAACGATATAACTCTGAACATTTGATGAATAAAAAACATAGAAAATTATATTTTCTTGTGTTTACATGATAAAATGGTCATGTTTATGTTCCTACATATTCAGGTTTACTATTTTTATACTAAATTCATCATGTTTAACACTATTATTACTGACAACCCATTTAAATTTGAACACAAAAACTCGAAGTTAAATGCAATCAATATCCCACATTTATTTAATAACTCTGTAATATAAACTTTACCCAAATATTGGGTTTTTATCTTTTCCATCCAAAAATGAATTGGTTCAGTGAACACCAATACACTGTTATTCTAAACTAAAATTTTATTTTTCCTATTTGTTAGTATAAAATGTATATTCATTAATGTCAAACTTGGACTATGTTATCAAATTTTAACTTGGGTTGTCTCTTAACCATCACAATGTTTCTAACACATTTGATCTACCATGAACAGTCTCCTTAAACCATGATAAAAAATTCTTATACTTATTAAATATCTACATATATTTCTCATTCACCCAACATTTTTTTAACACATTAATATGTTATGTTATATATGGTTGAGATTCTTCTATGTTATTTAATATATATATAGTTTTTTATTTATTTTTTTCACCATTAAATTAATTTATTTGTAATCCATGGATCCATTTTCTCCAAAAACTAACCTTTTCATAGTGATGTGTATACAAATTTATGTGCTCCACTATAATAAAAGTAGTCTAGACAAAACTCTACCACCTCCTCAAAAATATAATTATCTACAATGTAGGATTCTAGTTGAAATGGATTCTTAATATGACCCTTCAATATCTTCATTTACATTTCAAAAGGTTACATACAACATAGATATATGGGAACTAAAACTTTATTTCACCCACCAAATAAACAATTAAATGTATCATGGTATCAAAAAAATATGGTGGAAAGTACATGTCTAGTTGACAAAGTATATATATTACATCATTATCTAAATTTTTCAATGAATTCAAATTTATAATTTTGTTACAAATGAAATGAAAAAAATACACACCTTTATGATATTCAATCTAGCATGTATGGTTAGTATTATATTTAATAAAACTGGTAGAATTTGTTACATTATAACATAAAAATTATGAGATTCCATTCCTATTAACTTCAAATATTTTATTGACATAAATTTTTTTACATTTGTAGAATAAACCCAAGGCACTTTGAAACCATATATCCATTGAAAAAGGATAATTTTCTATATCTTTTTATAATTAATGATATGCCTAAGGAAATTATTTTTGTTTTCCTTTATAATTAGGTGTTAAGTCTAAACCTATTCTCATTGACAGTAATTCCAATATTTCATTCAACCCATCCTTAATATTTTCTTTAATATATAATAATGTTCTGATATAATTTTCATATATATTCTTCTAAAATGTTTTTAATCAATGTTCCATTTGACCTCATGATATAACTAATATGTAAACTCAAAAAATATTGATCATTTATTCCATATATTTATATAATTACTATATCTTTTCATCTTTAAAAATGTGACATCAATGTTTTTCACCCACCCAAAAAATTGATATGTAGATGATGTATTTATAGAAATATAAAATTGTTAGGATCTAATAAATTCCTTTTTAATCTTCTATAGAAGTGATCCATAGACAAAAACCTTAAATTAATCATGTTCATTATTTTTCTATCATGTTTTATTTGATAACATGATATCCCTTTCCATAAATTGTACAATCTTTATACCCATTAACATTGTATCCAGAAAAAAAATTAAATGCTAGAAAGTTATTTATAGTGAAAATAATCATTGCATGTAATTAAAAATATTCAATTTTATAAGAATAAAATACTCTGATACCTTCCTTGCTTAAAAGTTACAAATCATAAATTAATGGTGAAAATCAAACATCAATATCATTTTCAGGTTGTTTTAGTCTAGAAATCTTTAAACTCAACTTGATATATTTTCTCTTCATAAAAAATCATGAAATAAGTTATAAATTACCAAAAAAATCATTCCATGAAATATGTTTTATGTTAAGGCTTTGATATGGATTCATGAAATATATGTGAAATCCAAGTATAATATGTCTAAATTCATTTCTGAAGGTAGGAAATTATTGATCAATTTTATTCCATTATGAACAATCAAATGGATGATGTAATTTTCCATCATATATTCACACATCTCTATTCCATCTTTATATTTTTTAATCATTTGATTTTGTAAATAAATGTTTTGGATGACGAATTATATAATGATACCAAATTTACTTAGTAGTATTATTGGTATATATAATAATATCTAAATCAATCAATGAATTTTGTTTTAAATTATATCATGATAACTTAAATTTAGGACACTCTAAATGACCTTTGTATTCTTTTCTATATATCACTCATTCATTAGGGTAGTCATGTGTCTTTTTATACCCCAATCCCATTTGAAATAATATTTTTTCACATTATATTATGAATATAGAATATTATTTATTTTATAAATTATTTCCTTGAACATCTATAAAAACTATATAAAACTCTTACCACTCCTTATATTCTAAGATTTTAAGTTAACCAATATTAACACAGTTGATAAAATCATAAATATTGTACAGCCTAGATATAGTGGCTTCTCAGCATTACAATATAAATATTTGATCCTTGGTTTCTTCTCAATTTCCTATACTTCAATATCACAAATCATTTCTTCAATTTTATCAAACTTACCATCTTGAAAATATCTATCATAATTAAATCTTTAATTCTTCCTAATTTCACCATGAAAAAAACCCAAAAAATATAAATAGGATTAAAACTAGAAAAATTAAATGAAAATTGATTTTTATACTTTTTAACTGTGTTATATTAAAACATTTCTTTCATGGATAGAAAAACAAGTCATTATTTAGAACATTTTGTTTCGAAAATTCAAACAAATATCAAAAACTTTCTTATATCCATCACTTGTTCCCTGTATAGAAATCTAATTATGATTCATTATCATCTATAACAAATTTTAAGTATTAAACATAAGTTATTATATTTTGAAATTTAAATTTAAAATTACTTTATAAAAATAAAAAATAATATTTTTAAAAAATATATTATTATTAATAATGATGAAAAAAATTAAAAAACTAATATAATTAAAAAATATATTATATTTTTAAGAAACAATAACCACATTTATATGTTAGTTTTCACATAATTATTTATCTATAATAAACTTTAAAATATTTTACAAACAAAACATGACAAAATGATGACAAAATTTTTCAAAAACAAAAAATATATTTCAAAAATAAAAGAATTAAAAATAAAATAAAGATAAAATATTTTCCAAAAAAAATTGAAAATTATCATTCCTTAAGACTCATTATTCAAAACTATAAAATTAAAAACTATATAAACACCCTAAAATTATCATCCAAATCCCTAGAAAATAAAAGAATAGAAAAACTCTAATATAAAAACAATTTTTCCACAAAAATTTGAGAAAAAAATTGAAAATTAAAAAACCAAAACACTAACATATAAACAATGGACCATAGTGATCTTTCCACATGAACTAGTGAAAATTTATTCAAGAAAAAAATTATATAAAATAATTAACTTTAGGGGAAACAAATGATGGAAGAAACTGTCAGAGGATGGAAGAGAGAGGCAAAAAGTGGAGTTTAATGATAGATAAAATCAATTTTAGATTGGGAGGATCAAAGGAAATACAGGTAAGGTTCACTTAGAAATATAAACTCTAATGGGTTATAGGTGACTAAAATAAAACAAATCCTCGATCATGGCATTTCAATATTTTTTAAAAGATTTTCAACATTGGTTATTAATATAACCTTTATTAATTCCCAAGGGAAATGGAAAACATATAAAAGAGTGATATAAAATGATTGATATGGAAAAAACTCATCAATTTGTTATAAAATTTTTAATCATAAGAATATGAGAAAATATGAACATGGAGAAATAACTAATTAAAAAGAATATAAAATCATGAGAGTTATCCATAAGACATGATAGAAGGATATATAACCTCAAAAGGATTATCATAAAGCATTAAATATATCATGGAATAAGAATGGGGAAATATGGAAAAATAATCTGGATCCCTGGGGAATAACATAGGTAGATAACATAAACATAATCATAGGAAATTGTAACCTTGTGAAATTAACTAACCACAATCATGTCCATATATTGTGAATACATCTAACCGCAATCATTTCTACACACAAATTTTTGAACATAGATAACTAAAATCATGTCCATAAACATAATTATGAACATATCTAACCATGATCATTTCAATGAATAGAGTTTTGTGCATAGATAATCATGATCATGTCTATGAACATATTTTTGAATATAGATAACCGCAATCATGTCAGAAACAAAGTTGTGAGCATAACTAATTGAAACCATCTCCATACAAAGATTTTTTAATATATATAAACACAATCATATCCATGAGTATATTTTTTAACATATCTAATGACAATATTGTCTATGCATGGAGTTGTGAATAAATAAACATCAATCCTATCCAGGAACACAATTTTAAACAAAGGAAACTACAATCATATCTACACACATAGTTGTAAACATAGCTAACCATAATCATTTCCAAAAATATATTTTTGAAAAAATATAACTTTAATGATGTAAAAATATAGAATTGTGAACATAACTAAACATAATAATTTTCACACACAAGGTTGTGAACATAGATAACTGCAATCATGTCCATGCATAGTATAATTATCTAATGAGATGTAAAGCTTTATCTAATACATTGGAAGAAAATATTGAACCCAACCATTAAATAATGTTAAACAATTTACATGTGTTATATATGGAATCAATCATACAACTTATCATGAAAAATCCATCAAAATTAAATGGGTTACATGACATTTTCAAATGGTATCACATTAAAATAAATCATGAATTTGATCAATTGATACCAAAAATTCAATCTCCAAAAGGGAGTATATCATAAGATAATTTATAGTTACATTCATGAAAATAGCTCTATAAAATATAGATATTTTAGATGTAGAGGGGGTAATATAAGAGAGACCAAAAAAATAATTTTCTTAAATATTTTATAATTTTTTCATAAAAAAAATTATGAGTTGATTTTAAAATAATTATAAAAAAAGTGAAAAAAAATGATTTTAAAAAAATTATTTTAATAATAATATATAATAATTAAAACATGAAAAGTTATAACATAAATATATAAAGAATTTTTATTAGAATATAAGAATATAAATTAGCGGAATTAAATGAATTTTTCATCTTTTAAAATAGCTTTAAAGAAAACCCACATCGATAAAATAATTATAAAATCTATTTTTTAGTAGAGGTAAATAAAACTATAAAGGGTAAAGAATTTAATTCATATTTATCTTTATAAATAAACAATTAAAACTTTTTTGTTAAGAAATTATATGGACATGGAGGAGAAAGAGACAATGGAAAGAAAGAAATTTGTTTTTAACAACGTAATATTTTTATGGAAAAAATCCATCAAAGAATAATATTTTTAAAAGGAAATATAATTTCCCCATATATAAAGATAAAATAACATATAAGATATATAAAATATATAATATAATTTACTTAGAATAACTTTTTCAAGGTATAAGGATTATAACTCAATGAAATGAAAATTGAGCCAAAAAACCCTTACCTTTGATTTCTGCTCGATTGAATGTGCTCTAACATTATTTATAATCAATTTTGGTTTATTATTTATGTATATCATAACCATATTTAATTTTTTTATAGTATTCATTCAAAATTTTGTATTACCCATTTATTAGTCATACATTGTTTAAATTAGTATCTAGATGTTAATTGTCAGGTTTGTTCAGTGTTAACTTTGGTATGGAAATTTTGGTTCTTGATCCTTGATCATGTATTCATAACCTCCTAAAAATTGAGGTTAGATATGTGTTTTTGATATATTTTTTAATTCTAGTGATTATTTTATAGAATTTATGGTGACGATCCTTAAATAATGATTGAAATATCCTTTTGTGAATTTTGATTCAATAAAAAAGTTGATTTTATTAATGAATATATATATATATATATTATCATTAAACAATTATGAAAAAATCTTAAATTATTCATTATTACATCATATTTATATTATTTAATTTTTATTAATTGTTCATGATTGTAACGTTATAGAATCGTCCAAGTTGGTGGTAAAACTAACCCAAATAAGAACACGGTATAACTAATTAATAAATAAAAAGATAGAGTTATATTATGATAATATCATTTTAACATCACAATATTTATTTTAGTATCACATAATTATATTATATAATTATAATTATGAATATTGGAGATGATAAAATAAATAAATGTAATGAAGAAGAACTCATTACTTACTTTGATGGGATCGCTCCTTACAACGTCTTTATTCAGAATGGAAGAATTAGTCCACAAACTTATGCAAAATGGATTCCAAACATGTAATAAGACTTTAGTAGAGGTAATTTATGAATTAATTTAAGATAATACCTTATGATAGAAGTGGTTCATAGTGGTTAGAAGAGATATCCTTTTATAGGTGAAAATGAGGGTCATTTATTTGGAAACTTGAGTTAGGTGAAGGGGAAAGATAGAATCACATGGGAGTTAGGTGATTTGGGTAATGAAGTATTTGTTTGAATTATAAGATTAAACCTTGCACCTAAAATGGTTTTATATAATAATTTTATATCATTTTAAATATCAAAATTTTAAATTAAGTCATTTTTATTCCTTTTACCTCTTTTTTCTTTGTTTAATTATTTACCTTGGTAATTATTTTTTTACCAAAAATATAATATGGCACATATTACCTAATTTATATGTGATAATTCAAAATTAGGAATATAATTAAATTTATAAATATGAGAAATTTATATTTTAAATGAAAATATTAAATATATAAAAGCATTATATAAAATCATTTTTAAACATTTAGTGTTCTTAATATTATTTTATTACAATTACTAATTAGATGAGTGTTAATATATTTATTTATGAATAAAAACACAAAATTTTTTAATAACCATCCTTCAAAATTGATCTATTTAATTTATTAAAATGATAAATACATAACACGTAGAAAAATAATAATTCTTTGAAATAAATATCCCTTCATATCATTAAATGATTTTAAAAACATCCCATTAAAATTATTTATTTATCTTATATGAATTCAATTTTA
The DNA here is from genome assembly GCA_963277665.1 of Viscum album. Classification (NCBI taxonomy): domain Eukaryota; kingdom Viridiplantae; phylum Streptophyta; class Magnoliopsida; order Santalales; family Viscaceae; genus Viscum; species Viscum album. Next base: position 1,873,757,340 of record OY728138.1, read on the forward strand.
TATTTCTATTAGTATTATAATATTTCTTTGAATTTAATACACATACAATCATTCTATAACAATAATAATATGTAATAAAAAGCACATATTTTTATAATAAAGAATTTTAATTATTATTATCATTTTAATTCATTTCATAAGTATTTATTATGTGTGAATTTAATTATTTGTTATTTATTACTAAAAATTACATAGCATTAATTTATATATAGGATATGGGTATATAAAATGGATATATATCCAACAACTATGTCTCCAATGGCCATATAAATAATAATCATATTAAATTATTATATATAGTTTTACATATATCTCTAAAATCATTCATCTTATTCTCTATTTTATTTATCGAGATGTTTACCAAATTACTAACATGATGTATTCTTTATATAGTTATCTTTGGTGGTATGATCTTCTTGGTAGATCACGATGATTATAATTTCAATATTGTAGTATTTGTATTTACTAGTGGTTTTATTCCTTTAGTAATTTTACTAATTACATTTCATTTAGGTGTCTTGTATTATATCCCACTTTGTATTTCAATATTATATGATAATGAAATAATGAATTTTTTATTTTAGTTTTGTTTTTCATGTATTCCAAGATGTCGAATATAGTGATAATATAAAATGAAAAATATACTAAAATAAAATGGTGTTATATTAATTAGTATTTTCTTCCTTGATCATTTAGAGTGAATCTATTTGGTTGAAGCCCTTTATATTTAATATTCTTTGGGTTCAATTCCTCAATTAAGATTTTCTATAATTGGAAACTTATAAACAAATGAGTTATATAAATAATGCTCAAAATTATTTCTCAGAACTATTTTTTATCCCATACATGTCAGAAATATCATAAAGATTATGATGATAAATGAACTCAATAGAAATAAAAATACATCAATAATATAAAAAATCATGAGAAAAATAACAAAACGAGAGGCTTAAAATAAAAAAAATAGGGGAAAGGGGAATCATAAGACTCAAGGGTGTCTGAATAATTCACCCATATATTTATCTCCTAACTCACCATATCTAATATGATTGGGTGTAGATATTCCTTGCATAATGACTATTTATTCTACAAAAAAACTTCATCTATCTTATTCAAAAATCTATAATCAGCAACCTGAACATACTATTGTTACTGAGTAAGAGAGAGACATATCATATGAAAAAAAGTCCAGTGTCTTATATTTTTTTGTCTTTTAATTAATTTAGATGAAGGCATACCATCTTACTATATTTTAATGAAGGGGAACTCAAGTCAGGAATTAGTTATATTCCCCTTACCCTTCCATTATACCTCAAAATTAAGCTTCATAAGTGATACTAAGAGATAATCCATGGTCATATTAAATGAGGATGAGACAATTGAGGTAGTATAAGTATGTTCCAATGGTTCTGAGTCTATTTGTGGAGTGATATGGGTAGTGGATGTGGAAGGATGGGTAGGTTGGAAGTGCAATGTTGATCTAAAATAGGGTAGGGCTTGATGGGGTTAGTGATGCTTGGTGGAAAGTGGCGGGGTCAGATGATGGGTATAGTGATTAGGGGGTGGTGGTGGGGTTAGGTTTTGGGTATTATGTGGGACTGGTGATGGATCATATGGTATTTTTAACTTAGTGTAAAGCTTTCCATGTAGGGCCATGATATACACAAGTGTGACCTTTATAATCTAGTACTTCTCTACTCAAGTATGACCTTTATAATCTAGTAGTTGAAAATTATATTTTAATAAAACCATAATACAATGTAAATTTTAATATTCCATGGTGAAAAAATATAATTTCATAGTATTAATATTAGTTTTTAACTTACTTGGTCAAAATAAACCTAGAATGAGTTTTTTGAAATTTTCCATTCAAAATAAACATTTATGAATAATTAAAGATATAGTATTTAATTATTACTCCATTTATTTAAAATAATTTTTTATAATATATAGATTTAACCATGTATTTATTATCTATTTAAAATAAATAAATATAAGATCATTGGGAAATAAAAATGGATATTTTACATAAAACTTTGTTTTAAATGCATAGTTTATTTCCATTTTAATTAATAAAAATAATCATTAAAAATGAATTATTTAAATTAATTATATAGATTATATATCTAACCATATTAATTTAAATCCATATAATAATTATTATTATTCACATAGTTAATGTATGATCGTCTTATGCTTGAAAAATGCATTTCTTGAAAACCCGTTTTTCATTACGTTTTGCGGGTTTATTTTTAAATTAAATTCCACCACTTATATGGATTGAATTTGATAAAATGAATTATATATTTTTAATTAAAATAATTAATATTATTTAATGAGTTCAACTTAATTATTTTCCTAATTAATATTAAAAATAATATATATTGATTACCACGGTTAAGGTCAAAATGGGTTTACTAGGGGTTAATCTAAACATATAAGTATTAAAATAACATAAAAATTTATTAAACCTAATTGTTTGGTTTTATATAAACTAAAACCTTATAACCTTATAATATAATCCATTTTGGATCCATTTTTATAATTATTTTATTTAATAATTTTTTAAAACTTTTAAAATTTACAAGTGTGTTGCTCACCTCAATTATAAAAGGGTGTCTCCTCCCCTCACTTATTCACACCTGTTGTGCCATTTAGCTTAAAAACCCTGAAAAAAACTATCTCCAACATCATTATACATTTTTTATAGTTTTTTTCTTACCAAAATACCAACCCTATGGTCCTTAAGAAGATATCTAAATGAGGTTTCTCTAAGAGAAGGTAATCATCTTAACGAATCTCTTTATTTTTACTCCTTATTTTACCACATTCAATTATGTCCTAAAAATTACAATATAATGATAATAGTATCTAATATATATTTATATGTTATTATTTTTATATAAAAATATTTATCCATCTTATCCTCCACCAAATGGGAAACAAAACCATCGTTTATGTGTACGATGGACTACTACCTCACGAATCGATGTAATTTTTTTTCCATCACCACATCACATGGATATTAATAATGATGAAAATAATGAATATATATGATACTTATGACATAATATTTATTCTATAAATTTAAAACATCATCTAATTACTTATCATTTCACCCATTAAGGAAATTATAATGTCGTTTGTGCATAGATAAGGCTTACAGTCTGCATAAAGATATGTGATTAATTTTCTATGTACACCTTTCAAGAATGATTATAAAAATATATATATAATAAATAAATATGATATTTAAAACATTAATATATGTAATATCCTAGAATTTTAGTATAATTTGTTTTAATTATATGGAATTATTTCAAGAACAAAAAATCTGACGACGAATGATTCTGAGGCCTGGAGTGCCTGAAATGATCCATCAAAGTTTTGTTAAGATTTAATTAGCACGCATAAGCAGTTTTCCTGATAAAGTGGAATAACAGTTAAATAGTTTCCTAGATCATAAATCTGAGGGAACCAATGCATTCAGAATGGCGGGTTTACCCTAGGAGTGACTTAATTTTAGTCGGCGCAGGCCTCCAGTGGGAAAACCCAAGAATGGCATAATCGTAAATAAAATAATTAAATAAAATTATTTTATTTTTCAAATGATTATAACTCACAAATGGTGACTTGGATTAAAAATCTGAGACCACCGCTGAACTCGTGAGGATATTCTCTCTTTAGGAAGATACTAACACTGGCAGTCTGGGAAACTAGTGAAAGTTAGTTTTTGGCCGTAAATAAAATAATTAAGTGACAATTATTTTATTGTAAAATCCATAACTTCTAAAAAGTAACTTAGATTAAAAGTTTAAGAGTAGGGTTGAGTTCACTGGGGCATGTTCTCCTTATGTGTAGCCTAAACTCAACTAGTGTGGGTTGAGGGTGAACGTTAATAATTTATTGAACATTTTTTATGGTATGTTCTGTAAACGCATGAGCAACGTTTTCTAAATTTTGAACCATTGCTCAGAATAAAAATCAAAGGGCACCATTGAATCCGCAGTGTCGAGATTCTATTAAGGGAGAATTTACTTTAATTGTAGTAGGTCTGAAGAAAAAGTTATAATTTGTGACTTTTAAAAGAAATGAAATAAAATAATTTTATTATTTTATTTCATATCCTCCAACGGACAAGAAAGGTGTGGGGCCAGCGATGTGTCAAGACAATAAATGGCTTGACCTTCCAATCCTAATTAATGATGTTGTTGAGTAATTAGGAAGGTTCTTAATCTATGAGCCCCTATTAATTTCTCATGTCATTACTTACCCACCCCCTCTCCAATATATATGGAGTATGGGGAGGGGTATCATCATAGCTTCGCCAAGCAACGAAGTGTTGAAGGAGCACCGCGACGTTGAACCCTTAGAGGATGGAGTCGATCTTAGTGGGAGGTGATGGGTGACACCGAACCATGAACCTAAGGATGACGTATGCGTGGCGTCATTGGAAACCAGTAGTGAGAATGAAGAACATGATCCGCGTTCAATTGCAGACGCTCTCCAATGGGTTCTCAAGGTAGGGGGTTTATTGGTTTACGCATTTTAAATGTTTTTTCTCTTCCTCATTCTTGAATAATAAAAAGAACGTGGACTAAACAACTAACAGGTTGATCTGCGATTCATTCATTTTTGTGGGAGGTTGTTGTGGGGTATCTTTGTAAGGTTTTGATTGTTGTTAATTAAATTGATTATTAAACCCTTAATCCCCCTCATGTTTACAAGATAATGCAAAGGGTGTGAGCCTAACGAACCTAGACTGAACCTTATGCTATCTTGCTATCCTTGCACCTCCATGGAAGACTTCCAGCATGGTGACATAGATTGGCTACATTGGGAATAGTGTGTAGACGCATGCCACAAGAGGAGGCTGTGGCACAAAGTCACAGCAGTCATCGGAACAGCCAGCCACGGAGGAGGTGCGACACACCATCGTGCACCGCCAGTGAGAAAGAGGCCACGACTTGTCAGCCACGGCGAAGGGAGGAGATGGCTGGCTCATTGTCTAGCTATAGAAGGGGAGGCGATGTGACCAGCACACCGCCAGTGGAGAAGAAGTCACAGCCAAATACATAGCGGAGGCCAAACCCACGCCTCCAGCGGGTTCTATGGAGACCGGGCGGCACCCACGCAGCACCGCCGCATCACAAACTGAATGGCCTCCAGGTTGTTTGAGAGTTTGGGAGACCGGGAGGTCACACCCCTGCCACCATCACCCCCACTACACTGTCTAGATAAAACCCCAAAGTGGGTCATTCCCCCCCCCCTCGTACCAGACCGCACCCCGCCTCAAGTCGGGTTGCGCGCCCCCTCGGACCGGGCCCCCTTCCTAGCGGGCCACACCCTCTACGGGTCATGCCACCCCTTTTATGGGTCGGCCTCCCTTGTGGGATGCCCCTTTTATGGGTCAATCAGCACCTCAACCCAGAGGTCTGAGTCTACCATGGCTCAGCATATACCAGGTCAGGCCGGCTCAGTCGGATCAGGTCGGACCAGACCCTGGCCCTTTCGGGTCCAGAAACACTAAAAGGGTCTTATCTTGTGAACCAGATGTCCATTTGATGAATCGTCTGAGGTGTTGGGATCCTTGGAGAGAGACAGTCGTTTTTGACTTACTTCATGATATTTTTGGAGAATCTTGGATTACGGTTGGGTTGGATCACATTAGAATCCAACCAGGCCCTCAGCACTGAAATGACAATAACGCACAGAACGGGTGTCTGGTCTATGCGTTGTCTATTGAGTTGGAACCCTTATGACATGACAGATCATCAGGTTAATTTTTGAGACTTTTTACTGGATGAAATACAACAGATAGCTTGTATAGAGGTTCTCCCATGTGCGCTACGTACAGAACCCTGCGACTGGCTGAGACATGACGACTACTGACCTTTGACTCGGAGTGACTCGATATCCCAATGGGGAGCACCTCTATGTGATGTGGTAGACCCACGGTGGGGAGCGCCTATGTGTGACGCAGCAGATATTGCATCCCACCTTTTTACTACAAAACTTTTCATTACATTTTACATACAAAGGATCTTTAAAGTCTATTGTCCTGGAAATTAGGAACACAATACAAGAAAAAAACATAAAAAATCCTTCAAATACACTTGTAAGTCATCATAATAGTTTTATCCTAAGTATAATTATTTCATCTCATAACTTGGATATATAGATCAAAGTAAAGGGTGAGAAGAAGGATGAGTAAAGAAAACAATGGAATCAATTTACTTGTGAAATCAATAAAAACTTGATAAAAACTTAAAGACGTGAGCAATGTAAGTAGAGGCATTTCATAATGAAAATAACTTGAACCATAACATGAATATGTGGCTACAAAATTTAATTTATAAATTCATGAACATATCACCAAGGTTCATCTCCAACGTGTCATAAAAATTACCAAGGTTATTCACTAAGGTATCGTGAAACTTGTCATCTCTAGAGATTAAATTCTTTACCAAATGCATTGGAGCACTATCAGGGCGTACCCTTAATATGTATTTACTTTTATGTGAGTCACATAGATCATAATCAAAAATTTCATAAATAACCCATAGAGAACAAAATAAATGGGTTTCATTTCAAAATTGTGACGTTTAAAAAGTTCTAAAAAATCATTATATCAATTATAACTCATGGAAAGGGAGTTAGGTTTATATGTATGCCAATTCTAGAATAAAATATATCATTTTTTTATTTATGAACACCCATAGAAAATAAATATGTCTGGGTATTCACATAAATAAAACAAGAGAATTTCTTGAGAGAAAGAGAGAGGAATTTTGAGATGAAAATTCCGCAGCATAATGGCTGCATAACATCCTTTTAGAAAACATTAAAAAGAGAGGATACAAGGGTAAACCACTCATAAATAACTCATAATATAGTATAAATCCATAATAAAATAGAGATAATAACATGGTATGGATATTTTAATGACATGTCACATGAAAAGGAAACTTGAAAGGAAAGAGAAGATGCGATTTCTTTTACAAAACATTTAGCAGCCTAACAGCATCACTTAAAAATTCAGAAAATCAATTGATGAGAGAGTAAATGGTATCTAATAATTTTGAAATGAAATAGATAGTAGTAAAGATATATAATAACAAGCCCCCATATAATAAAATGGAACTATAATATATAACATAAAGGAAGTCATGACTTAAAAGAGGTGGGTGAAAGGTTCCCTTACCTTGAAGAGTAACTTTGAAAGCTTGAATTTTGGGACCTTGGGAGGCTTGAGAGCACCTTTGGAGGACTCCTTGGGAGGTATAAAGACCATAGATTTATTGAGGAGGATTTTGGAATGAAACTAATGAGGGAATGACTTGGTATTTATGGGAAAAGTGAAGGAATAAATTATTAATTTCCAAGGGACACCTCGTCGGTGGTATTTGCAAAACCATGGGATTGCCCATGGTATTGGACACTTGGGACACCTAATAACATATCTTACTATTCACAAGTCGACCATATTATTTACATCATGATTACATCATCAATGATGTCATTAAACACTTGAAACTCAAAACTGTATTTTTACTATTCACTGAAAAATCAACTATTTCATAAAAATATCAAAAATTTACTCTAACCTAATATCGATGCTATAAATTCAAAAATGAAATCCATTTTATGAAAATAATTTTCTAAATATTTTTAATTTAATTTTTAAATAAAATCATAATTTATTCCAAAAATACAACTTTAAAACTATAACTCATTTTGTAACACCTTAAGAAAGTAATCAAGGTCCCATAAAATTATCCTATAACCGTAAGACAATAAAGTAAAAATTTATGATTAAATTTTTTTGAAAATAAATTTCCATTTTAAATTATTAAATTCATTATAAAATTGTACATAAAATATTTATCACATACAAAAATACCAAAACTTAAACTATGATCATTTTTTCACTTTTAAGATATCTAAAATGTATTTATACATTCATGGGTGAAGTTCCTATTTTTTTGGTCAATTTACTATTCATTACTATTCATTATTATTCATACAGGTATGTTACTCTTCATACTTTACTATTCACTAAAAATTAAGTTGATCTTATTAGACTCTAAATTTCCTACTGAACACAACTATTGAAGACCATTTTTTGAGAATCAATTCACATTATTAATTATTTAAAGAATACAAAAATATTTTAAAATACCCCTTTTTTCCTAATTTCATCAATAATATACATCCTATATTTATCTATAAATTTTAAATTCACAAACTTTACTATAATAAGAAATAAAAATTTTATTTATATAAAAGGATTACATAAAGTAGTTAAGGTCTCGTTACATAGCCCCTTATAACACCAGCATATGAACTAAGTGTAAGGTGTGCTATGATGATAGAATCTTGGGGTGGCTCGGACAACATTGCTCGAGTGGTGATTTCTATCAGCTTGAACTTCTCCATTAGGCGATTTTGTTCAAGCTTTACATGTTGAAGTTCATCTTGGGCTTGGTCCAAAGCAAAGCCCAGTGGTGTTACCTCCTTCCCAAGCTCTGACAGATATGATTTTTATGGCCCGAGTCTACTAGATGATGCCATTGACTCTTCTTTCTATATTAATTAACCAAGAACATTTAAATTTATAAAAAATAATTGTAACGTTAAGAATTTAGTTTCCATTGGTCATATTGACCAATGACCATATAACAGTCAAAAACCAATAGTCTCATTTAATTATACTCACTTCATTAATTAAAGGATATAGTTTTTTTGAGTATAAAATAAAATAACACACAAATTTAGGAAATAAATATTATTAAAAAGTTCGGGTTGTTACATTCTTCCCCCCTTAATAAATTTCATCCCCAAAATTTTAACTCGTACCCTAAGAAGAGAAAAATTGTGGGCACTTCTATCTCATAGACTCCTCTGGTTCGCACATGTATTCCTCACATTTTTGGTTCCTCCACAACACCTTAACAAGGTGAGTAGTCTTGCTACGTATAACCTTGTCTCTACGATCCAAGATCTCCACCAACTGCTCCTTATAAGATAGGTCATGTTCCAATTGTACCACCTCTGGAGTTAGTACATGTGAAGGGTCAGGTATGTACTTCCTCAAGAGTGGTATGTGGAAGACATCATGACCTTGTGCTAGATTTGTAGGAAGTGCAAGTCAATAGGCCACTGCTCCTATGCGATCAAGGATTTAATAATGTCCAATGTACCTAGGGCTGAGCTTCCCTTTCTTCCCAAACCTCATGACTCTCTTCCAAGGTGAAATTCAAAGAAAGACTTTGTCACCAACATCAAACTCCAAGTCCCTTCGACGGTTGTGATTATAGATTTTCTACCGACTCTGAGCAGCCTTAATGTGTTGCTAGATGGTTTGGAATTTTTCTGTCATCTCTTGTACAAGATCAGGCCCAAGAATATTTTTATCACTAGCTTCATCCCAACAAGTATGAGTTCTAAATCACTTCCCATATAGATCTTCATAGGGTGCCATTTTAATGCTCGAGTAAAAACTGTTGTTGTAAGAGAAATCAACTAAAGGGAGATGTTTCTCCCATCCACCTTTATATTCCATTGAGCATTTTCTTAGCATATCCTTGAGTGTTTGAATAGTTATTTCAGATTGACCATCATTTTGGGGGTGATAGGCCATACTGAAATTCAATTCAGTGCTTAGATCATGTCGAATACTTCTCCATAATTTTTATGTGGACCTTGGGTCACGATCACATATGATAGAAAGTGGAACTCCATGCAGCCTTACCACTTCCTTCACATAAATTATTTCAAGTTGATCAAGAGAGAAATCTTCCCGAATGGAGATAAAATGGGCATTCTTGGTGAGATGGTCCACAATAACCCATATCGCATTATTTCCTTTGGAAGTTCTCGGGAGACCAGTAATGAAGTCCATAGTGATAGTGTCCCACTTACATGCTGGTATGGGTAGTGGTTGCAATACCCATTTAGGAATTTTTCACTCCGCCTTCGCTTGTTGACATACCAGGCACCTTGAAGTGTAGTCAGCAATCTCCCTTTTCATATTATCCCACCAATAATGACCATGAAGGTCTCTACAAAAAATTTTTGCTTATAGTATGTATATAGAAAGTAGATCTATGAGATTAATCCATCAGATCCTTCTTTATTTCCGGAGTAGATGGGACACATAGTCTTTTACGAAATTTTAGTACGCCTTCTTGATCAATATTGAACTCAGGAAACTTCCAATCCTTCATAGCCTCAAACATATTATGTAACAAAGGATCTTCTTTCTGAGATTTCTTGATATTCTCTACTAATGGAAGTTGAGAAACAATTTGGGTGAGGGTTAATGATGTCCCTTCCCTTATAATTTCCATGTCCAGTTTTACTAGGTCATTGATCAAAGGATCTCTTTGAATCCTCATCATGGAAAGAACAACTGGGTCTTTCCTGCTTAATGCATCAGTGAATTTGTTTTCTCTTCTGGGATGATAATGAATTGAACAACCATAGTCTTTGAGAAGTTCCAACCATCTCTTTTGTCTCAAGTTCAATTCCTTTTGTGTGAAAATATACTTCAAACTTTGATGGTCTGTGTATATATCAAATTTCTCTCCATAAAGATAGTGTCTCCATATCTTCAGAGAAAAAATGACCGTAGCCATCTCCATATCATGCGTAGGATAGTTCTTCTCATAAGTCTTCAACTGTTGAGATGCATAAGCAATGAACTTATCATTTTTCATGAGAACACACCCAATCCCTTTTAGAGATAAAATGCTAAAAATAACGAATACTTCTATACTTGAGGGCAGAGTTAACACGGGTGCAGTAACCAATCTCTTCTTCAACTCTTGGAAACTTTCCTCACACTTCATTATCCAAATGAACTTGACCCATTTTCGATTTAACTTGGTTAATGGATTAGAAAGTCGTGAAAAAAAATTCACAAACCTTTTATAATATCCTGTTAATCCAAGGAAGCTATAAATCTCAGTTATTGTTGTAGGATGAGCCCACTCCTCTACAAATTTTGTCTTAGAAGGTTCAACTGTGATTCCTTCATTGGTAACAATGTGCCCAAATAAAGCAACTTGTTGTAACTAGAATTCACATTTACTAAACTTTCCAAAAATCCTCTCCTTCTGTAGAGTTTGAAAAATAACCCTTAGATTATCCTCATGCTCCTTGTGACTTTTAGAATATATTATAATATTATTAATAAAAAATACCACATATTTATCATGGTAGTCCTTAAAGGCACTATTAATCATATGCATAAAAATGGTAGGTGCATTAGTCAGTCTAAAGTGCATAAAAACAAACTCATAATGCTCATATCTTGATCAGAAGGCAGTTTTTGGAATATCTTATTTCTTCACCCTCAATTGATGATAACTATATCGAAGATCAATCTTAAATAAGAATCAAGCCCCACAAAGTTGGTCAAATAAGTCATCAATTCTTGGAATAGGGTATTTGTTCTTTACTGTGATCCCATTCAGTTCTCTATAATCAATGCATAGCCGCATCAATCCATCCTTATTATTCACAAAGATAATAGGTTCTCCCTAAGGAGACACACTCAGTCAGATAAACCCCTTATCCAAAAGATCTTGGATTTGTTTCTTTAATTCCTCTAGATCCACATTTTCCATCCTATATGAGGTCTTTGATATTGGATGAGATCAAAGTACGATTTCAATATAGAACTCTACCTCTCTTTCTGGGGGCGGTCTAGGAAACTCCTCAGGAAATACGTCAACGTATTCCTCGATGATGGGGACATTTTCTATCCTCAAACTCTCATTTCCTTCTTCTTCTTCACCAATCAACTCTATAATGAAGGATATAGGAGGTTCTTCTAGACAAAGATTAGGTTGAAATATCTCTCCTTAGAAGATAAGTATAGGTTCTCTATTCAAGACTACTAATATTTCCTTGCTTCTTCATTTGATATTAACATTATATTTTGAGAGCTAGTCCATCCCTAGTATAATGTCGAATTCCAGTATGGGAATTCCTACTATATTTGTGATAATATTGTGCTCACTAAATTAAGTACTAGAGTTTCTAAATATTGATGGTTCTTGGATAATCCCGCTAGGGGTCATGACTGATAACTCTACTTTTAGAAAATCGGGGGTTGATTCTAAATTCTTTGAAAACATGGAGGAAATAAATGAATTTGTAGAACTAGTATCAAGTTACTTGCTAGCTTTGAGAGAACAACAAGAGTACATGATACCACATCATTCAGAGCTTCAACTTCAGCTGTTGTGATATTAAAAGCATGACCTTGATCCCTTGTCATTTTCTAAGGCTGAGGGGGGTTCCCCTCTACTTCCCTCATATTTGGAAAGTGATTATCAAAGTGCCTAAGTTGTCTACACTTAAAGCACTGGAAATCAGGTAGGGTCTGCACCATCTTTCCCTTGTCATTAGTGTTTGGAAGTTGAGGTTTCACCTCACTACAAAAATTCCTTGCAATATGTCCTTCTCTTTCGCACTTGTAGAATTTCCTCCTCCCAAGTAGGTAGTTCCCTGAATGCTTCTTCCCACATTTATTATGCATGGGATGTTGCACTTTCTTACCTCCTATTCCCTGATCAAAGGTCTTCCCTAAGCTGGGCTTCATTGATCTCTTCTTGTCGTTGGATTTATGAGACCATTATGTCTCACCAAACTCCAACTCGACTTTCATCGCACTCCGAATGATCTCCTCATAGCTATCATAGTCTTGGTTGGCTAGATTATTCCACATATGAGGTCTCATTCCACCAAAGAATCCATTAGCCTTACCATTTGGATCCATGAAAAAGAAAGAGGTGTAACATGAAAGCCTTGTGAATTCCATCTCGTAGCTTCCCATAGATTCATTCTCCTCTACTTCAGCTTGAGAAACTCCTTCTCCATTATTGTTCTGATCAATCGAGGGAAATACTTGTCGAAGAATATCCCTCTGAACTCTTCCCAATCCATAGATTCAACTTCCACTCTTGGCCTTGTGTTTTTAATCATTTCCTACCACTGATCAGCTTCTCCCTCTAAGCGATAGACAGCTAGGGTAACCATCTCTTGTTCAGAACATCAGAGAACAGAAAAGATCATCTCGATAGAGCTGATCCACTGTTCACCAATCAAAGTGTCGGTAGATCCACTAAAGGTTAGTGGTCATTGATGCATAAAGGATTCAACGAAAATTTTTTCCCTTTACGGTGAGATCGGTCTCTCATCTTGATTCAAGTTATTTCTCATAACTTGAGTCAGTTGGTTCATCATTCGCATGAAAGTTTCCATTCCGACTTCCATCGGAGGTCCGTCAGTGCATGGTCCATTGCGGTCACCATTTGCACGGTTCCTCCTATTTCCTGATATTTTCTAAAAGAATAAAACCATAGTGAAAAAATTATTTCATTTACAAATATTTTAACTATAAAGTATTTTATGTCTTAAAACTTCTTTAAACAAATACATTTCTCTATAAATACTACATAATAATTCATAAAAATATTATGATTAGCCAAACATATCCCCCAAGAGTGTCATAACCAAGAGTTCATCAAGGACCATTGTCATGTACCAGGATACCTCGGGTCAAGCCCAAAACACCTTATCAGAGTTTTCACTCCTAGGTACCTTTGTGCCATATCTGCCTCTACCTGCTCATATCCAGATAGGGATGTATTTTCTTGATAAACCACTTACTCAATACTCACCAAAATACCATGAAGTTTTTCTATATTTAAACTTTTCTATAGGATTCTTCCTAAAGTTTTCATATCCTAATTTCCATAAATAACTAAACTATCCTCTAATACAAACTATGGCATCCCTCCTTTTTATTACATAACTTTTCTTTACATTTTACATACAGAGGATCTTTAAAGTATAGTGTCTTGGAAATCAGGAACATAATACACGAAAACAATATAAAACATCCTTCTAATATACTTTTAAGGATTCATAATAGGTTTATACTAAGTACAATTATTGTATCTCATAACATATAGGTATACATCAAAGGAAAGGGTGTGCAGAAGGCCTAGTAAGGAAAACAAGGGAAACCATTTACTTGTGAAATCAATAAGAACATGATAAAAACATAAAGACATGAGCAATGGAAGTAGAGTCATTTAATAATGAAAATAACTTGAACCATAACATGAATATGTGGCTAAAACATTTAATTTATACATTCATGAACATATCACCAAGGTTTATCCCCGTGGTGTAATAAAAATTACCTAGGTTATTCACCAAGGTATTGTGAAACTTATCATCTCTAGAGATTAAATTATTTACCCAATGCATTGGAGTGATATCAGGGTGCACCCTTAATATGTATTTACATTCATGTGATCCACATATATCATAATCAAACATTTCATAAAAAAACCCATAGAGAACAAAAGAAATGGGTTTCATTTCAAAATTGTGACATTTTAAAAGTTCTAAAAAATCATTATGTCATTTATAACCCATAGAAAGGGAGTGAGGGTTATATGTATGTAAATTATAGAATCAAATATATAATTTTTTTTGTATTTATGAACACCCATAGAAAATAAATAGGTATGGGTATTCACATAAACAAAACAAGAGAACTTCTTGAGAGAAAGAGAGAGAAATTTTGAGATGATAATTCCGCAGCATAATGGCTACATAACATCCTTTTAGAAAACATTAAAAAGAGAGGGTACAAGGGTAACCCACTCCTAAATAACTCATAATACAGTATAAATCCATAATAACATGAATATAAGAACATGGTATGGATATTTTAATGACATACCACATGAAAAGGAAACTTTAAAGGAAAGAAAAGATGTGATTTCTTTTGCAAAAAATTCAGCAGTCTAACGGCGTCACTTAAAAATTCAGAAAATAAATTGATGAGAGAAGAAAGGGTATCTAATAATTTGGAAATTAAATTGATAGTAGTAAAGATATATAATAACATTTCCCCACATAATAAAATGGAACTATAAGACATAACATAATGGAAGTTATGACTTAAAAGAGGAGGCTGAAAGGTTCCCTTACCTTGAAGAGTAACTTCGAAAGCTTGAAGGTTGGGACATTGGGAGGCTTGAGGGAACCTTGGAAGGACTCCTTGGGAGTTATAAAGACCATAGATTTATTGAGGAGTATTTTTAAATGAAAATAATGAAGTAATGGCTTGGTATTTATAGGAAAAGTGAGGGAATAAATTATTAATTTCCAAGGGACACCTCATCGGTGGTATTTGAAAAACCATGGGCTTTCCCATGGTAATTGCCCATGGTATTGGACATTTGGGATACCTCATAACATATCTTAATATTAAAAAGTCGACCATATTATTTACATCATGATTACATCATCAATGATGTCATTAAACACCCGAAACACAAAACTGTATTTTTACTATTCAACAAAAAATCAATTGTTTCAGAAAAATCCTAAAAATTAACTCTAACCTAATATCAATGCTATGAATTCAAAAATTAACTCCATTTTATTAAACTAATTTTCTAAATATTTTTAATTTAATTTTTAAATAAAATCATTATTTATTCCAAAAATACAACTTTAAAACTATAACTCATTTTGTAACACCTTAAGAAAGTAGTCAAGGTCCCATAAAATTGTCGTATAACCATAAAACAATAAAGTAACAATTTATGATTAAATTTTATGAAAATAAATTTCCATTTTAAATTACTAAATTAATTATAAAATTTTAAATAAAATATTTATGACATACAAAAATTCAAAATATTAAACTTTGATCATTTTTCACTTTTAAGATGTCAAAAATATATTTATACATTCTTTGGTGAAGTTTCTATTTTTTGTTCGATTTACTATTCATTACTATTCATTACTATACATACGGGTATGTTACTATTCATACTTTATTATTCACTAAAAATTAATTTGATCTTATTAGACTCTAAATTTCCTACTAAACACAACTATAGAAGACCATTTTTTGAGAATCAATTCACATTATTAATTATTTAAATAATAAAAAAATATTTTAAAATGCCCTTTTTTCCCTAAATTCATCAATAATATACATCCTATATTTATCTAGACATTTGAAATTCACAAACTTTACCATAATAAGAAATAACAATTTTATTTATATAAAAGGATTACACAAAGTAGGTAAGGTCTCGTTACATAGACCCTTATAACACCAGTATAGGACCTAAGTGTAAGGTGTGCTATATTGATATAATCTTGGTGTGGCTCGGACAACATTGCCTGAGTGTTGATTTCTATCAGCTTGAACTTATCCCTTAGGTGATTTTTTTCAAGCTTCACATGTTTAAGTTTGGCTTGGGCTTAGTCTAGATAAAATCCCAGTGATGATACCTCCTTCCCAAGCTTCAACAGATGGGTTTCATATGGCCCGAGTCTACTAGATAATGTCATCGACTCTTGTTTCTGTATTAATTAACCAAGATCATTTGAATTTATAAACAATAATTTTAATGTTAAGAATTTAATTTCCAACTTTCATATTGACTAATGGCCATATAACAGTCGAAACCCAATAGTCTCATTTAATTATACTCACTTCATTAATTAAAGGATATAGTTTTGTTGAGTATAAAATAAAATAACACACAAATTTAGGAAATAAATATTATTAAAAAGTTCAGGTCGTTATAGCAGACCCTCAGTGCTCGACAGGAAGAGTACCTCAGTAGGCCATGAGGGGGAGCACCTCTGTGTGACGGGGTAGACCCACAGTAGGGAGTGCCTCTGTGTGATTTGGAAGACCCACAGTACTCGATAGGAGGAGTACCTCAGCAGTCCAAGGTTAGTGGGAAGCACCTATGTGTGATAGGTCAGGCCCATTTTACGCATTAGAGGAGGAGTTATCAAGAAACTGAGGTGTTCAGCATTGTGACTGGGAATGTTACATGTTCTTAGGCCTATAGAATCTATGGTTGGCTATCAACATTTATAGCGATCCTATGTGGGTCATCATCATAATTCTATTTCTCTGAGTTGTATACCCGATTTGAGCTGAGTCTTACCTGTGTGGTACTTTATCTTTGTGGCATACTTCCCTCATATATGAGATGAGTATATATCAATAACTTAGGTATATGTATAGAATATACCTATGTAGAGTTTATGTCTTTATTTGTGGTTTTTCCTTTGAGGAACTCTAGGAGACCTACGGGGTCTCGAGGTCCCTACTAAGTATCGTTATACTCACCCCTACACAGGCTTCGCCCGCACCTTGTTGGGTCTTGTGCAGATGACATACAGCATTGATCGAGGTTGAGGGAGCCAGGACTAGACGGTGCTGGGAGGTGGACCATTTGTCCTGACATGACACAGGGACTATTGATCATGAGTTGTACCTACCCTACAGGTAGGATCCTTAGTGGAAAATCCATGAGCTTCTTTTCACCTTTTAGCTATTTTTTACTTTTCAGTTATACTTGTACTTTTCCAGTTGGGCTTGTTTTCCGACCCCTTTACTTTCAGCACTATTTTACTAAAATAGTCTACTTCATAGTTTCTTCTTGTTGTGTTCTCGGACCATGTGTTTGTACAGGTTTAAAGGAAATTCCTTCCCTTTTTAGGGAATATGTCTTTCGGTGCTAGTCTCCAGCCCCTGGCCTATGGAAGGTGGGCTTTGGGAAGTCATGGCACAGGCCCCGGGGGTCGGGTCATGACAAAGTGGTATCAGAGGATTTTGTTTCTACCAAAGAACTATGACTCTAATCTTTTCTATGTTGTAATAGTGTTAAGTGTTATGAGTGTGGCTTTCAGTTTTGGGAATCCATTCTTGGTGCGACGGCCGACGTATCCATTCACCTGGACCCTAAATTCTGATTTTTGACTCAGCACACAAAAACATTGATTGCATGTGTTTTGAAAATTTTTCTTTTGATATCTTGATTCAGCTCACTAGGTATAACTTATTGAATGTGGTGCACCTATTCCTTATCAGGATTCCGTCATGTAGACAGCCATCTAGGATTCTTGAGAGAGTACACGATGAAGGCCCACTGAGCGATGAGGCCTTGGTCCAGGGCCCTCTTACAGTGTTATCACCTTCGGGTGGTGTACCAGCAGCACCACTACCAGTAGGGAAGTCATTTCCACTAGCCCCACCAATAGAGGATGCACGCTGACTGAGTGCATTTCAAAAGTTCCAATGGCGGAGGCCTCTGAGGTTTCGAGGCGAGACAGATTCCTAGGTAGCTGAGGACTGGCTGGAGGCTGTGGCTAGAGTTTTCTGCCTAGTTGGGACACCGGTTTAGTAGATGGTTATCCTAGCTACTGGTCTTTTCCAGTATGTGAACATAAGGATGGTCTATAGGGTAAAGAGGCTTTAGTACGTGGACCATTTCCCAAGATTGTACTTTTGGGTATTATTTCAGCTATATCACTGCTCATTGGTCATCAGTTACAACCAGCGATACTGGTAGAGGACACATGTAGGTTTGGTTCCTTACACATGTTTCAGCATCAGATACCCCTCAGGTTCTATAGCGAGCCTGACTCACATGTGGATAAGGACTGTCTTGAGGATGTGACTGAGTTTCCATATAGCTAGGGCACCATTTGATTGGATGGAGGTCCTATTAGAGAGCCTTCTATGTGGATCAGTAGGATGATGAGAGGGTTTAGGTTACCCTGATCTTACAAATAGGTGACTTTTTTGTGGAAAATATTGAGAAAATTCCTCAAAGAAGGGGTTCTCTTTCTATTAAGAGATAAAGGATGAGAGTTCCCTAGAGATTCTACAGCTTCGGTAGGATCACATGTTGGTAACTGAATATTCATCGAGGCATACCGACCATTCCTGATACTCTATGAATATGATATGATCAGTGGTTCCAGGCTCAGACTTCTAAGCGAGGTGTGTTTAAGGAAATCCAAGCCAACACATTTCCTCTATGAATTCCTACTTATGTTAGGGTTCTTGAGAGAACCTTTGTGGTTGAATTTTCTTTGGCTGAGTGGATACAACCAGTGAATGTTAGCAGTGGGAAAGTAGAAAACTAATGCCATTCTCAGAGACTTGGGAATGTAAAATGTTTCGGTAAGAGGATGTGATGGGGACAGATGAATCTGCAGGGCTGCAGACATGGAAACAGAGCTTGGAAAGTAGCATGAGGTGGTGTACATTTTGACATGTTACAAACCACCCCCCCCCCTTTGTGGTCCCCACCAAGCTCAGGGAGATAGAGGACGGGGGAAGGGAGTAGCTACATGTGGTCTAGGAGTGTGACCCAAGGACTCTAAGAATGATTCTAGGTACGGTATATGTCTACTACTAGCTGTTGTATTAATAGACATAGGTACCAATAATTCCTCCCTTCCAAGAATATTGTCCAAGACCTTGTGTTTCTGGTTAAATCGTTTAATTGACCCTCATGTCTAGAGATACCTTTGGGAGGATACTCGATAATCACACTTATGCCAACAGTGTGATCTGACCCTTGAGATGAGAGTTTCAGTTGGAACCTCTTGGTGGCAACATCGAGGCCTTACGATGTTAGTTATGGTATGGACTAGACATCCACAGTTCATACTCAGATTGACTGTATTAGGAAAAAAGGTTGTGATTTATCTACAACGTTGGAATGGGGTTTGTTGTAGTCAGTGAAAAAGGAGACCCAGGCAGCCCATGATAAACTCATGCATATGAGGGTGTATCCAATCACTCTGGAGTCAACCAGGCTTACCCTCGTGGTAGCATGAGTTTTTAGTTTTTTGTTCCCAACAGGAGTGAAAGAGTGTGGGGACATCTTTCAAAATATGTTTTCAGGATTACCTCTCTAAAGGTAGAGGTACTTCTATTTTGGCAGGGTACTACCATAAATTCGTGTCTAACTTTTCAAGAGTTGTAGCACCCTTTTCAGCTTTGACAAAGAAGTGATAGCCCTTCGTATTGACAGAGAGATTCCAGCAAAAATTTTAGGAGCTGAGGCAGAGACAGATGAGTTCCCCCATCTTGAGGCTACCAGAAGATAAATTTGTGATTTTAGTCTACTTCTATGCATCAGGGATCAGACTTGGGTGTGTCTTGATGCAAGAGAGAGCAATGATCTCCTATGGATCATGGTAGTTGTTACAGCATGAGAAAAACTATGCTACCCATGACCTGGAGTTAGAAGCAATAGTCTTTACACTGAAGATGTGGCGGCACTACTTGATGGGTGAATGGTTTAATATTTACTCTGATCACAAGAGTCTCAAGTGTATCTTCTCATAGAAGGACCTGAACCTGAGACATCAGTGATGGCTAGAGATCATCCAGGACTATGACCTTATGATAGTCTATACTCCCGGGAAGGGAAACATGGTAATAGATGCACTCAGCAGGAGGTCTGGTCTAGATCTTCTGAGTGAGGCATCAAAGCAGCTAGTTGCACTGCGGATATCCTTTGTGGATAAATATGGAGCATCTTACCTCTAGTCTATGATTGTCACTCTCCTAATTCTTCAGCAAATTTGGGGGGCACAACTTGAGACGTTGACTGTGAGGCCCAACATACTCAGATATTCTTAGGACGGTCTCTTGAATGATTTTATGAAGGTGGGGATCACATCATCCTCTTCAGAGGATGCACCATGGTACCAATGATTCTTCGAAAGGAGTTGTTTAGGGAGATACATACATCCCCTTTAGCCATACATCCTAGAGTGGTGAAGTTTTACCAGGACTTTCGACGTCAGTATTGGTGGCCAGTGATGAAGGAAGTAGTGGAAGAGTTTGTATCACGATGCCTCACTTGTTAGCAAGTGAAGACTACACAAAGTTGGCATAAGTCTTATGTCGATAGGAGGAGGGAGACCATGTCTTCCTACAGGTCTCTCCTCGATGAGGTTTGGAGATATTTGGCTGGGGTGGCAAGTTATCTTCGAGATTCATCAGGACTTTCTAGATTCTCAACGGAGTGGGTGAGGTGGCATACCATATATCTCGTTCCCCATAGATGCACCAGGTGCATAATGTTTTCCACATGTATCAGCTGAGGAGATACATGATTGACTCATCTCACATCATCGACCATGACGATCTAGACTTTGATGATGGGGGGACATTTATAGAGGTTCCAGTAGAGATTGAGGATCAAAAGAAGCGAGTCCTTCATGGGTGGTCGATACCTCGGGTGCGCGTTCATTGGCAGCACGAGAACCTCCTGGAGATCACTTAGGAGAGGGAGGCTCAGATTCATGCTCAGTACCCCCATTTGTTTACTTAGTCTATGTTGTGGCTTTTGGGGATGAAAATCCATAATGTGGGGAGAGTGTAATGTCCCGAAATTTCCATATATTTTTTTAATTATATGGAATTATTTTGAGACTGTAAAATCTGACGGTGCATGATTCCAAGGCCCAAAGTGCCCGAAATGATCCTTCGAAGTTTTGTTAAGATTTAATTAGTGCGTGTAATCATTTTTATTGAAAAATTGAAATAACTTTTAAATGGTATCCTGAATCAGAAATCTGAGGGCACCATTGTGTTCAGGATAGAAGATTTTCCCTAGGCGCGACTTAATTTTAGTCGGCACAGGCCTCCAGTGGGAAAACCCAAAAATGGAATAACCGTAAATAAAATTATTTTATTTTTCAAATGCTTATAACTCAGGAACAGTGACTTGGATTAAAAATATGAGACTACTGCTGAAATTTTGAGGGTATGATATCTTTAGGAAGATACTAACACTGGTCGGCGCGGGCCACCAGTGAAAGTTATTTTTTGTCCATAAATAAAATAATTAAGTGACAATTATTTTATTTTAAAATCCATAACTTCTAAACGGTAACTCGGATTGAAAATCCAAGAGTACCGTTGAGTTCGTTAGGGCATTTTTTTCTTAGGCAGAGCCTAACCTTGACTGGTGCGGGTCGAGGGTGAATGTTAATAATTTATTTAATTTGTTTTAAGGTACGTTTAGTAAACGCATGAGCGGCGTTTTATAAATTTTGAACCATTGCTCAAAATAAAAATCTGAGGGCACCGTTGAATCTGCAGCGCCGGGATTCGCTTAAGGGAGACTTTACTTTGACCGTACTAGGTCTGGAGAAAAATTTATGTTTTGAGACTTCTAAAAGAAATGAAATAAAATAATTTTATTATTTTATTTCATATCCTCCAACATACAAGAAAGGTGTGGGTCCAGCGATGTGTCAAGAAAATAAATGGATTGACCTGACAATCCTAATTAAATACATCGTTGGGTAATTAGGAAGGTTCCTAATTTATGAGCCCCTATTAATCCCCACGTCGTTACTTACTCTCCCCCTCTCCTATATATATGGATATTGGGGAGGGGTATCAGCACAGTTTCTCCAAACAACAAAGTGCTGAAGGAGTGTCGCCACACCGAACCCTTAGAGGATTGATCCAATTATTGCGAGAGGTGATGGGCGACACTGAACCACAGACCGAAGGATGGCGTATGAGTGGCATCGTTTGGAACCGGTTGCGGGAACGAAGAACACAATCCACCTTCATGGGAAAAATATCACTAACAGGTTCTCGAGGTAGGGTGTTTATTCGTTTATGCATTTTAAATTTTTTTCATCTTCCCCATTCTTGAATAATACGAAGAATGTGGACAAACCGACTAATCTGTTGATCCATGATTCATTCATTTTCACTGGAGGTTGTTGTGGGGTATCTTTGTAGGGTTTTGATTTTTGTTAATTAAATTGATTATTAAACCCTTAATCCCCCTCATGTTTACGAGCTAACGTAGAGGGTGTAGGCCTAATGAACCTGTCCCAAACCCTTCGCTATCTTGTTATCCTTGTGATTACATAGAAGACTACCAGTGCGGCGACACCGATTGGCTACATTGGAAATAGCTCATCGACGAATGCCGCAAGTACAGGCCGCAATGGTCATCAGAACGGCTGGAACCGGCTGGTCGCGGAGGAGGTGTGGCACGCCGTCATGTGCCACCAGTGAGAAAGAGGTTGCGGCTCGTCAGTCGTAGCGAAGGGAGGAGACAGTCAGCTCATTGGCCGGCCATGGACGGGGAGGCGATATGACCAGCACGCCACTGGCAGATAATAATCCATAGTTGAAGTTGTGTCGGAGGCCGAACTCGAACCTCCAACGGGTTCAGCGGCGATCGTGTGGCGCCCACACGGTGCCGCCATATCGTAAACCGAATAGACTCCAGGCCGTTTGAGAGTTCGGGAGACTAGGGGGTCACACCCCCCCCCCCCCCCACACCGGCTGGGTTTAACCCACAGTGGGTTGTACCCCCCCCCCCCCCTCGGACCGGACCATACTCCCCCTCGGACTGGACCATGCCCCACCTCGGGTTGGGTCGTGCTCCCCCTCTTATCGGGCCGCCCCCCCTATGGGTCGGGCCACCATTGCAGGCCTCCCCTTTTACGGGTCGGGCCGCCCTTGCTAGCCTCCCCTTTTGTGGTTTGAGCCGGACCTCGGCCTAGCAGGCCGAGTCCACTACGGCCCAGCCTAGACTGGGTCGGGCCGGGTCAGTCTGACCGGGTTGGATCGGGCCCAGAAACACTCAAAGGGCCTTATATTGAGAACTGAATGCCCTTTTGACGAACCATCTATGACCTTGGTATCCTTGGAGCGAGACGATCCTTTTTGACTTACTCCATGAGAGTATTGAAAAACTTGGAGTACGTCCGGGTTGGATCGCATCCAAATCCAACCGGGCACTCAGCACTAAAATTCCAATAATACACAGACCGGGCGTCCGATCAATGTGCCATCTATTGCGTTGGAACTCTTATGACATGATAGATCATAGAGTTACTTCTTTGTGATACTTAGTGCTGGTTAAAATACAACTGATGGATTGGGGGAGTGGCTCTCCCAAGTGCGCTACGTACGGAACCCTATGACTGGATGAGACTTGACTATTTCTAACCTTTCAACTCAGAGTGACTCGACGGCCTAGTGGGGAGTGCCTTTGTGTGACGGTGCAGACCCATGGTGGGGAGTGCCTCTGTGTGACACGGCAGACCCATGGTACTCGACAGGAGGAGTACCTCAGCAGGCCACATGGGGGAGTGCCTTTGTGTGATGTGGTAGACCCACGGTACTCGATTGGAGGAGTACCTCAGTAGTCCAAGGTTAGTGGGAAGTGCCTCTGTGTGACACGGAAGGCCCACTGTACTCTTTATAGGAGGATTTATCCAGTATCTATGGTGTTCGACATTGTGACTGGGAATGTTACTTATTCTTAGGCCTATAGATTCTGTAGCTGGATATCAACATTCTTAGCGATCGTATGTGTGTTAACATCATAATCCTGTTTCTTTAAGTTGTATACCTAGTTTGAGATGAGTCTTACCTTTGTGGTACTTTATCTTTGTGGTATACTTCCCTCATATATGAGATAAGTATATCTCGATAACTTAGGTATATGTATGGAATATACCTAAGTAGAGTTGATGTATTTATTTTTGGTTTTTCCTCTGTGGAACTCTAGGAGACCTACGGGGTCTCGGGGTCCCTACTGAGTATCATTATACTCACCCCTGTACAGGCTTCACCTGCACCTTGTTGTGTCTTGTGCAGACGACGTACAACATTGATCAAGGCTGAGGGATCCAGGACTGGATAGTGATCAGAGGTGGACCATTTGGCATGACGTTACATAGGAACTACTGATTATGAGTTGTACCTACCCTATAGGTAGGATCCGTGGTGGACAATCCAGGATCTTCTTTTCACCTTTCAGATGTTTTGTAATTTTCAGTTGTACTTGTACTTTTTTAGTTGGGCTTGTATTTCGGCCCCTTTTCTTTTATAACTCTTTTACTACAGTAGTTTACTTCATAGTTGCTTCTTATTGTGTTCTTGGACCATGTGTTTGTACAGGTTTAAAGGAAATTTCTTCCCATTTTAGGCAATACGCCTTTCGGTTCTAGTCGCCAGTCCCTGTCCTATAGAAGGTGGGCTTAGGGTAGTCACAGCATAGGCCCCGGGGGTTGGGTCGTGACAAAGTGGTATTAGAGGAGTTCAGTTCTACTGAAGAACTAGGACTCTGATATTTTCTATGTGGAAATAGTGTTAAGTGTTATGAGTGTGGTTTTTAGTTTGGGGACTTCAGTGTTGGTGCGGTGGCCAGCGTATCCATACACCAGGACCCTAAATTCTTATTTCTAACTCAGCACACAAAAACACTGATTTTGTGTGTTTTTAAAAGTTTTCTTTTGATCTCTTGAGTCAGCTCACCAGTTATAACTTATTGACCGTGGCCCAACTGTTCCTTATCAGGATGTCTCCATGTAAACAGCCAGCTAAGATTCCTAAGAGAGTATATGATGATGGCCCACCGAGCGATGAGGCCTCGTTACAGGGCTCTCTTATGGCATTAGAACCTTCGAGTGGTGTACCAACAGAACCACTACCCGTAGGGAAGATATTTCCACAAGCCCCACCAGTAGAGGATGCACACCGACTGAGTGTGTTTCATGAGTTCCAACAGCAGAGGCCTCCGAGGTTTCAATGTGAGACAGATTCCTAGGTAGCTGAGGACTGGATGGAGGTTGTGGCTAGAGTTTTCTGCCTATTTGGGACACTAGTTGAGTAGATGGTGATCCTAGTTGCTGGACTTTTCTATTACGTGACCATGAGGATGTTATGTAGGGTAAAGAGGCTTTAGTACATGGACCATTTCCTGATATAGTACTTTTGGGAAGTGTGTTAGCTATATCACTGCCCTTTGGTAAGCAGTTTCAAATAGTGGTACTGGTAGAGGACACATGTAGGCTTAGTGACTTACAAATGTTTCAGCATCAGATACCCCTCAGGTTCTGAGGCGAGCTTGACTCACATGTGGCTAAGGACTGCCTTGAGGAGGTGACCAAGTTTCCATCCTTCCAGGGCACCATTAGATTATATGGAGGTCCTAGTAGGGAGCCTTCTATGTGGATCAGTAAGATAATGACAGGGTTTAGGTTACCCTGATCTTGCAAAGAGGTCACTTTTCTGTGTACAAGCTTGAGGACCTTCCTCAAAGAAGGGGGTCTCTTTCCATGAAGAGATAAGGGATGAGAGTTCCCTAGATCTTCTACAGCTTTGGCAAGATGACATTTCAGTAGATGAGTATTCATCAAGGAATACCAACCATTTCTGGTACTCGATGAATATGATACGATCAGTGCTTCAGAGCTCAGACTTCCAAGTGAAGTGTATTTAAGGACATCCGAGCTAGAACTTTTCCACTATGCATTCCTACTTATGTTAGGGTGCTAGAGGGAACCTTTGTGGTTGAATTTTATTTGGATGAGAAGATATATCCAGTGAATGTTAGCAGTGGGAAAGTAGAAAACTGATGTCGGTCTCGAAGACTTGGGCATGTAAAATGATTTGGGAAGAGGATATTATAGGGACATATGAATCTGCAGGGCTTCATATGTGGAAGCAGATCTAGGAGAGAAGCATGAGGTGGTGTAAATTTCAACATGTTATAACCCCCCCCCCTTTGTGGTCCCCACTAGGCTTAAGGAGCTGGAGGACATGGGAAGGGAGTAGCTCCATGCGGTCCAGGAGTGCGACCCAAGAGCTCTAAGAATGATTCAAGGTACGGTATGTGTCTACTAATAGCTATCATATTAATAGAAATAGGTACCAATCATTCCTTCCTTCCACAAATCTTGTCTAATACCTAGAGTTTCTGGCTAAACCATTGACTTGACACTCACGTCTGGAGATACCTTTGGGAGGAGACTCGATAATCACACTTATGTCGACAGTGTGATATAACCCTTGAGGAGATAGTTTTGGTTGGAACCTCTCAGTGGTAGCATCAAGGCCTTACGATATTAGTTTAGGTATGGACTGGACATTCATAGTTCATACTCAGATTGATTGTATTAGGAAAAAAATTTGTGGTTTATCTACAATGTTGGAATGGGGTTTTCCTTGGTTGGCGAAAAAGGAGACCCAGGAAGCACAGGATAAACTCATGCATAGGATGGTGCAGTCGATCACTCTTGAGTCAACCAGGCTTAACCTTTTGGAAGAAGGAGTTTTGATTTTTTTATTTCCCAACAGGAGTGGTAGAGTGTGGGGACATATTTCAAAAGATGTTTCCATGATTACCTCTCTGAAGGGAGAGGGACTTCTGTTTTGGCTGGGTACTACCGGATATCCATGCCTGAATTTTCCATAGTTTCAGCACCATTTTCAGCTTTTAAAAATAAGAAATAGCCCTTCGTATAGATAGAGATATGCTAGAAGATTTTTCAAGAGCTGAGACATTGACTAACGAGTGCCCACTTCTTGAGGCTACCAGAAGAGGTCGTTGGGTATGTAGTCTACTGTGATGCATCAGGGACTGGACTTGGGTGTGTCTGGATGCAAGAGTGAGCAGTGATCACCTACTTCTCACGGAAGTTGTTACAGCACATGAATAACTATTCCACCTATGACCTGGAGTTAGCAGAAGTTGTCTTTGTGCTGAAGATATAGCGGCTCTACTTGATGGGTGAATGATTTACTATTTACTCTGATCACAAGAGTCTCATGTGTATCTTCTCACAGAATTACTTGAACCTGATACATCGATGATGGCTATATTTAATCTAGGACTATGACTTTGAAATATTCTATACTATTGGGAAGGGGGACATGGTGACAAAGGCACTCAGCAGGAGGTCTGGTCTGCATCTTCTGAGTGATGCGTCAGAGAAGCTAGTCGCACTGCTGATATCCTTCATGGATAAATATGGATCAGCTTTACTCCAGTCTATGACTGTGACTCCCCCAATTCTTTAGCAAATTCAGGGGACACATCTTGAGACATTGACTATAAGGCCCGACGATCTCAGATGTCCTCAGAATGGTCTCATGAAGGATTTTATGAAGGTGGGGATCACGCCATCCTCTTCAGAGGATGCACCATGGTACCAGTGATGCTTTGCGTGGAGGTATTGAGGGAGATCCATACATCTTCTTTAGCAGTACATCCTGGAGTGGTGAAGTTGTACCAAGACTTCTGGCGTCAGTCCTAGTGGCCAGTGATGAAGGAAGTAGTGGAAGAGTTTGTATCAGGATGCCTCACTTGCTATCAAGTGAAGACTGCACATAGCTAGTAAAAGTATTATGCCAACAGGAGGAGGGAGACCATGTATTCCTACGGGTCTCACCTCGATGAGGTTTCCAGATATTTGGATGGGGTGACAAATTATCTTCGAGATTCATCAGACCTTCCTTGATTCTCAGCAGAGTGGGAAAGGTGGCGTACCATCTATCTATTTCCCCACAGATGCACCAGGTGCATGATGTTTTCCACATGTCTCAGCTGAGGAGATATGTGCTTGAATCATCTCACATCATCGACCATGGTGAGCTTGACTTTGATGATGGGTTGACGTTTACGGAGGTTCCAGTATAGATTGAGGATCGACAAGAGTGAGTCCTTCGTGGGCAGTCGATACCTTTGGTGCACGTTCACTGGTAGTACGGAAACCTATAGGAGAGAAATTGGGAGTGGGAGGCTCAAATTCATGCTCAGTACCCCCATCTGTTTCTTTATTCTATGTTTTGGATTTTGGGGACAAAAACCCTAAGGTGGGGAGAGTGTAATGTCCCGGAATTTTTGTATAATTTTTTTTAATTATATAGCATTATTTTGAGACCGTGAAATCTGACGGCACATGATTCTGAGGCTCGAAGTTCCTGGAATGATTCGTCAATGTTTTATTAAGCTTTAATTAGCATGCGTAAGAATTTTTTCTTGAAAAAGTGGAATAACTCTTAAACTTTTGTCTGAATCAGAAATCTGAGGGCACCATTGCGTTTAGGATGGTGGGTTTTCTCTAAGCGTGACTTAATTTTAGTCAGCTCTGGTCTCCGGTGGGAAAACTGAAAAATGGCATAGCTATAAATAAAATTATTAAACAAAATTATTTTATTTTTCAATTGCTTATAACTCACAAACTGTGACATTGATTAAAAATTTGAGACCACCATTGAACTTGTGAGGGTATTATCTCTTTAGGAAGATAATGACACCGGCCGGTGCAGGCCACCAGTGAATGTTAATTTTTGGTTGTAAATAAAATAATTAAGTGACAATTATTTTATTGTAAAATACATAAATTCTAAATGGTAACTCAGATTGAAAATCCAATAGTACCATTGAGTTTGTTGGGGTGTGTTCTCCTTAGGCGGAGCCTAACCTCGGTCGGCATAGGTCGAGGGTGAATGTTAATAAATTATTGAACTTTTTTTAAGGTATGTTCAATAAACAAGCGAGCGGAGTTTTATAAATTTTGAACCATTTGCTCGGAATAAAAATCTAAGGGCACCGTTGAATCTGTAGCGCTAGGATTCACTTAAGGGAGACTTTACTTTGAGCGTAGTAGGTCTGGAGAAAAATTTATGTTTTGTGACTTCTAAAAAAATGAAATAAAATAATTTTATTATTTTTTTTTTCATATCCTTCAATGGACAAGCAAGGTGTGGGGCCAACGATGTGTCAAGAAAATAAATGGCTTGACCTTCCAATCCTAAGTAACGACGTCATTGAGGAATTAGGAAGGATCCTAATTTATGAGCCCCCATTAATTCCATGTGTTGTTACTTACCCTCACCCTCTCCTATATATATGGAGCTTGGGGAGGGGTATAGGCACAGCTTCACCAAACAATGAAGTGCTGAGAGAGTGGTGTGATGTCGAACTGTTAGAGGACGGAGCCGATCCTGGCTGGAAGTGACAGGTGACATCGAACCACGAACCGAAGGACAGAGTACGAGTGGCATCATTGGGAACTAGTTGCGGGAACGAAGAAGATGATCCACCTTCAAGTGTGGATGCTCTCCAATGAGTTCTCAAGGTAGGGGGTTTATTTGTTTACGCATTTTAAATGTTTTTCCTATTCCTCGTTCTTGAATAATACAAAGAACACGGACCAACCGACTAACGGTTTGATCCATGATTCATTCATTTTTGCAGAAGGTTGTTGTGGGGTATCATAGTAGGTTTTTGATTGTTGTTAAGTTAATTGATTATTAAACCCTTAATCCCCCTTATGTTTACGGGCTCACGTAGAGGGAGCGGGCCTAACGAGCTCGGCCCGAACCCTCTGCTATATTGATATCCTTGCGCCTCCATGGAAGACCGCCACCACGAAGACACAAACCGCCTAGGTTGGAAATAGTGTATCGACGCACGCCGCAAGAGGAGGCCAAATCACAAAGCCGCAGCGGTCATCAGAACGGCCAGCATCAGCTGGCCACGGAGGAAGTGCGGCACACCGTCATGCGTCGTCGGGGAGCAAGAATTAGTGGCTCGTCAGCCACAATGAAGTGAGGATACGGTCGGCTCGTTAGCCGAACGTGGACGGGGAGGCGGCGCGACCAGTGTGCCGGCAGTGGACAAGAAGTTATTCCTGAAGCTGCTGTAGAGGCTGAACCCATTCCTCCGGTGGGTTCTGCGGAGACCGTGTGATGCCCACGTGGTGTTGCCGCATCACAAACTGAATGGCCTCTAGCCCGTTCGACAGTACAAGAGATAGGGGGGTCACCCCCCCCCCCCCCCCCGCTGGCTAGGGCGGACCTCACAACGGGTCGTGCCCCCCCCCCCTTGGACCGGACCACACCCTGCCTCGGGCCAGGCCGCGCACCCCCTCGGACTAGGTCTCCACCCTTACGGGTCGCCCCCTCTATGGTCCGGGCCGCCCCTTTTATGGGTCGGGCCTCCCGTGGGGGGCACCCCTTTCTTGGGTCAGGCTGGACCTCGGCCCAGCGGGCCGAGTCTTCCGTGGCCCAGCCCAGACCAGGCAGGGCTGATTCAGTCTAACCGGGTCGGACCGGACCCAGGCCCAACCGAGCCTAGAAACACTCAAAGGGCCTTATCTTAAGAACCGGACATCTGTTTGAAAAACCATCTATGGTGTTGGGAACTTTTGAGTGAGACAGTCCTTTTTGACTTACTCCATGAGAGTTTTTGGAAAAATTGGAGTATAGCCAGGTTGGATTGCATCTGAATCAAATCGGGCCCTTGGCACTGAAATGCTAATAATGCACAGACCGGGCATCTGGTTGATGTGTCATCTATTGCGTTGGAAACCTTATGACATGATGGATCATCGGGTTACTTCTTTGTGAGACTTTGTTCTAGTTAAAATACGATCGATGGATTGGGGGAGCGGTTCTCCCAAGCGCGCTACGTAAGGAACTCTGTGACTGGATGAGACTTGACAATTGCTGGCCTTTTGACTTGGAGTAACTCGACAGCCCAGTGGGGAGTACCTCTATGTGGCATGGCAGATCCACGGTGAGGAGAACCTCTATGTGACGTGGAAGACCCACAGTGGGGAGTGCCTCTATTTGACGCAGCATTCCCTAGATTGGTTTAGTGTTAGCTTATTTTAAGACTCATGTGATCCAGCAGATGTGTGGGATGTTCTTCATGTGTCCTATCATAAGTTCTTCACACGATCTATAGTGATCACACATAGTGCTTATTCATGTTTCATGACTTCTCTGACTATTCTCTGGTATCTTACCCAATGGGAAACTTTCTGATCAGGAGATCAACCACTCTGAGAAATCTTCTCTCGTGCTTGGATACAAAAGGGCCAACTTCTCATCCGAATATTCTTGGTGCATTTTTCATGCTGGGGTGTGGGATTTATATGCTTCTCCACCCCTGAATATTTCTAATTCACACAAAACATATCTCATGAATCCAAGATGGAGTTGGATAAGGGCTTTGGTATCACACATCTTTGTGAGTCTTTGTCATGGATCACTTTGAGGGCATCGCCTGATTTTCAGCGATCACAAGTCCATCCCATCAACTCCACCTTTATTGTATTATTTATAATTAATGGGGACTTTTTGAATCATGTAGGAATGATGAAGTACATAAATATTATCATATTGACATGTCCAAGGGCCTTCATAAGATAGGGTTCCTATCGAAAGGTCTTCACATCATCTCAGGTGACTTGTCTGAGCCTTTCCAAGAGAAAAGTATGTCTTGTCAAGGGGCCTTCGTGAGGTAAAGTGACTTAACGAGGGGTATTTCAAGACCATAATGCAGATAGACTAGGTGTTCTGCATGATTTTACGACCGAAAGAGTCTTCCACCTCCCCCTTTTTTATTTCCATTTTTTATTTTACAAATTCTAGTGATTTTGTGAGGTTGTTTTGGTGTCATTAGGGATAATCACCATACCTCCTGGTGATGCTTCGTGTGACCAAAAAAGTCCCTATGGAGATGCCCAAGCATTTCATAGACAATTCCACCTTATTTCCTTTAAGGAGCTAAAGGGGGGATGCGTGGTTTCTTGGACATACCTAAGGCCCTTCGTGTGATGAGGATGAAAAGTCTGTGGGCTTTCATTAGATGATGTGGACATTCCACCAGGGTGTTGTGGTGTCTTGTGGATTGTCAGGGGAATTTCACATGACTTTTATAACTGTGATGGGATCTCGAACCCTCCCTATTTATGTCCTTTATTTTAAAAAATTTGGGGATTTTGTGATTTTTTTTGAATGTTGTTTAGGAAAATCATTTTCTTCATTGGTGATGCATCGCATGAGCCTCGTGACTGTAAGAGGCTCCTGTATTTTTTATATTTCCCTTCTATTTTTTAAGGAATTTTGGATAGTTTTTCAGACATCCAATGGTTGAAAATGAACATGACCTAGGGGAACGTATCTAGCGGCCTCCACATGGCCACTGATTGTCCAAGGTGCATTCATGAGAGAAGAATGACTTTGTCTAAGGGACTTTGTGGGATCTTCCATAGATTATGTGTTGCACATGGTGTATTTTCCTAGCCCCATAATGGTCACATGATCATGTATCTCTGGGGGGATCACACCATCCATGAGTCTTGTACACCTTCTTTTTCCTTTGACTTTATAGGTAAAATAATAACCATATTCAGGTATTTCTCCCTTTTTGATTTTTCTGATACTCATTTGGAGGGCATCAACAAATTCCCCCATAAGGTGCAATGTTTTCAGGGAAAAGGGATAGCTCTTAGGAAACTAAATAGACACCTAAGTCTTTGGTGTTGTCATGAATCATTTCCATTAGTTTTATTTGGTCGGTTTGGAAACCTTTGGTATTCTACAGAATTCCCTATATATAGGGGATTAGATATCGATTCACTCATTGACTTCCTATTTCTCTAGAGTGTTCTCGTCTCACTTTCATTATGTGACCTTGTCTCCAGACTGTTCTGTAAGACCCGATCGCAAGATCTTATTGTGATACCTTTTTTCAAGAATTGTTCCACAATAACACTTTTTCTCAAGAACCCACTCGGACAAACCATGAGCTATACTTTGGTAATTTCTTGAACTTTGGTTGTGATGATGACTGATTTTCATGATGGTTTCACAAGATCTATGAGGCTTGATCATATGATCCGTTGACTATCATGTAGATCGCATGAACATTTCCAGGTCATGGGATCGTGAGTACTCAAGGGGTCATATGGTTGTGTGATTCCCTATGGGTTCATATAACCCATTATATCTTTAGAGGTCAAGTGATTCGTGATCCCTTTTAGAGATTTATGAATGCCTTTGTGGATTCATGTGATGTGCATGATGCTTCCAGTTTATGTATTTCCTTTGACAATATTTTATTTTATCTATATAACATATGTCACATACTTATGTTCATATGGCTTCTGGTTCTCATTGAGGTTCCTCTTCCACATCTAATCAAAGGGTCTTGATTACTATAAACTGCAATGTTAACCCCCGATATCCTATGTATTCTGAAAATGAGATTATAAAGAGGTTCCTCTCATCTGAGCTTTAGGATTATCCTATATCTCACTGGATTCCTCTATATGGGTTTATTTCACTAGACAATGTTTTCATCCCTCCTTCGGACTTCAATTTTTTGTCCTGCTGGGTTTAAAATTCTTCTCAATTTATTCACATGAAAATTTTCAATGAAGTTCAACTGGTTGCAGCTCATCCCTGGGGTTTGTCTTATATGTTTTAAAATTATCCCTTGGGTATGGATGGCTGTTATTTTACTCATTAGCCTATTTCTTATAATTAATTGAGTATATTTTCCTCCTCTTTGAACAATTTATGCAGTGGATGGAGCTTGAAATGGGATCTCTATCCTGGCAGTAATTTCTCTGATGAATGGGCATGGCCATTTTGGGCTAGGAAAAGCATCATAGAGTTTTCTAACCAGTTATATAGGGTTTATATTTATGAATCCATTTGAATTTCCTAATTTATCATCTATAACCATCCTGATCTTCTTCAAAAACTGATCAGTCATTGGTGCCCTGGAACTAACACATTCCATCTGTCCCATGATCAAGTGGGTATCATCATATGAGACATCTACCAACTAGGTGGGATTACCCCTATCAGAAGGATTTATAATGTGTTCCTATATATTTCAGATATTTGGGATGATCCCTTGCAGACTCTAGTTTTTGAAAGGGATATTCTCACCATTGTGAGGGAAAAACTAAGGAAGGATATGATGATATTCTCACTCATCTCTTTCAAGGACTGGATCAATGTCTTCCTTTATCATAGTGGGGTCAGGACAACTTCCATACGCCCATCTCAGTGCCCTAAATAGTAGTTCAGTGATAGTACTAGCTCGTATTGGTCTATTTTGAAAGTTGTGGATATACTTAATGAGGATACTGAGTGAACTTGTATATCTATCTAATCCTTAAGCTGGTGGGATTTATGTCCATGTTTCTGAATAGATGGCTCTTCCTAGCTGAAGATGCATGTTCAAGGATATATGTTAGTACATTGGTGATGGTGGCATAGCTAGAGGAAGGAAAACATCTCAATTTGGTATTTTAGATCCTTAAACACCTTTACCAACTCTTGGTCTACATTCAACAAGGAAGCATCCCTTACATGATCAGTGGTCCTTTCTGGTTCTTTTTTGGTTAGATAGGGGAGCATTTCCATTATTATGAATACTACAATGCCACTAGGATCCTAAATTCCGTATCCCATACTAGTATACAAAACATATCTGGGGTTTTAACCATGTAGTTAATCCTAGAAAAGTTTAGGTATGCATTTAACCTATCTGATAGCTTTGATTTTAACCCTTACCATGCACTGTCTGGTCTGATTATTGATAACAGTAGTGGTTACCTTGACTAAAGGTTGTATATGATCTCTCTTTAGGATGGGGTTCTTATATCTAGGGTGGACGAGCTGATAATCTATGATCCATACACCCCGTATCAGTTTCCTCATCAGTTTGGATGCACCCAGAGGGGCTCCCCTCTTCCTTTGGCTAACGCATGAGGAGATTGGAACCCTGGGGTTATTTACCAATTTTGGATGATGTTGGAACATGAAGATATTGATTTATTGATCATTCTTCCACCTTCTGATGATCCCATCTTTCATACCAAGTATTATTCCCAGGATTGGGTATCGACTTATATAGGAGGTGTGCTAAGATGATTAGTTTACCTTGCAGACAATCCATTTGCCTCACCAAATCTGTTTTTCATGTCAAAGATGGAGTTGATTGAATATTTGGATGAGACTCTAAGTAATATCCCTCATTATAATAATGATTATGCTAATATAAGAAGATAATCTGTTGAGGAAATTAGTCCTCTAAAATAGGATATGGATGACACGCCTATTTAGAGAAGATAATATGAGGATTATTCTCTTACTTCATTATCGGATCGACTGGTTATTCCACATTTTTCATGTTTAATTAGTGAATATATATTTTAAACTCTATATCTTGTTATCAAATTTTATTTTATTCATGGTGTTCATGATTTTTTTTATTCGATAATATTTTAATCGCTAAAGATACTCTTCATTTTCATAATATCAAGTAAACACAAATTCCTATAGTTGAATGTTGAAATTATAACAAATTATTTTTTAGAAATGATCATAAATACCCATAAAAATAGATTATTTATTGGAATATATACTCTGGTTATCTTGAGATCACATAATTTTTATAAATATTTCTTTGGTATGATATATTCCCCAAAGGGAGGCTGCCCTTTATTTTTCTGAAGCTAATTGGTTTTCTGAGAGCAACTTGATGTTTTTTAAGGCCATATGGTGGGCCTTATAATTTATTGTAGACTAAATAACTATTTTTCTGTAGTTTAGGGTCTTTTATCATACACCTTACATTTCTATAGTTTAGGGTCTTTTAGCTTGTACATTACATCACTTTAGTTTAGGGTATTTTAGCTCAGACCTTCTATCATTTTAGTTCAGGTACTTTTAGCTCAGACCTTCTATCACTTTAGTTTAGGGTCTTTTCACTTATATATTATATTTTTTTAGTTTAGGGTCTTTTATCTTGTACCTTCTGTCAATTTAGTTTATAGTCTTTTAGCTCAGACCTTCTATCGCTTTAGTTTGGGGTCTTTTAGTTCAAACCTTCTATTGTTGTATTTTTTGTTCTTCTAGATCAGACCATCTATCGCTTTAGTTTAGGTTATTTTTGTTCAAACCTTATGTTACTATAATTTAGGGTCTTTTAGCTTGGTCCTTTTATTACTATAGCTTAGGATCTTTTAGCTTATACCTTCTATTGTTTTAGTTTAGGGTATTTTAGATCAGGTCTTCTATCGCTTTAGTTTAGGGTCTTTTAGCTCAGACCTGATCAA
This sequence comes from Viscum album, assembly GCA_963277665.1. Lineage (NCBI taxonomy): Eukaryota > Viridiplantae > Streptophyta > Magnoliopsida > Santalales > Viscaceae > Viscum > Viscum album. The sequence goes on from OY728138.1 coordinate 1,873,793,916, forward strand.
TGATCATGGAATATAGTGAATAAATGCTAGTAATGACCCAAAAAAATTGAGGTGTTGGGTTCTTACATGGTGTTTATAGGGATTACAAGGATCATAAAGACCTTTTTTCATAGTGATGCATTTGGTTGATGACCATAGGCATATATGTAAGAGCCATAGGCATACATGCATAGTTAAGAAAAGGGTATCTTGAAGCTGGGATCTTTTCTAGGGGATATGGAAGATTTATTTTGGTAATATAATTTGAGGAATAAATACTAAGGATTATATTCCCAACTAGATAGTTGGACTATGGATGATGTAATTCATAACCCAAAAGTTTGAGTCTATGAATATGGGATGGGTCAAACATGTCGTGGATGACCTATAATACTCTGATGTTCCAGGTTCTACTTTAGTGTTTCCAAGGATGACAAGGATTATATATCCATTCTTCTAAGGAGGATATTCCTTTATTTAGTGGTTCGAGGCCCCTATTTTTTGGTAGCATGGTCAAGAAAAAGATGATCTCCACTCTTATCTGAGGGGCATGAAAGATTTGTGAAGACCTAAACATCTAGATGATGAGGTTGGTCATGGAGGAAATCCATCTAGGAAGGATTCTGGAACCCTAGGGTAATTTGGATACTACATTATAAATATCGAGTCCCACACCCTATGGTTTTGAGTCACAAAGCTTGGGATATCAAAGGTTCATGAATGGAGTGTCACGTTCCTACTTTGAGAAAGGGTACAAAACACAATCATGAAGTGTCAAGGATGTCATATCCACATGAATAGTTTGGTAAAAAGATCATAAATCATGGTCCAAAGTGCTCGAGTTAGGAGAATGATATTTGAAAATCATACTGGGAGTAGTTCAGATCACACTGATGTGTTGATTTCTACCGTAGTTATGTCAGGTCTCACAAGCCATAGGCATACATGCATAGTCAAGTAAAGGGTCCCTTGAATTCGGGTATCCTTTATAGGGTCCTTGGAAGTCTTTAGTTATCTAAGACACTCAAATCATGAAGTGTGACTTGTGGAAAGTGTAATATCCAAGAAGGGTTTGAGCACCCTAAAAGTTTTTTCACTGCGTAGTGAATATATTATCACGGTAAAGGGATGTGAAAAATCATTAATCTAACTTTTTACTGAACTAGGGGTTCCAGTGAGCATAGATTGGATTGTAATAAGGACACAAGTAGAACCTATGAGATTTATGATTTATTCATTCATGACATATTTTTTTCCTAAAATATAGTGATGAAGAGTTTAGTGAGAAAATACTTGAATTTTTCTCAGGTGTCCCTTTTTAGGTTTTCAACCTAAAAAAATTTGTGTCTCCATTACTAGTAGCTTAAGGTCTTTCTATTTGAACCATTATAGTCTAGAGTTTAAGGTTTTAAATCTTTGACCAAAGTGTGGTCAGTTTAATGTCATGACATGCATGGACCTAATATGGAGGATGATACACAAGAGCCTAATTAGGATACCTAGGGTCAAGATTACCCGAACATCCTTCTGAGCAATAGATAAAAATGTTGTAAATCCTAGGTCAAGGTCCTCAGGTCATGAGTAATGATATGGGACAATCATACCATGAGTAGTTCATATTATGTTAAGGTATTGATTTCTTCCATGGTGATATCAAGGCTCATAAGGATTAGAAATACATTTTTTCAAAGTTACATATTTGGTAGATGACCATAGGCACATATGAAGAAGCCATAGTAATACATTAATAGTTAAGAAATGGGTCACTTAAAGTCAGGTATCCTTTATGGGGGCCATGAAATATTTTGGTAACCTAAATCTCTCAATGAATGAAGTGTGGTTTATGGATTGAATTTCCTTTAAAATATGATGTAATCACCCCATACTCTGGCTGATCAGGGTAAGGATCATGTGGTCCCTTGATAGGGGATGAAAAATGGGTAATGGCCTACACATTTTATCATCATGTAGTGGAAAAACTTTCCATGTATTTTAACATCATGCGGTAAGGAAATATGTTGTGTAGTTTATCGTCATGTGGTGAGGATTTTCTTGTTGTGCGGTTTTAATGTCATGCATCCAAGAATTGTTTATTTTAGTTTAACATCGTGTGGTAAGGATGTGGAAACCGGTGTGAAAAAATTTGTTCATTCTATATTATGTACAAAAGAAAATCGTACATTGATCTGGTTTATACATTGGAAAAATAATCTTGTGTGACTCAACCCCTATGAATTTGGGGTGAATTTATTATTGGTTGTTGCAGATGGGACTAGGATTAGAGATCTGGAATTCACTACATATCCTATGATGATAGGAATCAATCTATACATAGTTCTTGAATGGAAAACACTCTATAATTTTGTACCATGCTTAGAGGTGGGAATTATTTCCATTTATTGTTGTATCTAGGCCCAGTATTGTAGATCTAGATGTCACTACATATCTTGTGATGACAGGAATCAAGCCGCACAAATTTCATGAGGAACCATGTAGTTTAACATCATGTGGCAAGGACATGGGCTTCCGAACGTCAAAATGGGAATTGTGGCTGGACACAAGGATAAAAATCATGGTGTCACTGCATATCCTATGTAAATAGAAATAAATACATATGTATTTATTAAAATTCCATGTATTTTTAACATCATGTGGTGAGGATGAAGATGAATCAAAATGAAAGAACATAAATGTTGTGGATGGGCCTAAGGGTGGAATTATAGGTGTCACTACATATCTCATGGGAATGAAAATCAAGACACACATAGTTCATAGAGGGTTCCTTGTGTGTGTATGATCCATACAGAGGGAATATGGTTTTTTATTACATCTAGACCTGATACCGGAGATCTGGGGTGTCATTATATATCTTATTATAATGAGAATCAATCCATGCGTAGTTCTTAAGGAATTACCTTCCTGTGTAAGTCTGTCCTATATGCAGAGAGTGGTCATTTTTATTTTTGTCCTGACTGGACCCTAAATTATATATTTGGGTGTCAGTATGTATCCTATTATATTAAGAACCAAGTCACACATATTTCTTAAATGTAGGTGTGGTAATATACTAACACTAGAAATAGTGGTCCTCTCAGGTGAGGTCCACAAGAATATACAGTTTTTTATCATGTAGGGTATATCAACCATGCAGTTTCACATCATGTAGAAATGACTCATGGTATTCCTTTTATAGTCTTGCATTCATAACCATCATGATCATGTTGCAATATTCTATGCCTTGTTTTTATATGGAATCCCTTACTAAAAATCTTAATTTCACATAATCTATGCTCGGTGTGAGAAACAAGGAATGACAAGGGTCCATCTTACTACATAGAGGAAATTAGGGATAGGAAAGGGGTATTTTTCATCATGTGGAGGCTGGAACAATATATTAGATTGAGGCATCCCTATGTATCTCATTGAAAATGAGAATCAAGTCCTATGTAGTTTTAGAAAACCTATACAGTTTAATGTCATGTGGAAAGGACATTATTCATGTAGTTTAATGTCTTATAGTAAGGACATGGATTACCGGATGTGAAGGGAAAGAGAGATTGCGTATGGGCCCAAAACTAGATGTTTAGGAATCACTATATATCCTTTAATGTAATGAATCAAGCCATACATAGTTCTTAGGTAAAGTTGAAGTTTAACCTCATGTGGTAAAGATGTTAGCCTTGTAGTTTAATGTCATGCAGCAAGGAAATTATCTATGTAGTTCAACATCATGTATCCAAGATGAGATGTGCTTGATGACCAATATGTGAAGTATTTCTTGAGAAAAAGTTCATTGATGGAGGGTGTGACATGCTCCCCATCCATTATATCCAATTATTAGATTCTATTATGATATACCTTATGTATGATGTAAGGTCCTTCCCATTTGGGTTCCAGATTTGGAGGCTTCTTCCCTGATATCATCGGGGTTATAAGGACAAATACAAGTTCTCCTTGGAGGAATGAATATAGGCAAACCATTTTATTAACGGCTTACACAATCTGATTCTAATGGATTTCAAGGTTGTGTAATGTAAACAACCTGTTCTCATTCAGAAACTCTAATTTTTTCAGCCTCTTTTGTGATTTATTGTCATCTAAGAGCTATCCACAGATGGCAATTCAGAGTGAAGGTAGGTGGACCTCTATGGGTAAAATTGCCTTGATTCCATACACTAATGATTATGGCGTTTCTTGTGTAATAGTACATGTGGTGGTATGGTATGCCCATAAATCATGGAGGAACTTATTCAACCATGACTTTTTATCCTTGTTCACCATATTCTAGAGTATATTAAATAGAGTCTTATTGAAGTCCTCTATCTATTCATTTTCCATTTCATGGTAGTGAGATGAGTGACGGGACTCGATATTGTACTCCTGGTATAGTTTCTTCAACTCCATAGAATAAAATTTGGTGTTGTTGTCCATCAATATTATGTGAGGGGCCCCAAACCTAGTGATAGTTTGGTACTTTATGAAGTTGATGATATTCGTTGTCCCGACTTTCTTGATGGGCATTGACTCAGCCCATTTAGAAAAGAAGTCAGTAATAGTAAGCATGTACTTGAACTACTTAGTTGTGGTAGGGGATATAGCCCCACAACATCCATTACCCAAATGGAAAATGTCCAGGAATATTTAGCTATATGTAGAAATTTTATTGGCTTATGGATGGATTTTTCATTGATTTCGCATGCATGAAATTTCTTGGTGAACTCTATGTAGTCTTTTATCATGGTTTTCCAGTAATATCCCAACCTCTTGATTTGGTGGGAGAGCCTGATCCTAGATTTATGGCTACTGCAATATCCCACATGGACTTCCTCCATGATATAGAAAATATCTCCTTCTTTAATTCATCTGAGTATGATCCCATAAAATCCTCACTTGTAGAGGTATTTTTGTTCATTTGGACCATCCTATGGGGTAAATTTTGATGCACAGCACGAAATTTGTTCCCTTTTGTCTTGGTATTTTGAGAGAGTTCTATTTCATAGATAGTCGATTATGGGATCCATCCATACAGGGGTGTATATCTATTCACCATGATTTGGGCATAATTTAACTGATTGATTTCTTCCATATCACATATGATGATCGATGAGACCATTCTTCGGTGTGTGATATGGAAAATTGTTTCATCTTGATTAGGTTCGACCAGAACTGTGGCTACATTATCCAATGCGTCGGTGCAATCATTCTGTGATCGGGGAACACAATGTAATGTGGCATAAAAAAGGAATTATACCATCATTCTCCTAATGTAGCTAGTGAATGGGGCTAGTTTTTTCTTTTTAATGGAATATTTTCCATTGATCTTCTTATCACAAATTCTGAACCCCCTTCAATATTGAAGTAGACTATATGCAGTTCTATGGATAGTTACAAGATAGAAATGAGGGATTGGTATTCAGACTCAATTATTGTGTAACCTTTGGATAGTGAGAAAGATTAAGGAAAAACTTCTTTCTCTATAGAAAAAATACAATCCCTAGACCAACCCGATTGAGCCTCAGGTTTTCCATCCTTTTTCTGATAGGACTTCTAGAGGCACCATCAAAATAAATCTCTCATGTACAAGGAGTGTCATGGGAATAGAAAAACTCCTTATCTATAATCTTGGTATCCACTGGTATATTCCCTAGGTTAGGATGTGTTGCAAGGAAATCAGTTAGGGCTTTCTCTTTAACTGACTTCTATGATACAAATTTAATTTTGTGTTACTATAGAATGACTTTCCATTGAGCTAATCACCCTATCAACATAGGGTGGTTGAGGATCTACTTGAGTGGATCAATACGAGAGGCTGGATGGACTTATTGGTGCTTTAAGTAATGCATTGGATTTTTCACTATGAATATGAGTTCAAGGCAGTTCTTCTTAACATTAGAGTATCGGGTCTCAGTACCTAGCATTTTTCAGATTGAGGTAGTAGAGATTGTTCACACTCCCCACATCATTTTTCTATGTGAGGAGGGAACCCAATGAGCATTCCATGGTGGACACATACAAGATGAGTGGCCTATTTTCCACTAGTGGAATCAAAACTGGTGGGTGTAGTAAATACTATTTGAGACTTTCGAAGATTTCTTGGTAGTCATTTTCCCATTTATAGGTGATTTCCTTCTTCATTATCTTGGTGAAGGGGAGATATTTACCAGGAAAGTTGAAAATGAATTGATAAATATAGGTGTGGTTCCCTTAGAGTCCCCTCAATTCTTTGATATTTCTAGGGGTGAAATTTCTAAAATAAAACTAGTCTTATCTGGGTCAACCTCAATGTCACGGTGGCTTAACAAAAAGCCCAAGAACTTCCCTGATGTTACCCCAAAATCTCATTTCATCAGATTCATCTTTAGACGGTGTTGTAATAGCTTGTCGAAGATAGTTTAAAGATCTGTGAAGTGGTCACATCACTATCAGGATTTAACAACTAGGTTACTGATGTAACATTGTTTCCTCTGGAAATGGGGAGGACCTTGTTTGTTTAAGTTTCAAACATTCCAATTGGTTTCTAACGGGTTTATTCGTAGAACCGGAAACATCCAATGATTCTATATCCATTTGGACCTACTTTCCAAAGGCAGGTGCTCATTAGTTGTGGACCTATGAGGCTTAAGAATTTGCATTGGTCGAGAGGATGAGAGGTCGGACTCATTACACCTTTTTGGGGGGGAATCATTGTCTACTCCAGGACTCTATTTATAGATTTAAGTTATGTTCGTGAATCCTTATTACACTACCAAGTATGAAAATGATATTTCCTTAAGATCTGACAATCAATGATTAATATGTATGAGATTTAGAGAATATTTTATATGTATTTTAGGTTCTTAATCGATAGAGAATCATCTATATTTGTTAGAGATTCTTATTCAATGGTATCCTTCAGCACATTATATAAAGATCTCTTGGTCATTATGATAACCATACTGGTTTTAAAGCCACTAAGCGGGGCACTTGAATTTTATTGTCTTTCAGAAGGACATGGAGTATTTCAGAGTTGGGATCGTACCCGTAGATGGGCTACCTACGTATCCTTATTAGTAAAGGAATCAAAACCCACGTAGTTTGGGAATTAAGATATAGTTTAACGTCATATGGGACGGATGAGAATTAATGGGTGATGGTCTTGAACCTCAGAAAGGTTTCCTACGTACTCCACTTTTAAGGTAGAGATCAAAGTCTACGTAGTTCGGTTGGGAATTATGGGGATTACATATGATTAACGGACCAAAGAGATGTGTCGTGGTTACTTTTACACTCTAAGATCATGTGATTCATTCTCAGTGTGAGAAACAAGAGGTATCAGTAAACCAGACAATTTTTTCCATGAAATATGTGGTCACAAGGAATGATATGGGGCTTATGTATGTATAATTGCCCAAATAGATATATATCGGGGATTACTTTAGAGAAGAATCCAGGGAACAAGGTCCATAAAGGTATATGTTCTTTATGGATATTTGGATGCTCTAACTTGGGGTTTACTCCTGAGGAGGATGCCCAAATTATGAGGGGACTTGTGATTGGGTTTTATTCCTGAGAAGGAAGCCCAAATCAAAAGAAGTTAAGACTGGTTAAGAGAAATTAGATCTGGGGCTTATTCCTGAGAAGGAGGCCCAGGTTAAAGGGACTTGAGAACTGGGGCTTACTCCTGAGAAGGAGGCCCATGTTATAAATTTATGACTGGGGCTTACTCCGGAAAAGGAGACCCAGGTTACAGGGACTTGAGAACTGGGGCTTACTCCTTAAAAGGAGGCCCATGTTAAGGGAATTTGGGATTTGGGGCTTACTCCTAAGGTTTATTCCCATATTTGGGAACTTGGGGCTTACTCCTAAGGAGGATTCCCAAATTAGGGAATTATGACTGGGGATTACTCCTGAAAAGGAGGCCTAGGTTAGGGGATTTATTACTGGGGATTACTCCTAAAAAGAAGGCCCAGGTTAAGCGAATTTGGAATTTGGGGCTTACTCCTAAGGAGGATTCCCATATTTGGGAACTTGGGGTTTACTCCTAAGGAGGATGCCCAAATGAGGGAATTATGACTGGGGATTACTCCTGAAAAGGAGGCCCAGGTTAGGGGAATTATGACTGGGGATTACTCCTGAAAAGGAGGCCCAGGTTAAGGGAATTTGGAATTTTGGGATTACTCCTGAGGAGGATGCCCATATTTGAGAACTTGGGGCTTACTCCTAATGAGGATGTCCAAATTAGGGAATTATGACTGGGGCTTACTCCTGAAAAGGAGGCCTAGGTTAAAGATCTTTTCATCTTAAAGGATGAGGTTGAATGAATGAAATCTATCACCTTAGTGACATGAAGATATGTAAATCACTAGGTTTTGAGAGATGTTTCATAGAATCCCTTTCAGGTAAGGAATCCAATAAAGGAAACATGTCATAAATGACTTTGAAGAGGGTTTTGAAGGATAAATCTTGAAGAGGAGAGGTGGATTTTAAGAAAATAGATGAATGGACAGGAAGGGGCACCCAAAAGAAGGTAGGCGCGTAGGTCCTGTTTGGGCGTGCAGGTCCTGGTCGCGCAGATATACCTTCTAGACACATAGGTACCTACGTGACGGTCAACCCATAGGGTAATACTTCGGCAAGACTTGGCTCAAGACCTTAGTTTTATCCCTAAAGTCTTATAAACGAGTAGCGCGCAGGTTTTTTTGAAGGAATAAGGCGGTGTGGAAGTGTGACCATTTCCCATAAGGGCTGGACACTTAGGCGCGCAGGGGTTGATGAATTTCAACACTTAGGCCTTATTCCCCCTCTTTAGATCTTCTATTCTAGGTAAGAAATTACCTTAAAAGTGTTTGGAAGAATTCAATAAGGGACTAGGGCACCGAGAGCTAAAATCTGAGTTTTTGGATTTTTCATCCTCAAAATAGGGGGCCCACAAGGGGTATTTATAGGCTACTGAAGACCCTGGGCGAAAATCAAATAGGGCGCGCATGTCACCTGTGCGACCAAAATGGAACTTTCATGGCCCATGCTCAAAGAAATCCTTGTTCATGCCTTTGTCAATTTTTGATGTTTCTTCAAAGGATGAATCACTTTGTGTTAAGGTATTTCCCTTTTCATTCATTAGACTCTGTGACGGAAAGGAGCATCAACAAAAGTCCCCCCTCAGAGTTGGATCTGAAAGGAATGAGGATGTGACTCTGAGGTAAGGAAGAAAACCAAGGAAGGGTGGCATGAAAGGTTTTGAGCGCGCAGATAGGGGTGCATAGGCGAGAGGCGCGCAGGCTTCAACGCGCAGGGGTGCGGCCTAGCCTATAAATATGCGGTCATTCTTGCGCAAAGCACCCGGGTTTCAAATAACTTCTCTCTCACCACGCAGGTTACTCTCGTCGCGCAAGTATACTAATTTTCCGCGTTTTTCATTGCTTATGTTTGTGTCGCACTGCTGCAGAGGTATTTTGACCTGCATGGTGATACCTGGGCGCCAAAAACCTGCGCGACATAGTTACACTTGCGCGCCAAAATTGGACCTTCGTGCCTTAATTACTTAGCCATTTTTTCACTTTTATTCACAAATTTTATGAAAAATCAAATCAATTAAGAGTTAATTATTCGACCTGTGTGCAGATTCAATGGCTCCTAGAAGAATTGGAATTGGTGATGAACTGGCTAGCAAGCAGATTGATGACATGATGAATATTTTTGGCCATGATTACTATGAGATATGCGACAACACTCTCCCATATTTGGCCAAATACTTGAATAAGTATCATGTTAATTTCCCACATATCATCTACTTCCCTCTGTATGGGCATAGTCGTCTGCAAGGATTCAACATTCCAGATGCAAAGAACTATATGTTTGAGATGCATCCGCACTGCTACTCCTCTATTTTGGTTATGTTGTGCATTAATAGAAACAACAATGATTCGAACTTTCAAATTTTTCCTCCATGCCATTTCTTTGCAGATATGAAAATGGACAACCATGGGCTGATATGTTTTCCACTACCAGTTGATGGAGAGAAGACTATCATGACATTAGAAACAATATCTGAAAAGAGTACTCTCTCCAAATGGATCTTTACTTCCAATGCTCCATTCTCAAATCCATGTATCCATCTTCCAAGTCTCTTGGACATAAATAGAGTCACTGTTGGATCAGCAAAAAAATTTCTCAAACCGCACTCAAGAACATTCTTTTACAATTGTTCTGAGAAGAGCCGGTATCCCTGTGTCTCTTATTTTATCCAGTTGAATGAATGAATTCCAGGTGGCTGCTGATGATGCTCGGGATGCCGTAAATCAAATGAATAGTTATGTTAAAATCCTCTTGTAATTCTTGGAAAAGAGAAGAGACTCCAGTCTATGGAAGTCCTTCTAACTCTTGTGCATAAATGAAAGACACTTTCATCTTCAATCGTTTGTGCGTGCCTTATTTTGTTACCTACTTTAAATTTTTACCTAAGCCAATGGGCCTAGTAAGCATAGTTTTATTTTTTCTAGGATTATAAAAATATCCCTACAAACTTTGAATCTTTTTAATTTCTCAATATTACCTAAATCATACAAATTATATGTTTAGTGAGCTGGGACTTGACTTTTGTTCAGAGTTCCCTTGTCTTTTGTGGGCAGTTTAAAGTCATGCACGTTGGACATAAAAAGTCTAATGTTTAAGGTCGAAATATCTTTGACCGAATGGATTAATATTGACTCAATTCCTTGATAATTTATCTAAAAATATATTACCATATGAAAGTATGGGGGGGAAATGTAAACTATGACTTAAGAAATTTTGAATCTGAGGAATGATATGGAAAAGGGCTAAAAAGGAATTAGAAGGAGTAATCCCTAAGAATGAAGTTACCACTATTTAACAAACCCGTTAGGGGGTTGAATTATGTAGGGCCGCTTAAGGGCATCGACTGCATAGTCAAATAATAGCATCTTTTGGCTGACAGGTCTGTTATGTAGACTACTTATGCAAGGCCGCCTAAGGGCACATGCTGCATAGTCAGGAAAAATAACTCTAAGAAATTTTACTTTTATATTGCTAAAAAAAATCCAGTGGAAGTTTATAGAGATTCAAATTTTCCAAAGCATAGAGTCTGTTGTATGGAGAGAGGTACTTGAATATGGAGAGGATATTTCCAATCAATATTGTCTAAGAATTGGATGAATGTCACTCCTACGAAGGTCTAAACCAAACTTAGGGAAGGGAAATATAAACCATAGACTTGAATACTTTCAGATCATGAAAAAGAACATGGGACAAATATGTTAAGGATGGCTATTTTTTGCGGATCCCAAAATATTGTCGTTAATAAAACTAAGTAAGAAAGAGGTTTTCTTCACAAGAATGAAGCTACCATTATTTAAAAAACCTGTTAGGGGGTTGAATTATTCAAGGCCACCTAAGGTCATTGGATGCATAGTCAAATAATAGTATCTTTTGGCTCACAAGTCTATTATGTAGACTGTTTATGCAAGACCACATAAGGGCACGTGCTGCATAGTCAGGTAAAAGAACTCTTGGGTATCAAACATTTTTTGAACATAATTCAAGAAAAGGTTTATGGAGATCTGGAATTATTTAATGTTAGGAGTATGACACATAAAAATGGGCATTGTTCAATGCATGTAGAGATACACAGACCAATGCTAACCATAATCATGTTGTGGTTGGGTCCTGAATTCAGATGTTGGACTTCACTACATATCTCATTAGAATGAGAATCAAGCCAAATGTAGTTATTTAAATACAGTTTAACATCATGTGGGATGAGAGTATAGGAGATCTTAGTTTAGGGTCATAGAGCTCGAACCATAATAATGAATATACAGTGAGTGTTTTATAAACCTTATGTGAATGAAAAACAGGGTTTTCATACCACATTCGTGTTTTCACATGGGGAATTTTCAACCAAAGGACTGAAAGTGAAATTTGGGATTAGGCCCAAAGACTTGGGGCTGGATTCGAGGGATGCTCGAACGTTTCTACGTATCCCATAAGGATGGGAATCAAGCCACACGTAGTTCTTGAAATACTTTCTGTTCAGATTTGGTTTGTACATATGAAGGGTGAAAGGGGACTTTAGTGCAATCATGGTTTGACCTAAGATTAAAGGTTTGGGCATTGTCATGTATGCACGTAGTCTTTAGAATATAACATGATTGGAGATAAATGTAAATAATTATTCCCTCTCAGGTGAGGGTGTCAAAGAATGTTGTAGTTTATTGTCGTACAGGACAAAAAATGTGAATAGTTTAACATCATATAGTAAGGACGGTGGTGAACCAATGCAAAAAATATTGATTCTAGGGCTGCTTTACAGATCAACATCATATGAGATGGAGGTGAACCGATGTGAATAGATTGGTTTTGGGCTTGAACCTCTAGAGGTTGCCTACGTACCCAGCCTAGAAGGCAAGGATCAAAGTCCGCTCAGTTCAATTAAAGAATGAATTGGTAATCAAGTTGTTCTTGAGAAAAATGACCTAAAAAATAGTTTCGGGACTTACACATGGTTAGCAGCCCAGAGAGGGTGTTATGGTTGAAGTTTACTCTAAGCTCATGTGAGTCATACTCAGTGTGAGAAACAAGAGGTAGAAACAACCTTAATGATGCACAGTTTAATGTCATATAGGACATATGAAGGGACTATGCATTTTAAAAGTCTTACAGTGAGGACTATTGGTGCTGCACAGTTTAGTGTCATGTAGTAGGGACAAAATATAGTTTAACGTCATGTAGGACGTATTAAGGTACTTTGTTCAGTTTTACTTCATGTAGTACAAATGAGCAGTACCATTTAACATCATGTAGGACAAATATAGAGACACAGTTTAACGTCATGTTGGACGTGAACACAGTTTTGTGCCATGTTGGACAATAAGGGTGTTGTACAGTTTAGTGTCATGTAGCTAAGACTATAGGGATAATACAGTTTAACGTCATGTTAGACAAATATAGAGACACAGTTTAACGTCATGTTGGACTTGAACACAGTTTTACGTCATGTTAGACAATAAGGGTGTTGTACAGTTTAGTGTCCTGTAGCTAAGACGATGGGGATAATACAGTTTAACATCATGTTAGACGAAAGGGGGACTGTGCAGTTTAATTTCATGCAGTAAGGACAATAGGGACACATTTTAACGTCATGTTGGACGTATTAGGGACTTTTTCATAGTTTAACATCATGTTGGATGACAATACAGTTTAACGTCATGTTGGATGATGGTGCGAATAGTTTAAGGTCATATGCATGGACCAGCGATTATGCAGTTTAATTTCTTGCTAGACGTAAGGGACTTCTGTACAGTTTAGTTTCATTTATCTAGGATGTCACAGTTTAACGTCATGTTGGACGTAAGGGACTATGCAGTTTAAAGTCTTGCAGCAAGGACAACACAGTTTAACATCATGTTGGACGATAGTATTTGTGTTACACAAAATACTTCTTCAAGAATCTTGCATTGGTTGGAGTCGTGATGAGTTCTTCGTCCATTGATATTAAATAATAAGCTCCATTGGATTAGACCTTATGTATTGAATAAGGTCCTTCCCACTTTATGAATATTTTTCCTGATTATCCAATCTAGGCTATGCCGTTTGGTGGGGCGGTGCCCGTGGCTTTGAAGTAGATGGCATAAAATCTTCCAGAGTCAAAGACAATTTGGGATTTGACACAATTTCATATTCTTTTGATTGTTCCTCTTTCTTCGAATTATGCCTCCCCTTCGAGAATTTTCCCTCTGATGAAGAGGGTTTTGCTGTGGCATTCATAATAGAAGACGCAATTGGTTTCTTCAATTGCATTCGCAAAATGGCATGAGTTTGGTTGATCATTTTCATGAACATCCAATCATCATATTTTTGCGCATTTTTGTTTTTGACTTCTTGACACTCGCCTTCTTCCTCTGGATTTGTAGTAGTAACACATGCTACCTGAGCTAAAGAACCTTTCAGTTTGAATTGTCCTGAGTCCACCATATTTTTCATGAGGTCTTTAAAGACAAAACACTCTTGAATGGTATGCCCCAACATCTGATGAAATGGTCAATAATTGGGACAATCTTCATCTCCTTCCTTGTTAGGCCTTTTGGGGCTTGGAAATTGAACCAAATTATTTTCCAGAGCTGAAATGAAGTAACCAGGAACTTGTTCATTTTAGAAAGAGTAAACTTTCCTCTTCAGATCCTCAAATTGTTTCTGTCTTTGATCTCTTTGATCATCTTGATGAAATTTCCTCTGTTGTCGACACTCAGGAGATGGATCCCTTCGATAAGATGAAGGTTTTGAAGTAGAAGCAGGTACAGGTGCTTGTTTAAACATAACTATAGTAGTCTCTGCTTTACCCATTCTCCTTCCTAGAGCTGATGGAATTACATGAGTTTTATCTTGAGTCTTTGTAAGAGAGTCTTCAATCTACTGAGCGATCGAAGTAAGGTCTCGAAACCCTCCTGTGTATTTCACAGGGATCAATGGTGTGCGTAATTCATCACGCAAATTTGCCACACATATTGGAAACAACTCTTCTTGAGAGTGTTCTAAGCTTAAGGAATATGTTAATCCCTTCCAGCGAGCAATAAAATCTGAAACCCTTTCATTCTCCCTTTTCTTACAATTTGTAAGATCAAAAACTGTTGTCTTTGGCAAAGTTGAGCTGAATTTAAGAAGAAATCGTTGACGAAGATCCTCCCATCCGGTAATTGACTGGGATTGCAAGCTTGTATACCATACAAAATCAGGCCCTTGTAATGACTGTACAAAACACCTAAGCTTAACTTCTTATTGTTGCTGAGGGGTTCCCATCATAGTATTGCAACGAGAAACAAAATGTGTTAAGTGTTTCTCTGGGTCTCCTGAACCATTAAAGATTGGGAATGTGGTACTTGAAAATTTTGATGGGGGAGGAATTGTATCAACCCATTCAGGGTGTTCTCTCTTCTCTGGTTGAATCTGTGCACACTTTCCCTCCATAGATTCCAACTGAGCTGTTAATGACTCAATGGTAGTTATTAACTTTTGAGAAACATCTGGTTGAGTTTGGACCTGAGTAGGTGCAATAACTGGAGCTTGGATAGATGTGGTGGTTGGTACTGCAATTGAGGATAACACCACCATTTGTTGTTGCACCTGACCCATAGGATTAGACCTGTGGGGGTGTACTGGTAAAGGAGGATACTCTTGATCCATCTCAGTAGCCGCAACAAATTACCTTGGCTGACTGACTCCAGCACTCTTAGGAGGAAGACTACCTTGAAGAAGTTCTGCATTCAACCTCCTTAATTCCTTCATTTATTCCTCTTGTTTTGCGAATCTTTACTCTTGTGAGAGTGATCAGCCTTCTCCAGAGGAAGGGTATGTAACCTGATTCTTTCTTTTCTCCTTGTTAGACACCTTTCGGAGAGGGGGAAGTTGGTTATTTGAAGGAATACCCAGATTCTGGGTAAGCCTTTGATTTCTTATATGCACACCTTCTTCATTTGTGTCTGTGTGTACAACCTCTTGAGTAGGAACTTCCTCATATGATCCCTCTAAGTGAGCCGCATGTTCTGGAGTATCAGCAACAATAGCATTGATGATATTTATTGATGCATAATGCATTGCATCTCTTCTATCGGCATTTCTATGATATTGTCTTCTTCCATGTCCCTGATGAGACACTGCCTTCTGTTGATTTGATTCCTCATGAACTTCTTAATGGACCATAATTTTGAGGGAATATCCTGATAATTCGGCTCTTTGTTCCTCTTGGGGATTCTTCCCTAATCGATAGAAGACTGACTTTCTCTAAGGAAGAGATTGAGGATCTGAAAAAGTCCCTAGTTCGGTAGACTAGGGATATTCCTATTCAGCTCCTCGAATCCTATTTTCTGATTCTGAGGGTTGGGATAAAAGAGTCCCCAGTATGGAAAGCTGGGGTGGTTCTTGAGCTGCCACATCTGATACTTTCTTAAAATATCTTCTGATCTTGTGGACTTTAGTCCAGAAATTGGCTGGATGCATCAACCTACATCCACTCAAATCACCTGGCTCAAATGATCGTTGGATGATTTCTGACACTTCTTTCACTTGATGATACGATCGCTCTAAATGAGAAGACTGTTCAATATTCTCATTTTCCTGATGCAAGAGTAATTCGACAACTTGTTCTCTGTATGCGTGATTTTGAGAAGAACTAGTTGAGGCATGTTCTTGAGCGAGCCTTTGATTACAAACAAAGCCAATTGGTTGTGACCGGCCATGGGGAATAACATTACATGAGGCCATTTTTGCTGGGATTTTTTGGTTGGAGAGTACAGTGAAATGTAGTGCTCCATGAACACCCCATCCACTGATATAAATACCAAATGGGGCATTGGAAATTAACTAGCGCAATCTTCTTAATGAGCCAAGGCATGAACATTGAACGGCTCTCTGCTGTTTTTCAGCCTTCGGATATCGAGAAAATGAGAGAGAGGCCAAATCAATTTGGCATTGTAAACCTTCCATTATCTTGACATGATTTTCATATTCATCATAAGATAATATTTTCTTTTTCAATTGACAAAGAGTTTTCCACATGTTGAGATGAATATCGTGAATACAATATTCTGTCAACATTTCTGTAATGTCATATTAAGAGTCAGCCAAAGGCCAAAACATGACGGGTACTTCACCTTTCACCAATTGTTTTCTCATATTCATTACTTCCTCCTTATCATTCGATGAATATTCTTCTACCTGTTTAGACTAAAGATGGTGCTTCTTTGTTGCTTCATCAGATTCAACAATATTGGTAGAGAATTCATTTACCAAATTAGAAGATGCATGACTCAGGGGTGGTTCAGAGAATGACCTACACCTCGGGCTATCTTCTGGTTGAGAAATTATTTCACCTTATATTGGTAAACCATTAGACATGATTGGCTTCACATTTGCAAGTACCTCAAGATAAGAAGTATTTCTCGTTACTGCATTTTCCTTTGAAAAATTTTCTAGGCAATGCGAATTACTACTGCAGAGAGGACTTTCACAGCTAAATTCATCATCATGGGGAGGACGACCATGGTGGGTTATAGAAAAAGATGAAACCTCTTGCTCCTTAGTCTTCTGGCCATACAGAGGGTTCTCATAGCTCTCATCTGAAGATGATACTTTGAGATCGACCGAACTGTCATGAAGCAAGGCTTCATGAGGAAGTGTCTGATGCAAACCTTCGGAATTAATGTTCCCACTATTCGAAAATGAGATATTATAATCTTGATTTGCAACAGATAATTGTCTGAGTGCATCAAGAACTCCAGCATCAAGAAAGGCCTTATTACATATTGGCTCTTGATTTCTTGACTGTGTTGAACGGGTCTTTTTCTTAGACGCCTTCTTACTCACTTTGGGTAGGTGTATGTGCCTTCTCAGGAGAAATAGTCAGGTTAGGCTGATTATCTCCACTCAAATCAGGTGTATGTGCCTGACTTGGTTGTCTATATGATATGGGGGAGTATGCCCCACAACCCTCTTGTACTGGAACAGAGGTGTGTGTCTGTTCCAGAGTGAACTGTTGATGTTTCACTCCACTGGTAGGGATAGATTTTCATTTCATTCCCTGTGATGCTGCTGAAGCTGTTATAATATCCTGGCAGGAATCCAGAATATGAGCAGGGATTTGCTTCTGCTCCTTCACCGTTGTTAGAATTTGTTTGGTGACTTCAGCTGTCCGAACGGGAATATACATCCATTCCTTGCTTGGAGTAGGTGTGTGTTCCTAATCATGTCCTCCTTTTCCTATCAGTGAGTTATTAAATTACTTATGTGTGGGGGCAGAGAGTTGAGTCTACTCCAATTTTGTCATCGGGGCTTTCCGACTGACTTCTCCGAGTGCTACCAAACGAGACTGTTGATAGGATTGATCAATACTAGTAGGTGTATGTTCATGCTTATTGCACTCCGCCGAACGTGGTTGATGAACTTCCTTCAATACTGGCAGACGAGGCTGCTGGCAGGATTGATGAGTGTAAGCAGGTGTATATGCATGTTTACCAGTTGTCAACACATTGGGTTGGCGGGCTTCATCGTATGTAGTCAGATGAGCCTGATGACTAGCTGATGATTTATAAATAGGTGTATATTCCTGCCTATAATACTCTGCCGAAATTTTCTGGTGGGATTGGTGTGTTGCTTCCAGACGATTCTGCTGGACAGTAGGATTAGAACAGACGGGTGTGTGTGCCCACTCATTGCTTTCCACCAAGTTAAGTTGGTGTACTTCTCCGGAAATGGCAGAGATAAGAACCTACTCACTTTTGATCGGTCGTCGCCTCTAGTGGTTCATCTTGCTTACTCAGGTTTGAGTAACCTGAGCCGAACTCCTGGAGATGACACCCTCATCATGTTGAGGGCGCACTACTGCATGAGTCTGGTGGCGATTATTGGTGGGAGCCCTCGGAAAGGACTCCGTACTCCTTGAATTAAGGCCTTGAATGACCTTCTCATTCACCTCCTCATAATATAGGAGGGACTGGTGATTGCGTTCCGGGGATAACGACCCGAAACGGTTGGAAATGGTGGTTGGCACCACCTGCTTCTTGATCACTGGTCATCACTACCTGGACAACCAGGGTGAATTATTGACTTGGAGAGCTTATCAAGCAGCCTCTAGAGTCAGAATGGTACCGTGTCAATGATATTCCTTAACTAGTGCATTTGATACCGAGCATTGAAGACTCTGAGTAGGTGATTCCATCCTCAGAGCAGACGACAATCCAATAGGAGTAGCAGCAGAGGTATTCACAACAGAGGCATTCACAGGTGTGAATTTACGAGAAGCCATTTCTATAACGCATAAGATCTTGGAAAAGAGTGTTTGTTTGATATAATAGACATAATCAAGATAAGTTCATCCACTACATCTTTTGGATGAGCACATATGTTATTGATTGTTTTGTTGGCCCTCTTATTGAGTTCAAATAGGGGCCTAACAAATAAGTAAAACACCATTTAACTTGGTTAAGGATTCATGTCGGGTTCACCATTTTTTGTTTCCTCTGGAAAAGGGGATAACCTTGTTTGTTTAAGGTTCAAACATTCCAATCAGTTTCTAACAAGTTTATTCGTAGAACCGGAAACATCCAATGATTCTATATCCATTTGGACCTACTTTCCAAAGGTAGGTGCTCATTAGTTGTGGACCGATGAGGCTTAAGAATTTGCATTGGTCGAGAGTATGGGAGGTCAGACTCATCACACCTTTTTGGGGGGGAATTTATGTCTACTCCGGGACTCTCTTTATAGATTTAAGTTATGTTTGTGAATCCTTATTACACTACCAAGTATGAAAATGAGCTTTCCTTAATATCTGACAATCAATGATTAATATTTATGAGATTTAGAGAATCTTTTATATGTATTTGAGGTTCTTCATTGATAGAGAATCATCTGTATTTGTTAGAGATTCTTAGTCAATGGTATCCTTCAACAAATTATATAAAGATCTCTTGGTCATTATGATAACCATACTAGTTTTAAATCCACTCAGTGGGGCACTTGAATTTTATTGTCATTCAGAAGGACATGGAGTATTTCAGAGTTGGGATCATACCTGCAGATGGGCTACCTACATATCCTTATTAGAAAAGGAATAATAACCCACGTAGTTCAGGAATTAAGATATAGTTTAACGTCATATGGGATGGATGAGAATTAATGGGTGATGGGCTTGAACCTCAGAAAGGCTCCCTATGTACTCCACTTTTAAGGTAGAGATCAATGTCCACGTAGTTTGGTTGGGAATTGTGGGGATTACGTATGATTAATGGCCCAAAAAGATGTTTCGTGGTTACTTTTACACTCTAAGCTCACGTGAGTCATGCTCGGTGTGAGAAACAAGAGGTATCAGTAAACCTGACAATTTGTGCCATGAAAGATGTGGTCACAAGGAATGATATGAGGCTTATGTATGTATGATTGCCCAAATAGATAAAGATAAGGACTTACTTTAGAGAAGAAGCCCAGGAACAAGGTCCATAAAGCTATATGTGATTTATGGAGATTTTGATACTCTAACTTGGGGATTAATCCTGAGGAGGATTCCCAAATTAGGAGGGGACTTGTGATTGGGTTTTATTTCTGATAAGGAAGCCTAAATCCAAAGAAGTTAAGACTGGTTAAGAGAAATTAGAGCTGGGGCTTATTCCTGAGAAGAAGGCCTAGGTTAAAGGGACTTGAGAACTGGGGCTTACTCCTGACAAGGAGGCCCATGTTAGAAAATTATGACTGGGGCTTACCCCTGAAAAGGAGACCCAGGTTAAAGGGACTTGAGAACTGGGGCTTACTCCTGAAAAGTAGGCCCAGGTTAAGGGAATTTGGGATTTTGGGCTTACTCCTAAGTAGGATGCCCATATTTGGGAACTTGGTGCTTACTCCTAAGGAGGATTCCCAAATTAGGGAATTATGACTGGGGCTTACTCCTAAAAAGGAGGCCCAAGTTAGGGGAATTATGACTAGGGATTACTCCTGAAAAGGAGGCCCAGATTAAGGGGATTTGGGATTTGGGGCTTACTCCTAAGGAGGATGCCCATATTTGGGAACTTGGGGCTTACACCTAAGGAGGATGCCCAAATTAGGGAATTATGACTGGGGCTTACTCCTGAAAAGGAGGCCCAGGTTATGGGAATTATGAATGAGGCTTACTCCTGAAAAGGAGGACCAGGTTAAGGAAATTTGGAATTTGGGGCTTACTCCTAAGGAGGATGCCCATATTTGGGAACTTGGGGCTTACTTCTAAGGAGGATGACCAAATTAGGAAATTATGACTGGGGATTACTCCTAAAAAGGAGGCCCAGGTTAAAGATCTTCTCATCTTAAAGGATGAGGTTGAATGAATGAAATCTCTCACATTAGTGACATAAAGATATGTAAATCGCTAGCTTTTGAGAGATGTTTCGTAGAATCCCTTTCAGGTAAGGAATCCAACAAAGGAACCATGTCATAAATAACTTTGAAGATGGTTTTAAGGCTAAATCTTGAATAAGAGAGATGTATTTGAAGAAAAGAGATGAATGGACAGGAAGGGGCACCCAAAAGAAGGTAGGCGTGCAGGTCATGTTTGGGCACGCAGGTCCTATTCACGCATATATACCTGTGCGACACATGGGTACCTACGCGATGGTCAACCCATAGGGTAATACTTGGGCGAGACTTGTCTCAAGCCCTTAGTATTATCCCTAAATGCTTATAAACAAGTAGCGTGTAGGTTTTGTTGAAGGAATAAGGTGGCACGCAAGTGTGACCATTTCCCATAAGGGCTGGACACTTAGGCACGCATGTGTTGATAAATTTGAACACTTAGGCCTTGTTCCCCCTCTTTATATCTTCTATTCTAGGTAAGAAATTACCTTATAACTGTTTGGAAGACTTCAAGAAGAGACTAGGGAACCGAGAGCTGAAATATGAGTTTTTGAATTTTTTGTCCTCGAAATGGGGGACCTATAAGGGGTATTTATAGGATACTGAAGACGCTGGGTGAAAATCAAATAGGGAGCGCAGGTCACCTATGCACCCAAAATGTGGCACGCAGGTATACCTGCGTGACCATAATGGAACTTGCGCGGCCCATGCTCAAAGCAATCCTTGTTCATGCCTTTGTCGTTTTTTATGTTTCTTCAAAGGATGAATCAATTTGTGTTAATGTATTTCCCTTTTCATTCATTAGACTCTGTGATGGAAAGGAGCATCAACAAACATTCATCTATCGCACAAGAGCCTCATCCCAGTTGGTGAGGACTCGCTAGGTGCATCTAAGAGACCCAAGATCAAATCCTGGTGGAGGCATATTTCCGGGTTATTGTAGCAGTACTGTAGCAGGCACTGTAGCAGGCACTGTAGCAGTACTGTAGCAGACACTGTTCGGTACTGTAGCAGCCGGAACTATTCATCCATCTGGGCCTTCGGGCCACTGGTTTGGCTCTCGGGTCCTGCAAGGCTTTCAGGCCATCCAAGGCCTTCGGGCCAGTTGATTCTCAAGGCCTTCGGGCCACATTAAGGCCTTAGGGCCACCCCAAGGCCTTCGGGCCACACGAATGCAGGCCCAGACACACTACAAAAAATGGAGCAGCCCAAGAAGAGGATTCAGAGAAGGTACACTCACCAGAGCAGAGCCAAATGGATTGTCAGAATGAGAGGGTATGGCTATGCCATCGGTACCAGCCTGTGCTTGCACGGGAAGCCTGCCAGACGGTCATGCAAAGGTGGAGAGCTACTATCAAGATGCAGATGCTGGGGAGGGGCAGTTCCTTGTAGATAGTCTGGTTGAATTCCCTAAAGACCTTCGGGTCATGTAATCTCTTAAGCCTACGGGCCATGTAATCTCTGAGTCTACGGGCCTTGTAAGGGTTCCCTCTCATCCCTTGAAAGGGGGGTTATCAAAAATCAATAAAAAATTAAGGCCTTCAGGCCATTCAGGTAGGCATTCATCTATCCTTACCAATAATGGATTAAAGATATGATGTTTATCACATTGATAAATAGCACCGGCATTATTTAAGATAAAGGGAATGACCTAGTAGAAAAATATCCCCTGAGTCACTTTGAATATAGTGGCCTACTCATCTTCAAGGGGCAAATTTATTTTATTGTACCCTAAATACCCATCGTTGAAGGAATGGTCTTGGAATCCAGTAGTTGAATCAATCGAGAGTTCTCTGATTGGCAATAGGAAATTTTCTTTTCGTAAATGTTTATTAAGGTCTCTAAAATCAATGCAGACCCTAATCTTCCAATTATTTTTCTTGATGGCGACTATGTTGGAAATCCATATTGGGTATTACACTTTTCAGAAAAAGTTGTATTTGATCAATTTGTTAGCTTTTTCCTCTATATTGGTGGAATGAGAGGGGTGCATCCACCTGGATTCCTTCTTGAATCATCGATGCTCATTAGAAAATCTAAGATAGTATGTAGTCACATTTGGATTTGGTCCAAGAATTTCTATATAGTTCCATGAGAAAACACCTCAGTGCTTCTTTAGAAATGCGATGTACATCTCTTTCTCTTCAAGAGACATAGAGACGCTAATCAGAGTAGGTCGCAGGTCTTATTTTGTTTCTAGATTTATCTTCCTAAGCTCATCAATGGTGGTGGAGACACCTTCCTCAAATTCAGGAGGAGTGTTTCTGAGGTTATCCTCATATTACTCTAATTATGATTCTGTGGAGAAATTTTCAGATGAAAATGAAAATCTAGGGGCTTCTTCATCACTATCAGGGTGAGGGAGGCCATGAGAAGAGACATTATCATCCCCTATTTCCAGAGTCATTGTAGAGAGATATTAGATCTGATTTTCTTTTACACTGTCACTAAGAATAGGAGGGGCTTAGACCTCTAGCGTCAAGTCTATTACATCACTACTACAAAATGTGTGTTTAATAACACTGGAATTTATCAGCACCAGAAAAATTCACTGATAAAAGAATCCCTTTATCCATGCTAAAAAACAGTGCTGATAAAGGGAACCATCTGTCAGTACTTTTTTAACGCTGACAAAATGTAACATTTATCAACACTTTATTTTAGCGCTGATAAAGGAAAATTTTATCAATGATTTATTTTTAGCACTGATAAAAGGTGCCCTTTATCAGCATGTTTTTAGCGCTAATAAAAATTTCCCTTTATCAGAATTTTTTTAGCACTGATAAAGGTCCAAAATAAAATGAAAAAATAAAAAAAAATAAAAAAAAATGAGTGAATTAAGAAAAATATGAAACATTTTATTAATTAAATAATTATTAATAAAAATGAATAAATTTAATATACATGTATAAAGATTATAAATATTAATAAATAATATATATTAAATATAGATATATAAAATGAGCAAGTATAATATATATAAATTTTAATTAAAAATATATTAATATCTTATTAATTTTTAATGTTGTTTGATTTTTCAATTTAACCTATATCAAACATCATGTCTCACATTTATTTCACATGTATATATATATATATATTAATGTATTTGTATATAAACACACACACAAATATATTTACGCAATATATAGAAACACATAAACCAAATATTTTTGTAATTTATTCAAATTTTAGTATCTTTTAGAATTTCATTATAACATGATACATTTAATATATATTTTGTTTTTAATAATTAAATTTTATTTATTTGTTTTCAATACAACAATTTCATTTCTAATGTTTTTTATTTTTTATTTTATTTTTGAATTTGATCATTTTATATTATTTATTTATATTTATTTATTTAATGTGTTTTAGTATTTTCAGCATGTATTCTTCCACTTCAATATATATATCCATATTATTTTAATAAATTGTATTTAATTAATAAGACTTATCTATTTTTTGATTATTTTTAAACTGTACTCATTTTGAATTATTCAATTTCACTCCTTTTTAAAATGCATGTATTTAAGATTATATATCCATTAATAATGTTAAAAAAATATTTCTAAATAAATATTTATATATATATATATTTACTATACTTATAATTATTATAAATAAATAATTATTATAAATAAATAATTATTATAAATAAATAATTATTACTTTTTAAATAAATATTTATATAAATATAAATAAAAAATTATATATATTTAAATAATTATAAATTTATAATAAATTTATTTAAATAATTATAAAATTATAGTAATATTATTTAAATTATTATAATTATAAAACTTTTATAAGTTCTTTTTTAGTGCTGATAAAGCTCGATATTTTTCAGCACTAAAAAAGAGCTGATAAATACTCCTTTTATCAGTGCTTATAAATTTAACGCTGATAAAAGGGATCTTTATCAGTGCTTTTTTTAAAGTTCTTTTAAAAGTGTACCTAATCTATTTAAAAAACATGACCACGACTCAATGGCTCATGATTCTCAAGCTCTCGTGGAACACCTCTATTGCTGGCATGACTCCTCTACGTTCCCTCAAATTAATCAAGGATAGAATCCAATGTATGTTATTATATACTCTTCCTATATCGTTGTTTGATGTTTTGGGCTTCGTGTTTTTTATTTTTGTGTTGTTCTTAAACATGAAGAACCCTACATCTCTTCTCATCGTTACTTAAATACAATGCGTGTGGTTTTATTTCTTCTTCTCCTTTCATATGTATTTGAGTGTCCAGCCTATTTTTCCCATGAGACACACATATATGGTTTACTCTACTCTCGACATTATAAGTAGACCTCTCATCCCTCCTTGGTTTTCTCTTCATTTGAATAATATAGGGTTCCAAAATCTAGGTAGTTTCTCAAATTTAATTCTTCTTATATACTTGATTATAGATTTTAAATGTTTAATTATAAGGGTTTTTAATGATTAGGGGATACCAAGTTGTGGCCCTCATTTATGGGTGATGAACATATATGGACCAATGTAAGTGTAAAAATCATTAAAACGTGTTTTGTGGATTTTGGTTATTGATATAAATTGTTAAACCATGAAATGGGTTATTTATATTTATGATTTTGATGAATTATTTTTTATTTAATTCAAAAAAATATTAAATTAATTAGTCACATTCCAAAAATTATTTTAGGGATTCATATTGTGAGAGTTTTTTTAATTAATTCAAGATTATTATTAAAATTTAACCATGGTTTACAAAGAGTGATGGGGAATTTCTTTGGTGAGAAAAGTATTCTCAAAAAAAAGTTGAGAAATCATTTGGTAAATAGACTTATAAATATAAAACAATATATAAAGATTTTATTTCCTAAAAGTAAGTGAGTTATCCATGGTTGGATAGTTGATCAAGAAAACTATGAGATGTGATTTATTAATAGATTTACTAATCAAAATAGATATATAATTAATTTATAAAATAAAAAATAATAATTTGAAAATCCATCTAACATGGTGAATAACCATAGAGGGAACAAAAATTGATTAAAATATAATTTTTATGGTTTGGATCTTTATGTCTTATCGGTAATGTAATTTTTTATCCATGTCCAAAATGAAAAAAAAATAAAGATATGATCCCCCTATTGTAATTAACCCTTTGTTGCATTCCATATCCAAAACTCTCTTCTTCTTTGATCATTGTTTATCATTAGGTTAAGGTGCTAACACTCCTTTGGTGATCATAAGATGATACCCTAAAACTCATAAGTGGTATGATAGACTTGTTCTTCAAGGACGCAATGTATTAATCTATTAGTTTTTCAAATAAACAAATGTCATATTGTGTTATGTCAATATCATATATTATTATATGAAGTATTTCTTTGTTCATCCATATCATATGGATATTATATATCATATGGTATGAAATATATGAAATATAAGGATTCTAACTACGTTTTATCATACAATTTATGATATCATAAAATATGACTCTATCCATGGTTTGTGTGAAAATAGAGGATCAAAGAACAAATACAATATCACCTCAATTGTTAAATATGATAAAAGAAATACGATATATCCTATCATATTTTGTGAGATCAGTCATAGTATATGATTAAATTTTCATCATAGAGTATGATTGAGTTTCAGGAATACCTCTCTCTAATATTATATTTTACATTCGATAATATCATTATCAGTCATAAAGTATGACATTCCTAGAGGTAATTGTATATCTACTTCAAGCTATGTGGTATAATTTTCAATGAAGATAAGTATCTATGGTTCCTCTAAGATTTTATGGTAATATATCATAATAATAAATTTAGGATTGCATTTAATATATTCATTTCATTTATAAGAGTAAAAAAATTCTAGATCAATACTGAGCATAAGTTGAAAAAATCACCCTTTAAAGAGATGTATGTTAGTGGAGGGATCTTATGGTGGATTAAAAAACTATCCAAAATTGGAAGGTGAGTAATCCTTGAGTATACATAAGTGTTTTCCAATATAGGTGGGGTGATATTCATTTCTTCAAAACCATTAGAGTGGAGGTATTTCAATTCCTCTTCAATTGAGGATACTTTTTGAGTGATTCCATTAGTGTAGGTTCCTAAGACACTTTAATCCTTAGACGCTTGATTGTCTTCCATCACTTTATGATGGATTGGAATCCCTCTTTCAAACTATACTTCCTCTAATTATCAAGATATGGAAGGCAATCAAGTTTCTGATGATGCATTAAATAAAGGTAATGAAGGTCAGTTGTACTGTAGTATTGAATTATTATATCTTTTTTCAAGACAGTAATAATTTCCATGCATGGTGGATGTAATTGTGGAATTTTATTCATGGAGTGTATTGAATTGTTGTTATTCAATACAAATTAAATGTTTGACTACTCATGCATAAAATGTATTCTAAACATGATGATGTTTCTAATTTCGAGAAAGAACAGACAGTTGATGATGAAACTGTGGAATTATTGGGGGATCAACAACATGTTGATGAAAAAAATGAAAAAAACAAGAACAATGAAGCATCAAAGTTTTGAATAAAATTATCAAGGTAAGAAGTTAGGGTATAAAATTTGAGGTTGGTTGGAATCAATGCAGCCAACCTATTGTCCCCAATAATTCAATGTTCAATAGTTATCTTGGGGTCACAATGAGGATGAATGTGTCGATTGATATTGACTCATGGCACCGCATCCAACATGTAACAAATGAAATCCTTTGGAAAGATATAACGGTAATGTTACACTATACTTTATCTATCTTACTAAAAAATTTTATAATGAAACATTGATTTAGTTTTCATTATTCCTTGTAGAATTATTTTATTTAAGAATATTTTTGTATCAAATTTTTCTTAATGTCCACTAGAAAATCCCATGGAGGCTTATGAAATATTATGATGAAGTTATATCTTATAGATGTTGTGGGGAAAATAAATCCCCACCCACCACTTAGTTATGCACACATTATAAATAAGAAAACATAGACTTCTTTCTTCTATCATTGCAATGACAAATCATTTCAATTGCATTGCAGTCAATAATATATTATTTTACATTATTTATATTATTCAACTTGAATCAAAATTGTTAAATTATGAAATATCAAAATATTATTGAAAATAAAGAATATTCATCAAAACCAACATACCCCTATCTCAAAGGAAGGATGGGGTATTCTTAATTAGAGAAGAAATTGGTATGCATTTTTAATCAATAATAAAATTTTAATTATGTGATATGAAACAACATATGTTCTTTTGCTTGTATATAGATTTATGAATCAAAATCTGAAGCCACTTCCAACCCATGTCATGTGCTATAGAAGGAGGCTCGTGTAAATAAGGATGGTATGTTAGTTGATGAAAATACAAAATTAGTATGGGAAGCATGTGTAAGTATGGTATAATTTTAATTTGTTATAATTTATAACAATATTATATAAAAATAAATATGCTCATGATTTTTTATATAGTTTAGACACAAGAATTGGCAATGGTCGTACTAAAAGAAAAGTGAATTTCAGTAGCTTTGATGCTGCCTTAACAATATGGTATCGTTAAAGGATTAGGTTTTGGAGTCTCTCTTTGAACATATTTTGAGAAGATAAAACCACATGAATATATATATAATATGGTGAGATGAATTTAGGAATAAATAGTCTCACTAAAACATATTATTTTTCATTCTAGTTTGATATATCAATGTATAATAAATGATCAAAGAAAACCAGCGGTGGAGAAAAGATCCACACATGAACGAAATGATCCCACTAGCTTTGAGGATAGTCATTCCCCCCCAACCACATACCTTACCTGAGGTAATCAGTTTTTTCATTACTCTTTCTCCTAAATGTGAATCAAACAACTTCTAGTAACTTTAAATTACTAAAATTCTGCAGGGAATAGTTTTATGTGATTTTTATCTGTCAACACCCACGTACCACCATGTTGTGATAGGTATAGTGTATAATATCCCAAGAGACTAGATACACAATCAAACCCTCCCAAAAATCACATTAGAGTGGGTATTTAGGTAGATTATGATCTAACTTCTAAGTTTTTTGTTCCACTCGATGGTCTGAATATTGCAACAGTTGAAGCTGATATTGGAGCTTTCATAGCTCAATCATATAATCTTATAAAGATACATGATATACATTTTTAAAAAAAGTCATATAAAAAACATGTAACAGTTAATTATAAAAGTTCTGAAGTGAGGTATGATATTTCACATGAATAAATCAGCATATAAACAACAGGTTGAATCAAGAAAATCTAGTGAATCAACTAAGAAAAAAATGACCTTTCGAGAGTACCTTCTTCCCATCAGTTTCAAAGAAATATTTATTATCTTTACAAATTCTTGTAGAGACCACATTTAAAGATAAAAATATGTCTTACATTGAATATGAAGAAAAAATATATGTAGAATCCTTCGCAGACATAATTGGTCTTGAGACTCTAACTGAGATTCTCAAGCATGAATGGTTGGGAATCTCAGTTGTGAATACATACATGAAGTACATTTTCATAATATTTCTATCCAAATAGTGAGATAAATATGTTTATTAAAGTTAATACATATTCATATTTTGTACAGGAATTTATATTAAAACTATATAAAAGGAATATTGTGTGAAGCACGATTTGGATTCATTAATCCCTATATCATTTCTACTCTAAATATTACTTTGAGTGAGAAATAAATATAGAAGAAAAAAAGATGAGTTACTCAAATTGTTTAATAAAAAAAGAATCAGACGACAAAATCTTTTTGATACCTAAAATTAAAAGGTAAAACTCTATGATCTAATCATATAAAATATATTTTAAATTTTTTCATTATGTAATTGTTTTTGTTTTTTTATGAAACACTGGATGCTAATAGCAGTCAACATAGACACCCCGAATATTTATTTTTTGGATTCAATGTATGGATTTCCAACCAACCAACCACACATTATGTGTATTGTGAATATTTAATATACTAAAATTGATATTTTATAGATGAACTTTGAATTATATGTTCGGTATATGTTTTAATGATAATTTTTTTATGATAGGGTGGTTACTCAATACAGGCTAGATCATGGAATAAAGTCGGTGTCTAAAAATCTAAAGCATGTGGATTATTAAAACTGGAAACAAATTAAGGTATATATAGAAAGATTTATCTATCAAAACATTTCAAAACAATTTAATTATTTTGGTCATTGTTTCTATAGTGTCTGAAAAAATATAATGATATCAATAGTGGATATTATATTTGCAAATTTATGAGATAAATCATAAATCATGAAAAGACCATCATCCCCCAACTGGTAATTTCTGAATATAATTAAAATTTCACTAAATATATTTCATAATCATTTGTTTTTCTATTTTTTTTTCTCAGTGCTATCAAGATTTCTGACAACAATGTTACTCAAAATTATAAATCGATTTGTTTAGAGATGAGTGTGCAGCATACTTTTTGTTTGAATGTATGCTGACAAAAAATTTAGGTGATTACCTATTATTTTTGTTATCTAGTATGAGTTATGACCTTTTAAAGATATTTGGGGTGTGAATCATTAGTGTTAGAATGATTATATATTATTTTTGATCTCTTTCTCAAGGAGAATAATAATGGAGGAAATCAATTTATTTAAAATCATGAAAATAATAAAATTGTTGGGAAATCATGGAGGTGGAGGTGGAGGTGAATGCGGAGGTGGAGGAGAAGGCAGAGGTAGATTCGGAGTTATAGATCTATGTGAATGAGGAGGTAGAGGTGAAGACCGAGGTGGCGATTGAGGCAGAGGATGATAAGAAGCGCTAGCTTAAAAACAATAAAATTTTTGGTCAATGAAGTAGAATAAGGGTCATACCATGATTTTGTTTGAGAAAAATTATTTAAAAGTGCAGAAAACATTTATAACTTAATATAAGAGCCATTGAGCGTCTTTCCAGTTTAAAATGGAATTTTAGTAAAAAACAGATGTGGCATACTCAAAACCTATCAGATGAATTCAGATTGTTTTCATACTTTAGAAAAATTACACATGTTATTTTTGATGTGTAGGGATCATCCACACATCAATCTGACACACGGTGTGACTGGTATGACTCCAAGTGTCTGTTATCAGTTTAAAATTGACATTTTAATACCAAAAAGTATCACTTACTGAAAACTAATAAAATGGGATTGGTTCATCTTAATAATTTAGGAAAACGATTCATAATTCATTTTTGATGTGTATGAATCAGTATCATGTCAAACTGACACATGATGCCACATTTATGGCTCAAAGTGTGTGTTTCCAGTTTAAAATGTCATTTTAGTAAAAAACACACATGGCATACTCAAAACTGAGAAAACACATTCATATTTTTTTGGTAATTTATGAAAACAATCCGTATGTCATGTGTGATATATAGGGTTCATCCTCACCTCAATCTGATGCATGATGTGACCGGTATAACTCCAAGTGTTTCTTTTTATTCAAACCCAACATTAATTTTAATAAAAAAAATGACATACTCAAAACTTATAATACACATTTTTATTATTTTGGTACTTTAGTAAAAAAATTCATATACTAGTTTTGATGTGTAGGGATAATCATCACCTCAATCTAATGCACGGTGTGACCAATATAACTCCAAGTATTTGTTATTAGTTTAAAATTGACATTTTAATACAAAAAGTGTCACTTACTAAAAACTGATAAAACACACTCTGATTGTCTTTATAATTTGGTAAAATGATTCATAATTCATTTGTGATGTGTATGAATCAGTCTCATGTAAAACAAACACACGATGCCACCTGTATGACTCAAAATGCATGCTTCCACTTTAAAATGACATCTTAGTAAAAAAGACATGTGGAGTACTCAAAACTGATTAAATGCATTACGATTGTTTTTATACATTAATACAACAACCCATGAGTATTTGGGACATGTATCATTCAGTTTTTCTTCAATCTGACACACGGTCTGACCAGTATGACTCTAAGTGCATCTTTTTATTCAAAATTAACATTAATTTTAGTGGAAAAAACAAATCACATACTCAAAATGAAGAAAAAGAATTCATATTGTTTTTCTAGTTTAGAAAAATAATTCATATGTCACTTGTGATGTTTAGGGATCATATGCATCTCAATCCGATGCGCGGGGTGACCGGTATGACTCCAAGTGCGTCTTTTTATTCAAAACTGACATTAATTTTAATCAAAAAAATGACATACTCAAAATCGATAAAACACATTCAAATAGTTTTGGTACTTTATTAAAATTATACATACATTATTTTTAATGTGTAGGTATCATTAAAACCTTAATTCTACACATGGTGTGACCGGTATGACTCCAAGTGTCTATCATCAGTTTAAAATTGACATTTTAATACAAAAAAGTGTCACTCACTAAAAGATGAGAAAATGTGCTCAAATTGTATTGATAATTTGGGAAAAAATTCAATATTTATTTATGACACATATGAATCAGTCTCATATCAAACTCACACATTATTTCACCTTTATGGCTCAAAGTGTGTGTTTATAGTATAAAATGACATTTTAGTTAAAAACAAACATGGAATACTCAAAACCAATGATCTGCATTCCAATTTTTTTGATACTTTATTAAAATTATCCATGAGTCATTTAGAATGTGTATCATTTAGATGTGCCTCAATTCGACACACGGTGTGACCGATATTACTCCAAGTGCGTCTTTTTATTCAAAATTGACATTAATTTTAGTGAAAAAAACAACTCACATACTCAAAACTGACCAAATGCATTAGGATTGTTTTCTAAATTTAGGAAAATGATACGTATATCACTTGTAACATGTAGGGATTATCCTCACCTCAATCCAATGCATGGTGTTACTGGTATGACTCCAAGTGCATCTTTTTATTCAAAACTGACATTAATTTTAATCAAAAAAATAACTGACATACTCAAAACTGAGAAAACACATTTGGATTATTTTGGTACTTTATTACAATGATCCATATGTTAGTTGTGACATTTAGGGATCATTTTTTCCTCAATCCGACACATGTTGTGACTGGTATAACTCCAAGTGTCTATTATCAGTTTAAAATTGACATTTTAATACAAAAAAAAAATCACTCACTAAAAACTAAGAAAACACACTCAGATTGTCTTGATAATTTGGTAAAATGATTCATAATTTATTTTTGATGTGTGAGAATTAGTCTCATGTCAAACCCACAAACTATGACAATTATGTGGCTCAAAGTGCGTGTTTCAAATTTAAAATGACATTTTAGTAAAAAAACACATGTGGCGTACTCAAAACTAAGGAAATGATTTCCTATTATTTTAATACTTTATGAAAATAATAAATGGTTCATTTAAGATGTGTTTCATTCATTCACGTATTAATCCAAAACACGGTGTGACAGGTATGACTCCAAGTGTGTCTTTTTATTCAAAATTGACATTAGTTTTAGTGAAAAAAACAACTCATATACTAAAAACTAAGAAAGCACATTTGTATTGTTTTGGTACTTCAGTAAAATGATCCATAAATTACTTGTGACAAGTAGGGATCAGCCTCTCCTCAATCCAACACATGGTGTGACTGTTATGACTCCAAGTGTTCCTTTTTATTCAAAAACTGACATTAATTTTAATAAAAAAAACAACTGACATACTCAAAACCGATCAAACACATTACAATTGTTTTTTTTAATTTAGGAAAATGATCTATAAGTCATTTTTGACATTTAGGAATTAGTTACACCTCAATTTGACTCGCGGTGTGACCAGTATGACTCCAAGTGCACCTTTTTATTCAAAATTAACATTAATTTTAGTAAAAAAACAACTTATATACTCTATAATAGTGTTTTATTTTTATTCTTTTTGTGTTAGAAATTTTATTTCATTTAAATTCAGTATTTTTATCTTATTTTGGTAATTTTTATTATTGTTTCTACTGATGCAGTGTGTTTTTGTAGCACACTTCACCTGTTTCTGGTGATGTGGTGTGTTGTAGCATCATACTATAGTTTTCACCTTTATCAACTCTAATAAATATGCTGATAAAAGTATTATTTATCAACTCTTTTAGTGGAACTTATATAGATATCCTTTATTAGCTCTTTAGAAAGTGCTTATACATAGCACAATTATCACCGTAAATAAATGCGCTGATAAGGTGTATATTTATCAGTGCTAAATGAAAGCGATGATAAATGGGGTCTGTTATCGGTGATTTTATTTGCACCAGTAAATCTACCCTTTATCATCACCTTTTTAACACTAATAAAATTCATGTACTTTTATCCATGCTAAGGTATTCAGTGATTTTCTAGCACTGATAAAGGCCAATTCTGGAATTGTTAAATGTGTGTTTTTTAGTAGTCCTTCGACTAGGTTTATTGGGAGCACATAGTCACTATCGAGCATACTCTATGTATTTTCATGGGCTTTCCCCAATCCATTGGGATATGGAACCTATATATTATCATCCATCACTAGTTTTTTTCTCCCTTTTGTAGAAGTTTTCTTCACTGTATGTGGCTTCACAAGTTTCAAAGGGAGAACTATCACCATGTAGTATGCCAAGTTCTCCATTGATGGGGTACTTCAAACATTGATGGAATGTTAAAGGTACTGCTATGTGGATATGGAGATAGGGCCTTCTGAGTATGACATTTTATGTGGTGTATTATTGGATAACCATAAACTCAGCTTCATATGTGATCTCTCTAAACTAATTTTTGAGCTTGAACTTCCCCATAGGTATTTTCTCACACTTATCATACCCTTAAATGGCCAGTCTTATGGGAGATAGTCCCATTCTCTATATCTCAAATATAATAAGGTCCAGATTAGGATGAGATTGATCCTAGAACCATTTTCAATCAGATCCATTTGGATATCAACATTATTTATTCAGACCGAAACATATAGAGGCATGATGATCCCTTGGATGACCTCTTCTTGATCTTGATCAGTGAACGAGATGGAAACATAGCATTATGATGACATAGTCTTCACTCAAAAAAGATCGGTTGTAGTGACTTATGTCTCAAACTTATGTGGGCTCCGGAGGGATTAAACAAGTGACTCCCTAAGTTATTTTAAAAGGTGGAGTGGTCAAGGATTGGGAGCTTGGCTGGGACTACAACCATCTATTTTATAATTTCATAGTTTTGAGTCATAGGATGGTGCATCCCGTTGTGGGAAGCTCTTGGACATGTGGATTAGGAAATTAAATAGTAGATGTATATGGGCCTAATAATTTTGAATATAATATAGAGGCATCTTCTATCGATGGTGTGGATCGTTACAACCTTCCATGTTTCCTAGGTTGATCAGTTAATTGATCCTCCACTAGGTGTTCATGCAAGAAAACTAGGAGTGGATGACCGTTGGAGGGTTCTAAGACACCTTCAGGTCTCCTTTAGGCTATTTAGAGCACTTTTCCATGAGTATCAGTTACATATATATTCTCTATGGGGACATGACCAAAATATTCGGTCCGACCATGTATTTGTTGTCCCCTGTATCCTCAGTTTCAGTGTAGGTGGGCTCTCAATCCCCAATTATGTGTAGTAAACTCATATTTTGAGGCATATTCATCATCAAATAAATGTTCTTCCAATTGTATCACATTTATGGAACCAAAATTAACTCCTAATATGATGAGGGTTCCATTTGGTGGGGCAGTTCCCATGTTTTGATATTGCAGGGAAGAAATCTGCATGAGTTAGATCTTGCATTGGAGCAGAATATGACTCCTACTCTTCTGTTTCTTTTGACTTCTGGTGGTCACGCCCACCTTTGGGAAGCATATTTGATGTTTCCAACTTGGGTGGTGTATTTATTTTTAGTCTTTTTAGTTGTTCTCTTAGGGTGTCATGAGCTCGGTCAACTGTTTTTCGAGTCATCCAATTTTTAAAATTTCACGCACTCCTAGCCAAAACTTTCTTCCAATCACCCTCTTCTTATGATTGGGTGATGGTTATGTAGGTAACCTTCTCTAAGGAGTTATCTAACACCACTTGTCTCGATTTGACCATTCCTTGAAGTACATATTTCTAGAAAAAAGTATTCCTAGATATTATGACCCATCCTTCTATGGAAATGGCAGTAGTCAGGATACTCAATGAGGTTGACCTCATTGGTCTTCCAAGGTTATGGTGGTGTGAACAAATTATTTTCCATGTCTACTAAGAAATAACTGGGTAATTTTCATTTCAAAAGGATAATGTTTTATCAATCCATTACTAAAATCCTAGGTGACCCTAATTTCTTGGTGCTTGTGACTAAAAATTACCTTTTTATTTTAAAACACTTTTCAGGGAAAAGTGAGAACCTATGAAGTACAAAAAACAAAGCATCAAATTCCATATGATATGGATGAACTATTAAACTAAAATTTAATACTATTAGACAAATTATCCTTAAATAGTTTATAGTTTATGTTTTTTAACTCTCTATCCAGATCATCCTTATTAAGGTCTTCAAACCAATAATCCCTCTTGTCCCACATTTGAATGTACTCCTCTATTTGTATTTTCCCTACATTTAAACCTCTTATCAGAATACGGTCATGCTTATTGATCTATTCCATCTACTCCATGTTAGTATCCACATGTAATAGTTTCTCATCCATATTATTATCATCCTATTGAGAGGCATTAATTAGTAATGATTCCTCCAAAATTTCTTCCTCTGAGTTAAGAAGAATCTCCCAAGGCTTGACATTATTTGGATCCTCCTTGCATGACTCCCGCTGCTATTTAGTAGGCACGCCCTTAGAGAGATCAACTCATTTCATAGTGATTATGTGGTTATCACCACTCAATAGAAGGTTTTCTATGGTTTTAGACCTATCTAGGTTCTTATATGGGAACCACCACTGGCTTCATAGTGACAATTTTAGCTTCTATTTTGCCTATAATTTTCCCTTGCGTTGAGGGAAAGAGTTGAGATTTAGATCGGGTTCACTGAATGGAATCTTAAAGAGGTTTTTCCATTTATATGAAATCACAGAACCCACCTAAAAACTTTATTAGGATCAAAGGTTTCTGCAACTCATCCTGGATATTTTTAGCATAGAGTTATAGAAGTTTCTCCTGTGAGAGAAGGATGTTGAGTGAATAGGTTAAACCTTTCCATCTGGATATGAAATCATAAAACCTCTCATTTTCATGTTTCTTACAGTTATTAGGTCAAAATGGTCATTTTCATCAACATGGAGATGAATTGATAACAGAAATTATGATGAAGGTCTTCCCATCTTGCAACGGATCTTGTTGAATATTACTATACCAAACAGATATCGTCCATGTCAGAGTTTGCACAAAACACCTCATCTTGGTTTCCTCTTATTGATCTCAAGGGCCCATCATCGGCTCACATCAGGATATGAAGTGTGTGAGATGTTTTTTAGGGTCACCTATACTATAAAAGGTAGAGAATATAGGATTTTCTAATTTGGGTGGGGGGAAAGTGTCATCCATCCACTTGGGATATGGATTCCTATCAGGCTTCAGAGGCGCATGTCACCCTTACATGGATTCCATTTGAGTATCCAAGGACTTGATCATGTTAAGTAGCTCTAGAGGTACTATTTTTTGAGTTTCCTCCCTTTTATAGAGAGTGTTCGGGGGTTGATGAGGTGTCCCCACCTTCATCTCCCACTGATTCTCAATTTGTCCTAAGATTGAATGATTTCCCTGGTGAGGGAGAGACTATCACCACAAAGGAGGAAATTCATGATCATTTTCAACTTCCTCATATATGTAGACCAACTTCCTAGATATAAATATACTCTAACACTTAAATACTACTCTGGATGGAGAATTGGATATGGGAGGGAGAATATTCTGCTCAACTTGAAGATGATACCCATTATGAATATTTCCCCTGAGTATCTCCTCGTTGAGTTTTCTAATAGTTTGTATTTGGATCTCATATTATGAAAATTATTCCTCCATGGAAGTAATATCAACTCTTATAGGTGGTTATTTGGATGTATCTACACCTTTTGATTTATATTTTTAAATTTTCCACTGTAGAGGTAGCAACTCAGTATTAAAACATGCCAGATTTTGGAGCCTTCTTTGGTTTCGAGTGTGCGCAGGCTTTGTAGGTGTCTCCAAACTACCCTCCTATTAGGGTAGGTTTTCCATGTTATGGCCCTTTGTATATGCTTCTTGATCCAACATATCTATTTTGTTGTTAGTGACGATATTCACAGAGGCATATTAGGTAATGGTGGTTGTAGCATTACTTTTGACACAATAGGATGATTCTGCATTGCCTTCATCAGGGTCGTTATTCAAACCCCAGGCCATATCAGGGAATTTTGGATTTTGACCCCAGTAAGTTTTGATCACCTTCATCCTATGATCCTCCCATATTAGTCTATGAATTTTGAATTTAAGAGAGTTTTTGATCTTTTTTTCTGAATGATCCCTGATCAATATAGTTTTGTCTTGCAGTGGGAGGAATAGGTGGGATGCTGACCATTGATTTTTCCCTCCCAACCTAGAGAAGATTGATTCTCCTTATGGTGATGATGATAATGAAAATTCCCCCAACCCTATGGGATGGGGGTTTTTGGGACCATAATTGGAAGTGATTGGTCGTGTTGTTGAGGATCCAATGATTCTATTTAGGGATTTGATGACTCTTGGGATGAGCATGAAGATATAAATTCCCCTAGACCTGTGAGGTGGGGTGGATCTAGAATTTCCATTTATGTACATAGGACTCTATCAGTGGATGATGAACCTAGTGATGGTGATCAGGATATAAATTCCCCCAACCTAGTGGGATGGGGTTTTTTTGTAGATTCTTCCAGTTTATCCTAAATCCTATTGGTAATTAATGATCTGAGAGGTGAAGGTAGTGGTAGATATTCCCTTGGATCAGTGAGCTAGTTCCACTCATGGATGGATGATATGGAAGCTGCTACTACAACCCATTTGATGTGGCGTAGTTATGCTCACATAGGAGCTAGGTGCAATGTAATCCCATGGTAGTAATCATTATTTATGGGAAATTTTTTGGTTGATTGAAAATTCAATATCTATGTCTAAAATGAATTCCTATAGCTTTGAGGGGCCCAGTTTGAAGTCCTTCCGGTTATCCTATCCCTCCATTTGTGATTTTTGGGCATCATTAAAGTGGTATAATTTTGTTGTAGTGACCAACTAGCCTAAGTGTTACCCAGTACCCTTACTTCACCAAAGGATATGAAATTATAAGACTCTTTATCTGAGGGGTACTACTATTTTAGGGGTGCAGAAAAGTGTAACACTCCATACTTTCCCCATACTTGAATATAAATGCATGACATGGATTCATAGATTAGCTATCGAAGGGTTATGGTGAAATGTTGGAAAGCATGTTGTAGATTTTTGTTGTTCCTTTCTGGTTTTAGATCTTGGCCCATGGAGATAGTAGTAAGGTCTAGCTAAAAATGGAGTGTCATGATTTTCTTCAGGTGGACCGCATATCTCGGATAAGGGATATATCAAGCCTTTAGTCACTGATGAACAACCCACATATTTTCATGTAGATAAGGTATGCACTCATTCTCTAGATCATCTGGGATCTCATAATTATAAGTAGAGAGGGGACATAACATGATGGGGAGGTTTTTTCAATCTAACTCTCTCTATATGTCAATTTTAGCCTCCTCTTCATCAGACTTGCAGACCTCCATTCATTCAGACCATATAATATTCTTCTAAGGGTCACCCACTGACTGGATTGGAGTGATTCTATAAGTTAATGGGGAAACATACGTAGTTAAAATAAATTTTTAGAGCACCTATCTATACAAAGGTGTCAGATTTTTGAACACCTCTATATACGAAGGTGTCTGGGTAAGGGAAAGATTTCCTTATCCATTAGATATATCACTATGGAGAGGTTGACCACAGTGGATGTTAGGAGTAGAGTACCTATGATCCATCTCCACACTACTATGAGGAGTAATATCATGGTAATGATTGTATTTTACTTCGGTTGAAAAGTTGACAGCCCCTTTTGGTGTTGATAATGTGTCTTGAATAACCCCAAGGACACTAGCATTGAGCAGATTAGGAATATGGGTCATGTCCTATGTCATGGTCAGAATATTTTAACCTTACTTTTGGAATTGTGTAGGGATATGAGATTTTTGTATGATGGTTAAAAAAACTTTCTTATAATCGTCTGATGTTGTGGGAGTATGAGTCTACTACTGAGAAGCTACTGGAATATTCCAATGATCTATCTCATTATTGATAGGAATATGAGTCTTCCCTAAGGAATGTGCCATTATCACTTGGTGTGCCTCAGTAAATATGGGAATATGAGCCTGATCCTGATCCTTTTGGATATTCCGCTGGACTTTATTGGTAGTAGCATAAGACTTCCCTAAGGCATGTTCCTCTCTCACTTGGTGAGCCCTAGTTGGAGTAGAAATATGAGCCTGGTCTGAATATGAATTCTATGCCAAAATATGTGATGGACCTATGAAATGGGATAATGGATATGAACCTCCTTCTGTATTTCCTCAAAATTATGTTGGTGCAGTCTTTCATTGGTGGAAGTAGAAATATGCTCCTAGCATTCATGATCTGCTGAAATATGCTCAGCAGATTCACTAATAGGAATATGATCATGACTTAAAGCATGATCCATTATCTCTTGGTTATCCCCAAATAGAATAGAGATGTATTATTGATCATGGGCTTTTAGAGTATTTTTTTGTACTTCTTTGATTGTAATATGATCATATCCCAAGGATTGTGCCCCTCTCACTTGGTGAGCCCCATTCAGAACAGGGATATGAGCCTAATCCTAAGACTTTGGAATATACTTCAAGACTTTTTTGATAGGTGTGTTCCTCTATCCTAAGTCATGTTTCACTCCCACTTGGTGATACTCAGTTGTAACGGGAGTATGAACTCAGTCTGATGCCTCATCATTTACTAGAATATGCCAATAATTCTCCTAGATGGAAGAAATAATGTGTTCTTTCTTTGAATAAGCCACTTGTTTGCAATGATCAGAGTGTTGAGTTGTCCTTGTTTTAGGTATAGGAATATGTACCATTCCCTATATCAGAAATAGTTCCAGAATTTTTTGGTGGATTTCTTCAACTATTGCTAAAATATATTGGCATTTTAGCAAAGTGTGTGCAGGGATATAAGACTGCACATTTTCCATCCCCACTATGTACTAGCAGATATCTTTGATTGAAGTTGGGATATAATCCCACTTCTATCTACCCTATGTCATCAGAATATGCTAATGGACTTCATGCATGGGGGTAGGAATATGTGCCTCCCCCATGCCCGCTATGGGAATATGCCTACATACTTGTTCCAAGTGAGTAGGGATATGATCATGCTCACTGGTTTCTGTCAGAATATTCTAGTATATATCATCAGTGGGAGTGGGGATATGAGCCCACTCTAGGTTATCCATAATCTTCCTCACCCTATGTGTCTTCATTGCAGCCCTTGTATGGGTGTTAGAGGCAGTAATGTGTCGGGTGGTACCCTCAGCAAGTGACTGGTGGGTACCAGTGGGATGATGCTGGTGATGGTGGTTGACAAGAGCCCTCCTGGCCATCCCCTTAAATTGATGGGATCTATAGTTGGATCCATATTCCACCTTTATTAGAGACTGAAGGTGGTGGTTGTCACACTCCAGGGATAAGCTTTTGAAGTGGTTGGTTGTGGTGATGAGGCCCACTAGATTAGTTGCATCTTTACCTAGGTGATGTCGACTCACTAGTTTCTGTATTTGGAGACCTTTATGAGTGGATTCCAGGGTCAGGATTGTACTGAATCAGTGGTACTCCTATACCATTATGTTTTCCACTAGATTTTGGAGCTATTGAGTAAGTGAGATTGTTCTTCGACCCACAGGGGTTGCATTCATGGGTGATTTATCGAAGTGATCACTGGATGAAGAATAAATTTTCTTGGATTGGGATATTGTTGATTAGATCTGTATCTATAGTCATATAGACAACAGGAAACAATTTTACTGATTATTTCAATATCATAGACATGATGTGTGCTCAATCAGATATTCATGGTTAACACAATTGTCCTTTTATTCTCGATCTGGCCATTCTACTCACTTGAACTTGTCAAAAGGAGGATGGAATTATTTCATGAGAACCTTGGTTATATAGGATCAGTTATAAGACTATTCCTATCTTAATGGCTTTGTTTTTGTAAGATAGGAAAAACAAAGTGACTTGGTACATGATTAACTGATCATTATATTATTTGAGAGATTCACATTGGGTTCACCATTTTTACTTCAATGGAAAATAGATGATTGGGGAACCTTCATTGAGGATAATTCGGTTTTTCCTAATGGTTTATTTGGGGAGTTTTATTTTTTCATAATTAATA
This sequence comes from Viscum album, assembly GCA_963277665.1. Lineage (NCBI taxonomy): Eukaryota > Viridiplantae > Streptophyta > Magnoliopsida > Santalales > Viscaceae > Viscum > Viscum album. Next base: position 1,873,836,173 of record OY728138.1, read on the forward strand.
ACATCAGTTCACCATTTTCATTCTTTATTAGAAACTCTCAACAATTCCCTCATCCATAATAGGGTACATACCTACTTTCCAAAGGTAGGTGGTCGCTTGGGGTTTCATACCCAATGATGCTTAGGGACTCAAATTTTTCGAGAGGATGGGAGTTTGGGCTCATCAAACCCTTTTAGGGGGTATTTTTTCCTACTCAAATACTCTCTTATAGATTTAAGATATGTTCTTGAATCTCTTTCTAATCCTAGTAAGGGACTGGATACCCTAACAAAATGATTATAGGTTAATTATATTTATATACAAGAGAAAGGGTATCTAATTAATGAATAGATGAAATGGGATCTCATTAGTAAATCCATATGTGTGTATCTAAGGTTCTTAATATATTTTTGAGTGATGGATAGTTTCTTTATATTCTAAATTCATATAACTTGGTACTTATGGATTTATTTCCATGTGGGGAGGCAGTTAATATCCCGAGGAGACAATTGATCTATTGTGATGTGTCCTACATATCCTGGTTTTTAAAATAATCAAAACCCGTGTATTTTTGTAAACCCATATAGTTTAACATCATGTGAATAGAACACATGGGCAAGCACTAAGGAACCAGATATTTAAACTTGAGTCTTAATAAGAATTCCTACATATCCTAGTTATTGCAGGAATTAGAGTTATCATAGTTTGATAACACCCTGGGGTCTTTCCCCAAGGTAGATACCCTTATTAGGGGTATATTTATATCAGTCCACTCATTGAGGCTTACATACTGGGATTTCCCTAGATGGTGTAGATTCATGATGTGAATGAGATGACCATTGTAACCCCCTAAACCCATGTGAGCTATTCTCAATGTGGGAAACAAGGGATAATAAGTAATCATAATAATTTAATATGGATGTGGGACTTATGTACTAGGATAGACCTTAATATGTTTAATATGAATCCCATGCCTCGAAGTGGCATCCTATGTATCTTTATTATGGAAGGAATCAGGCTCATCGTAGTTTAGTTGATTTCTCAACCCAATGTGGGGTGAGGTAGAGTGATTATCACATGGGAATGATTGGGTCTTAATGGTTTAAATGTTATAGATATGATTCTTACATTTAAATGGATTTTTATTTTAGCTCGGTCCTTAGGAAGGAGTCCTATGTATCCTAGTTATAGAAGGAATCAGATTCCTCATAGTTCCATTGATTAGGGATTACACACTTATGTTTCCTTTTGTTTGGGGATTACACACAGAGGGTAGACAAAGTTTGTCAAGCCCTGGGATTCCCTTGCCTTGGTAGAGGATTATGATGCAAATTATATGATTATTGAAACTCCCAATCCCAGTGATCTATGCTCGGTGTGAGAAACAAGAGATAGAAAATGATCAGTCTCACTGCTTATGGATACAGGACTCATGTATTGAGACAGCCCTTTTGATGGTTAATATAAAACCCAGGCATCAAAGAGGTGCCTTAAATATCCTGGTTATGGAAGGAATCAGATTCATCGTAGTTCCGTTGATTGGTTCTTACACACTAATGTTTACCTATAGTCAGGATATATCATATTATGTCATTGATTGGGGCTTAAACTCTGATATTTCCCTTTCCTTGGTAGATTATTATGATGAAAATGATATGATCATTGAGGTTCCCTAAGCCCACATGGGCTATTCTTGGTGTGAAACAATTTATGGAAAATGATCAATGTCATTTCTTGTGGATTTTGGACTTATTTGATGTGACTTCCCTTTAGGTGTTTTAATATAAAGCTCGAACCCCAGGGAGGTTTCCTTTGTATCTTAATTGTGGAAATAATCTGATTCATTGTAGTTCTCTTTATTGTGGGTTACACACTAATGTTTTCCTTTGTTCAAGGCTTACACACCGAGGGTACATAAATTTATTAATCTATGGGATTCCCTTGTTACTTGGCCTACTTTCCCACCTATCATACTTGACATGCCCTGATTGCCTGTTTTGACATGTCATAGGATTTTTGGACATATCTAGTTATATTGAGGACATGTTCAAAGACAATATCATGATCTAGTTTGACTATCTAATGGACATCATGTATCCTAGATGGAATGTTTGAAGTTAATCACATGATCAAGGATGAATTATCTGGAGAATATCGTAAGACCTAGTTGGATAATCCTAAAATTGATCACATGATCTTGGATGGCTTTTTTATAGGGTGTCTCATGATCTAGATGTCATTATCGAGTGTCATTATAAGATCGGTCTAACACACTTCAAGGGAATCATGAGAGTCAATGAGACATGTCTCGCAGGGTGTCACATATCCTTGTTAACATGTCTGGATGGCATTGTGAATGGTGTGTCTGAGGGACATCACAAGAGCCGGCTATCATGTCTAGTTGCTACTGTGAGACTCATATAACATGAATTGGTGTTTCCATATGAGTTTGGTTACATGTTTAAAGGACATCAGGAAGCTTGAATGGTGATCCTAGAGGGTTTTCGAGACTTGGGTGGCATGACCAAGGGGAATAGTGTGACTTTATATAACATTTTTGGGGGACTTTTCATGACCCAAATAGTATATTGAAGGAGCTTTGAGAGATATGGGAGACATTTCCTGGTGTTTTCTTGTGTCTTGGGTGGTTCATGCAAAGTGCATAAGGGTCAACGTATATGTTCTTCATGTAATTTTCCCACCTTAATTCGTTGTTCTAGAATTTATATTGTAAATACCTTATATTTGTTCATTATTAGCTTATTTTAAGTCTCGCATGATCTAGAAGATGTGTGGGATGTTCTTCACATGTCCTACCAGAAGTCTTTCAGATAATCTATAGTGATTAGGTTAAGTGATTATGCATTTCTCATGATAGCTCTGGCTATTCTCTAGTATCTTACCTAATGGTAAACATACCAATTGTGAGATCAGCCACTCTGAGAAATCTTCTCTGGTTATTAGATGCAAAAGGGCCAAATTCTCATCCAAATAGTCATGTTGATTTTTTTCATACTGGGATGGGGGACTTATATTCCTCTCCACCCTAGTTTTTAGACACTTATCATGGTACATATCACTCAAATCCAGGTTGGATTCGATGAAAGGCTTCGGCATCACATGTCTTCATGAGTCTCTATCGTGGATCACTCTGAGGGAGTCTCCTGATTTTCAACGATCGTGAGTCCATCCGATCAACACCTCCTTTATTAGATTATTTCTAATTAATGGTGACTTTTTTAGTAATGTTTTAATGTTTAAGTACCTTTATATTATAATATTGACATGTCCAAGGGCCTTCACTAGATGAAGGGGCCTATCAAAAGGTTTTCTCATGATCTTCGATGACTTGTCTGGGAATTTCCATGAGATGGGGATGTTTTGTCAAGGGGACTTCACAAGGTTAGGATGACTTGATGAGGGGTATTGTAAGACCATTTTATGGAAATCCTAAGAATGTAACATGAGTTTTATGACCGTGATAGGATTCTACCTCCTTCCCCTTTTTATTTACTTTGTTTATTTTACAAATGTTGGGGAGTTCACGAGGTTGTTTGGGTGTCATCAGGGACAATATCCCTACCTCCTAGTGATGTTTCACATGACCATAAAGGGTCTATGGATATGTATGATCATTTCATATATAATTCCACCTACTTGTCCTTAAGGATCCAAGGGGGAGTGTGCGGTTTCTTGGACATACCCAAGTCCCTTCCCATGAAAAGTATGACAAGCTGGTGGGCTTTCATGAGATGAGGCAGACATGTCATTGGGGTCTCATAGTGTCTTGAGGATTTCTAGAGGCATGTCATGTGAATTTTATGACCATGAGAGGTTCTCACCTCCTCAATATTTATTTATTTATTTTTTCAAATTTTGGGTAGTTTTCAAGTTTGTTTGAATGTTGTCATGGACAATAATTCTCCTCATTCGTGATGCATAGCATACAAATAATGATCACAGTAGGATCCTGTGTTTTGGATATTTTCCTATTATTTTTGAAGTACTTTTGGATGTTTTTTCAGGTATTCTCTAGTTTAAAATCCACATAACCCAGGGGATCATATTTGGCTACCACCGCATGGCTACTGATCATCCAGGGCGCCTTCATAAGAGTAGAAGGACTTTTTCAAAGGGACTTTTCAAGATCTTCCATATATTATGCACTTCTCATGGTGCCTTTGTGTGACCCTATGATGGTCACGCAATCAAGTATCCCTAGTGGAAATCACATGATATATAAGTCTTGGCCACCTTCTTTTTCCATTGCCTTTGCGGGAAAAATAATAGTCATATTTAGGAATTTCTTCCTTTTTAATTTTTTAATGCTCATTTAGAGGGATTAAATAGTGAAAAAGACTATATTATCCATGAAGAGGGGTTGATAGACTTTATTAAGGTGAGGCCTACACTAGAAGGGGAGGATTATCCCATTGTAGGTGCCTCTAGAGAGGTATCTATGGATGGAGTCTTAAATAAGGATGACGATGATGGGGGAAATGATCCCCCTATAATATCCCATGAACATATTTTAAGAACTGGTAATTTTTTCCCATGAAAATAACTTTGAACCATGGAGAACTGTAACACCTGAAAAAAAAAAGTCGATCACCCAGTTGGAAAATCCCATGCACATCATTACCCAAATTATAGAGCTCTACTCTAGTATATTTTAATCCTTATAAATGTCTATTTTGATGTCTATATTGGATGTGGGATTCTTCATATTTATTTCCAAGATCGTTTCTTATGTAAATGCAATGGAAACTTGAGTAGATATGCCTCAAATAAATCCTTATTGTTCCTCGAATACCCAATGTTGAAGATAAATGGAGATCCTTATTTTGATTACTCTAGCAAGAATTTTTTAAGGAAAAATACACTAAGAGAGGAAGGGTTATTCACCTTTAGGATGAGAACTAGGATAGTTGTGTATTCCACCCTAGTAAGGCTTCCTCCCTGAATATAATCTTGAATGAATTTTATAAGATCACTCTTCCTGAGGTCCTGGGATATTTCATAGAAAGAACCTATGAAACTATCAGGGCATAGAGGGACTTCATGGTTGGGATACATGATAGATTCCTTTATTTACTCCTATTCCATAAGGTTATCAAATAAATAGTTGGTATAGTTAGAAACCAAATGATGGATAGCCTCAAATATTTCATTATTACCCCTAGGATAACATTCTTGTATAGGAGGGTTAGCTTCAGTAATAAAATTTTTAAAATGGGATTTGGCTATACCTATCACCACATCTATGTCATTGGTGAACATACTATCCTACAGAAAGATATTTGGGATGTAGGACTACTTCTTGTCTTTGATACAAGTTTGAAAATATGTAGTGTTTCTATCCCCCTCCTTGATCCAGGTATCTCAGTACCATTCATGTGTTAATATATCTTATTACCATAGAATGTTTGAAAGATGTATATTTTTGTTGATTAGGGTGTTGAAATTTTCATCATACCACAAATAACCAATCTATAATTTAGTACACTCTATATCTGATTTGATGTTGTCTAACTCGAGATATTGATAAGGCTTGTTGTTATTCCATGACTAGAGATATTTCTTGAGGCACATTATCCTGTTATAAAATCTAACCCATGAAACTTCTTCTATGGGTTTTTTCCCAAACGTACGTCCCACTAGGTGTTAATAGGGATCTTCCACCCACAAGTTGGAGAAGAAGAAAAAATAACTTCCTTCAGGTTGTGGGGATTTACTGATAAGGATTAGGGAATAGTGTTAAATAGCTCAGGTGAGGTGATCCACTCTTGCATTCTAGTATGTGGAGATGGCCTGGAGATTGGAGAAATAATGGTTTAGATGGAACCAGGTTCGAGGACTGCCCCTCTGGTTATTAAATTGGGTAAAATTATCCTCTGTGAATCCCATATTCAATAGAATATTATAGAAATTTAATAAAAAAGATCATATCGATCTCTTTTGGGATAGATACCACCACATTTCTTCTCTAATGGATCTATAATGGATTTTAAGATGCCTCTAATAAACCAAGTTGGGTCCCTCGGGTTAAAGTTACCCAAATAATTTTAGAGTGAATCTCTAGCACACGCTTCACATTTGGAATACATAAAAGAAAATAATTATCAAGAATTATTTTAACTAACCTTGGTAGAGATTTTATGGTTGTAGATGTCGATCTTGTCAACTATAAGGGAATTGTTCCAAAAAATCCATATGTTTTGTTTAAAGGGGTCCCCATGCATGCATTTACACAATATGATTTTTTGAGTGAACATAGAAATATTTGAGGGGTGATTTTTGGGTTTTATCACCACAAAAAATGATATTTTGTAATGAAATATTTTGATAGTGATAAAAAATGTCTTCACCCAAGCTCCCAGGACCTAGGCATTTCAAAAGAGAAGCAAGATCATAGGAGTAAGGGACACCTAGATTTGGACCTAGGCATAAAGGAGATCTTGAATAGGAAAGTGGGGATTTATTTCTCTTGTCTTGATCAAGATCTGGTGAAGACACCACCAAAGGGATACAAAAAGTCATAATAAATTGAGATTAGATCATCAACCACATATGATAATGCACTTTATCCATTGAAAGTGGGAATGGGTGGGCCACTGGAGGGACCAGGGTCTCTAGTATTGGGATCTAGAGAGGACATAGAGGGAAAAATAGATACCTTACCATGCTGAGGAAATGAGGACAAAATTTCATAGGGAATAGGGGATCCAAATGGGAGATGAAGAGTCATACCCAACCTAAGCAACACAAGGTCTATGTAAGTAATCCTACTCATGGAGGGGGGATACATGGGGAGATGAGCCTGAGAAGGTGAATTCTTCTCCAAGGGTGGAATCATCATCACTAGAGAGGGAATGGGGGTGTAATTTCATGATGAAACCATTTATTTGTTTCTTCCCCTTGCATTCATTAGTCAGATGACCCTTATCACTGCACTTATAACAAAATCCCAAGCCCTTCAAACATTTTCCAAGATGTTTCTTCCCATAATTTTAATAGGATGGAAATTGATTAATTTTCTTCTCGTTCTTCGATTTATTCACTTTTTTTGTGTTCATACAACCTACTCTTCTCCTCATTCCATTTGAATATATAGGATATAGAAAATTACATTTATTTTTTGATTGTTCATAAAATTATTTCTTCATATGATGAAAATGTTTGAAAAACCAGATCCCTTCAGATACTTGACTTAAGCCCTTCTAATAAATAGTCAATATTGAATTCCATATTGTATATATAATCCATATAATACCTGGATAGTCTTTTAAAGGTAGTAAGATACTCTAAAACACTTTCTTCTTCCTTTTTCTTTAAGTTAAGGAACATTCTCTTCATTTCAGTTCATTTCTCACAAGTGAAATATTTTCAAAGAATATTTATTTGAAAGTTATCCATTCCATGTGTTATGTTTCTTCTTACTCCCTAGTACTCTGGATCAATGACCATCATTGATCAGCATCGCCCATGAGACAGTATAATTCTAGGATAATCTTTTCATTTCCATCACATCCTAAGGCCATAAATATCATTTCAAGAGACTTAATTCATTGCTTAGAAATCACTAGATTAGTAGTTCTGATAAATTATATGGGATTTTGTCTCATAAATATTTCCAATATATGAGAATAATTCCATGTAATGATAGGTTTCTCCATTAAGGAAGGCTTATTTTTTATAACCTAATTAATTAGACCTAATATATCCATGATCTACTTGGTTCCAATTCCATGTGTATTGACTTCCTCATGAGTTAAATATCTACAATGGCCTCAAGTATTGATACCCATTTTTATTCTAAGAATCATTTCTAAACAATTTCCTATACTGGATTATCTTATAAAATTACAAATTATAAATAATAATGTATAATTCTAAATCTATTATAACACTTAACATAAATTTAAAGAAAATCATTTTTAATCTCAAAATCTTAAACTTTGTTTATTTGAAGATATCTTTATTTTTAAATCCTTTATAATGGTTTGTAAATAAAATGTAAATTAACCTAATAATATACCCTATGAGTGTCCAACCAGGTGCAAAATAAGGCCCATTATCATGCACCAGCTAACAATCAATTCAAATACCAATGCAAACTTTTCAGATTCATTAACCCAAGGTATAAATTTTCCAGAACCATGTTAAATTTTTGTATATAGACGAGGATATATTGCTAGGGAAAACCACATAATATATACCTTTTCAAAAAAATTAGGATGTTATTCCACAATTAAACATATCTTAAAATTATATCATAGGGTTATGTTCCCTAATTTATGTTTTCCTAAATCTAGTTCTCAATTATTCTACTAAAATTCCTTTGATACCAACTATAACAACCCTAACTCTAGTAACCCAAAGCTGGTGTCTAATTTATTATATTTCCATAGATACAGGGGTTCAAATCCCAAAGGACCAATTATTTTAGTAGTCTTAGAGATCTATATACATACATGATACCCAATTTACATTGGGAATATAATATAAAACATAGTAATGGAAAACATTAAAAATACTTAAACTCATTCAAATAATTCTTCTTTATATTTTGGGGAAAGGAAACAAAATAAGGGTGAGCTTAAATTATCAGTAAGTGTTATGTGCAGTGGAAAATACCATGAATCAATAAGGAATAATCTATATAGAAAGGTAAATTATTGATCACATGTGTTATTTAATCAATAGCATGACTATCAGGATTAGATAAGGGATAATAAAAATGGAAAGGTAAATAATTGAACATACATTCCATTTAATAAATAACTTGATCACAAAATACATCATGGATAATATCCACTACTGTAAAATGGGTCTATACCAATGCACCTATACCAATGGTTTATAAAAACCATTGGGATAGATGTGATATCCCTATGGTTTTAAAGAAACTGTAGGTATACCCTCCCTCAAATATAATTTTATTACACCTATCCTAGTGTGCCTCTCTCCCAAAAACTCACATCTCACCTGCAAACCATTGTCTCCCCCACAAACCCTCTTCTCCCCTGATTATCCTTCAGCTCATCCCTAGCATGAGCCCTCCCCCCTCCCCTGCCAACCATCTTATCCCCTGATTCCTTTATCATCCATCATGCTCATCTCACTCAAAACTGAAGCCCTACCTCAATGCTCCACTTCCTTTTAATTCCATCGTTCCAACTTCAGCTTCCATCCTCCACATGAATGCACAAAGCCTTAGTGGTTTGGCTAACCAAGGTTTGGTCTCTAGTCCATTTTCTCTATTTCCTTGTGGGTTTCTCCTTCCCTAATATCATGTTTGGTTTGGTCAAAACCTAGTTCAAAGGGTTGACATGATTTTTGTGGTTTCTTTAGTTTTTATGGTTCATGGTAGTTTCTTATTGGTTGTTTGTCCATACACCATAATATGAAATTAATTTTGTCTCATGTGTCTTTTATTTGAGGTAGGTTTTCCCATGCCCTAACTTTTAATTTTGAAATCGTTGATTCCTTAGTGTTTTAAACTTATGTTTTAATTATTAAATTATAGTTTTAATTAATTTTATTGTATTTACAAGGTAAAAAGTTGTATTCATATTAGATTTATTTGAAATAGAAATGTTTTATTATTTTAAGGGTCATTATAAATTTGGTTTTGTGTGACTGACCACATTGTGTGTTTATGAGATTGCTCAAATGGCCTTTAAAATAGTATTTGAAATTTACAAATATTTTTAGGCTTTCAAAGTGATTTCTCAAAGGCATCACTTTTAATTTCATGTGATACTTGAAATACCATTTATTGTAAAAATATTTCATGAATTTTTTTTTAATGAAATATAAGGGTTTAAATGGTTTAACCCCATTTAGGTCATGAATTAAATTAAAGGGTGATGTTTGAAACCATGGATGTTTTGGGATAAATGTCCATTTCCCAATTTTTTTAGATAATCAGGGTGTTTTTTAAATGGATTTAAATGTGTATTGAAATGGTTGGTTTTTAAGAGATGTTTGAAATGATATTTTAAATGATTTAAAGAAATGGGTAAAGTAGCTCATAATCATGACTATTATGTTTTTAATGGAATGTTTTTCACTTTAAGTGATTTTATCAAGTGTATGAGACCCTAATTAAACCCATGTTACTATTTTAACCTTTATATATTTTTCCATGATAGTTATACATATGATGAGATAACCAAGGTTTTGAGCTTTAATTAGTTAATTGATGTCTCTAAATACAAAAAGTTATTGAGTTTTGACTGTTTCTATTTATTAACACTATAATTTCAACCCTTATGCATATTTATAATTTGAAATGTTTTTATTGTATATTAATTTATATACATTTTCTTATTTTCTATGATCTATGATATTACCTTTCATCACATATTACACAACAATTTATATCTTCATTATTTAAACAGACTCAATATCAGTATCATCAAGGGACTCTTTTAATGAAAAGAAAATATTCCAATAGATTTTTCATAACTACTCTAATCTCTTAAAGGTTTTATTTTTTTCAATTAGTGAATACTTTATTTATACTATTATACACTATCATTAAATAATTTATATTATTATACACTATCATTTTTTTAATGTATGTTGTTAAACAATGTCATTTAATATTGTATATTATTATACACTATCATTTTTTAATGTATATTGTTATACACTGTCATTTAATACTTTATATTGTTATAAACTATCAATTAATTTTTTCTACTATTATAGGAATAAATGGGAATTTCCTTTATATGTTAGTTATACCATCTATTATTGTATCTCACTAAAATGTATAGGAATATACCCAATTATTAAAGTATTCAATTTCACATCCATTAAATAGGTCCAATCATCCTCTTGGACTAAAACAATCCATTTGATTTTCCATAATCATTCTTTTTTGGATTGTATCATTCCTTTCTGTTTTTATGCAGACTCACTGATTTCTATCAAAATTTGTGGCTTTATCCTAGAATCAGGTTTTTTTGGAAAAACTAAAAATTCACCATGGTTTTCGAGTATGTTTTGTATCATTTCAATTATTTACCTATTTTAAAATTTAATGGATTTGTTGTTTTGAGTTTTATATTTTTTTTCTAGAGTATTTTGGACCTCACTATGGTGGTTTTGGGTTGTCGTTGTCAAATGCAACTTTCACATGTATGCATAGGTAGGTATATACATATATAAGTTCCCACACACACACACACACATATATATATATATATATATATTCAGTCATGGTGGTATGAATATATATATTGAGGCTAGGTGTGATTATGTATATATATTAAAAATTAATATGTTTGTAAGGTAAAGGATTATATGAATGTATAAGCATATATGTAAGGATCCCCTTATACATATTTTCCTATGAAAATATGTATATAGGGGATAGGTGTCCTTATATATATACGAAAGTGAATATGAGTGCAAGTGCTAAATGGAAGATTCGAGTTTCTATATTCATAAGAAGAGCACCTTGAGTTTGAGGTAGGTTCCCTTATGCATTGGACTTTAAATTTAAAGAATCATTGATTGCTTGTATTTCACACCATGTTTTTGTACTAAATAATGATATAGATTTCTTATAATAATTGTTTTATATGAAATGATTTGTTTACCAAATTGAATAAAATCTAATCAACCTAACCTGATCTAAATCAAAACAAACTAAATTAAATGAAACCAACATAAACTCATTGAAACTAAATTGAATGAAATGGGACATAATATAAGTAGGAAAAACCAAAATAATCTAAATTATATTAACCTATGAAGATTAAACTTGAATATTCCTAAATAAATATAAAATAAATTAAATTATCTTATAGAAAAAAATTAAATTAAAACTAACCAGATCTAAAAGAAATTATATCATGTTATACCAAAGATAATCATAAATAATCAGTATAATCCAGTTAGACCTCTCCTGACCTGCCTCAATTAGGATTAGATCAAACATAATGAACCAAGATGAATCATAGGAAACCAAACCAAATAATATTATGAATATTAAACCCAAAACGAGTTGAACTAAATATAGTAGCACAATATAAACCCATAATGGATAGAATAAAACCAAATAAAAAATATAATGAAACATTTAAAAAAACATTCAAAAACTAACCAAACCTTACTAGTATAAATGTAAATCAGATCAACCAAAATAGATCTAGAATAATCAAAATTAAGAAAATATAATTCAAATAGAAAAAAATGAATGAAAATAAATTGGTCCAAGTCAAACTAATCTAACTTGAACTAATTTGATATTACAAATGATGAATCAAGTTGGACCAAATATAATGAATTTAAAACTATATGATCAAAATCAAAATGAAATAAACTGAACTAAACCAAACTGATATGAACCAAATGCAATCAAAATGAATTCATTAGAACCTAAATGAATGAAATTTTCCAAGTTAATATAAACAAAAAAATAGGACAAACTAAATCTAATGAAAATTTCCCAAACAAACTTGTATCAAACAAAACCAAACTAAGCTGAAACTCAATCCAAACTGGTTATATACCATTAATAGGAAGATTAATTGTTAATTAATATGAATGTACTATTTGATATTATTATTTTGAAACTTGTATTTGTTTCCCCTTGCTTGTCAAAACATTATTTGACCCATGGGGCATTGTGGTACTTATATATAAGGTAGTAACTTGTATAGTCATAAAAGACATGTATGTTGTAGTTTAGTTTTTATATTATTTTCTTTATTGCATCGTCCTCTTAGGTATTTTATCACTTTATACTGATGGAGGGTAGTTATATTCTGTGAATGGGGCCAGAGGGGCACTGGAGGCAGCAATGTAGTTTTCTTTGTAAGGGAGGGAGATCGGGTAGTGGAGGGATTAATTAGTGTGTTTCATTTTTGTTTTAATTTATACTATGTTGCTTCTATTTATTTTTTTCCCTTCGGTATAGAAATTCGATGTATGGATGGGTTATGTTGGAATTTTATTTATTTTCCATTGTTTTTTTTAATTAATTTTTTGGGGGAGAAATTGTTCCTAAGTAGTGATTCTTTGATGCTCAGACACTTGTTTTATCCCATGGGTATATCCCATCCACCTAACTCCATCCTATTAATTCTTATATTATAGTATAACTAGGTCATTACTATGTCTGAACCATGGGAGGGCCTATGAAACATGGAATAATTTGAGAGGGATTAGGAACATCTTTACAATTATACACCTCCATTAGTCCAGTTCATATATATTATCCAATAAATCAAATAAAATACATAATCATAGGATCATAGAATCGTGACCTAAATCTAGTTAATTCTTATTCTCATATTTTATATTCAATGATTCATATGTTATGTATTCCTAGTTATGAGGCATCAGCTTTAGAATTTCCAAAGAATATTTTTCCCCCAATAATATTTTCATGGTTCTTTATTTTAAATTTATATACTGTACATGTACAATAAAATTGATTATAAATATCCTAAAAAAGACTCAAATATTCCTAAATCCAAACTATATCCTAAAAAATTGAAAAAAATTGTCACAATTTCATTCAAGAAAACTTACTAAGTTCATCTTTAATATTCCAAGGGCTAGAAATAAGTGTTGAGTTATCCACTAAAATTTTGGGAGACATTGCATATATACATAAATGTTCACATATTATCATTTAACATATTTTACTATAATATAAATTAATTATCAACCATTCAGTATAGAATATTCATATACAAAAATTGATCAATAATGTTTCTACTAAAATAAAAAAAATTAATCAGGATCAAGCACTTTTAGCTTTTTAGTACAAAATTTCTCAAATACAAAGAACAACTGGGAAAATGAATATACATGAAACATGATTCAAAAAATTATCAAACTAGGAAATAAATCATTTTCCATCACTGAAAATTATACTTTGAACCAACTATAATTTCTAGGAAAATTATTCCATATCCTATTTATGATATAGATGAAGATGGTATTATAAGATTATAAAAATAGATTTTATGATCTTAAGCATATCATTATATAAAAAAACAAGAAAATTTCACTTTCATAATGGGCCAATGCAATTTTGGGGACAAAAAAAGGATGTTAGCCATGTCCTAGCACTAAGGATCATCTCCATTTAATCATTCCCATATCTTATAGATACCATTAATAAGTACATTTCTTAACCTCTTCAGGTTCCCTCTAAGATAAAATAGAAAATTTATTATATAGATCAATCATTTTATCTAAGAAAGGGATTGGAAAATCCAAAATCAATTAGATTTCTAATGCCCCTAAAGACTTTTCATCCCTTGAATGCTTTAATATATCCAAAATAAAAGCTAAAGTGGTATCTAATGACTCTATTATGGAATAAAAACTAAATTTCCTTTCAACCTCACCTACTTTTTCACTAGAGATGAGGAGTCATCTTCTTCCTCTATTCTCATGTTGTTTTCCATATGTTCAGAAACATCCTCATAAGCATCCCAAGGTCCCTCATTGGTGATGTTATTTTTAGGCTTCATAGCTATAAAATCTATATCAACTACCTTTTCTTTCTCCTTCCCAACATATTTATGAGGATAAAAATTACCTCTTATTCCTGAATCCCCTTGTCTAGGTGTCTTGGTAAGGCTCCTATTATAGGTAGCCTCAACTTTTGATCTAGTAATCATTGGACTTGGTAAATTTGAATAGTATTTTCAATTCTTGGATTTTTTTCCCTTATTGATCAGGTATCCCCCTATTCCAAAATCTCATTTCCTTCAAAAAAAATTACCAAGATGGACATAGTACACATATGACCTATCCACCTTAGAATCAGAGGAATCTAGGGAAAAACATCAGCCCTTTTAGTTTCCTCAGTATGAACTTTTGGTCATTTGGATAAGACCTCTAAATGACTAAAACATACTTGAATTCATCTTCATATATTCATTTTCCATTTAGGAATTACATTCAACCATTCATTTATATCACTGTTACCCAGTTCTGATGCTTTTAACTGTATGAAAACAATTATTTAGGTGAATAGAAATCTTCTCTGACTTCTATTTGGTACCATTAGCATCCAGGACATCAGTTTTGTAAACTTTTAGAGACATACGTATCACAACTACATCATAATTGAACTCCTATTAAAGGATTTACATAATTTATTTCTAAATGGGATATAAGGGAAGAATGGCTTCCACATTGGTTGATACTCCATATTTATAAGATTCACTCTCTAAAAAATATGAGATGAAACATTTTGGGATGGGGTTTTGGAAGAAATATTGATCTTGATTCAATCAATCCCATAATAGGACAGACTATATTACTCTAAATTCTAGTTAGAGACCTCAATTTAGTATACCATAAGATAATTTCATTTTTCCTAATCAATTCAAGCTCGAATAACTTTCTAGTTCTAGTGGCACATTTTATCCAAATTCCTTTGTCAGTTGTAGAGTTGGAAAATTATGATGAAGAATATAAGTGAACCTATTTTTTATACATGTACTAGCCTTCAATTTCATCCAAGGTAGAATTCAACAGGGGTTTCAATATGTTAACCTCCATGAAAATACATGGTTATATGATTATAGAAATATTGAGTTCTAAAGTATAAAACCAGATAATTCCCAATCATGTTTCTAATCACCCTATGGATGGAAACATTTTTAAAAGGGGGGTTGGGATAGGAATAATTACCCAAACCATTGATAGGGATTATCATGCATCAAAAGATAGTCGAAAGGCCATATGTGATAGTAGAAATGCATAGAATTGAAAAAATAATATGTGGAATGTATAAAAAAAATTATGTTTTCAACATTGAGAAAATTGATGAGAATTTTACAAGAGACAATTAGTTCCACCATTGTATGAAATCTGAAGCCCCCTAAATCCATTAATAGCCTTGTTAAAAGTCTTTATTGAAGGGTAGTGGTGCTCAAACCAATCTAACAGAGAGAAGATATGGAGGGATGATGCATTTGATAACTCAAAATTGGTTAGAAAAATATTTGGAGGACCCTTGAAAAGGTTAAATACCATTAGGTACACTGATGATAGGGGGAATAGTGGTAAAGAAGACAGATTTGTGAAAGGAATAAAATTATGGGGGGGGGGAACTGGTGGTCAAATAAGATCCCTATCGAGTGTGAGAGTGGGAGGTCTGATTACTATGTTCTAGTGGGTATGGTTATTACAATAGTTCCATAATATAATATAATTAAAACTCAATTACCAGATATAAATAGCACATCAAAAATAAAAATAAGCGAGAATACAGATGAAACAAGTGTGTCCATTATAATGAAAACACTATTCAAATATATACCTTTTATATAATCCATCTCTACCCTAAAATAATCTTCCACCATTTTTTACATAATGATCTAGATCAACATAGGTTCATACAACACTGATGTATACATTTATGGGGAAATAATAATCAGTACAATTTTCTAAATTACTGAGTTGACTCCATGGATAACAATTTTCTACACACATGATCAATAAACACAGGTTAAATAAAATAAACATAACAACACATCCTCTCCAATCATAAAAATATTATAATTAAAACTTATCAAGACACCCATAGATCACATTCACAATTATCACTAAATAATAATTATTATATATAATTATAGATATACTCACGCTCCATAAACATAAGAATAAAATAGGGCCCCTGTAAACTAGGTCCTACTAGAGATGTAATAGGTACTATAATATCTTTCTAGTATCCCTCTCATTAAAGAGTAAAATCTAGTCATCATGTTATAGTTATCCATTCCCACAACATCTGAATTATTGGAATTATTCTAACATGCCTATATGTGGTAGTCAAAAAAATATAAAGAACATATTAGAAATAATATCTTATCCATGACCCTTTATAGTTTTCCTAAAAAATGATTCAACATAGAAAATACTTACTTATGATATAGGAACACACATATCTAATGATATTTCATTATAAATAATAGAGGAATATATATATCTCCACTAATCTCCCAATGGAACTAATATTAAAAATCTTGTTTACCTCAAACCCACTATTTTAGGTTAAAAGGATATAATATTGTGTATCATTTTCAACCTCAGTCCCATATTTGTGAGAGATAAAGAGTGTAAAAACTCAAGTGAATAACTTTCATTAAAAATTCACAGTCTCTTAAATATTCTAAAAAGCATAGAAAATATAATTTTCTTGAGAGTTTTAAAATTATCCAATAATATCTTTAATGTAATAATTCTGATAGGCACTCAGATTCAAAGCTTTCATGTTTACAGGTTCTGGAAGAGGTGCATCATGGACCTATTATTTATTAGGGAGAAGAGGATATACCAATAGTTTACAGAACCGTTGGTATATAGTTATGCATGCTGGACTAGGGAGAAGAGGTTATACCAATGGTTCTATATACCATTGGTATATAGTTATGCTAGAAAGTATGTATACCACAGTTCTTGAATTATTGGTATACATATATCCTAATGGTTTCATTGAAATAATTGGAATAGATTAAATTGACACGGTATATACCAATGGTTTTTTTAGAAACCATTGATATAGGGATATACCGACATCTCGCATACTAACGATTTTTTGGGTTATCCCAATGGTTTCAAATTATTGGGATAAGTTTAATTTTTAGTAGTGATCAATGAAATAATCTTATAGATAATTATAACTAAATTATCAATGAATTAAATGATTAATATTTGATAAAATGATCTCAAAAATCATGATATCTATATCTTCAAAACCTTAAAACTATGGGTAAAACCCATTTAATTTAACCAACTGATTTGTCTAATAAGACTTGTCAATGTATTGAGGGGCTATATAATTTTTGGCCCCACCTGTCACTGTATGTCCAAATCATTCCAAATATATTTAATGATCAATTTAGTTCATGAATAATATATCTTATTAACAAATATCTTTCTTGAGTAGAGAATATGGATTTATCAATATTTCCATAGTTAATTAAATAACTTTGAAAGTAAAAACCGTATGTAAAAATGGTATATGGTTTAGGAAATAATCATATCCATGACACAAAGGATATTTATATTTAAGGAAAATTTAATTTCCAATTAAAAATGATCATAAGAAAGTGATTATATCAATATAAAGTTAACAACCACAAAATTAATCAAGAGATGATAGGTGGCAATCGGTTTATTGGAAATATAGGTTTTGCAATAAAATCATGTTATTTAGAAGAATAAAGGTAATATAAATGAAATATTAAAATAATATTTCATAAATTAATTTTCTTTTTAAAACCATTGAAAACTTGTATAATAAGATAAATTTTGTAAATCATTTATAGAGGTTGGGAAGTTTGTTATCACTGTATATGTTAAAAAATGACATTCCTTTTGACTTTATGTAAAATGTCCCTTTTTAAAAATGGTAGAAATATTCTTTAAAAATATTTTAAAAAGTCAAGGATAAACTAAAATATCATTAATAAATAATTTCAAGTAAATAAAATAAATTTTTTAAAACAATTTTGAAAAACATGGACATGGAAGAAAAATATATCTAATTAAAAGAGAAATAAAATCTATTTTTATTTTAAACATTTAATTTCTTGATTAAAGTACCAAAGAGAGGAAAATTTGGAATAAAATATAGAAAATCCATAAATATCCAATGTATATGAAAATTATTGGATATTATTAAGGATAAATCATAATATTTCATCAACAGAAAAAAAAAGTAATCCCAAAAGAAAGTGAGATTCTAAGATAGATTCCTACCTCTTTGGTAACGTTTAAATTATAAACCCTTGAAATAATATACTTTAATTGAAACACTAATCATCATTAATAGATATTTATTCATGTTAAATAAATCAAATGGGTAGTATATACACCCTAAAAATTGAATAGGTTTGTAATAACAAATATGACTCATTGGAATAGAAATTGAGATGAAATCCCTTAACTCACGCTTCCCTTTAGTTGAATGTGTTTTAAAATCATTTATAATGGTTTTAAAAATGATAATAATTTATACCAAAACCATATTAATATTTATAATATCAAATATGATCCTTTCATAACACCTTATCACCCATTCGTTAATAATATTTCATTTTTACCCTTGTTTTGAGTGTTCATTTCCTTGTTTTCTCATGCATGTTTTTCATGAAAGTTTTTATTCTTGTGTATGGGATATAGATTAATAATATATATAATTATATGAATGTTATAAATATCATATTTAATCATTATATACCTTTTAGAAACCATTCTTTAAAGTTTTACATGGAAAATGAAAAGCATAACTTCGTCAAGACGGTAGGTTGTATGTATGCATGAGCAATGATATCATTCCCTTAATGGGTAAAAGGGTAAATAATTGGATGATATATTAATTTTAAAGAATTAATATAATTTAATATGTATCATATATATTCATTATTTTTATCATTATTACTATTAATGTGATTCACTGATGGAAAACAAATTACATCGGTTCGTGAGCCGGTAGTCCGTTGTAACACCCCAAGATTTTATAGTGTGTTATTTCTTCAAAATAATTCAATAACTTTCACTACACGCAACAACAAGTTCAATTGCACCATGACTTACAAAAAAAAGCCATTAAAAGAGGTCATGAATAGTATTAACTAAATTTTAAACTTTATATAATCCTTATAATTTTAGAATCCATATTATGAGTTTCTTAGTCATAATGCAAGAACAGATTCATTTTCAGTATTGCACTTTTATCAACTTTTGATAGTGAAACCTTTTTAAATACAATATTTTAAACTTTTTGACTAAATGGAGACATCAAAAAAATTTAAAATGAAACATCCCAAGCTTCCACGGTACGCTTTCCTTTGAATAAAACAGTAGCGTGTGTTGTACGCAACTTCGAGTTTTAACACACACCACAACCGATCAAACTAGCCGTTATGAATAGTAATACCTAAATTTTGAAATTATATATATTTTATATTTTGAAATGGACTTCATTTTTGGATTCGGAATATCGAATTTAGCCTAAGGTGAAATTTTGGTACTTTTCGGATAACTTTCATATTTTGATGAATAGTGAAAATTACTAAATTTTAATTAAAAACAACTTTTTTAATCAAAATAATTAATAGTGATAAATTACGAATTTGAGTGGTTTTAAAGTATATTTAGAATATATTTTTACAATTTAATATAATGTTGGTCATTAGACATAATTTTACAATTAAACCGAACATAAACAAGTGTCAATCTTTTGATAGTTATTACCTCTTAAAAACACGCTTTTTGTTTTGACAGCGGGAATTAATTTTAAATTAATTTCTGCCACTTCTGTGTTTTGAATTTAGAAAAATGGATTCCATATTTGGAATCAGGATGTCCAAATTGTGTAAATAGGTAACTTTTATTTTTAGACATTTTGAATAATTACTGTGGTAAATATTTTATTTACCATGGTTAAGGGTAAATCCGGTAAATAAGGGTTAAAAAATAATATTATAATAATACAAAATTAACCTAAAACGTGTCCTAACATTATTGGTGGACACATACCCGACCATGAGCATCCTTGGGTCAATTTGGGGACCCCTTGGAGCCACTTGTATGTGGTAGGGACACTTTATATTAATAAAGTTAAAATAAAAATAAAAATGGCATAAGCTTACATCTTTTAGAAGAATAATTTTTACATAGGGTTATACATGTTGGATTTTCGATTATAAATATTCATTAGAAATCTAAAAAGATTTCCTACATAATGATATTTTATTTATAATTTTTAGACATCAAATAAGTTAAATTATTAATGACACAATAATGATGCAATGTTTACCTCATTAATAAATCATTGAAATAAATAATATTATAATTATTAAAATATTATCTAAAACCTGTCCAATTCTTATTGGTTGATGTTATTTAGAATATGAGTCATCTTATCTTCTACCTCGATGATTTTTGGACCATTATAAACCGAATATAATTATATTATAAAGTAATACTTTCACTCTTTCCTAAAGATCCCCTCCTCTCCCTTATAAAAGGAGACCACTTCTACTCATTCCTCACACCTCTCAAGCCACTTGGCTCGTCCAAACTCTGCCCAACTAAGCTCCCCACATCCCTCTCCTCCTCCTTGAAGCTTCCCCTTAGGCAGAAAGCATTTCAACAAGTCCTTTGGTTCCAACCAAAGTGAGTTACCTAAATTAAAGGTAACGATTTCTCTTAAATTATTTTCATTTATTTTGCTTCTTCAACCCCCAAACTCTTTTTATTTCCTTTCTTTTGTAACAACACCAGTATCCTCAATATACTAGGATGTTGTTATAAGAAGGATTCAAACTACACATACACACAACTCCATCTAATGGATGCTGAACATAATGTTTCTGTGGATGGAAAACTAACGCCTCACGAAACGATGATTGTTCAAATACATCTTACCGCCTCTCATGGTGGCCATTATGATGGCACTGTAATTAAATATGATATTAATGATATATATATTATATATAAGCTTCTGTAATTCCATTTTATTTCATACCATTATTCGTTTCATGTTGTATATACATACGATAATTTCATTTGAGGAAGTGCGGACTACCGCCCCCTTAAAATGATATGACTCGTTCATACCACACATGGAACGTATAAAGGATGGTGTTAATGAACTTAAGTAACATATATAAAATATTATATTATACTGGAATAGTAATATACCTATGTATCATTTGGATTCAATTCTTTTAAAATAAAAATTAAAATGGAAGTAGCGTTCGTGCGTACGTACGGACTACCGTCTCCACGAACGCGATGAGATTCATTCTCCATCGTATCCATTCAAGTATAATTATCATTTAATGATTTAAAAATGATGTTTAAGGACTTGATATCATTCTGGATATGAATAAGATACAACAAACATGACTTATGTAACAAAACATATAAAGAAAATGAGTAAGTTAACACCCGAAACGGCGATAATACTAAGATATTATTATCAAATCAATATTAAAAGATCATATATGATATCATATTAATGTATATGATTCTTGTATAATTTAGTAACAATTATTTCACTATTATACAGGAGGTTAACCTACCCCAACCAAGGAAAAGTACAAGGTAAGGGTTATTTCACAATCTCTTCATTATCTGAGGTTGTATTATACGTAATAATCTACTGGGACCTCTTTATCATCCACATCCATGTTTCTTCGAAATGTATTTCAAAACATTTTTACTATTTACAAGAATATGGGTTAAAGTCATTTATACCCTTGTTTGACTTTTTATAAGAGGTTTATAAAGGAATCTTTCCGTCGTTTTCAAAACAAGGTCCTTTTTAACCTTTTCGACAGAATTGAGGTAAGAATGTTTTTTTTTTACTTATACGGCGGGTGCGGTTATTTTCCGCCGTTATAAAATCGTCGAAGCTTTCCATACAAGATTATAAGAATATTTTCAAAGAAAATGTTTTATTTTATATGGATATTAAATGATTTCAAAATAAAAGGAGATACTTCTTTAAAAAGAATTTTGATTTCATCTATGTCAACATCCTTTGATGGATTTTAAGATTATTTGAAGTTGATTTATTATGATACAAAACTTCTATATTGTATTGAAGGTTTTGTGATATGTTTGACTGTGGATGTGCTATTTTTATACCATTCATAGTTTATGGTGAAATTATTGACATTTCGTATGCTAGTTTTAATACGAATGTTTATGTTATGTTTAAACCTTTTCATATGGGAATGCATTGGACTTAATAAGTGACGGGTGGAGCCCGCTATAGCTCCTCGATGCATCGGTAGGTCTCATGAGACAAACTAGTGTCTTGGCACAAGGCCTTGACAAAATCTTATTTGTAGTCTTGGCACGAGGCCTTGACTATGTGGTTATGATAGTCTGGCATTATGCATTCCAACATTATGAAAGTGGTTATTGATTTTTGCATGTGATTATTCGATTAGTAGAATATCCATGTGAATAAGTAAATGGCATTATTTCATTTTACTTTTGCCATACCATGTTGAAGTTAAAGTTTAAAAGGCTTTTGTTTTAGTAATGCATTGCCTTAAATGTTTATTCTTATTTATGAAAGTTTCCACTATATTGTTATCCTTACTGGGCATTTGAGCTCACCCCTTTTATATGTTTTATTTTTCCCAGGATGTGAAGAAGTAAGTTATGAATGACCTGCAGGGATTTTATGAGGGGTTAATAGTGTGGATTGTGGAAAAATTATGTTGTTGTATTAGTTTTTCATTTTATGATGTAATGTAAAACTTATGAATATATCTAGTGTTTCCAAGGCTACTAAACCAATCGGTCTTTCGAGATTTGATCTTTCTTGTGATCATGCCAATGTTATGAAGTAATGCACCGACTCTGGGTAGCTGGGGTCGGGGCGTTACAGTTGGTATCAGAGGAAGTTTAGTACAAACCTTGGAATCTAGATTTAGATAAACTCTGATTAGATCACGTAAACCTAAGATGAACTTTGAGGATTAGTATATAATAACTTCCTAGAATTTTGGTATTGTAGAGATTTTGTGAGTTTTCCAAGCAATACATCCCTGTCTGGATACGAGCAGGTAGAGGCGGCTCTGGCACAGATGTACCTAGGGGTAAAACCCGAAAACACCGCTTTGAGCTAGACTCGAACGGGAACTGGTGCACGACAACGGGCCTTGCTGCACTCTTGGTTACGACACTCCCGGGGGATATGCTTAGGATAACTCTCATTTTCTTTACAAATCATTTTGAAGGGTTTATGAGTATATACTTCCTTAAAGAAAACATTTTTATGATTATGGATTATATCCATAAATAGTTCAATTTATGTTAAGTGTTTTATAAGTATGGGATTATGTGTTTTGATTCATAAACTGATCTAGTTTATGCCATGGTATAGAAATGGCACCCAGTAGAAGGAATGAGAACTCCAGAAATGCACATGATCCAAAGAGAAGGAAGGATCGTATCTTTCATGGTCTTAAGCTAGAATTTATAAGAGAAATAGTCTCCCATGTATTATCATCATATGAAGAAATAATATCATGTGTTGATAAGATAAGTAAAGAGTTTACTGAGTCCTATGGCTTTGAAGGGAAGCAAGAGAAGAAAAGTATGGAAGAGAGAAAGATGGATAAAGGGAAGAGGGAAAAGAAGAATTTTCCCATATGTGGTAACTGTGGAAAGAAACACCCTGGAACTTGCCTGAAAGGAATGGGAGTTTGTTATAAGTGTGGAGGAAAAGGGCACAAAGTACATGACTGCAAGGGTAAGAAAATGGTTTCAAATGTACAATGCTTCATTTGCAAGGAGTTTGGACACTACGCGAACCTATGTCCCAGTCATCAGACTATGCCGCAAATGATGCTATTGGATAATAATCAAGTTATGATACTACCACAGATGAAGAGGAATGATTAGAGTTATTATGTTGATTATATCAATTGAGTGTTGTATCAAAAATGTACTTGTTATAATAATTATGGAGTATATAAGGATTGTACTGCAGTACTATTTCATTAAAGGACTTGAGATGGTGTGGAACAAAGAAAAGTGACTCAGTAGCAGGTTAAATGTTTGGAAAATATATGGTTGAGAGCAAGATAAACCATAATATGGTTCAGATACTGAGGTGGTGATTTTAGAATAATACATGATTGATTTGGATAAATTATATTGGATATTATTGACTACCTTGGAACTGATTAATGATTTGTATATTCCATCATTATTGGGGTTTAAAACATTTTTGGATTAATGAAGTATATCCAGCATTCTATATGGAATAAGGGAGCATGAATATAATCAATAAGGAATATGGTAATACATGATGAAGGTATTCATATGCTATTACGGGGTAAAAAGGATCTATATTATGTTTACCTTCCTTATAAATGTTGGACTGTGAGTTTGGATAGAAGTATTTTGGATAGTTCTAGTTTGGATTATTTTGGATTTCCATAAAAGGACGACCCGGAGGTCGGGCGGCAACCCGTCGCTTCCGGCAAGGCTGCGAGACTTGAACCCGCAACCGAAGGGTGACAAGGGTGTATCACCTACCACTGGCCCACGAGATGTCCTGGATTAAATAATGTAGTTTTTATTAAGAGATCTTGTAGATGAATTATAAATTCGTTTATTTTGGAACCCTATACAAATAGTGTAAATAGAATTTTTTACATTCTATTATCTTTTAGAGTGAAAGATGAGTTTGTGGTAGAAATTTATTAATGGATAAAACTCTAATTATAAAGTAAGTATATCTCCTTATGATCTTAGCCAATCTCATAAATAAATTCCTCAACATTAAGAAAAGAAACTTAGAACAAAAATGTTTTCCTAGATGATACCTTAAATCATCACTAAATTATGGCTTTGGGATTGTTGGCCTTTTCATAGCCATGTTCTCTACCACTCTCCATCAGATAATTGATGGTTAGATTTTCCTTCCATATCCATATTTTCCTACATGGAACCCTAGTATGTGTTATTTTCGGTAATCTTCATACTTTCCACTCTTTATTTTAAATAGAGGCCTCATTAATTCATTTTTCAATGTGGGTTTTCCCACAAATATATTTTTTATTTTCAACCTTTTATTTTCGAAGAACAATTTCAAATTGCGAGGACGCAATTTATTGAAGGAGGGGAGAATGTAACACCCCAAGATTTTATAGTGTGTTATTTCTTCAAAATAATTCAATAACTTTCACTACACGCAACAACAAGTTCAATTGCACCATGACTTACAAAAAAAAAGCCATTAAAAGAGGTCATGAATAGTATTGACTAAATTTTAAACTTTATATAATCCTTATAATTTTAGAATCCATATTATGAGTTTCTTAGTCATAATGCAAGAACAGATTCATTTTCAGTATTGCACTTTTATCAACTTTTGATAGTGAAACCTTTTTAAATACAATATTTTAAACTTTTTGACTAAATGGAGACATCAAAAAATTTTAAAATGAAACATCCCAAGCTTCCACGGTACGCTTTCCTTTGAATAAAACAGTAGCGTGTGTTGTACGCAACTTCGAGTTTTAACACACACCACAACCGATCAAACTAGCCGTTATGAATAGTAATACCTAAATTTTGAAATTATATATATTTTATATTTTGAAATGGACTTCATTTTTGGATTCGGAATATCGAATTTAGCCTAAGGTGAAATTTTGGTACTTTTCGGATAACTTTCATATTTTGATGAATAGTGAAAATTACTAAATTTTAATTAAAAACAACTTTTTTAATCAAAATAATTAATAGTGATAAATTACGAATTTGAGTGGTTTTAAAGTATATTTAGAATATATTTTTACAATTTAATATAATGTTGGTCATTAGACATAATTTTACAATTAAACCGAACATAAACAAGTGTCAATCTTTTGATAGTTATTACCTCTTAAAAACACGCTTTTTGTTTTGACAGCGGGAATTAATTTTAAATTAATTTCTGCCACTTCTGTGTTTTGAATTTAGAAAAATGGATTCCATATTTGGAATCAGGATGTCCAAATTGTGTAAATAGGTAACTTTTATTTTTAGACATTTTGAATAATTACTGTGGTAAATATTTTATTTACCATGGTTAAGGGTAAATCCGGTAAATAAGGGTTAAAAAATAATATTATAATAATACAAAATTAACCTAAAACGTGTCCTAACCTTATTGGTGGACACATACCCGACCATGAGCATCCTTTGGTCAATTTGGGGACCCCTTGGAGCCACTTGTATGTGGTAGGGACACTTTATATTAATAAAGTTAAAATAAAAATAAAAATGGCATAAGCTTACATCTTTTAGAAGAATAATTTTTACATAGGGTTATACATGTTGGATTTTCGATTATAAATATTCATTAGAAAGATAAAAAGATTTCCTACATAATGATATTTTATTTATAATTTTTAGACATCAAATAAGTTAAATTATTAATGACACAATAATGATGCAATGTTTACCTCATTAATAAATCATTGAAATAAATAATATTATAATGATTAAAATATTATCTAAAACCTGTCCAATTCTTATTGGTTGATGTTATTTAGAATATAAGTCATCTTATCTTCGACCTCAATGATTTTTGGACCATTATAAACCGAATATAATTATATTATAAAGTAATACTTTCACTCTTTCCTAAAGAGCCCCTCCTCTCCCTTATAAAAGGAGACCACTTCTACTCATTCCTCACACCTCTCAAGCCACTTGGCTCGTCCAAACTCTGCCCAACTAAGCTCCCCACATCCCTCTTCTCCTCCTTGAAGCTTCCCCTTAGGCAGAAATCATTTCAACAAGTCCTTTGGTTCCAACCAAAGTGAGTTACCTAAATTAAAGGTAACGATTTCTCTTAAATTATTTTCATTTATTTTGCTTCTTCAACCCCCAAACTCTTTTTATTTCCTTTCTTTTGTAACAACACCAGTATCCTAAATATACTAGGATGTTGTTATAAGAAGGATTCAAACTACACATACACACAACTCCATCTAATGGATGGTGAACATAATGTTTCTGTGGATGGCAAACTAACGCCTCACGAAACGATGATTGTTCAAATACATCTTACCACCTATCATGGTGGCCATTATGATGGCACTGTAATTAAATATGATATTAATGATATATATTTTATATATAAGCTTCTGTAATTCCATTTTATTTCATACCATTATTCGTTTCATGTTGTATATACATACGATAATTTCATTTGAGGAAGTGCGGACTACCGCCCCCTTAAAATGATATGACTCGTTCATACCACACATGGAACGTATAAAGGATGGTGTTAATGAACTTAAGTAACATATATAAAATATTATATTATACTGGAATATTAATATACCTATGTATCATTTGGATTAAATTCTTTTAAAATAAAAATTAAAATGGAAGTAGCGTTCGTGCGTACGTACGGACTACCGTCTCTACGAACGCGATGAGATTCATTCTCCATCGTATCCATTCAAGTATAATTATCATTTAATGATTTAAAAATGATGTTTAAGGACTTGATATCATTCTGGATATGAATAAGATACAACAAACATGACTTATGTAACAAAACATATAAAGAAAATGAGTAAGTTAACACCCGAAACGGCGATAATACTAAGATATTATTATCAAATCAATATTAAAAGATCATATATGATATCATATTAATGTATATGATTCTTGTATAATTTAGTAACAATTATTTCACTATTATACAGGAGGTTAACCTACCCCAACCAAGGAAAAGTACAAGGTAAGGGTTATTTCACAATCTCTTCATTATCTGAGGTTGTATTATACGTAATAATCTACTGGGACCTCTTTATCATCCACATCCATGTTTCTTTGAAATGTATTTCAAAACATTTTTACTATTTACAAGAATATGGGTTAAAGTCATTTATACCCTTGTTTGACTTTTTATAAGAGGTTTATAAAGGAATCTTTCCGTCGTTTTCAAAACAAGGTCCTTTTTAACCTTTTCGACAGAATTGAGGTAAGAATGTTTTTTTTTACTTATACGGCGGGTGCGGTTATTTTCCGCCGTTATAAAATCGTCGAAGCTTTCCATACAAGCTTATAAGAATATTTTCAAAGAAAATGTTTTATTTTATATGGATCTTAAATGATTTCAAAATAAAAGGAGATACTTCTTTAAAAAGAATTTTGATTTCATCTATGTCAACATCCTTTGATGGATTTTAAGATTATTTGAAGTTGATTTATTATGATACAAAACTTCTATATTGTATTGAAGGTTTTGTGATATGTTTGACTGTGGATGTGCTATTTTTATACCATTCATAGTTTATGGTGAAATTATTGACATTTCGTATGCTAGTTTTAATACGAATGTTTATGTTATGTTTAAACCTTTTCATATGGGAATGCATTGGACTTAATAAGTGACGGGTGGAGCCCGCTATAGCTCCTCGATGCATCGGTAGGTCTCATGAGACAAACTAGTGTCTTGGCACAAGGCCTTGACAAAATCTTATTTGTAGTCTTGGCACGAGGCCTTGACTATGTGGTTATGATAGTCTGGCATTATGCATTCCAACATTATGAAAGTGGTTATTGATTTTTGCATGTGATTATTCGATTAGTAGAATATCCATGTGAATAAGTAAATGGCATTATTTCATTTTACTTTTGCCATACCATGTTGAAGTTAAAGTTTAAAAGGCTTTTGTTTTAGTAATGCATTGCCTTAAATGTTTATTCTTATTTATGAAAGTTTCCGCTATATTTTTATCCTTACTGGGCATTTGAGATCACCCCTTTTCTATGTTTTATTTTTCCCAGGATGTGAAGAAGTAAGTTATGAATGACCTGCAGGGATTTTATGAGGGGTTAATAGTGTAGATTGTGGAAAAATTATGTTGTTGTATTAGTTTTTCATTTTATGATGTAATGTAAAACTTATGAATATATCTAGTGTTTCCAAGGCTACTAAACCAATCGGTCTTTCGAGATTTGATCTTTCTTGTGATCATGCCAATGTTATGAAGTAATGCACCGACTCTGGGTAGCTGGGGTCGGGGCGTTACATCCGTTGTACACACGAGCGATGGATTTATTTCCCATTTGATGAAGAATGAGATGGATAAATATTATGAAATTAACATGATAAAATCTCATTATATTTTATATGTTTTTTTATTATATTATAATTTTTTATTCATAATTTAAGGTGTTAAAAGAAGAAATAAAAAGAAATAACTTTGTTAAGAAGTTTACCTTCTCTTAAAGAAATCTCCTTTGGATCTCGTCTTAAGGACCCCAGGGTTGGTATTTTGGGAAGATAAAAGGTTATATAATATGTATAGTATGTTGGGTAGAGATTTTTTAGGTTTTGGTTGAGCCAAATGTCTTGAGATGTGTGAATAAGTTAGGGGATAGAGTTTCCTTTTATAATTGAGGAGTGGCATTTTTGTAAATACCCAAAACTATTAAATAATGAGAAGTCACTCTCACCCCAAGTGACTAAAAAATTGATAAATAATGTATTTTATTGATGTAAAGGTATAAATACACCACCAAAACATAAAAAACATTTTTTAAACATGTTTTCCCTCATCCCTTAAGTTTACTTTGACTATTTTAGTTTTCACCATGGTAACTAGTTTTTTAACCTAGGTAATTAATCCTTTAAGACTAAAATAAAATGAGACATTTTGGATAATTTGGACCTAATTATTATAAATATTAAATACAATTTATCAAATAAAAATTCTTTGTGTGTGAAAAATTAATTTTAACACAGGTTCATGTAACGTGAAAAATCTCGTTTTAACCTTAACCGTATTAATTAATTTTTACTATTTTTACTAATATATATGAAAAAAATAAGTTTAAATTATTAAATAACATTAATTATTCTGAATAAATGTTTTTAATATATTTTATGAAATTAAATTCACATAATTGGTAGAATTTATTTTAAAAACAAACCCATAAATCAAGTCGAAAATGGTTTTTCAAGAAATGCATTTTTCAATTATAAGATGATATTATATTAACTATATAAATAGTAATCATAAATATATGGATTTAAATTATTATTTTTAGATATATAATCTATAAATTTTATTTAAATCATTCATCATTATATATAATTTTAATTAATTAAAATGTAAAGACATTATTCCTTTTTAAACAAAAACAGTTTTCTGAAAAATATATGTTTTACCTCCAAATGATATTATATTTATTTCTATAAAATTTATGGTTAATAAATTTTTAATTATGAATATTATTACACATTATTATAAATAAAATGGTAGTATTTAAATACTATATCTTTTATTTTATTTTTAAATCTTGCTTCTAAGGGAAAATTTAAAAAAAATCATTCCAGGATTAATTTGACCAAGTAAGTTAAAAATCAATATTCATCCTATAAAATTAGGATTTTTATGACATGAAATATTAAAATTTGAATTGTATTAAAGTTTTATTAAAATATAAATTTAACCAACTATAATTTATTATCAGTTATTACACAAACCCTACACAGTCATTATCAATTTTACATAATGATATGATTGTAATTATTTTAGGGAAGGAGCATCTTGGGCATATACAGGGGATAATTTGTTCACCTACCCTATCAAATGTTTTTAGTAGGTCACAGTTATCATTGACCATTACACCATATAATGGGGGTTCAATTAGTTTCATTGATCAATAATCCATTAGATAAATTTCTAGGATAAAAAAATATGAAAGAACATGACTCTTATAGGAAAAGACATGATCAATGGTGGTCCATAATGGAAAAAGGCTTTGTTTTTGTGTTCTAAAGGATGAAAAGAACAGTGTTTGAGGAAATTTTTTGTCTTATAAATCATATTGTATAGGTAAATTTTCAACTCAATTCATTATATGTTTAAATGACTGGTTTCTTTATTATTATGATGACATTGTATCCTGTTGAGAATACTTCTATAAGAGGGAGTAGGGGTGATGTGAGATGAGTGTTCTATTGTAATTATGTTCCTGTATTGACATAGTAGTTTTGACATAATTTAAATTTGTTTAAATATATATAGGAAACTTCATAGTCTCCTAAAACCTTTAGTAGATGACCTTCAAATTATTTTTGACTTATAGGAATGAACTGCATGTTAGTTAGACTCATGGTTGGAATAAAATTACGAAAAGTGAAACTTTCAAGTTAGAAATACTTTCCCACTTTCAAACAAATATCACATGCTAAAAAATAACCAAATGAGTGTGAATTTTAATGAAACTCTATAAAAATAATATTCAAGTCATTTTTAACCCATATGATTCAAGTGTACACCAATATGACATGTGGTTTAGTTAGAATGATCCAAGGTGTTTTTTTAGACTCAAAACACACATCACACCCTGAAAATGAAAGAAACATTCTCAGACTCTCATGGAATTGAATAATAAAAATATTCATCTCATTTGAAACTTGTAGAAACAAACCTCACACCAATATAAACTATGGTTTGGTTATAATAACCAAAAGTTCATTTTGAATTGGAAAAGGTTTAACTTAAAAATGTATGACATGATAAAAACTGAGAAAAAAAATCTGATATTCTCTTGAAACCATAGGTATATGATCATAAAATGATTTGTGACTTGTAGGAATGAATCTAATTCCAATTAGAATCAAAATTTGAAAAAAAAAATACTGAAAGTGTAATATTAAGGTTAACAATACTTTCTCAGTTTGAAATGAGTGTCACATGCTAAAAAATAAGCAAAAAGATTGGATTGTAATGAAACTCTACAAAAACAACATTCAAATCATGTGTGGCCTATATGATCCATCCACATTCCAATCTGAGTTATGGTTTGTGAGGAATGATCTAAGATGCATTTTTAGACTCAAAACACAAATAGCACACTGAAAATGAAGGAAACATACTCGAATTCTCATGAAACAGTATGAAAAAAATATTTAACTCATTTTTTGACTGGTAAGATCAAACATCAAAGCAATCCAAACTATGTTTTGGTCAAAATAAAAAAAAATCATTTTTAATTAGAAAATTTTTTAACTTAAAAATGTGTAACATACACATAACTGAGTAAAAACAGATTCTTGTCAAATCTTAGGTAGATGGTATTAAAATTATTTTTGAGTTGTAATAATGAACTACACACCAATCAGAA
The DNA here is from genome assembly GCA_963277665.1 of Viscum album. Taxonomy (NCBI): domain Eukaryota; kingdom Viridiplantae; phylum Streptophyta; class Magnoliopsida; order Santalales; family Viscaceae; genus Viscum; species Viscum album. The sequence goes on from OY728138.1 coordinate 1,873,868,828, forward strand.
TCATGGTTTGAATAAAATGACTGAAATTATAACTTTAAAGTTAAAAATACTCTAACTTTTAAATGATTGTGTCATGATGAAAATCAACCAAATGATCTTGGATTATAATGAAAATCTATAAAAACAGTATCCAAATCATTTAAGACCCATAAGATCTAATCACGTGCCAATATGAGGTGTGGTTTCTGAATGATGACTCAATGTGTGTTTTTAAAAACATGTGTCATGTATTGAAAGAAAAGGAATTATTCCTGGACTCTTGTAAAACTATATGAAAATATAATTAATATAATTTGAGACTTATAGGAACAAACCTCACACCAATATGATGTATATTTAGGTTATAATGACCAAAATTTCATTTGAGTTTAAAAAGGTTTTAACTTAAAAATTTCCAGTATGCTACAAACCAAGAAAAAAAGTTTAGATTCTCGTGAACCCATATTTATATGATCTTGAAATGATTTTTTTATTTGTATGAATGAAATACATACCAATTAGACTTGCGGTTTTAATAAAATGGCCAAAAGTAAAAATTTAAAGTTAAAAATGATTTCTCACTTTTAAATGTGCATCACATGCTGAAAATCAACTAAACAGTCTAGGATTATAATAAAAATATACAAAAAAATATTTGAATCATTTGTAACCCATAACCACATGATAATCTAAAGTACTGTTTGGTTTCAAAAGCTTATAATGTCTAGTGTGGTGCCAATTTGAAGGGACATGATTTCTGTATACTAGTTTAATATGTTATATGTCACATTTTTTATATTTTGTACCTTATTTAATTTGTGATATGTAGGTTGAAATATTATTATTTTCTCACTATAATATCATTTATTTCATTAAAAAACAATTTTTATGAGAAAAATATGGAATATATTATCTTCTTACTCTGTTTACTATTCATTTTCTTAAATTTTCTAGTATTGTATTATAGGTGGTAGATGATAGTAGTAGGTATGGGTTGATCCTTCTGACCAATGACACTCTTTAGAAGGATTTTGTGATGTTTTATAGTTGTTATGGTATAGTTAAATATTATCATGCATTTTACTATAACTATTTCTTATTATGCTCATTTGTTTATATTTTTTTGTAATTTTTTCTTCAATTGATATGACATTGATGTGGTCAGTTCGGTGTATGATAAGGGTATACATAGATTTTTAGGTGGTTGGATATAGTGGAGGAGGTAGAAAATTGTATGTGATGGGTTTAGGGTGGATGTCTATTGGACATGTAGATGTTGTTTGCATGATAACTGACTTTATAACTGATGGTTGAATGGTTTAAAGTATACATATATGTGTTGTATATTTTGGTGTTATGAATATATTTTTTATGTTTTTTAATTGATTAAAATTTAGTTAAATTCTAGTTATACATATGTTCTTAATGTGCATTGTATATATTATCTTTTAAAATAATCTTTTATTAATTTTTTATTTTTTATTTTTATTTTTATTTTTATTTTTTATTTTTCATTTTCCAGCAACTAAGAAACCACCGCTATATTTTTATCAATGATTTTAGAAATGGTTCTTTAACCATTGCTAAATTTTTTAGCTGGGATTATCTTAATTGTTTTACAATTTTTAGTTTTAAAATAGAAAAAATATAAATTGTCACTAATAACGAATCAAACCACTACTAAATGTTTAAAACCAACACTTACCTAAAATGTCACTAAATAAATATGAATCATCACTAAATGAGTAGTGAAATTGATATCCATCACAGTTTAAACTACAACAATTTATTATAAAATCCATCATTAAGGGTTGGTTTTCTTGTAATGCATTTTCATCATTAAGATGATCAATTACTAATTTTAGATCAAGATCCAGAAGTAATTTCTTCATTGTAAAGTCATTTATTTTTTCTACAAAGTACACACTATCTATACTTGGTGTATAATTCATGATATGAACCAAAAAAACATATATACATAATAGATTATTATAAATTATTATCCATTAAAAATCATAATAAATCACACCCCCAAAACTCAAAGGTTTGTTGTCTTTAGAGATTAGTTGCATAAATATATTATTTTACAACACAATGTATTTTATTTCAAAATTTAATTACACTTCCCATCTAGACATATCATATGTTATATTATTCTTCATAACCTGTGGAATGAAAACATAATAAAATTTTGAGGCCAAATGCTCAATAAGGATCAAAACATAAGATATATAAATTGAATCAAGATATGATCATAAAGATGATCATAAAGGATTGATCATAAAATAAACATGTACGCATGAGAACATAATCATAAAATCATACAAAAAAGAGTAAGAACCATTGAACATAACATGAATTGTAACATAAATCTAAGACATAACATGGGAATATGGTATGACATAGAAATCTGGCATATGCATAAGCATAGAAAATTACATCTTATGGTGAGACTCACTATTAAGACCATCATCACATAATAAGAAAAAATGTATCATAATATAGTAGAATGGGATAACCCATCATGTTCCATAACAAAACATATCATTATATATAACATTTACCCAATACATTAAAGATCTATATAATTCTTGGTCCACCTATCACATAATGATAAACCATACATAAGCGTTCCACATGATCATAAAAACAATCCATCTAAACATAGCGTAATTAAGCTGTGAAAATATAATAGGTTACATAATAATTTTCTTATGACATAAAAAAATCCATCTAGAGAAATAATGTGGCTGATTTCATTAAAATATATCCCCAATAAAAAATAAGAAACATTAAATGATTTAGAAAAGATGAAAAACACTTCAGAATAATGCTAGAAGATTACTTAAAAATGAATAAGAAATACTTTTTAAATTCTGATTTATTTTAAAAATAAATAATTTATAAATATATGGTTTCAAAAATAATTAGAAATTAAATAAAAATTATTTTGAAAATCATGAAAACTTAAAAAGGAATATTTGTAAAGAAAACCAAAGAAAAATGTGGAAGAAAACAAATGAGTGAGGAACATGATGGAAGAGAGGTAAAAATATTCATTTCACACATTTGTAAGTAAGATATAAAGACAATATAAAGTGAACTTAATAAATAATTTATTTTGATATAATGAAATTCATAAAAGAATATATAGAATGTGGACATTGAGGAGAAATATTTTCAACTAAAAAAAAGATATAGACAGTTCCCTTTGCAAATGTCACTTTGGAAGAATTATGAATCAAAGATTGGTAAATTATGAAAAACATGTAAATATTAAAAATAATTATAGAATAAAAGTGTGTATTTATATGGAAATTTCATACATATTATCCAAATTAAAGTTAAATTTTCGATAATCTCAAGAAATAAGAAATATTGGGAAAGAAACTTTCACCTTTACTCCTAACAACCACATATGCACTCTAACCTACCATATAATCAACATACATCTTAATGATTTATTTTAGAACCTTATTTATATTTAATACCTCATAAAAATAATTTATACCCATTTATTACATATACATTAGTTATTTATAGTTTATTTTCATCATTAGATGTTAGTAGATTCAATTATACAATGCTTGTTTCGGTAAGGCGATTTTGATCATCATTACATGTTATTAAGTTTAGAATTACTAGATTAGTAAAGATAGTATAATAATAGTATTATAATGGTTTATATAGTCTTGTGATCATTTTATTAAAGATGTGATTATGGTTTTCAAGAATTGAATTCACAACATGAACATTTCAGATAACATTTTCAATAACAGGTTACTTTATAATGATAATTTTATTGGGTGACACCATTATAATAACATTAATTACCCATTAATATAATATATTACTAGTATTAATTTCTTGATAATCATCCATGATATAAATTGTGAAGATGGTGTAGCATCGTTCATGTAGATGGTTAAACCAAACCAAACAAGAACATGTTATATGAATGAATGAGTAAGACCATAGAGTTATATTATAGTAATATCATTTTTATAGCAACATAATTATGTTAATAACACATCATTATTGTGGTGGATAAGATCTATAAAGAGTATATATGAGAAGATAATTGACAAATATAGGGAAAAACTAGATAACTATTTTCATGGAATCGCTCCTCGTAACGACTTTCTTTGTAATAAAGGATTTAGGCCTCATTTAGTACGTAGGAAAGAGAACCATGGAAAGGGAAATGGGAAAGGAAAATGAATTTTTATTCTTTTTTATGACTAAATGGAACTGATGGTTCCTTTAAATAAGGTAATCATGATATAACTATGATTCCATCCACTGGTCAGCAGAACCTGGTGCTGGAAATGAAAATAAAGTCTTATACAAAAATATCCCTAGTCAATATTTAAAAATCCTAATCTCTCCATTGGATCAAATTCCATGTCGCATGTGATCTATCCCCCTATTCATCTTCCTTATCTCCCCACCACCCTATTCAACCATTCCTTCATCGGCATCACTTCTCAAATCCATCCCATAGACATTTCCATCACCACCACCCCCCAAGCTGAACCAGTTACTGTCAGAATTGCCTCTCCCTACCATTCCAATTGACACAAGAATCACCTCCTATCCCCATAGGCATCTATTACCCTCATCAAATCCATCCTCAACAATATTTCCTCCCTCTGAACTCATTGCAGCTGACATCTTCCCCATCAAAACTAGTCATATTCCCCACCACCATCCATGATAACTGGCTCATCAGCAGTTGTCACTTCACCAACTTCATAATGTCCTCCTCCATCTGAACATCCTAAACTTATTCCTCATTATAATCTCTAGTACTATGATCCTGTAGTTTCGCACATCTACCTCTCTTCTCATCTTCCCCATCAATACCACCTCCAGTGATACATATCTGACAAACTCCATCAGGGTGGAGGCTGATGATGTTGCTTCCCTCGGTGTTTCCATGATGACTAACTAGTTGATCCTGAAATCAAAAATTGGTAACTACCGAATAAGTGGTGGGAATGTGGGGTTAATAATTTATTTTTATTTTTCATTTTAGTTTTTAGCATTATTTCTTTTATCTATTTCCCTTTAATTTTATGGGCATTCCAAACATGATTTTGGGTTCCATTTTCTATTTCTTTTCTAATTACTTTTCCATAAAAAACTATTCTTCTGTACCAAATGGAGACTTAGGCCTCCTCCTTGGGACTATAATCTAACCAACTAGAGAATGTATTCAAGAGGAAGAAATTTAGAAAGGGGTTCAATATGAAACTAAAAGAGATAAGTGGTTTTGGATGGGTAGAGGATGGTTCCTTTTATAAATGATTTTAAGTGACATATTTTCAATTTTTAGTGGAAAAATAGATATTTTTAGATTCACTCCATTATCAACATGTATTTTTATTTTTATAAATTTTATACATCATTTTAATCATATAATTTACTTTAACGTTTTTACAGTTTAAAAACATCATTAACTATTTACCTCAGTAACTTTTTTTCCCTAAAAAGTGGAATTGACCCTCTTGCATACTTTTGATGCCCTTGTTTCAAAAAAGTGATCTATTTTACCAAATTTAATACTTAAATATATGGGATTTTACTTTTTTTTAAAATACATGATACTTTATTAAAACATTTTTTCTTGAATAAAAATAATTTCTTATGTAATGAATTGTTATATTTTACTAATATTTATTTCTTATCTATTTAATAGATATTAAATATTTATTATACATGTTTAATATATGATTTATAATACATTATTAATTTTTGAGAAAGTGTTATATTCTCATTATAACATTTTCAACATGCTCATTGGTTATATGTATTACCAATGATTATATTTATTTTTTAATGTCATATTACCTGTTTTTACTCCTATATATAACCTTTAATGCTTCTCTAAATTTAATTCATCCTACCATTCAAATTTTTTTCTCAAAATATCTATCATATTTATAATATTTTGTCTTATTTTTATAGTTTTTTTTAAAGTTTGGGGTCAAAGCCTCAATTTATTATTTAAAGCAAAGACCTCTTTAGACTGGGTAGAGGGAGACCCATTACATAGCCCGAAGGCTCAAGGCCAAGTGGCATGAATACAAGGCTTGAAAGCCCATTAAATGGCCCAAAGGACCCCTCTATGAACAGTACTGCTACAGTTCCCATGCTACTACAGTGCCTGCTACAGTACAGCCCCACTACAGTACCTGCTACAGTCCCTACGCCGCTACAGTGTCACCGCTGCTACAGTTCTACCGCTGCAATAGTGCCCTGCTACAGTCCCTCCTCCGCTATAGTGTCGTCGCTGCTACAGTTCCGCCGCTGCAACAGTGCCCTACTACAGTACTGCTACCATTCCCCGGAAATTTGCCCCTGCCCGGATTTGATCCTGGGTCTTTTGGATGCCATGCAGGAGTCTGTACCACTACGGTACAGGCACGTTGGCACTTATTTTTATAGTTATAATTTATGGTATGATGAAACATTTCATTACCCACTTTTAGGTATTTCTCATCTCTCTTTTCATTTCTCTCTTTATTTGGGTGCATTTTGGGGCTTCTAAGGATAAATAACCTTTTTTGGTAGAAATGACCTAATGTTTGGGGATGTATGTTCTTTGGAATTAATGTATTCTATGTATAAATGTTAAAAAGTCTTAAGAGTGTGTACTTTGGGTTCTAGGTTGACCGAGGGGATTTTTGTAAGTGTTTCTGCATAATATGTCTACTAGATGATTTCACATCATGAAAGGGTTGCATGATGTGAATATGTTGTTGGGATGATGTAATTAACAAGTTAAAAGTGTGAAATTTTTACAAATAATGAGACTAGTTCACATCATGAAAAGTTCCTTCAGTGTTTTTTTAAACCGAGGCAACACCTTTTTCAGCATATATGGATTTCGTGGATTTCACGTCATGAACTCAAGATTCACATCATGTAATGTTTTCAATCTGTATGTTTTTATATGTAACCCATATGATTTTATTTTTATTTGGTTTCAACCTCATCTCTTGAGACCTAGGAGATCTCCCATGCGATTTTGGGGATCTCTGATCCTTTCAGATAGGTTCGTTCAGTGGTTGATCTTTTTTTTGTTGCATTACATTTCTTCGGATAAGTGATCTTTTTTCTTCTTTGTTGTTTTTTGTCACAAAAGTGTCATTGCACTGCATTTTTAGATCTGTTGGTCTTGTGGTATATATTATCTTGATCCTTTCTAGATTATTTGTTTTATCTTTCTCCGAATACAAACCATTGTGTTGGTTATGGTGTGGCGTGCGAATTTATTGAGGTACATGTTGTGTATCTTCTACATCAACTTATTTTCTTGTTTAATTGATTATGAGATGTAAGGATTGATTATAGGGAATCCATTATTGTTTTTCATTCTTCCGTGTTGGTGGATCCCATTGCAAGCGTGTGTGACCCGAGTTTGAGGTAGGCGGTTCTGTCTTTATCCTATGTTGGATGGACTTTATTACCCTAGTTTTATAAATTGTTTTATAAATTAAATGGAATTATTTACAATACAAAAAAATAGTACATTAGAGGAGGTTATTTAGAGGGGGTTCTGCACAACCCCCTCTAAATTCATTTTCTGTAACATTAAAGGGGGTTCTTCACAACCCCCTCTAATCATCAAATTTAGAGGGAGTTATAAACCCCCTCTAAATTAATTTTCTATAAAAAATAGAGAGGTATTATGCAAAACCCCCTCTAATTATAAAATTTAGAGGGGGTTCATAACCCCCTATAAATTTTTTAGCATTGTTTTTTTAATATTTGGTTTGATTTTAGATCTGGTTATATCAAAACCACTGCTAATTTAATAATCAGTGGAAATATATATTATATTAGATTTTAGAGGAGCTATATATATAACATTCATTTGGATATATATATATATAATTGATTTTTTAAAAGTAAATAGTGGGGGTTCACAACCCCTTCTAATTTAAGATATTAGAGGGGGTTCATGAAACTCCGCTAATCCCTTAGATTAGAAGGGGTTTTGAAGCCCCTCTAATTTAAGAAATTAGAAGGTGTTTTGAACCCCCTCTAATTCATGACATTAGAGGGGGTTTTGAACCCTTTCTAATTTAAGAAATTAGAGGGGGTTAAAACCCCATCTAATGATGACATTAGAGGGGGTTTTGAACCCCCTCTAATTGATGACATTAGAGGGGTTTTTGAACCCCATCTAATTTAAGAAATTAGAGGGGGTATTGAACCCCCTCTAATTTATGACATTAGAGGGGTTTGTTAACCCCCTCTAATTCATGAAATTTGATGGGGTTTGTTAACCCCCTCTAATTCATGAAATTTGATGGGGTTATGAACCACTGCAAATCTCTTTGATTATAGGGGTTTTTAAACTCTATCTAAATTTTTATTTATTTTCTAAAATAAATATCATATAAATTCAAATTTTTTAATATATATGTGGGTGTGTGCATGTGTGTGTATATATATTACATAAACACATTATATAAATGTATTTAAATACATTATTACAAATATATATAAGGACATTATATAAATATTTTAAATAAATACTTATACATATAAACAAAAATGTATACATATATATAAATATTTATATATATAATATAAATGCAATTATAAATATATCTATTCGAATTTATAAAATTTATATGTGGTTTTATAAATACTATACATTTATACTATGATTTAAATTATACATATATTATATTAAATACATTTTTATTGTATATTTTTTATAAAATAAATTTATATTATATTATGTATACAAATATATATAATATAGACAATATTAAATATAAATTTACATAAACATATATATTTTATATAATTATATTATATATATATATATATATTATAAATATTTAATTTTATATAAATTTATATATATTATATAATTATTTTACATATATTGTATCATTCCATTTTAATTATAGATTAATTTATTACACACACGCATATATATATATATATGTGTATATCATATAATAATTAATAATATTATTATTACACACACACGTACATAAATGCATTTGAATTGTATACTTATGTATAAATACATTTATATTAGATTATGCATACTAATTTACATAATTTAGGGAAAATTAAATATAAATATAAATATATTATTTTTTATATATATTATATTATATTATAAATATTTTATTGTAAATAAATTTATATGTATTGTATAATTATTTTATGTATATTGTGGTATAGCATATTAATTATAAATTAATTTAGTACACACACACACAGACATATATATATCGTATAATAATTAATAATATTATTGTTACACACACACATACATAAATAGATTTGTATTATATACTTATGTATAAATAAAATTATATTATAAAAATTTAAATATAAATATAAATATAAATATAAATATAATATTTATTTATATTATATATTATATTATAAATATTTTATTATAAATAAATTTATATGTATTGTATAATTATTTTATGTATATTGTAGTATAGCATATTAATTATAAATTAATTTAGTATATATATATCATTTAATTATATTATTTATTTCCAATTATAGGAATTATTTTAATTTTGTGTGTATATATATGTGTGATGGTGATATAATATAAATGTATATAATTATATACATTAATATATAATATAATTGTATTTAATATAATATATGTATAATATATATTATAATTATATTATATCTATAAATACAAAAATATACACACACGTAAATATAAATATATTTATTGATATATGTATAAATATGTATTTATATATATTAAATATACCTAAATATGTATATATATATATATATATATATATATATATGTATATATATATTACACAAATATATTATAATTATACATAAATACATATTATATATAAATATTATACACAAATATATATTATATTATAGAGAAATATTATACATATACAAATATATTATATTATTTATATTTCTAAACACAAATATATATATATATATATATATAATACTTTGGGATATATTTAAATATAATGCAGCGTATCTTATATGCAGAAGCGCGCTCAGCATAGTGGTTTTGTGGTGCGCGCTATATGGAATCAGACTTGGGTTCAAAACTCAGGAGATACATTTTTACGTCAAGGCATGGCGCACACTCCGACACGAGCATGATGAATATGGCGGACAAGGGTGGGGGCGTGCGGGTGTCGGGGGTGTCAAGGGTGGGGTGTGCGCGCGGGTGTTGGGGATGTCAACTGGAGTTAAGGGTGGGGGCGTGCGGGTGTTAACAGGAGCTCGGGGTACAAGGGAGGGAGGACAAGGGTGGGTGTCAAGTTGGGCGCACGGGGTGTGTCTGGGGGTGTCAGGGGGGGCACGGTGGTGTCAAGAGCGCGGTGTCAACAGGTGCTCGTGGGACAAGGGTGGGTGTCAAGGGGGGCGCGGGGGGTGTCAAGGGGGGTGCGAGGGGTGTCCAGGGGTGTGTCGGGGTGTGTCAATAAGTGTCAAGGGGGGCGCGCGGGTGTTAGGGTGTCAAGGGTGGGGTGTGTGTGGGGGTTGGGGATGTCAATCGGAGTCAAGGGTGGGGTGTGCGTGGGGTCGGGGATGTCAACCGGAGTCAAGGGTGGGGGCGCGCGGGTGTCAACAGGTTCTCGGGGGACAAGGGGACAAGGGTGGGTGTTAATGGGTTAGGGTCGGTTGTGTGAAAACCGCCCCTAATGCAATCACCCATTTGGGGAGGTTCAAATCTCCCTTAAATATTTATATTATAGGCGATTTCTTTTATAACTGCTTCTAATGTGGTAAATTTCGAGCAACATTAGAGTGGGTTTAAACCCTCTCTAATGTAACCAGCGCTAAATTCACTATGAATTTAGCAGTGCTTCCTCACAACCGCCTCTACTAACAGTAGGCGGGCACATTAGCAGCAGTTTCCTACAATCGCTGCTATTGTCTTTAGAAGGGGTTATAAGCCCTTCTAAAGTAAAAAAAATAACCCCTTCTAAAGTGGTAATTTTTTTATAGTGTTAATTGTGTGTGTAGAAATAGGTTTTTCAGAAAAGTTTGTTTTCCCCTTATTTTGGTAAAAGAAAATGTATTTTCAAAGCATTGTGAAATGGATTTATGAAACAGTTTTCAAAAAATGGTTTTGATGAAATGGTTTGAAAAATTTAGTACATGGTAATCCTTGGGTACTTAGGTGGAAGGTGTAGTAATAGACCTCATCTATTGAAAATGTCTGGGGGTTTACTCATGGAGTGTTCCTCTGCTTCCTAGTCATGTTGTTCTAGGTACTTGTTAGACATGTTGGTAGGTTCACATGCTGGGGTTTTCCTCTACTCTCTAGATTCAATTCAAATATCTAGAGACTTGATGTGTGTGATTGTCTATGTTTGGGTACGAGTGTCCTAACTAGCCTAACTTGTTGTGATACTTGAGATGGTGTTACTTATTCTTTGGTTTGGACTAATTTGGATTTGATATGATATGTGATACATGATTTTATTTTACTACTTTGATATATGTGAAATTATTTGAAACTATTTAACCTGGATTATTCAAAAATGTGGGAAAAGGGGAAATGTTTTTCCATTCTTTTAATATAAAAACTATTTAATTGATTATCATGTCTTATTTTCTTTAAAGTTGAGAATTGTTTATTTTTTTTATAGAGACTTGATATGGAACACCTTGGTGGAATCCTACTAAGACTTTTTAGCTCACACCTTGTTCACCCCTTTTTTAATGTGTAGACCTTGTTATGTTTTTCGATGCAGAAAAAGGAAAGGTGACACAATAAAGTGGAGAGGTTTTTGTCAGAAGTGTCTGGGTTTCTAGTGGTGAGATAGTGGGAGTTTTCCAACAATTTCACATGGATTAGTTGTTTCGGTTTTAGTTTTCCTTCGTTGTTAGGATTTTACCTTAGAAATTGTTTAGCTACTTTTATGTTGTATCACTTATGATGTTTCTTTTTTGATATGACATGTATTTCTTATTTACTCTTTCATTGTTTCTTCCTTTCGTTCATGTGTGTGTGTGTCATGTTGTCTACTTCGGGTTGGGTGAAATCCTTTCCTCTAGTTTTTTTTATACCTAGGTGCTAGTCACCAACCTGTGGGGATCAGAAACACCCTTTGGGTATGTTACGGTTCAGGTCAGGTACCCATTTGGGAGGGTATTCAGGTCAGGTTCTATCATAGTTTGGTATGAGAGGGAGGTAGAGTTTATAATTTATCTGGTGTCAGGTATACAACTAATTTTGATACCCTCTTCTCATATTCCACCAGTAGAGATGATAGAGATAAATATTCAGTTGGATGATCAGGTGGTGAAAGGTTTGGTTCACCTTAGTGTTTCACCATGGGCAGCCCCTGTGCTCTTTGCTAAAAAGGTGGATGGTTCACTCAGATTGTGTTTGGACTATTGGAAGTTGAACTGGGTAATGATTAAGAATAAGTATCATTTTCCCTGTGTGGATGATTTTTTTTTGACCAGTTAAAGGGGGAAATGTGGTTTTCAATGATCGATTTTCGGTCGGGTTATCATCATCTTAGAGTCTGGGAGTTTGATATACCGAAGACAGATTTCATGATCAAGTATGGTCATTATAAATATCTTTTTATTTCATTTCATCTAACTAATTATCCTGAAGTCTTCATGTATTTGATTAACTATATATTCTATGAGTATCTCAATAATTTTATGGTAGTGTTCATAGATGATGTTTTGGTTTATTCAAGATTTGAGCGCGAGCATGAGCACCATTTTTTTTTGGGTGATGGAGATCCCGAGGAGTCACTGTTTATATAAAAAACTTTCTAAATGAAATTTATAGATCCAAGAATTGAAGCTTTTAGGACACGTGATTTTTTATCATGGCTTATCAATTGATCCTATGAAGGTGAAGGATGTCTTGTCATAGAAAGATTCATAGAACATCTTTAATATTCGGAGCTTCCTTAGTCTTTCTGAATACTATCGATAGTTCATTAAGGATTTCTAAAAGTTGGCATTGCCTTTTATTTCTCTTATGAGAAAAGAGGTAAAATTCTTATGGGATACAAAGTGTTAGTCTTCTTTAGATGAGAATAAACAACTTCTAACATCATCTCCTATTCTGATCTTACTTGATCCCAGGGTAAGGGGTATGTGTTTTTTGTGATGCTTTTGGTGGTGGTCTAGATTGTGTGCTTATACAATATGATCATGTAGTGGCTTACTGCTCTCACTAGTTTTAACCAAATGATAAGAGTTACCCTACTCATGATTTGAAGCCTTCTGTAGTTATGCATGAACTTAAATATTGGTGGAACTATCTTTTGGGGGAGAGATTTATAGTCTTTTCTAACCATAAGAGTCTGAGTTATATCTTTTCTTAGAAATACTTGAATCTCATATAGAGGTAGTGGGTGGATACCTTCAAACATTTGACTTAAAAATTTGCTGCACTCTAGAGAAGGGGAATGTCATTTTAAATTCTCTTATTGGGAAAGTAATATCATAGGTTCTTCTAGAATTAGAGGAGTGTAACCTTATAGAGCTCTTTACTTAGTTTCACCTGAATGATCAAGAGGATGTTTCATGTATGGTTTTGAGAATTTTTCAGTTACCATCATCTATCCTTGAGTCTATTATGTAGGGTTAGTAGAAAGATGATGAATTTAGGGAAATTTAAGAGGCCTTGTATGGTGGGGAGACCTCTTTTAGTTTATCTCTCCCTTCAGATGGTATTCTTTGTTTTGGGGATCGGTTTATCATTCCATTATCTGTGAGGGGATCAGTTTTGTTTAACTATCATAGTTATTCATACTCCATTCATATGAGAACTACGAAGATGTATTATGACATGAGACAAAGATTCTGGCATTTTGGGTATGAATCATGACATTATAGATTATGTGTCCCGTTGTTACACCTATCAACAGATAAAGTATAAACATCTGAAACCTTTTGTTTTGATCCAACCTCTTTTGGTGCCGGTTTTGAAACGGAATGTGTTGTCCAGGGAATTTTTTTTTTTTTTGATTACTACAGACTCCATAAGGAGGAATGTTATTTGGTTGGTGATTGATCAGTTGAAAAAGTCATCTCACTTCATTCTGATCAGGGACACCACAAAATTTGAAGACTGTAATTGTTTCCTGAAAATTTATGTTATATTATTTTATAAACAACAAAACTAAATATCTTTAATAGTGAAGTGGTTAAAAATTGAAATGTGACCTTTGTATTTATACCATTATATAATAATTGGTCAATTATGACCATTGGACAATATGATTGTTGGAAACTATTCTCTTGATAATAATTTCAACGTTATAATTACTATTTATAAGTAGAAATGACAAAAGATAATTAATACAGAAAAGGATAAATGATGGCCTCAACCAGTAGAGTTGGGATGTATGAAGCCTGTTTTTCAGGGCTTGGGAGGGAAGTAGTGTCACTGGGCTTCGTTCTTGACCAATCCAAATCCGAACTTCAACAAGTGAGGATTTAATGAAATCTTTTATGGGAGAAGTTCAAGTTAGTGGAAATTACCACTCAGATAATGTCAGCCAACCCACCCCATGAATCCATCACCATCGCACACCTTACCCTTAGGTCATATATAAGTTCTATAAGGAGTTTTGTTTCAAGCCCTTGGTTACTTATTTTATAATCTCTTTTTATAAATAAAACTATTGTTCCCTCAATTCTATTTTGAGATTATTTTTTCTTAAAAATATGATGAATGTGATAAATTGATTTTTCAGATGGAAATTGTACTTTTTAGAAAATATATAATTGTTATAATAAAATAAGGTATTATGACTAATTTTTATTTTAATGAATTGGTATTATAAAAAAACTTTTCTTTAAATATAAATGATAAAATAATTTTATTTTTTGAAGTGTTAGAAATTTCCCTATGCATTTTCTATCCGCTATTATTTTTAATAATAAGTTTTTTTTATATTTAAAAGTTAAAATTCTAATATTTATATAATTAATATGATAAAATAAATATCATTTTTTAAATAATAATGTCGAAATTAGGTTAGGGTGAATTTATGATAATTTTCTAAAATATTTTGTTTTTAGTGAATAGTAAAAATACAGTTTGAGTTTTTTGGTAAGTTTAATGACATAAAAATTATGTCATATTGATGTAATAATTATTTAACCATAATCGAAAACTCAAATTATGTTATTTTATTAATATCAAATATTTTACTATATTTTAATCATTTTTCAAATATATAATTTACTTTTGAAATTTAAAAATAGAAATGTTTACTTAAAAATGATATTTTGTGGAAACTTTGCTTTTCCTTGCCAAAAAAAGTAATATAAAATTATGGTAGACTATTTTAGGATAAAATTACATAAAATATTATCCAATTGTCCAATACCATGGGTAAATACCATGGGAAATCCCATGGTTTTCTGATTACCAGTACCTAGGTGTCCAATGCCTTTATTTTGGAAATTAATAAACAAATCCCCCTCTTTCGCTATAAATACCCATCCATTTCTCCTTTTTCTTTCATTCACAATTCATAATACATGAATATATAATATTTTTACCTAAAAAGGTTTCCTCAAGCCCCTAAGGTCCCGATATTCAATTTTTAGGAGTTACTCTTCAAGGTAAGAGAAATCTCAACTTCTCTTTTCCTTTCAAGTTCCATTTTTATCTGGTATGTCTTTCAAGTTTATAAAATATTTTCTTATATCTATTTTATTATATCCCCTTACTATAATAATATTATTTTATGAATTTCATACCCTTTCCCCTCTCTTTTTACCATTTTCTAAAACCATGTTTTATACTGTTATACTTCCAAATTTTCTTCTTAAAATTTCTCTCTTTTTCTTAAGAAAATTATCTTTTTGTTTTATTTTTGTGAAAACCAAAACCTATTTAATTTCCAATGGGATTAACATAGATTTAAAAATGATATACTTTATTTATTTATTAACATACATGACACCCTATTTCCCTTTCTATGGGTTTAAAAATACATAATGATCTTTTCTTTAAGAACTTCTTAAAAATGCCATGATTTTGATATGAAACATGTTTCTTTTATTCTCCACAGGTTCTTTATGAAATGTTTTATTATGATATATGTGGATCAAATTAATTAATATATATTAATTGTGTTCCCTAATAGATCCCCAATTCATTGGGTAAATAATTTAATCTCTAGATATGACATGTTTTATGATACCTTGGTGAATAACCTTGGTAATTTTTACGACACCTCGATGACAAACCTTGGTGATGTGATTATAAATGACTAGATTAATTATTGTAGACACATTTCCATGTTATTATTCATGTTATTTTTACTATTATATGTCTCTTTTTCATTTTCTCATTCCTTTATTCCTCAAGTTCTTATTTATATTTTTCAAGATCACATGTAAAATGTTTCCCTTTCTTTCCCTTACTGGGCCTTATTATCACTCTTTCCTTTGATGTATGTCCCTAGGTTATGAGATGTAGTAAATGTATTTAGGATTAACCTATGAAGAATCCTTTCAAGTTTATTAGAATAATTTTTTGTTTTCATGTATTATGTACCTTATTTCCAAGAAACTAAACTTTAAAAGATCCTTTGTTTGTACAATGTAATGTAAAGTTATGTAATAAAAATGCAGGATGTCATGGTTAGTATCAAAGGGAGTTTTATGTAACGACCCAATATTTTTTAATAGAATATCATTTCTTACAAATATTCCATAATAATATGAAAGTGCAACATAATTAACTACTAAGTGCTATGTGACTTTTAAAACATAAGTTTGTCACTTTAATGATGTGAATTTCAAAAATCTAACATACATGGTTGCGATCAGTAAGTTATTTAGAGTCCAACAAGAAAAACTTAATTTTTTGGTGAATAGTAACCTACCATTATGAATAGTAACATACCCTTATGAATATTAATATACCCTAATAAATATTAACCTTACCTGTGATAGTATATAAATAATATTCAAGTGAAAGTATGATATACCTATTCTTTGGAATCAGTAAAAGAATGTTTTAAAAATGTTGTTTTTAGAAAAATTTATGATTTTAATTAAATATTAAATTAATAATATTTATAAAATTATTTTTAAAAAATTTACTTCATTTTATGATTATACACATCGAAAAATGGTTGGGGTGAATTTTTGGGATTTTTCTGAAATACTTGAATTTTTTATGAATAGTGAAATGCGGTAAAATGCCGTATATCAGTTAAATACACTATTCATGACATCACAAGTGATGCAAGACCACTTGTTTCGAACTCACATGGAAAAATTACTATTATTGGTCAAGGAAGACTCACTATTCCTTGTATTGTGGGGAAATAATAAATTAATGAATTTTATATTAAGAAATCCCCTCTCTCCTCCACTATAAAAACCCCCTCTCACTCTCTCTTCTCTTCACTCCTATCAAGCCTTTTTCCTTCTAAAGATTATGTCCAAATACTCTTCCAACCTCCTCTCCAATGTCTAGAAAGTCTTGGTCTCATAAAAAGACCAAAACCTCTCCTTTTAGGAATCTCTCAAGGAAGTTTGGTTCAAGAGGTAAATTCCTCTTTTCAATTCTTTGTTTTTCCTTTCAAGTTAATTTGTATTATTTTTATATTACCTCTCCTTATCCAAATTTTGTGATGACTCTATTAACTTATATGTATTGTAATTTTTTCATGATAGTGGAATAATTTATCATCATCTCTCTCTTTTACCTTCTTTTATACTAGTAGCAAGAACACCATTCGAGATGTGTCAATTTTCCACATTCAGGGACGATGGGCTTTCGATTTCAACTATCATTATCAATTATGGTCATAAAACCATTATTGTTATGGTTTAACCAGATTATTATATATTTAATATAACCTATATAATATTATTTAATCCCTTTGTACAAATGTTATTAAGTTATAAATAAAAATGAGTTCGTTGTAATCAAAACCCACAAATTAACCGAAACAGTTATCATTAAAATTCTATATAATAATTCATCCTCATTCCATGTAACCAAGTTATATAAATGATAAATAACACCTATTTATGATCATAAATAATATTTTAATTCAATTATTTAGATTTACATGAACTCCATTACTTAAAAACAAGTGAACCGATTATGAAAATAAAGGAAATGAACGCTATGAAACGACGAAATTCAATATAATAACTTATTAATAAGGTAATAAATGAACTGAACATAATTATGAAAAACTAAATACATGTCTAATAGGTTCTGAAATAATTTATTAATAAGTATAATTTCATATTCCAGGAGCTTAAGTTCAAGAGCGGAACACGTTCGGATTTAAGGTAAGGGTTTTTCCACCTGAACTTCCTTTTCCAATCGGGTTTTTTTCATTGTCTAATTACCTCAATGAAATTCTTATTTATTATTATATAATCATCAAAAATTATGTGTGATTGTTCTATATATTCACACCAACCAGAATCCTTCTTTATTTTATGTATAGTTACATGTTTTAAAAGGATCTTTCAAAATTGTTTCTGAAATACTAGCCCGATTCAAGGGATTATCTCAACTTCTTACCTATTTTCAAGGGAAATCTATAATATGTTTTTGGAAACCATTATATTTATAAAATAAATCATTTTATTATGAAAATAATATCTTACTTCACTTATGGTTTTATACAAATATTTTTTCCAAAAGAACTCTTCTTTTCAAAATTGAAGAGTATTTATCTCAAAATTGCTTAATGATTTTATAAGAGTATTTTCATTTGATTCAACACTCTTGTTGTTTCTTATGTATTATTTGGTTTAATAATTTATGAATTAATATACCATATTTTATTTAATGGTTTTTTACTAACTCTATTGCGGATGACCTATCCTAAAACCATTCACCATATTACTCGGAATGGTTAGTGTTTTATGTTTAATGATTGGGGAAAGATAGTTACATTTCATATGATAGTTTCAATATGAATGTATATGTTGTTTATGTTTTTCCACACTCATATGAGGAATGAATTGAAATTATTATGTGATGGGTGGAGCCCGCTATAGACCCTCAATGCATTAGTAGTTCTCATGAGAAAAATAGACGTGGAATTGGCTGAGGCCTTTCCCAATGTGATATATGGATTTTGGCTGAGGCCTTAATCATTAGAATTCTTGGCCGAGGCCTTGAAAAAATGTTTCAGAATGTTTGTAATATGCACTTCCCTCATTATGAATCTAGAAATTTAAAGTTCATGTGGTTATTTGACTAGTATAATACCCATTATTATGTTATATTATGGCAATATTTACTCAGATCATATTCCTGCCATTTTATGTTCAAATTTATTTTTAAAGGAATGTGCTTTCAATTATTCACCATGTCTAATGTTTATATTATCTTCCACTGTATTGCTTACTCTTACTGAGCATTTGATCTCACCCCTTTATTTTGTTTCATTTTCTCAGGACATGAAGAAGTAAATTATGAATGACTTTCAATCATAATCTAGGAGTCATGGATGTTTCTAGTAGAATAAATTAGTGTTATTTGTCCCTTCATGATGTAATGATAAACTTATTTATGTATCTTGTTTACAAAATCTACTAAACTACTCAGTCCTTTGGGATTCTTATTTCTTGTATGTATGCTAATAAGGCATCATCTCCGGGAAAATGGGGTCGATTCCTTGCAGTTGGTATCAGAGTAAGTTTAGTAGAAAACTTGGAAACTAGATTTAGCAAACGTATATTAGGGAAGAGTCCCTAAGATAGTATTTGAGGATAAAAGTACAAGAAATTCCTGGTATTTTCGTAAGGAATAGATTATGTGGATCTTTCAAGCAATACATCTCTTTCTGGATACGAGCAGGTAGAGGCGTCTCTGGCACAGATGTACCTAGGAGTGAAAGCTCTGAAAATGAGTTTCGGGCTTGACCCAGGGTATCCTGGTACATGACAACGGGCCTTGATGCACTATTGATTATGAAACTCATAGGTAATATTCTTAGGATAATTCACATTTTCTTTACAAGCCATTATGAAGGATTTAGATGTAAAATTTTCCTCAAAGAAACCATTTTTGATTATGGGATTATCCATTCCTAGGATTTCAATTTGTGATAAGTATTTTTTTAAGTTAATGTTATGCATTATGATTCATAACCTAATATAGTGTATGCAATTATCTAGAAATGGTTCCTAGTGGAAGGAAACACCCTGGTGCATGCTTAAAGGGAAAACGAGTGTGCTACAAATGTGGTCAAAAGGCTATCTTGATAGTGATTTCAAGGGGAAGAAAGAAGAAATTAATGTTCAATGCTAAATTGTCTAGAGATGGGACATTATGCTAATGATTTTCCAAAGCGTCAAGGAAATATGCAACAGAAAAGGCCAAGGGAGCAGGGACAAGCTTATGCGATCACAACTGCTGATATTGAAGTTCCTAATGATGTGGTGGAAAGTACTTTAATCATTTCCTCATACTTATCCAATACTTTATTTGATTATAGATCATCACATTCATTTATATCTTCCCAATTTTCCAAGAAAATTAGATATGTCCAATTTTATTTAATAAAGGATTTATCAGTCAAAACTCCTAGTGGATGTATCATTGCAAAAAAGGCGTGTCAATTAGTCCCCCTCATGACACATAAACATGCTTTAGTTGATAACCTTATCATCATACCAATAGTTGACAATGATATAATTCTCGGTATGGATTGGCTATCGAATTATTATACGAAGATCTATTTCAAGAATAAGGAAGATATAATTTTTGATAATGGTGTAGAATCCCTTATTTTTAGAGCAGAAACCTCACCATGTGATTCTCATCTAGATCCACCCCCAGTAGCTCTACTGAATTCAATTATTAGGGAAGAAGGGAATGAAATAAATATGGGTGAGGAGAAGAGTATACAGATAGAGGACATACCTATTGAGAAAGAATATGTTGATGTCTTTCCAGATGATTTACCTAGACATCCTCCAGAGTGGGAAATTGAGTTTTCCATTGACTTAATTCCTGGTTCAAGGCCCATATCAAAGATGCCTTATAGAATGGCCACTATGGATTTAGTGAAACTAAATAAACAACTAGAGGAATTGAGTGATAAGGGATTTATTTGCCCTAGAATTTCTCTATGGGGAGCCCCTATTATTTTCATTAAGAAGAAAGATGGGTCTATGAGGTTGTGCATTGACAACAGATAGATCAATGCTATTACAATAAAGAATAAGTATCATCTTCCATGAATTGATGATTTATTTGATTAGCTTCATGGAGCCCATTATTTTTCTAAGATTGATCTTCGATCTGGATTTCATCAGTTGCTTATGAGGAAGGAAGACATTCAAAAAATAGCATTTTGAACCAGGTATAGGCATTATGAGTTTACAGTAATGCCTTTTGGACTAACTAATACACCATCTATCTTCATGGATATAATGAACAGAGTTTTCAAGGATTATCTTGATGACTTTGTAGTGGTGTTTATTGATGATATCCTGGTATACTCTAAAAGCTATGAAGATCGTGAAAATCACTTGTGCACTATTCTGAAGACACTTAGAAGAAATAAATTATATGGGAAGTTTAGCAAGTGTGATTTTTGGCTCCAAATAGTTTCCTTTATAGGAAACATTATCTCTATGGATGGAATATCTATAGATCTTGCGAAGACAAAGGTTGTGCAATAATGTCCTACTCCAATGAACGTAATTAAGGTACGTAGTTTTATTGGTTTAGCAGGTTATTATCAGTGATTTATTCAGAACTTCACCCATTTAGCCAACCCAATGACCAAGCTCACACAAAAAGGGGTTAATTTCATATGGAAAAAGGAATTTGAAGAATGTTTTGAAGAATTGAAGAGGGGGTTAGTGAACTCTCTGATCTTAAGCCTACCATTAGGGAATGATGGGTTTGTTATCTATAGTGATGCATCAAATAAAGGACTTGGTTGTGTCCTTATGCAGAATGATCGAGTGATTGCCTATGCATCTAGGCAGCTAAAAATTCATTAACAAAACTATCCAAATCATGATATTGAGTTATAAGTGTTAATGTTTTCTCTAAAGATTTGGAGACATTGCCTCTATGGTGAAAAATGTGAGATATATACAGATCATAAGAGTTTGAAATATATATTCTCATAGAAAGAACTCAACATGAGGCAAAGGAGATGGATTGAGCTACTCAAAGATTATGATTGCACAATACACTACCACCTGGGGAAGAAAAATAAGGTAGCAAATGCTTTGAGAAGAAAGGATCATGGAGTTCTAAACAAGATGAGTGTTGAAAGGGGTCCTTTATTCATGCATCTAGTAAAGATAGATATGGGAATTATCAAAGAAGGTAACACATCACTACTTTTTCAAATGGTTGCCAAACCTTCTTTAATGGAAAGGATAAAATGTTCTTAGGCTGATGATGAGTATTTTTAAAATAAAATTAAAGCTATAAATGATGGGAAGTTGACTGACTTCGTATATGAAGGGGGATTTTGAAATTCGAGAAGAGGCTTTGTCTTCCCACTATTCCTGAGCTAAAGAATGAACTATTGGATGATTCTCATAGCTCTAATTTATCTATACATCCTGGTAGCACAAAGATGTATTGAGATCTCTGAGAAAACTTTGGTGGGTCAATATGAAAAGGGAGATTAATGAATATACATCAAAGTGCCTGGTATGTCAACAAGTGAAGGCTGAGAGGAAAAAGTTTAAGGGGATGATGAAACCACTACCCATACCAACATGGAAGTGTGAGAACATTACCATGTAATTTTTCACTGGACTTGTAACACCCCGACCCTAGAAGCCCAGAGTCGGTTCATTATCACGTATCATTAGCATGATCATAAAAGATCAAGTCTCAAAAGACCGATTATTTTAGTAGCCTTGGAATTACTAGATACATTCATAAGGTTTACATTACATCATAAAATGGAAAACTACAATAATATTGTTTCCATAGACAACATTGAGATCCCATAGACTATCCCTACAGGTCATTCATAATATACTTCTTCGCATCCTGGGAAAAATAAAACATAGAAAGGGGTGAGATCAGATGCTTAGTAAGGATAAAAATATAGTAGAAACTTTAATAAATAAGCATAAACATTTAAGGTAATGTATAAAACTAAAACAAAATCCTTTTAAACTTGAACTTTAGCATAATATTGCAAAGATAAAAATCAAATAATTTCATTTACTTATTCACATGGATATTCTACTAGTCAAATAATCACATGAAATATCAATATCCACTTTCATAATGATGGAATGCATAATGCCAGACTTCATAACCACATAGTCAAGGCCTTGTGCCAAGACTACAAATAAGATTTTGTCAAGGCCCTATGCCAAGACACTAGTTTGTCTCATGAGACCTACTGATGCATCAAGGATCTATAGCAGGATCCACACGTCACTTACTAAGTCCAATGCATTCCTCATATGAAAAGATTGAAACATATCATAAACATTCATATTAAAACGAGCATATGAAATGTAAATATTATAGTACCCCTGATTTCTAGTATGTAACCCTTACTTGATTCTTTTCTTGGTTGTAAAAGTTATGGGTGGTGTATGGGAGAATCGGTAGATCTTGGAGTGAATTTGGAAGCAAAGGGGAAGGCGCACGGGCGGCGCACGGTTGGTCAAACCGTGCGGCCAAACCGTTCGTGTCTGACTGGGGAGACAGTGGCTTCCGCATGGTCAGCGCACAGTTAAGGGAAACCGTGCGATGAGTCTGTGCATGAAGGATGGATGAGGCAGAAGATAATGCATGGTTAGCGCACAGTTTGTCAAACCGTGTGGACTAACCGTGCGGTCACTTAAAATTAGATCCTAAAATTGTGGATCTAACACGTTTTGACTTTAATTGCCTTGTTTAAAGATTCTAAGTGACCCTAACTCAGGATCACTCTCCCTTGAAGGTTGGAAAACTTCTCCCAAGCATTCTGGAGGTGATCTGAAGGCTTCTCTTGGCGAATTAAATCCGAATTCTTAAGGTATGTGATCGTTCTTGATCATTTTCTTAGATTTATTTAGATCTACTTCTCCTATTCTCTTGTTTTCTTAGATCTACACCCGTTATGGGTATATCTAAGGGTTTGGATGCCAAATATGACAATATTTGGTCTTGGTTGTGTTAGGATAAGATATCTAAGGAGGGTTTTTGGAGTTTTGACCCGGTGTTCTTGAGCGTTCTTTGTTTGTGGCTTGGTTTTGCCCAATTTGTTAAGGTAGGTGGCTTCACTCTCGATTCCTCTTTCTTAGAACTTGAAGGCTTAGTTCAAATTGATTTAATTTCTTGGTTTTGATTGTGAAATTGTGGTGCAAATCATGTTATAAATCTTCTTTAGTAATGATTTATGGGTTTTGATGAAATTGTGGAAATTGAAAGAATGGTTTGTGAAAAGTGTTTTGGTTTCTTGATTTTAAAATAGTGATTTTAAAATATGGATTTCTGGTATTTGGAAAATAGTTTGTGGGGAAAATGTTTTCAATAAAATGGTGTTTTATTGAAATGGTTTTGGCATGGTTAAAATGGTGTGGTTTTGGGCATACTTGGTGTGTGTGTTCATATTTCATTTACGAGGCTTGGTTGAAATATGACCTTGTGCTCGATGCCAAAGGTGTAATGGAACATGGGGAATAATTACATTGTGACGACTTGTTAGATCGACGAGAAACCTCTCATGAGTATGGAACTTTCATAATGATGCATGTATAGTGGATTTCATGGGTTGTGAAATGGTTGGTTGTGTGGATTTGTGAAATGGAATGAAAGTGCCAAAATGGAAATGTTAATTTGATTGGGAAACTTTTCTTGGTTTCTTTTGTTGGAAAATGTTTTTTTTTGGAAAATGTATTGACATGGAACTTTCTATATTGTGAACTGTTTTGGAATGGTTTTATATAAATTGTTTTATATAAATGTGCTAACATGTTTTATCCTAGAGGCATGGGTTGGGATGTCATCGGGGAAAACCTACTGAGTTTCATTACTCACCCCCTGCTTTGGCACGATAGTGATTTTACATATGTCATATATCAGGATGTTGGAAAAGGTAAAGTGTCACACGTTTATAGCACTACTTCGTGACTCTTGGGCTAGTTCGTGATGTTGGAGCTTGGATCTTGTGGTGCATGGAGTTGGGTTGTCATCTTTGAGTCTTGTAGTTGTCTTTCTGTTGTTTACTCTGATTTGGTTTTGTACTCCATTGTTGCACTTTGTTGGGTTATTATGAAAATAATGGTTGAGTTGTTTTGGTTTTAAATCATGCATCATATAGTGGTTTCTTGGAGATATTTATCTAGTTTGCTTTGTTTGTTGGATGTTTTCAGTTAAAGGGGTAAATCATCCCCCATGTATTTTGAAACCCTTTGGCATTTATTTCTATCCTTTGGCACCTCGAGGATGCCTCTTAAGGCCAAGTAATGACTCATTACACTTTCAATCCAATGAGAATTGGCGGGTCATTACATATACTTTATCTATAAACCATGAATGGTATAAAAATAACACATCCACAGTCAAACATATCACAAAAAATTAAATATAGTATAAAGTAATTTTATCATAATAAACCAAACTCGATCAAGAATAATATCCCATAAAGGATGTTGACATAGTTGAAAATGATCAGTAAAAATCTTTGAGAGAAATATCCCTTTTTCATGAAAACATTTAAAAGTCTTGTTGTTTATCAAGAAGCTGTTTAAAATAGATTTTTGAATCAAAGTGTCACATACCACTTTGAAACTTTTAAAAGGAATTTCAATTTTAAAACATTAATGTCCATATAAATAAAACCTTAAAACCATTTTTTAAACATGGTCATTAATGAGAAAGATTTAGAAGAATAAATTTTTAAAACATTTAAAATGATATTTTAGTTAGAGTTCATAACCAAATGATAGATGCTTGAATAAAAATAATTGAGTTAATAAAAACATTATAATATCATGAGAATAAAGGGATTCATGATATACTATGTCAAATTACAGTATATAACCCAAATAAAAGTGAATTGGAGCATAACAACAAAGAAGTCTCAATGGAATGTAAGTTGAGATGAATTCCTTTATAAAGACTGTATCCTTAGGTTAAGGATAAATCAATGACATAATTGTATGTGAAAAATATAAATACACTAAATATTATTGGATATTAAGTGTAAATAAATCAGAGGATATTCACACATATTCTTTTAAAAACAACACCAATGAAATGGATGTTTAACTCAATGAATAGAAATTGAGTTAAAATTACTCTTATCAAGTTTATAATGATGACTTGAGAATTTATCAATGGATTTATTATGTCTATCAAAAGTATATCCACACAAATGGGAGTGGAAATAACTATATAAGTAAATAAATAGTGATTTCAGACATAATCTTGGAGTAAAGTAATCAATGAAGTTTTCATAAAATCGAATGAGTGGAAATTGAAATTTGAAATTCCCTTACCGATTTGGTAACATACGAAACATACACCCCATGAAAGAAGGATCATAAAAAGATGATGTAAATACCCATAAATTAAAGTATATTATGCAAACCATATAATCATGGTCAGTACATACATCACACAAAAGGTAATAATGGAAAATATAGCATGAATCTCACGGAAATAAAAGTGAGATGAAAACCCCTTACATTGTACTTTTCCTTGGTCGAGGGTAGGTTAACCTCATTTATAAGGGTGAAATAATTGTTATTAAATTATAAAATAATCATATACATTAATATTATATCATATATGATCTTTTAACATTGCTTTGTTAATAATATCTTAGTATTATCGTCGTTTCGGGTGTTAACCGATTATTTTTCCTTTATATGCTTTGTTACGTAAGTAATGTTTGTTATGGATAGGATATATCTTATTCATATTAAGAATTATATTAAGTCTTTAAGCATTGTTTTTAATCATCTAATGATAATTAGTCTTGAATGGATATGATGGGGAGTGAATCTCATCGTGTTCATGGAGACGGTAATCCGTACGTATGCACGAGCGACAATATCATTATTTTGATATTAAAATAATATATAATTGAATGTTATATCATATATAAAGAATCATTATCATTTTATATTTATTATTTACATCAATTACATGTCATTATTGTACCCATCCAAAAAATAATGTATTGAATAATAATTACACCACGATGTGGAGACGGTAAGTCGTACGTATGCACGTATGGTGACATGTCATTCAAAAGATGGATAGAATAATGAATATGGTTGTACCATATTTATAATAACATCACAGTATAAATAAGATACTGGGGTTATTATTTTAGAATGGAAACAACAAAGAAAAAGGAAGTGGAAGAATAAAGGAACTTGAAAGAGGTGATGAAATATTTACCTCTTCTTCGGGTACTTCCTTTTGATTTGGTCAAAAGGGATTCATATGTTGGATTTCTAACTAAATAAAGGCCTATAGGATGAAGGGAGGATAGTTGAGATGGTATTTGGGTAGGGTTTGGCCAAGAAAAATGGCTTTGAATGTGTGAATTAGAGAGAAGGGGAGTGCCCTTTTATAAGAGGGGTGAGGGGCACCTTAGGAAAAGATAGAAATATTATTTTATAATAAAATAATTTTTGGTTTCTAATGGCTCCAAAATAAATTATTTAAAGGATAAGGTTGGTATGGGTCAAAAATCACTCAACCAATAAGTTTTATACAGTTTTGGGTCACTATATTAACCTTATCTTTTAGATTTAACTCTTAGTTAAATAGTTTGACATTTACCATGTCTCTTTGTATTTTTATATTATTTGGTTAATAAACTTACTATATACTTCCAAGATAACCCCAAGTGGTTCATTAATGATACACCTATAATTATATAATTATTTTGGCCGAACCTTAGATTTTTAGGAATATAATATCAATTAATAATATAATATTTGTTTTAAAAACTCTCTTATGTCAATTTTGACACTATTTGGTATTTTGTTTTTCCTAAATTCATAACAGCATTATTACTTCAAAAAAATTCATCTAAAAAACCCCAATATGTCATATTAACCCATAAAATTAGTTTAGTTCATAAAAAGTCTCAAATTACATTAATTTGGATATTTATAATATCAAATATTTTAACATTTCATTAATTAGGTAATTACTGCATCATCATTGTGTCATAAATAAATTAAATTATTAAATTTCTAAAAAATATAAATAAAATACTATTATGTAGTAAATATTTTTATATTTCTAATGAATATTTATAATAGAATTTATATTATGTATAACCCTATATTAAAAATGGTTTAGTTATTAAGCTTTGAATTTAACACTTTTAACTCTTCTTTGAATTAAATAATAATAAATTTCCAAATATGATCCAAGTGGACCTAAAGGATCATATTTTATTCCTAAGGTTTTTTTTGGTCTAATTACACTTATCCAATAGAATTATGACATGTGGTAGGGTAATAATAATATCATTTTTACCCTTAATTACCCTATTTACTTTTAACAGTGGTAAATAAAAGTCAAAAGTTATTATTCACCAAAAAACATTTTTATATTATTGAACCACATTTTACTTACTGATACCAACCGTGTCTATATTATTTTTAAAATTCAATTCACAGAAGTGGTAAAATTAAGTTTTATTCAAATTAGCAAATGCTCCTAGGAGGTGGGTAAAAGACGGTTAAAAGTTCAATAAAAATTTTATATATCTAAAATTATTATAAATTAACTCTAATGAATTACATTGAACTTATATAGGTATTATGTATCTATTTTGATATAAAATAAACTTAAATAAAATAAATAATTATTTAAATAAAAATTCAGTTTTAAACTATAACTCAGTGTTTTTCACTATTCATCAAAAATTGAAAGTTTTCAAAAAAATACAAAAAAAAATCACCCTAAGCTAATTTTGATATTCCAAATCCAAAAATAAAGTCCATTCTGAAAGATAAAATTTATAAAATTTCAAAAAGTGGGTATTACTATTCATAACAGTTAGTTTGATTGGTCGTGGTGTGTTAGAATCTCGAAGTTGCGTACAATGCAAGCTATTACATTATTCAAAGGTAAATGTACCGTGTAAGCTTAGGGTGTTACATTATTCCCCCCTTTTGGAAATTTCGTCCTCGCAATTTTTAAAATTGGGCTTGGGAACACAATTGAAAGTCCCACATCAGAAAAAGAGTCAATAAAACTATCACTTTAAAAGAAAGAAAGAGAAGTACAAAGGTCACCCGAGATAACCCTTACTAGGATTCCATGTAAGAAAACATGGATATGAAAGATAAACTAAGTTTCAAGTTCTGATGGAGAGGTATAGAAAACATTATCAGGAGAAAGTTAAAAATAAGAAAACCACAAACATATGATGGGACAAATTGTCATTAGTTTTCCAGTAGGAAAAGTAAAGAGACATCATTTTTTTTAATTTAAGTTACATTTCATAAAGATGAGGAATTTATTTATGATGTTGAATAATAACATAAAGAGATATACTTACTTTTTATGTAGAGTTTCATTCTTTAATAAATTTCTACCACTAACTCATTTTTTTCAAACGATGAGTATTCAAGATGACTTGGTCACACCAGAAGAGTTAGAATCAACTTCTATAGAATCACATGATCCACAAAGGATAAACTATATTGACCTTGTCTTTAGAGATTAATCATAACCAAAATGGCTAGTACAAGATCATATGATCCCCCAAATGGATATTTCTTTAGAGAAAGAAACACTAATCTTAATTTTCTAAAATTAAACCAACAATACCCCAATGTTAAATAAATATCATTCAATAAACAATTGTCCTTAAAATCCTTCAATATAATCCAAACTAATATTGAAACCCAAAACTTAGAAGAATTTGGTTATGTAGTCTTCCGCATTAAATTGTATCTCCAAATGAAATCGACTACTCTTAAAGTCACATACTTAAAAGTAATTAACCTAATCACATATTCTCTATTATAGGTTAATCATTTCCATAAATAACCTAAATCACTATAAATCCACAATAAAAACATAGTTAAAAATCCACCATTACTCCTCAAATGAAATCTCATGGTATTCTATTTTCCTTAGTCATATAGAGTTCCCAACAGAGCGAACGTCTTCCAAAATAACATTTATCACTTAATCACCAAATAATTTTCCTATAGTAAGGGTATTCATTTGATAAGACATAAGATCCCAAATCAATTTATTATTGATCAATAAAATCATTTAAATAAAAAATAATTAGTCACACTAACTAGTGACTTCACGTAGTCCAGTGGTAGGCGATAAATCCCAATTGCACTCTGGTTGTGGGTTTGATTCCCACAGCTTTGTCTGATGCGATTAGTTGTCACACGGTCTGCGTGTTGTCCTTTTTCAAAAACTATATTTTATAAAATTACCAAAATGATATAAATTCTTCAAAATAACCATAACATAATTTAACCACAAATTTTATCTCATACCTTGTATTTTCATCCCAAAATATAATAACTTGTAATTACCTCAAACCCAATGATCATATAAACCCAAATGGTTATTTATAACTATATTCACAAGAGAAAAGATAATTATTCCTAAAATATCATTTTCACATGACAAACTGCAGGGTTACAAATACAAGAGAAAGTTATTCCAAAGTAATCCCATCAACAAGGAGCACTAATACTTTTAAACATTTCTCCAACCATTTATTTCCACATAGCTTATTCTTTGACCAAAAAAAATATCCTATAGAATAGGGAATTCACTCGGGTAATGGCCAGGTCCCCTACATTTATGGAAAATGACTGTAAATGGATTCTTGGGACCATTTTTATTTTCTTTCATAGTACTCTTCATTTTTCCTAGGAAATTCTTTACTTTATGTCCTTATTTCCCACACGTAAAGCATTTCTTTGTTCCATTGAGACACTTTCCTGGGTGTCTCCTTCCACATTTCATGCATGATGGAAATTGATGATTCTTTTCTCCATGGTCTCTACTGTTGGAGCTCTTATCATTCATCACCTTTATCTTCTTTTTTGAGTCTGGGAGTTGGTTAATATATATGTTGTTGATCATATTTTTGGAAAATGTATTTGGCATGAACATGATATCTTTTACACCTATCAACATTCCATTTTGTTTCTCATTTCCACCACCGTTCCCACCTTGTACATCATGCTCAAAGTTACTATGACTTCCTTGGAATCTAGCCATTGACTAAAACCAGAAAGCATTGTGTGAGTAACAGTAGTCATAAAATCATTTAGAGAATATCATTACCCCGTATTTTCAATTTGAAACACATTAGGATTAACCAAGGTCATTTATTCTCATCTTATATTAAAATCCTTCAAATCAGTTGCTAAAGAAAATATAAATTATCCTATTCATATCCCCTGGGAGTGTCGTAACCAAGAGTACAGCAAGGTCCATTGTCGTGCACCAGTTCTCGTTTGAGTCTAGCTCAAAGCGGTGTTTTCAGATTTTACCCCTAGGTACATCTGTTCCAAATCCACCTCTACCTGCTCGTATCCAGACAGGGATGTATTGCTTGGAAAACTCACAAAATATCTACAATACTGAAATTTTAGGAAGTTCTTCTATACTAATCCTTAAATTCTATCTTAGGGCTATGTGCTCTAATCAGAGTTTATCTAAATCTAATTTCCAAGGTTTTTACTAAACTTCCTCTGATACCAACTGTAATGCCCTGACCCTAGAAGCCCAGAGTTAGTGCATTATTACGTATCATTATCATGATCATAAAAAGATCAAGTCTCAAAAGACCAATTATTTTAGTAGCCTTGGAATTACTAGATACATTCATAAGGTTTACATTACATCATAAAATGGAAAACTACAACAACATTGTTTCCATAGACAACATTGAGATCTCATAGACTATCCATGTAGGTCAGTCATAATATACTTCTTCGCATCCTAGGAAAAATAAAACATAGAAAGGGGTGAGCGCAGATTCTTAGTAAGGATAACAATATAGCGGAAACTTTCATAAATAAGAACAAACATTTAAGGAAATGTATAAAACTAAAACAAAAGCCTTTTAAACTTAAAATTCAGCATAATATGGAAAATTCAAAAATCAAATAATTCCATTTACTTATTCACATGGATATTCTATTAGTTGAATAATCACATGCAATATCAATAGCCACTTTCACAATGATGGAATGCATAATTCTAGACTTCATAACCACATAGTCAAGGCCTTGTGCCAAGACTACAAATAAGATTTTGTCAAGGCCTTGTGCCAAGACACTAGTTTGTCTCATGAGACCTACCGATGAATCGAGGAGCTATAGTGGACTCCACCCATAACTTACTAAGTCCAATGCATTCCTCATATGAAAAGGTTAAAACATATCATAAACATTCATATTAAAACTAGCATACAAAATATCAATACTTTATCCATAAACCATGAATGGTATAAAAATAACACATCCATAGTCAAACATATCACAAAACCTTAAATATAGTATGATGGATTTGTATCATAATAAACCAACCTCAATCAAGAATAATATTCTGTAAATTATGTTGACATAGTTGAAAATGATCAGTAAAAATCTTTGAGAGAAATATACCTTTTTCATGAAAACATTTAAAAGTCTCACTGTTTATCAAGAAGTTGTTTAAAATAGATTTTTGAATCAAAGTGTCTCATACCACTCTGAAACTTTTAAAAGGAATTTTAATTTTAAAACATTAATTTCCATATAAATAAAACCTTAAAACCATTTTTTAAACATGGACATTAATGAGAAATATTTAGAAGAATAAATTTTTAAAACATTTAAAATGATATTTTAGTTAGAGTTCATAACCAAATGAGAGATGCTTGAATAAACATAATTGAGGTAATAAAAACATTATAATATCATGAGAATAAAGGGATTCATGATATACTATGTCAAAGTACAGTATATACCCCAAATAAAAGTGAATTGGCACATAACAACAAATAAGTATCAATGGAATTTAAGTTGAGATGAATTCCTTTATAAATATTGTATCCTTAGGTTAAGGATAAATCAATGATATAATTATGTGTGAAAAATATAAATACACTAAATATGATTGGATATTCAGTGTAAATAAATCAGAGGATATTCACACATATTCTTGTAAAAACAGCACCAATGACATGGATGTTTAACTCAATGAATAGAAATTGAGTTAAAATTACTCTTTTCAAGTTTATACCGATGACTTGAGAATTTATCAATGGATTGATTATGTGTATCAAAATTATATCCACACAAATGGGAGTGGAAATTACTATATAAGTAAATAAATAGTGATTTCACAAATAATCTTGGAGTAAAGTAATCAATGAAGTTTGCATAAAATCAAATGAGTGGAAATTGAAATTTGAAATTCCCTTACCGATTTGGTAACATACGAAACATACACCCCATGAAAGAAGGATCATCCAAAGATGATGTAAATACCCATAAATTAAAGTATATTATGCAAACCATACAATCATGGTCAGTACATACACCACACAAAAGGTAATAATGGAAAATATAGCATGAATCTCACAGAAATAAAAGTGAGATAAAAACCCCTTACATTGTACTTTTCCTTGGCTGAGGGTAGGTTAACCTCCTTTATAATGGTGAAATAATTGTTATTAAATTATAAAATAATAATATACATTAATATGATATCATATATGATCTTTTAACATTGCTTTGTTAATAATATCTTAGTATTATCGTCGTTTCGGGTGTTAACTGATTTGTTTTCCTTTATATGATTTGTTACAAAGAAATATTTGTTATGGATAGGATGTATATTATTCATATTCAGAATTATATTAAGTCTATAAGAATTATTTTTAATCATCTAATGAAAATTATTCTTGAATGGACATGTTGGGGAATGAATCTCATCGCGTTCATGGAGACGGTAATCCGTATGTACGCACGAGCGACAATATCATTCTTTTGATATTAAAATAATATATAATATAATGGTATATCATATATATAGAATAATTATCATGTTATATTTATTATTTACATCAATTACACATCATTATTGTACCCATCCAAAAAAATAATATATTGAATAACAATTACACCACGACGTGGAGACGGTAAGCCGTACGTACGCACGTATGGTGACATGTCATTCAAAGGATGGATAGAATAATGAATATGCTTGTACCATATTTATAATAACATAAAATTATATATAAGATATTGTAGTTATTATTTTAGAATGGAAACAACAAAGAAAAAGTAAGTGGAAGAAGAAAGGAACTTGAAAGAGGTGATGAAATATTTACCTCTTCTTCAGGTTCTTCCTTTTGATTTGATCAAAAGGTCTCCTTATGTTGGATTTCTGACTAAAGGCCTCTAGGATGAAGGGAGGAAAGTTTAGAGGGTATTTGGGTAGGGTTTGATCGATCTAAATGGCTTTGAAGGTGTAAATTAGAGATAAGGGGGAGTGCCCTTTTATAAGAGGGGTGAGAGGCACCTTAGGAAAAGATAGAAATATTATTTTATAATAAAATAATTTTCGGTTTCTAATGGCTCCAAAATTAATTATTTAAAGGATAAGGGGGGGATGGGTATAAAACCACTCAACTAATAGGTTTTAGATAGGTTAGGGTCACTATATTAACCTTGTCTTTTAGATTTAACTCTCAGTTAAATAGTTTGACATTTACCATGTCTCTTTGTATTTTTATATTATTTAGTTAATAAACTTACTATATACTTCCTAGAGAACCCCAAGTGGTTAATTAATGATACACCTATCATTATATAAGTCTTTTGGCCAAACATTATATTTTTAGAAATAGAATATCAACTAATAATATAATATTTGTTTTAAAAACTCTTTTATGTCAATTTTGACACTATTTGGTATTTTGTTTTTTCTAAATTCATAAAAGAATTATTACTTCAAAAAAAATTAATCTAACCAACCCTAATATGTCATATTAAAATATAAATTTATTTTAATTCATAAAAAGTCTCAAATTACATTTATTTGGATATTTATAATATCAAATATTTTAATATTTCATTAATTAGGTAATTAATGCATCATCATTGTGTCATAAATAATTTAAATTATTTAATGTCTAAAAAATATAAATAAAATACCATTATGTAGGAAATATTTTTAGATTTTTAATGAATATTTATAATCGAATTTATCTTATGTATAACCCTGTATTAAAAATGTTTTAGTTATTAAGATTTGAATTTAACACTTTTAACACTTCTTTGAATTAAATAATAATAAATGTCCTAATCAAATCCAAGTGGACCTAAAGGATAATATTTTATTCCTAAGGTTGTTTTTGGTCGAATTACACTTATTAAATAGAATTAGGACATGTGTTATGGTAATAATAATACCATTTTTACCCTTAATTACCCTATTTACTTTTTACCGTGGTAAATAAAAGTCAAAAGTTACTATTCACCAAAAAATATTTTTATCATATTGAACCGCATTTTACTTAATGATACCAATAGTGTCTATAGGATTTTTGAAATTAAATTCACAGAAGCGGTAAAATTAAGTTTTATTCAAATTTTCAAATGCACCTAGGAGGTGGGTAAAAGACGGTTAAAAGTTCAATAAAATTTTTATATATCTAAAATTATTATAAATTGAATCCAATGAATTAAATTGAACTTATATAGGTATTATGTATATATTTTGACCTAAGATAAACTTAAATAAAATAAATAATTATTTAAATAAAAATTCAGTTTTAAACTATAACTCAGTGTTTTTCACTATTCATCAAAAATTGAAAGTTTTCAGAAAAATACCAAAAATTCAACCTAAGATAATTTCGATATTCTAAATCCAAAAATGAAGTCCATTCTGAAAGATAAAATTTATAAAATTTCAAAAATTGGGTATTACTATTCATAATAGTTAGTTTGATTGGTCGCGGTGTGTTAGAATCTCAAAGTCGCGTACAATGCAGGCTATTACATTATTCAAAGGGAAAAATATTGTGGAAGCTTGGGGTGTTACTGGACTTCCAAGGACATCTAGAAGAAACAATTCTATATGGGTCATTGTGGATCATCTTACAAAGACATCTCACTTTATCGCGATTTGAGAGGACTTCTCATTGGATGAACTTGCACGGATTTACATCAAAGAAGTGGTAAGGCTGCATGGAGTACCACTATATATTGTATCCAACCGTGATCCTAGATTCACCTTGAAGTTTTGGAAAAGTCTCCAACATGCTCTAAGCACTGAACTGAACTTCAGTACAACCTATCATCCTCAAACTGATAGCCAATCTGAGCAGACTATTCAAACACTGGAAGACATGTTGAAAGCATGTTCTATAGAATTCAAAGGAGGATGGGACCAACATCTTCCACTGGTTGAATTCTCCTACAACAATAGTTTCCACTCGAGCATCTGAATGGCACCATATGAAGGCCTTTATGGGAAAAGGTGAAGAACACTGGTGTGTTGGGATGAAGTCAGTAAGCGTAAGCTGCTAGGACCTGAAATGGTCTAAGAAATGGTGGAGAAGGTGAAAACCATTCAGTAGCATATCAAGGTAGCCCAAAGTCGACAGAAGAGTTATGTGGATAACCATCGACGAGACCTTGAATTAAAATTTGGAGACCTAGTATTTCTACGTATATCTCCAGGGAAGAAATTCATGAGGTTTGGGAAGAAAGAAAGCTAAGTCCCAGGTATATCGTCCCCTTCGAGATCCTTGATCGAGTCGGAGTTGTGGCCTATCAACTAGCACTTCCACCTACCATGTCGAAAGTACATGATGTCTTTCATGCATCCCTCTTAAATAAGTACATACCATACCCTTCACACGTACTCTCTTCAGAGGTGGTACAGTTGGAGGATGATCTTTCCTATGAGGAGAAGCCAGTGAAAATCTTGGATCGCAGAGACAAAGTTCTACGCAACATGACTACTCATCTGGTCAAGGTACTATGGCGAAACCATAAGTACAAAGAGGCAACATGGGAACTAGAGGAAGTAATGAAGGAAAAGTACCCCCATCTGTTTTTTTCCTAGTTTGTAAAATGAAATTTCGAGGGCGAAATTTCTGAAGGGGGGAAGAATGTAATGACCCAATATTTTCCAATGGAAATTCCTTTCTTATAAATATTTCATAATCACATGAAATCACAACATAATTAACTACTAAGTCCTATGTGACCCTTAAAACATAATTTTGTCACTTCTGTGATGTGAATTTCAACAATCTGACATACATGGTTGTGATCAGTAAGTTATTTGGAGTCCGATAAGAAAAACTTAATTTTTTAGTGAATAGTAACCTACCCTTATGAATAGTAACATACCCTTATTAATAGTAATATACCCTAATGAATAGTAACCTTACCTTTGATAGTATATAAATAATATTCAAGTTAAAGTACAATATACATATGCTTTGGAATAAGTAAAAGAATGTTTTAAAACTGTTGTTTTTATAATAAATTATGATTTTAATTAAATATTAAATTAATCATATTTAGAAAATTATTTTTAAAAAATGGAATTCATTTTTGGATTCTACACGTCGAAAAATGTTTGGGGTGAATTTTTGGGATTTTTCTGAAATACATGAATTTTTTTATGAATAGTGAAATACGGTAAAATACCGTATATCAGTTAAATACACTATTCATGACATCACAAGTGATGCAAGCCCACCTGGTTCAAACTCACTTGGTAAAATTACTATTATTGGTCAAGTAAGACTCTATATTCCTTATCTTTTTGGAAAATAATAAATTAATGAATTTTATATTAAGAAATCTCCTCTCTCATCCACTATAAAAACCCCCTCTCACTCCCTCTTCTCTTCACTCCTCTCAAGCCTTGTACCTTCCCAAAATTCTATCCAAATTCCCTACCAACCTCCTCTCCCACTTCCATCAAGCCTTGGTCTCATAAAAAGACCAAAACCTCTCCTTTAAGGAGGCTCTCAAGGAAGTTTGGTTCAAGAGGTAAATTCCTCTTTTCAATTCTTTTTCTTTCCTTTCAAGTTCATTTGTTTTCTTTTTCTATTACCTCTCCTTATCCAAATTTTGTGATGAATATAGTACCTTATATGTACTGAAATTTTTTCATGATAGTTTAATAAGTTATCATCATCTCCCCTTTTTACCTTCTTTTATACTAGTAGCAAGAACACCATCTGAGAAGTGTCAATTTTCCAAATTCAAGGACGATGGGCTTTCGATATCTATTATCATTATCAATTCTGGTCATGAAACCATTATTGTTATGGTTGAACCAGATTATTATATATTTAATATAACCTATTTAATATTCTGTAATACCTTTTTACAAATGGTATTAATTAATAAAGAAAAATGAGTTCGTTGTAATCAAAACCCACAAATTAACTGAAACAGTTATCATTAAAATTCTATATAATAATTCATCCCCATGACATGTAACCAAGTTATATAAATGACCAATAACACCTATTTATGATCATAAATAATATTTTAATTCAATTATGGAGATTTACATGCACTCCATTACTTAAGAACAAGTGAACCGATTATGAAAATATACGAAACGAATGCTATGAAACGATAAAATTCAATATAATAACTTATTAATAAGGGCATAAATGAACTAAACAGAATTATGAAAAACTAAATAAATTTATAATAGGTTCTGAAATAAGTTTTTAATAAGTATAATTTCATATTCTAGGAGCTTATGTTCAAGAGCGGAACATGTTCGGAGTTAAGGTAAGGTTTTTTTCACCCGAACTTCCATTTCCATTCGGGTTTTTTTCATTGTCAAATTAACTCAATGAAATTATTATGTATTATTATATAATCATCATAAATTCTATATTAGTGTTCTATATATGTACACCAACCATAATCTTTCTTTATTTTATGTATAGTTGCATGTTTTGAAAGGAGATTTTAAAATTGTTTTCGAAATACAAGCCCGATTCAAGGGATTATCTCAACTTCTTACCTATTTTCAAGGGAAATATCTAATATATTTTTGGAAACCATTATATTTATAAAATAACACATTTTATTATTAAAATAATAAATTACTTCACTTCTGGTTTTATACAAATATTTTTTTCCAAAAGAACTCTTCTTTTCAAAATAGAAGAGTATTTATCTCAAGATTGCTTAATGATTTTATAAGAGTATTTTCATTTGATTCAATACTATTGTTGTTTCTTATTTATTATTGGGTTTAATTATTTATGAATTTTTCTAAAATATTTGATTTAATGTTTTATGACTAACTCTATTGTGGATGATCTATCCAAAAACCATTCACCATATTACTTGGAATGGTTAGTGTTTTATGTTTAATGATTGGGGAAAGATAGGTACATTTCATATGATATTTTTAATATGAATGTATATGTTGTTTATGTTTATCCCCACTCATATGAGGAATTAATTGGACTTTTTGTGTAATGGTTGGGGCCCTCTATATCCCCTCGATGCATCGGTAGGTCTCATGAGACAAATAGACGTGGAATTGTCCGATGCCTTTCCCAATGTGATATATGGATTTTGGTTGAGGCCTTAATCATTAGACGTCTTGGCTGAGGCCTTGAAAAAATGTTTCAGAATGTCCGACATATGCAATTTCTTCATTATGAATATAGAAATTGAAATTTCATGTGTTTATTTGACTAGTAGAATACCCATGATTATGTTATATTATGGAAATATTTACTTGGCTCATATTCCTACCATTTTATGTTCAATTTTATTTTTAAAGGAATTTGCTTTCAATTATTCACCATGTCTAATGTTTATATTATCTTCTTCTATATTTCTTACTCTTACTGAGCATTTGATCTCACCCTTTCTTTTGTTTCATTTTATCAAGACATTAAGAAGTAAATTATGAATGACTTGCAAGCATAATCTAGGAGTCATGGATTTTTCTAGTGTAATAAATTAGTGTTGTTTTTTCCTTCATGATGTAATGATAAACTTATTTATGTATCTTGTTTCCAAAAGCTACTAAACTAGTCGGTCCTTCGGGATGCTTATTCCTTGTATGTATGACAATAAGGCACTGGCTCTGAGAAACTGGGGTCGGGTCCTTACAATTTATTTATTTATGTAAATTAGGATTTGAAAACTTTAGGAAGAACCTTAGAGATAAGTTTAATATCCTATTATTTTGGTAAAATATCAATTAAGTGGTTTTCGAGAAAAGAAATATTTTTCTAGATACAAACAAGTGGATGTGGTTTTGTAATAAATAAAACTAGGGGTAATAACTCCGACAAGGTGTGTTAGGATTTACTCGATATAAACTAGCACATAACAACGAGCTTTACTGTGCATTTATTTCGACACTCTTGAGGGATATTATTTGGTAAAATATAATCTTTTTATGAACCATTATGAGTGATATATATAAAATGTAATTATTGTTAATGAATAACATACATATGTTTTAAGACATAAAATTATTCTATAATTATAATATTATTAAAAGAAACATGTTTATCACTAAGGTTTTATTATTTTAAAAAATGGAGGGAAATAAGAGGAATCACATAAATGGTGAGCACAATGGACCAGGTGCTGATGGCCCTCTAATGGAAGCTGGGATGGAAAACTTAATGAGAATGATGAATCAACTGACTTGAGTTGTAAGCAATAACTTGAATCAAGCTGAGATACCAGATTATCCTCAAAGGGAACAACTTTATATTGATTCCTTTATGTGTCAATTACCACCTTATTTAAGTGGATATATCAACCCATTTATTTCTAAACAATGGATAAGCTCTATAGAAAAGGTCTTTTCTGTACTCTATTTTTTGGAACATGAGAGAGCCACCATGGCTGTGTATCGCTTAGAGGGAGAAGATTATCAGTAGTGGATTCTAATTAAAAACACAAATCCAGTAAGGTTTATTGAAGTTTTGGAGTGGGAAGAGTTCAAGGGAACCTTTTTCAAAAAAAAAATTCCCCAATTTGATGCAAACAAAAATGGAGAAGGAATTCCTAGAGCTGAAGCAGAAGGAAAATGAATTTGTACGAAGCTATGAGATGAAATTTACAAGGATTTATCACTAAACCTATAGCTATATCATGGATCCTAATGGAAAGGTTGATAGATTCTTTAGTGGACTAAGACCCTATCTATGGAAGAATCTATCCAATCGAGACTATGATAGTTATGAGGAGATAGTGTGAAGTGTTGTGAAGGTTGAACTGGAGTTTAGTGAGACACAATGGTCTCACAAATCGAATGAAAATAAGAGATCAATGGATCCAAGCTTAGGGAGTAACTTTGATCATGTAAGTGAGGAAAATCAAGTGCAACTTTCCACATGAAGAAAATGTGGGAAGAATTATTTTGGGAACTACTTTATCAGAAGTAGGAAATGTTACAATTGTTTAAGAGATGTCCATATTTATTGGAAATGTCATAGTGAGGTGAAGTATCAACTTCTTAGCACTAACAAAAAAGGTAATATGGCATAGGTCCTACTTTAATTTCAATGATTCAAGTGTGGATAGTTTGGGAAATTCACCAATCACTGTCCAAATCTAAAGTTAATGGAGGGGAATCACCATAAACTTTAGTATAGTCCAAGGGAGAAAGTTCAGGCTTTTATATCAAGATAGCTGAATTTGAAGCTCCTAGTGATGTGGTGGAAGGTATTCTTGTTATTCTCTCAAAGCTATCAAGTACTTTGTTTGATTTTGGTTATATGCATTCCTTTATTTCCTCTAAGTTTTTAAAGAATATAAAAAAATCCCTAAACTTCTAGAAGTGAAGTTATCAGTCAAGACTCCTAGAAATTTTATCCAGGTATTAACACTGTATAGAAACTCTAGTATTCACATTAGCGAGCACAATCTCATCAAAAATATAGTAGTCATTATCATGATGGAATTTGACGTTATATTAGGGATAGAATTTCTCTCAAAGTATAATTCTATGATAAAATATAGAAGCAAGGGAATCAAATTATTCTTGAATGGACACCCTATAGTTATCTTCAAAGGAGAGATATAATTACCTAAGCTTTTTCTAGAAGAACCTCTCATAGACTTCTTTATGGAGATTATTGGTGAAGATGAAGAAGGAAATGAAAGTATACAAATAGAAAATGTTCCAATAATTCAAAAATACATTGAAATATTTCCTAATTAGTTACCTAGACCTCCCCCAAAAATATAGGTATATTTCTCCATTGAACCCATGCCCAGATCCAAGCCGATATCAAAGACCCCATATAGAATGGAAAATGTAGAGTTGTGTGAATTAAAGAAACAACTATAAGATCTTTTGGAGAAGGGGTTTATCTGCCCAAGTGTGTCTCCTTGGGAATCACATGTTCTATTTATGAATAATAAGGATAGATCAATGCAGCTATCAATTGATTATAGAGAACTTAATGAGATCAAAGTGAAGAAAAAGTACCCGCTTCCAAGGATTGATGATTTATTTGACCAACTTCATGGGGCACAATTCTTCTACAAGATTGATCTTCGATTTGGTTATCATCAATTGAGCATAAAGAAATAATATATTTTAAATACTACCTTTCGATCAATATATGGGCATTATGAGTTTTTTGTTATTCCCTTTTTCTTGACTAATACTCTTGATATTTTTATGGATTTGATGAATAGAGTCTTTAAAGAATACCTTGATAACTTTTTGGTAGCTTTTATTGATGATATTCTAATATATTTTAAAATTCATGAGGAGAATTAGGATTATCTAAGGGTTATATTTTAAACTCTGAGGAAGGAGAGGCTATTTGGAAATTTTAGAAATTTTGAATTTTGGTTACAACAAGTTTATTTCTTGGGTAAAATTATAACCAATGAAGTAATTTCAGTTTACCCTTCCAAGACAAAGGTTGTGGAGGAGTGGCCTCATCCTAAAATAGTAACTGAGATTCATAGTTTCCTTGTTTTAGCAAGATATTATAGGAGGTTTGTGAAAAAACTTTTCATGACTTTCTAATCCACTAACCAAGTTAACTCAAAAGGGGTTCAAGTTCATATGGACAAAGGATTATGAATAAAGTTTCTAAGAGCTAAGAAGAGATTGGTTACTTCACTAAATGATAACTCTGCCCTCTATCAGAGAAGGATTCATTATTTTTAGTGATGAATCTATGAAAGATATTGGGCGTCTCCTCATGAAAAATAAAAAGGTGATTGCTTATGCATTTCGATAGTTAAAGCCTCATGAGCATAATTATCCTACGCATTAATTGGATATGGATGAGGTTTTTTTTGCTCTGAAGATATGTAGGCACTATATTTGTGGGGAGAAATGTGATATGTACATAGACCCCCAAAGTTTGAAGT
Source organism: Viscum album (assembly GCA_963277665.1). Lineage (NCBI taxonomy): Eukaryota > Viridiplantae > Streptophyta > Magnoliopsida > Santalales > Viscaceae > Viscum > Viscum album. Next base: position 1,873,912,139 of record OY728138.1, read on the forward strand.
ATATTTTAACACAAAAGGAATTGAAAATGAGATAGAGGAGATGGTTGGAAATTCTTAAAGACTGTGATTATTCAATTAATTATCATCCCAGGAGAGAAAACAAATTCATTTATGCATTAGGTATAAAAGACCTTGTTGTGATGGAAATGATAGGGATTCAAGGAATCCATTGAATAAAGACCTATTAAATCTAGATATGAGAATCATAATGTAAGGGACATCATCAACCCTATCCAAAATTATTTCTCAACCATCGTTACTAGAGAAGAATAAGAAATATCAAAGAGAAGATACTTTATTATAGAAGAAGATATAGGCTATGAAGAATGGGAAGTTTCCTAAGTTCAATATTGATTAAGAAGGTGTACTGAAATTTCGTACTAGGATATGTGTTCCATATATTCCAGAAATAAATAAGGGGGTGATGGATGAAGCTCATAGCTCTACATTATCTATACATCTTGGAAGCACTAAAATGTATAGAGACCTTCGTGATCATTATTGGTGGGATAACAAGAAAATGGAGATTGTCGACGACACTACAAGGTGTTTGGTGTGTCAACAAGTGAAGGTAGAGAGAAAACTTTTTAAAGGGGTATTACAACCACTACCCATACCAACATGGGAGTGGGACAATATCATTATGGAATTTGTCACTGGGCTCCCAAGAACATCCAAATGAAACAATGTGATATGGGTTATAGTGGACCATCTCACCAAGACTGTCCATTTTATCTCTATCTGGGAAGACTTATCTCTTCATCAACTTTCCAAGATATACGTGAAGGAAGTGGTAAGGCTGCATGGAGTAACACTTTCTATCATTTCTGATCATGATCCAAGTTTTACATCAAAATTCTAGGGAAATATTCAATATTATTTGAATACTTAATTGAATTTCAGTACATCCTATCACCCTCAAACTGATGGTCAATTTGAAATGACTATTCAAACACTCGAGGACAAGATGAGAATATGCTCAATGGAATTTAAAGGTGGATGGGATCAACATATCCCATTAGTTGAGTTATCATACAAAAATATCTTACATTCAAGTATTCAAATGGAACCCTATGAAGATCTATATGGAAAGAGATATAGAACTTCTACTTGTTAGTATGAAGCTCGTAAGAGAAATACTATTGGGCCTTATCTTGGGAAAGAGATGATGGCAAAGGTTCATTCCATCCAACAACACAAAAAGGTTGTTTAGAGTTGATAGAAGAGCTATGATGACAACTGTAGAATGGAATTGGAGTTTTATGTTGGTGACAAAAGTCTTCCTTTGAATTTCACTTTGGAAAAGAGTCATGTGGTTTGGGAAGAAAGGGAATCTAGACCTTAGGTACATTGGCCCCTATGAAATCCTTGATCGCATAGGAGCAGTGGCCTGTCAGCTAGCACTTCCACCAAGCCTAGCTCATGTTCATGATCTATTCCATGCATCTCTCTTGAGGAAGTACATAGTTGACCCTTCATATTTATTGAATCCGGAAGTGGTACAACTGGAACATGAACTATCTTATGAGGAGTAGTTGGTGGAGATATTGAACCATAGAGTCAAGTTTCTTCACAATAAGAATACTCGTCAAAATGTTATAGAGGAACCACAAATATTAAGAAGTGGCATGGTGACCAGAGGAAACAATGAGGCATAAGTACCCACACCTTTTCTCAACTGAGGGAACAAATTAAAATTCCAGGGACAAAATTTCTTAAGGGGGGAAGAATGTAATGACCTGAACTTTTTGAATGATAATTGTTTCTTGAAAATGTGTTTTATATTATTTTATACACAACAAAAAAAATATCTCTTTAATAGTTAAGTGAGTATAAATTTAAATGTGACCTTTAGATTTTAACCTTTATATGATCATTGGTCAATTATGATCATTGGTTAATATGATCATTGGAAACTATACTCTTGATAATAATTTGAACATTATAATTATTGTTTATAAGTAGAAATGACAAAAGATAATTAATGAAGAAAAGGAGAAATGATGGCCTCAACCAGTAGAGTCGTTTCGTACGAAGCCTATTTGTCATATCTTGGGAGGGAGGTAGTGTAATTGGGCTTTGTTCTTGACCAAGACAAATCCAAACTTCAACAAGTGAGGCTTTAATGAAATCTTTTATGGGAGAAGTTCAAATTACTGGAAATTACCACTCAGACGATGTCAGCAGTGTCACCCCATGAATCTATCACCATCGCACACCTTACCCTGAGGTCATATTTAGGTGTTATAAGGGGTTATGTTTCAAGACCTTAGTTACTTAATGTATAATCCCTTTTTATTAATAAAATTGTAGTTCCATCAATTTCGTTTTGAGATTAGTTGTTCTAAAAAATATGATAAATGTGATAAATTGATTTTTCAGATATAAATTATAATTTTTAGAAAAGATATAATTATTATAATAAACTATGGTATTATGAATAATTTTTATTTTAATTAAATATTATTATAAAAACCATCTTATTTAAATATAAATGATAAAATATTTTTTTTTTCAAGTGTTAGAAACTTCACTATGCATTTTCTATCTGCTATTATTTTTTATAATAAGGTTTTTATATTTAAAAGTTAAAATTATCATATTTAGAGAATTAATATGATAAAATAAATATCATTTTTTAAATCATAATTTAGAAATTAGGTTAGGGTGAATTTATGAGAATTTTCTAAAATATTTTGTTTTTCTGTGAATAGTAAAAATATAGTTTGAGTTTTTTAGTAAGTTTAATGAAGTCATAATTATGTCATATTGATGTAACAATTAGTTAACCATAATCCACGACTCAAATTATTTTATTTTATTAATATCAATTATTTTAATATATTTTAATCAATTTCCAAATATATAATTTACTTTCCAAATTTTAAAATTGAAACTTTAACTTAAAAAAAGATATTTTGTGGAAACTTTACTTTTCCTTTCCAAAATAAGTAATATGAAATTATTTTCAAATCTTTTGGGATAAAATTACATAAAATATAATCCAAGTGTCCAATACCATGGTAAAATACCATAGAACTAGTGGAAATCCAGCCTATACCAACACTTTTTTCCCAACGGTTTTGAAAAACCATTGGGAAAAAGAACCTATACCAACGGTTCTAGTAAACTGTTGGCATAGGCTATTATATTTTGGGTTTTCCCAATGGTTTAACAAAACCGTTGGTAAAGAAAACTATTACTCACGGTTTTTATTAACCGTTGGGAAAAAATACACCCAATTTAGGGCTCCCTCCCAACATTTTATCCCCACGTGAACCCTCCCTCTACCTCTCGACCCCCTCCTCCCCTCCCCAACCTCGACCTCCTCCTAGCCTCCACCTCTTCCTCCACCTCTCATCCCCCCTCCCTCTCCTCTGGCGACGTTCCCCCTTCCCCTCTTGGATCCCTCTTTGACGACGACGTCCCCCTCCCCTCTCAGCTTCTGGAAACGTTCCCCCCTCCCCTCTCAGCTCCCAGAAATGTTCCCCCCTCCCCTCTCATCTCCCTCTCCTAGAGACATCCCCCCTCCCCTCTTGGATCACTCTCCTCTAACGACATCCCCCGGCCCCCTCTCCAGTCATGCGTGAGACCCCCCATGGCCGAACACCCCATGCCACATCCCCCTCTCTCGGCTCCCTCTCCTCCCACCAGGGTTCTTGATCGGTACTTCTAGGTAATAATTAGTCTTCTTTTTTTAAAAAATGAGGCAACAGAGAATGCATTGTTAGGTTCGTAGTTAGGATAACCATTCATATTAATTGTAAATTTTCTAGAGTTTTGGGTAGTAACCAACTCATAGTGTGGTGAATTATTGGGTAAATTGTGAATTTTTTTAAAATAGAGTCTTCTAGAAATGTAGGGTTAGATTCACAGGTTGTATTCCATTCATTCTAACAATGCATTCAATAAAAATTTCATGATTTTTTAAAAACCTCATATTTTCCTCTATAGACCCCTATTAGACCTGATATTGTGTTGGATTCTTTTGTTAATCATGATATATATGTGATGAGGTTGTATCGTCATTAAGATGTGAAATGGTGTGGGTTAATTGGAGGTGAGTAATGCTATATGAGATTTTATGGGTTATTGTGAGTAGTTTATTTCCATTTAATTGATTGGTTCATAAAACATAATTTGGTGCTACATATATTATGTAATTGTATTTGGTAAAGTAAAATGTTGGTCTCAGATTTCCGATTTGGTTATTTAGATGGTATTCTCCATCAAAAGTGGGTATATCTCTGTTGACTATGGGTGTATTTTCCAATTGACCAATTTATTTATTAAAATGACCATGCAATACACATTTCCCGCAATACAGAATCACCATATAAATCATAGATAGACACTACACACCACAAGACACCCACAGGAGACGCCCCTTGACATCTACAGATTGTTAAGGGGCCATTAACTTAGTAACTGAAGTCGATTGGCACTCTAGCCTTGAGAAATTCCCATTGCTGGTAGAAAATATACCAACACATTTATTCTTAGTATAGTATAATGAAATTATTTAAAACCTCATGACCAAGTAGACCATCTGGTTCATGGACTGGTGCCCAACTAGGTTCAAGAGCAGGATCAACTACTAAACATTGATTAGGGTCCCTGTGAGGTTCTTTCCATAGTGAATAGGTTTATGTGCACAATCTTCAACTCAACTAATGTAGCATAGGTGCACATTCATTGGCTAAGTGTACTAGTATGGTGTTTCCAACAATGTACAATATAAAGAACATAATGAAAAATGAAGATATTATTAAATGGAACTATTTTCCCCTTGATTGCAGGAATATGATTTGACCCATGGGGCATTGTGGTTCTTATATATTGGGCGGTGACATGAATAGTCACAGCATACAGGTATTTTTTTGTTTAGTTTTTATTTTATTTTCTTTATCACATTGGCCACTTAAGTCTTTTACTGTTTTCTACAGACGAAGGGTTGTGATGTTATCCTAACTAGTTGACGTAGATCACTTGTATATTGTAATATTGTGAGGTGTGAGTGTGAGGAAACATTAGAAGCTAGAGGAGCCTTAGGGTCTTCCATGAAATGGAATTCTTTTTCTAAAACGTTGTGTGGGAACATTTCTGGAGTATGTTGGAGTCATGAAATAACCCCAAGTGTCTCCATGTGATAGCATAAATAACCCCAAGTGTCTTCATACATCATATCATCCTCGCATGGGTTGGCCACTCACCCAATCCTATCAAACATATCCTAGTCTATCCTCTCAGTCACATAGTTCAGTCTCATCTCTCGAGGATTATCCTATGCCTCGATGAACATATCATCATCCAACTAGACAAAGAGTATTATTCTCCTCATGATTGTCCTAGTCACAAAAGAACACCATGTCGAACCCATCTACATTATTATCTCATCCACATGGGAATCCTCTAGGGTCCCTCAGACCCTTCCTAGTCGCTACTCACTAACTATAATCCTCATCCCACACACTATAGTCTTCTCTCAGCATGTCGACCATTCCTTAATTATATTCTCAATAATCCGGTCAATAACCTCATCAAAATAATGTATTAAACCCAACCCCACTAACCAGGTTCCATCCTAATCTAAATCACACCAAGACTCTTGGCATTATAATGCCAATCTGTCCGACAATACCCAATACCCACATAAGCATCTCATCCTTCGTCTCTTTAGTTTAACTCTTGAATCATTAAATGGAGTAAAACTTTTCATAATACATTTTATAGACTCAGAGGGACCATCCCGCTCTAAGAACCTACCAAGATTCTAATCCATCCTCATAAGTATTTCCTCATCAAACTCTAGATGTACAATTTCCACACCTATCACTACAAGGCCCAATCCTCTTAGGAATATTTTACTTGATCTAAATCCTCATCTAGTCCATACACATATCATCCCAATTTTAAGAAATATTTTATACCACTCATATCAATATTGATATCTTATCCACTTGGAGACCTAGTGACAAGGTGATTTCATTTCCATAAAATCACTAAAGAACCTTCTCTAAACCTAGGTGGATTGTGAACACCATATCTATAGGTCTACTGTGTTAATATATTTCCTTTCATTTATCATCCTTAGAGTCCATGAATCCTATGGAACATAGTTATAATAAATCCCTTGGCAATCAATGACTGAATAATCATGTTATTGTTTAAGGGTTTATAGAGGCTATGAATACTTTCTTTATACAGGAAGAGATACTTAAAAAATTTGATGATTAAATTCAGAAAACACACTACTTACTTGATGACTTTGGGTGAGGTTTATTAGCTGACTACCTCACACATTTCCTCTTGTATGTATTATTTGAGGGAAGTCCTTCAGAATGGGATGGCATTTGATGTGTTGGAGGTGGCACTAGTGAAGGTTTACATCCCTTGCATGGTGATACAATATATCAGATTCATATGAACAACATGCATAAACCGTAGAGAAATGTTCAAGGATGTCCTATATTATATAGTGATAATCTAGCCATCAATATTGACCTACTTAGATCATTAATTTATAGATAACTCATTGAATCTTATCATGTAGTATCAAATGATTTTTAGCTCTGTAACTACAAAAACCAATGCCCATTATTCACCAAACATCAAAATATCTAATCATCACCATAGTTAATATCAAGCCAACATGGAACCGCGCCCATCTATCCCAAGATAACATTGTATCATAACCAATTCCTATACAGACCCACCAAGGGTCAATATACATCCCATGCATGGAGAGACTATGTAGTCGTCATCAAGGAAAATCTCACCATATGATCCATAATACCATTAATTAAAAGTTATATTGTGGTTAAACTATGTATAATACTTCCAATAAGTTATATAGGAAAACACCATATAGGGTTTTTTGATTTAAATAGTTGATTACTCATCATTAGTGACATCAATCACATTAAAGCGTATAAATTTCAACTGAACCCTACATTCCAAGAAGTATTCATGTGGATAGGCCCTATTCCAACATGCTAAGAACTAAAACCGTAAATAATAATGGAAAATACATGCATCATTTTTAAATAAATATCTCAACTATAAACATAAAAACCAAGAATAATAAGACCTCATCCCTTGTATTGAACATAACCAAACTAATTTGAAACTTGGGCCAAATTGATTATATACCATTAATAGGAAGAGTAATTGTTAATTAATAGAAATGTACTATTTGATAGTATCGTTTTGAAACATTGATCTATTTCCCCCTTGATTGTAGGAACATGATTTGACCCATGGGGCGTTGTGGTTCTTATATGTTGGGCAGTGACATGTATAGTCATAGGAGACGGGCACGTTTTAGTTTAGTTTTTATTTTATTTTCTTTATCACATTGGAAACTTGGATCTTTGACTACTTTCTATGGACAGAGGGTAGTTATATTCTAATAAGGGGTCCAGAAGGGGTTCAGATTGATTCAGTCCACCGGCTTTGATCCGAGATAAGATTATATGGTTACTACTTGTCTCGCACCTCATGTATTTGGGGATTTTAGTGTTTTTGACTCCATATTATGTTTTCGGTAGGGCATTGGATCATTTCATGTTGGTTCAGGTGGATTTTTTTCTCCGCTTCCAATCTAGGTAAGGATTTAATGTCGTTGGTTGGTTTCTCACTGGCTATGTAGCATCTTTTATGTGTTTTAAGGTTCTTAATATCTTTTTTGTAGTGTGTTAATCCCTAGTCGTTGGTTTCAAGTTTCCAAGTCAAGGGTGACTCGCCTGCGTGTGCATAGGTAAGTAAGTATATGTATGTGGGTTCCCCTGTTACGTGTATAGTCACCCATGGCAGTGATTATGCACATATGGGGATAGGTGTGTCCATGTATATATACATACATATATATATATATATATATATAAATTCATACATAGGTGAGTGGAGACTGGTATATGCATATAAGCATATGTGAAAGGATCCCCTTGCACATGATCATGGCCATGCGGGTGTGTGCATAGGGGCTAGGTGTCCTTACATGTGTGTGAAGGTGCGTATACCTAGTAGAGGAGTAGCAGCTTTTAGTTAGAAATCTCCAAGATCTGAAGTGGATGGCTTGGTTCCACCTTAAGGTAGAGTCCCTCTCCTAGCCTCGTTAATTCAAAAAGGCTTTAAATTAAATTTAGATTCTTTCTTAATTTTTCTTAATTATATTGAATTGCATATATTGAATATTTGTTCTTTAATATAATTGTTTCATTTGATAAATAAAGTCTTGTTTTTATAATAAAACCCCTCCAACGGAGGTGCGTTGTCTGTGAAAACTCACAGTGATTGTTATGTTGATCTAGTTTCTTAACTTATTGCATTTGATTTGTGCTGAATGAGTTTTAGAATAAATGTTAAATATAATTAAATGAATTGTGCGATAAAGAAATGCCATTATTTTATAATAAAATTCATCCAACAGAGGTGTGTTGTCTTATAAACCAAATAATAGTGATGATTATTTATATCATGTTTAGATTTGGTTTGAGTTTTCTATATGTCTGTTGTTGGTGTTTGTTTTGTGGATAGTTAGTTTTTGTTTTATTTGAATAATATAAATTGTCTTATCATACCCGTTTAGCTCAAATGACATTTCTCGAGTAGGCATATGCCTTGACCATGACCTTATCTTATGCAGAAACCCATTTGGGGTGTTTTCATGGCATCTTGGCCACCCCTTTTGGTGTTTACCTGAGCCCATATATCTAAAAACACGGATGGTGTCATTGTTTAACATCTTTCAGGATGATGGTGATCCTCACCATAAGTTTCATCTTACCACCACCAATTCATATGATTTAGTGCCTCCTTTGAATATTCATATTGAAACATTTCTCCCATGTTCTAATGAGAATAATTATAGTGTGGACACTCATTAAAGGAATTCTACTAACTGTGGTAGACCTGTGTATAGAAAAGTATAGAAAGATGCTGGAGAGATCCCTATGTCATTTCCCAAAGCATTTTTGGAAAGCTGGGTGTTTTGGTGTATCGGTATTTTTTAGTGGAGAAAAATGGCCAAGTGGTCATGGTGTCCGGTGTTTTGAAGGGCATATTGCATAAAGAAGTGTTGTTACATGCCTTGGTGTAAAGGTCAAAGAAATTTTGTTTGTAAACACAATTCAAAAATGAGTTTCTATGTCATGAGGTTCAGGATTTTAAAAAGAAAGCTTGAATGGTTTTTTTATGCCACGAATATTCAATTGGAGGTTTAAAATCTTTCCAAAATTATGGACAATGTGTAGAATTAAAATGGAGGTATTCTCTCAAGATATTTGAATATTTTAAGTGTTGGATTTAAAAGGATATATCTGCAGACTATTTGGATGGATAGTTAATAGTTTTCAATGGATGATGATTCAAAACATGAAGAAGTTTATAGAAAACTTCAGTGAATGTGACTAAATATCTTGGAGTCTTATTTAGTATATTTATTTGAATTCAAAAACATGTTCTTTCACATGAACACTTTGAGAAGAAAGAGAAGATTATAAAAGCCTGGTGTGATCCACACCATTCATAGTTTTTCATGAAAATGGATAGCATATATATATTTCATGAGTCCATTATGATAAGGGGAGATACCTACACAACATTGAAACATCTAGTTCTTCAATAAAGAATAAGGGAAGGACAGACCTGGGCTATATCGATATATTTGTTTCAAAGAGGTAAAAAAGGTAAGAAAAGAGGGTGAACATAGGAAAATTTTTCCAGTGAATAGATCCAGGTAGCCTTTAAAGATAGAAGCTTACCATTATTTAATTTCAAGTGAATATAAAGACTTAACCCTCACACATGAGGTGTTGGTCTCATATGGTTTAAATGATGGGGGCAGCAAGCATTGAAGATCAATGATCGTCTATTTGTAATCAAATGTGTGAGGTTTGTCGGTGACCCATACTAATTTAAAGAAGACCATCATGTATATAAAATACATATTTCATCCCTTGAATGTCATGCCAAATGTGGTTTCTAACCAACTGAATCTGATTCTGATTCCAATTCTGATTTTGATTCTGATTCCGATTCCGATAGGCACTCAATAGTATTATACTTTTTTATAATCACAAAAAATGGAATGAAAAGTAACAAATAAGTAAATTTAAATTAAATGAAATAAAGTAGAAAAATATCTTTAACTTTTGTAAAATTTCATCTCCCTTGAGAAATACAGTAAATGTTTATAAAAAATTTCTCCCCTTACATTCTTCTAATAGTATCCCCCTAGCTAAGACTTTTTTTGAACTTAAAAATTCCCCCTAGGATATGCTTTCTTTTTCTTTTTGAATCAATTAGGAACACAAAATAATTCTCCCCTTGGAAAAATTTATTCCCCCTTTGGGATGAAATAATTTTTCTTTTCTTTACCCCCTTAGTGAAACAACAAAAAGACATACAACCAATCACCCCTTTGGTATTATTAAAAAGAAACACCAAAGAAAAAAAGTATGACTATAAAAGAAACAATAGAGGACACACATGGACCTCTTCCATAGTTTCAATTGGTATACAAATAATAGGAAATAAAAGATAATATTGAATATTCTCCTATTCAAGCATGGGAATCAGTGTGTTAATAGAGTAACTGTTGGAGTCTGTATCCCACATCGGACTTGAGGTCTGATGTGGAGTTTAATATTCATTATGAAATAACCCCAAGGGATCCTTTAGATAGTACACCTTGGGGGTTCAGAGTCTCTCCTATTTTATCATTCTACATGCCATAGTGTGTATGTGGGGAACATTCATACTCAGGTTACTGAACCACTTATTTAGGAGGTATTTTCAAGCATAGGCCTTTTAGAGGGTTGCAAACTTATCCAAAAGGAGAAGTCATCATATGGATTTGTCCATTACTATGATCACAGATCAGCTACTCTTTCCATCCTGTCTCTCAATGGAAGGAATTTGTTTGGGCAACCCATAAAAGTTAACTGGGCATATGCCAGTGGCCAGAGAGAGGATACTTTAAGACGCTTCAACATTTTTGTTGGTGATCTCAGTCCTGAGGTGACTGATGCCACATTGTTTGCCTGTTTTTCTGTATATTCTACTTGGTCAGATGCAAGGGTTATATGGGATCAGAAGACAGGATGATCAAGAGTATTTGGATTTGTATCATTTTGAAACCAACAGGAGGCCCATAGCACTATTAATAACTTATCTGGGAAGTGGCTTGGTAGCAGGAAAATCTGTTGTAACTGGGAAACAAAAGGTTCCAGTTCTAGTGAAGACAAGCAGAATTTATATTCCAAAAGTGTGGTGGAACTAACAAATGGATTATTTGAAGATGGTAAGGAGATGATGTCAAACAATGAGTCCCCTGAGAACAATCCTTAATATACAATAAGAAGATATGGAAAAGGAAGGATCTTGAATAGTTTCTTTATAAGTTAGAGAAAAGAAGTTCTATTTTCTATTCATATGAAAGGATCTTGATCTTCAATGTAATCCACTCTTCCACAGTCAAATGTATCAGTGTGTAATATCTTATGTGATGATCACTTTCATCATTCTACACTCTCCACCTTCTAACTGCATGTGCATGATGGAGATCCTCTGAAATAAATATAGCACTACATGCACCCATTGAAGGATAATCATCAAGATTTTTTGGATCGTCGTATTGAATCTAACATTGTCTTTAATGCATCTATACAAAGGGTTAGGGATAATCATTAATTAATCCCTTTGCATTAACTCTCATAAAATATCCATTGGAAGTATTTAATTCAAATCAAGAACAATAATTGTGGAAAAAGATGATTGTTAATCAAATATGATAGTAGCAAAGATCAACAGTAGAAAAGAGATGGTTGCCCCCTTTGAGGTTGTTGGATTGGTGTAGCCCAATCCAGTTGGGCCGAATACTTGTGGCTCGTAACTGTCGTGGGTCGATCTCCAAGGTGAGCTCGTTGGGAATATCTTCTTTCTTCACCCTCAATTGATGATAACTAGATCTAAGACCAATCTAGAAGAAGAATTGATCCCCATGAAGTTGGTCAAATAAATCATCAATTCTTGGAAGAGGGTACTTGTTCTTCACTATGATCTCATTAAGTTCTCTATAATCAATGTATAGCCGTATTGATCCATCCCTCTTCTTCACAAAGAGAAATGGTGCTCCCCAAGGAGACACACTTGGTCTAATAAACCCCTTCTCCAATATATCTTGGAGTTTCTTCTTTAATTCCTCCAGCTCCACATTTTCAATTCTATATAGGGTCTTTAAAACCGACTTGGAATCAGGAATGAGCTCAATGGAGAACTCTACCTCTCTTTATGTGGGAGGTCTAGGTAACTCCCCAAGAAATAAATCAATGTATTCTTGAACTATAGGTCCATTCTCTATTCATATACTTTTATTTCCTTCTTTATATTCACTGATCATTTCCATAAATAAGGTTGTGGGAGGTTTTTCTATACAAATCTCAGGTCGAGATATCTCTCCTCTGAAAAAAAAATATAGGTTTTCCATTCAAGACCACTGATATTTCCTTGCTTTTGCAGTTGATCTTAGTATTATACTTCGAGAACCAATCCATCCCTAGTATAATGTTGAATTCCATCCTAGGAATGACTACTAGATTTGCGATGAGATTTTTATCGACAATGTAAATACTAGAGTTTCTATAAAATGTTGATGCTTGGATAATCCCTTTGGAAATCCTAACTGATAGTTTAACTTATAGTTGTTCAGGGATTCATTCTATATTCTTTGCAAACTTGTAGGAAATAAAGGAATGCGTAGAACCAAAATCAAACAAAGTAATTGCTATCTTTGAGAGAACAATGAGAGTACCTGTCACCATAAAATTTAGAGCTTCAACTTCATCTGTCATGATATAAAAATCGAGACCTTTCTCCCTTGACCTATGATGAGATTGATGGTGATTTCCCTCCATTAACTTCAGATTTGGAGAGTGATTTCCAAAGTGCCTAAGTTTTCCACACTTGAAGCATTGGACTTTAGGGAGGGTCTGTACCATATTCCCTTTATCGTTAGTGATGAGAAGTTGAGGATTCACCTCAATAAGATAGTTATAAGCAATATAGACATCCCTTCTACACTTATAACATTTCCCACTCCCCTACAAGTAGTTCCCTGAAGGCTTCTTTCCACATTTGTTTCATGTGGAAAGTTTCACATTCTTTCCTCTTCTTCCATAATCAAAGGTCATCCCCAAGTTTGGCTCCAAATATATCTTCTTTTCATTCGATCTATGGGACCACTACGTCTCTCCAAACTCCAGTTAAACTTTCATAGCACTCCTCGTGATCTCCTCATAGTTTTCATAGTCACGATTGGATAGATTCTTCCATAGATGGGGAATTAATCCACTAAATAATCTATCAACCTACCTATTAGGATCCATGACAAAGCTAAAGGTATAATGGGAAAGTCTTGTGAAGTTCATCTCATAACTTCCCACAGATTCATTTTTCTTATGCTTTATCTGTAGAAATTCCTTCTCTATTTTTGTTTCCATTGAATAGGGGAAATATTTTTTGAAAAAGGTTCCCCTAAAATATTACCAATTCATTACATCAATATCCCCTCTTGGATTCATGTTTTTAACCAGTGTCCACCACTGATCATATTCTTCTTCTAAATGGTACACAGCCAGGGTGACTTCCTTTCGTTCTGAACAACGGAGTACAAAAAGGATCTTTTCTATAGAGCTTATACACTATTAATCAATCAATGGGTTGGTAGATCCATTGAAAAAATGTGGTCATTGACACATAAAGGACTCAACGGAAAATTTTTCCCTTCAAGTTAAATCCAGTCTCTCAGCTTGATTCAAATTATTACTCATAACTCGAGTCAATTGACTCATAATTCTCATGAATTTTTCTGTTCCGGGTTCCATTGAAAGGTCATCCGTGCCTAGTCCATCGCGCTCGTCATTTACATAGTTTTTCTTATTTCCCCCCATTTTCTAAAAGAAGAAAACTTTAGTGAGAAATGTGTTTCATTTAATAATCTTATAATTCTAAAGTAATTTCATGTCTTAAATATAAGTATGTTATTCATTAACAATAATTACATTTTTTTTATAAATCATTCATAATGGTTTATAAAAAGCTTGTGATTAACCCAACATATCCCATGGGAGTGTCAAACTAGGTACGTAGTAAGGCTCATTATCGTGTATTAGGTTACATTGAGTCAGGAATGATGCACCTTGTCAGAGTTGTTACCCCTATGTGCATTTATGTCAAAACCACATCCACTTTTTCGTATCCAAATATGGATTTATTTGCTCATAAACCACTTACATAATACTTTACCAAAATACCAGGATGTTTTCATATATTTAAAATTTTCTATAAGGTTATTCCTAAAGTTTTCAATTCATAATTTTCAAAAATAAATAAATCATCCTTTGATATCAACTATGGAATCCTATCTTTTATTGCATAAACTTTACATTACATTGAACAAACAAAGGATCTTTTAAAGTTTAGTTTCTTGGAAACAAGGTACATAATACATGAAATAATAAAATATTCTTCTAATCCACTTTAAAGTATTCATAATAGGTTCATACTAAGTATATTTACTACATATTATAAGCTAGGGACATACATCAAAGGAAAGGTTGAGCATAAGTCCTAGTAAGGGAAAATAAGAGAAACAGTTTACAAGTGGTCTTTAGAAATATTGACAAAAACTTAAGAGATATCATAAAGGCATGATAAAAAAAGCATATAATAATAATAAGAACATGAATAATAACTTTTAAATGTGGATATAGCATTTATTTTATACATTTATAATCATATCACCAAGGTTTTTCTCCGAGGTGTCATAAAAATTATTAAGGTTGTTCACCAAGGTATTGTAAAACATGTCATCTCTAGAGATTAAATTCTTTACTCAATGCATTGGAGTGCTATCAAAGAACACCCTTCATATATCTTGATTAATGTGAGCTATATAGATCATAATAAAACATTTCACACATAACCCATAGAGAATAAAAGAAACAGGTTTCATATCAAAATCATGACATTTTTAAGTTCTTAAAGACAAGTTCATTATGTCTTTTTAAACCCATGAAAAGGGAAATATGGTCCTGTGTATGTAAATCCCTGAATAAAATAGAACATTTTGACATCTAATTGAATAACCCTCTAAAATAATGAGGGTTTGGTATTCACAAAAAAACAAAAGAATAATTTTATTCATAAAAAGAGAGAAATTTTGAGGAGAAAATTCCACAGCATAACGATATGAAACATAGTTTTAGAAAATGGTAAAAAGAGAGGGTAAAAGGGTATATAATTAATAAAATACTATTAATACAGTAAAGGGGTAGAATAAAATGTATAAAAGAACATAGTTTTGAAATTTGAAATATGTTCCATATAAAAAGGGAACTTGAAAGGAAATGAGAATTTGAGATTTCCCTTACCTTGAAGAATAACTCTTAAAACTCGAAGATTGGGACCTTAGGGACTTGAGGACACCTTAGGAGGACTCCTTGGGATGTAAAACTATTATAAATTCATTTATGATGAAATGGGAGTTAAAGAAAATGAGTAAATGGGTGGGTATTTATAGTAAAAGAGGTGGATTTGTTTATTAATTTCCTTAGACACCTAAGTAGTGGTAAATGTAAAACCATGAGTTTTCCCATGGTATTTTTCCATGGTATTGGACATATGAGACACATATTATGATATTTTAATCCAAAATAGTCAACTAGTATTTTATATTAAATATTACATTGTTATGGTGTCCTTAAAAATACCAAAAAAAGTCAAATGTATTTTTACTATTCACTGAAAAAATATATTTTAGAAAATTCTTATAAATTCATCCTAACCTAATTTTGATGTGTTGATTTAAAAAAAATATTTATTTTATCATAATAATTCTCTAAATATGAGAATTTTAACTTTTAAATATAAAAATATTAAGTTATTAAAAAATAATAGCGAATAGAAAATGCATAGTAAAATACATAGTAAAATTTATTACACATGAAAAAAAATATTTTATCATTTAAATTTAAATAAGAGTGTTTTAATCATACTATTTCATTAAAATAAACATTATTCATAATATATTAGTTTATTATAATAATTATTTTTTTATAAAAAGTACAGTTTCTGACTAAAAATCAATTTATCACATTTCATCTCAATTTTATTAAGCAAAATTATTCTTAAAACGAAAATGATAGAATAAAAAATTTATTTATACAATGTAATTAAATTTTAAGTAATTAGGGCCTCAACACATAACCCCATATTACACCCACATATTCCCTAAGGTTAAGGTGTGTGATGTTGGTAGACTCATGTGGCGACTCATCTAACATCGACCGAGTGGTAATCTCTACTAACTTGAACTTCTCCTATAGGTGAATTCGTTTAAGATTCACTTGCTAAAGCACGGCTTGGGATTGATCAAGAGAGAAGCCCGGTGATGAAATCTCCCACCCAATATTTGACAAATGGGCTTCAAATGGAAAGACTAATGGTTGAGATCATCGACTCTTTTTTTTGTAACAATTTTCCTTTGTCAAAATTTTACTTATAAACTTTAATGATAATGTTAAAATTATTATCAAGAATTTCCAATGGTCATATTAACCAACAATCATATAATGGTCAAAACCCAATGGTCGCATTTCAAATTATACTCACATCGTTATTAAAGAGATATGATTTTGTTGAGTATAAAATAACACACATTTTCAAGAAACAATTATCATTCAAAAAGTATGGTTCATTACAACATTACTATTATAACGGTCATGTTAATATTTAATATTATATCACAGTTCATTTAAGATTGATGTTGTGTGCAACGTAAGTTATTGAATAAATTAAATTTATTTAAGAAGATACATACTGTAATATCTTGGGATGTTATATTCTTCTCTCCTTTGAAAATTTCTTCCTCAAAATTTTTCATGGATATTTCCTTCTAAACAGATTAGGGTGGTTCTTATTTATAGAATCCTCAGGTTCTCATGTTGTTTCTTCCATTTTATGGTTTCTCTAAAGAAATTTTACTAGTCGATTTGTCTGATTTCTCAATAATTTTTCTCTATTGTCATGAATCCCGATAGGCTCTTTGTGGTAAGACAAATCATGTTCTAGTTCTATTTCTTCATATATGAGTACATGCGTTGGGTCTGACATGTATTTATTTAACAATGATATGTGGAACACATCATGAAATTTGGAGAGACTTTGTGGTATTGCTAATTAGTAAGTTACAGTTCCAATTCTTTCTATAATTTTGAATCATCTGATGTACCTAGGGCTCAGTTTCCCTTTCTTATCGAACCTTATGACACCCTTCTATGGAGATAATTTCAGAAAGACATGATCTCCCACTTGAAATTCCAAATCCTTTCTCCAGTTGTTAGTATAACTATTTTTCCTACTTTGAGTTGCTTTAATATAAGCATGAATAGTCTTTACCTTTATCGTTGTCTCTTCAATAAGTTTTGGTTCTATAAGTTTCCTCTCACCAACTTCATCCCAACAAGTTGGAGTACGACATCTCTTACCATATAATGCTTTATATGACTCCATTTGAATACTTGAATGGAAACTATTATTATAGGAAAACTCTACCAGAGGTAAATACTGATCCCACAAACCTTGAAAGTTAAGTGAGCATGATCTCAACATGTTTTCCAATGTTTGAATAGTTCTTTTATACTATCCATCAGTTTGAGGGTGATAAGTAGTACTCAAATGAAGCTCGGTATCCAAAGCCTTATGAAGAATCTTCCAAAATTTTGATGTAAAATGAGGATCTCAATCAGACACAATAGATAGAGGTGCACCATGAAGTATTACTATTTCATTAATATAGAGTCTTCTAGGAGCTTAATAGGTAAATCTTCTCTTATAACAAGAAAATGTACCAATTTTGTAAGGCGGTCAACAATAAACCATATCATATCATTCTTGTTGGGGGTTTTTGGTAATCCATTGATGAAATACATAATAATATCATTCCACTTCCACATAGGAATAGGTAGAGGTTGCATGACTCATCTAGGATTATATCTATCAACCTTCTCTTTTTAAAAAGATAATCCCTAGGAGTGGCCTTTTTGAACCCTCCACCCCAGGAACCCCCCTCCCCATGAAGGGATCACTCTAGAGAGAGACCCAGTCGGGAAGGATTCATTTCCAGCCAAGATGGCAGAGCATCCCGTGAGGTGACAGCCTAATCAGTGATGTTTTGACATAACAATCCATCAGCTAGGTGGGTTGCGCCCTTCTGCCTACCCGATATAGCATCGGGTGACCCGACAAGGTGAGAAGACCAGGGGAGGAAAAATCCCCTTGAGAGCTGGCTTCCAAGATTCGAACCTCATACACCAATGAAACATTGTTGCTATGACCCTTCATCTTTCACTTGTTGACAAACTAGACATCTTGACACATAGTCAGAAATTTCCTTCTTCATATTATCCCACCAAAAATGTTCATTCATATCTCTATGTAATGTCTCAGAAATTCTGTGTAATTTTTTTTAATTATATGGAATTATTCTGAGACCACATGCTTTGAGGACATGTGATTCTGAGGCCTGGTGAGCCTGGAACAGAATTTTAAACATTTTTTAGTTCACTTAAATAAATGTGTGAGCGGGTTTTTATAACTTTTGAACTGGTGCTCAGATTGAAAATCCAAGGGAACCGTTGAACTCAGAACGCCAAGATTCACCTAGAAAGGACTAAACTTCGACCATCAAGGGCCAAACAAAAAAGTTAATTTTCAGACTTTTCAAAAAATAATAAAATAACTTTAAAAAGTTATTTTCTTTTCTTTTCTCATTTGTTGAACGGCAGATGGAGACGCTACGGTGCAACAAAGAGGTGCATTGATGAGGCTCATCAATGGATCGTTAAATCGTAGTGTAATGATTCTTTAATGACGTGTAACGATGCGACATTGTAGAATAACAGAAATGATGCAACATGTTTTCCTTTTATTTTGGTTGACGCATTGGTGGAATGAAGAATTAAACCACAAGGATTCTATGAAAAACCTCCAACAAAATTCCTCTCCAACGAAGAATGACAGACATCGACAAACGTCAAACATCTTCGACGCACCTTGAAGAACGGAGCTGGAAGCGATGAATGACGTCGACATCTTGAAACCTCGAGGATGTAACATTGTGGCAACGAACATCAAAGAGGTAGGGGTTATTTGATTTTAAAGTTCTTCCTCGTTCTTATTATAGAAAAAATGAACACTGATCAACCCACGAATAGGTTGATCTATGAATCATGTGTTTATGTGGGAGGGTAACTTTTTGGGATTTTCGTATCCGTGATTGAAATTATCATATTTTGATTGAACTAAAACCCCTTGGACATTTCGCTACTTTAAACCTCTAATGTGGAGGGTGAGGACCGACACAAACAAGGCTCGAGCACCTCCTCCATGTGCGTTCTTTGTGGTCGCACCCTCAAAGTGGTAGTATGATGATTCTGGGACCTTTACAGTGAAGAGGACGTTCTCCGAAGAGATCATGCGTAGGCGGTGCAAAGAACGGACCACTGGAGTGCATCTGGTGGTCAACAAAACATCTTCCGGTGGCGACGGTGGCGATGGTGGACCGCGATGGCAACCACGGGCGAAGGTGGTGGTGCGCCATGGATGTATAGCTACAGCGGCAGTGGGGAGACATGGCACCCACCTGGTGCCACGTGGTGGGACGGCCCACATTTGGGTTGTCCGAGTGGCTGTTGAGTCGCGGTCACTCGACTATGGCAGGCAGGCCTCGTGCGTCCACGGGGCCAGTAGAGGCCGGACGTGGCAGCTGGCTGCATCCCGACTAGGAGGTGCACCACCAGCCTGCACCGCGTGGGCTGAGCTTCAAGCTGGAGGGTCACACAACCAGCCACCGGGCCGGACCTATGGCCCAGTGGGCCGATCCCGTGCCCCGCGGGCCGGTCCCTCTCCCAGTGGTCTAGACCCGTGTCGGAAGCCTAGACCCACACCCTTCGAGTCAGGCTAGACTAGACCGGGTCATCGAGGTGACCCGGTGGGCTGGACCCTCGGCCAAACCGGATCGGGCCGAGAGAAGCCCTTTAGGCCGGGCCCAGTGAAGCCCTTTGGGCCTGGCTCACTGGCCAGGCTAGATCAGACTAACCCAAACCTGAACTGGGTCAGTTCGAATCAATCGGAACTAAAATGGAGTATGTGGGACCCCCGGGCTGGGTTGGTCGGGACGATCTGACCGGGTCGGACCGCACTCAGACGCAATCGGCCCCTGTTTACTAAAATGCTAATAACTTGCAAACCAGGTGTCTGATTAAAGAGACATTTGCGGTATTGGGACCCTCTCGACGAGGTGGATCTTTTTCATTCCCTGAGGAGGATTTAATGTAAGTTGAGATGTGAAAAATGTCTTGAGGAGCGGTTCTTTTAGATTCGCTGTGTACGGAACCCTGCGGTTTGCTAAGACCTAAAGATTGCTGAATTTCAACTCTATGTGACTCGACTATGGCCCAGTGAGAAGTAATTATGTGTGACTTTGTAGGAACATGGTGGGAAGCACTTCTATGTGACTTTGTAGGCCCACAGTACGCGATGAGGAGGAGTACCTCAATTGGCCAAGATTAGTGGGAATCACTTTTGTGTGACTTTGCAAGCCCACAGTACGCAATGAGGAGGTGTACCTAAGCAGTCCAAGGTTAGTGGGAAGCACTTCTGTGTGACTTGAAAGTCCCAATGTACTTTATAGAGGAGGATTTCTCCAACAGCGGAGATGTTCGATGATGTGACTGATGATTCTTCTATCACTACCCTAAATGTATACCAGGTGTGAGTTTTCTTGTGCTTTGTACTTTACTTTGAAGATTTTTTTGCGGTCTTTCCTTTTTGTTTTGGGGTCCCTACTGATTATTTTTTTACTCACCCTATCATGGGATTCGCCCATATGTGTTGTGTCCAGTGAAGATGATCGACATTTCGATAGAGACTTTGGTGGACCGGGACCCAGAGGTGCTCAGGGAGACGGGACCAACAGACGTTATGACGGTGGACTCAGTAGAATAAGACCAAGTGGGGCCCAATAGGATCGGGTGGACAAGACATTCTACTTCGGATTCTAGTAGATACACTACTCTCACGATCATGTGGGGTTTTCCATAGATGTCCATCAGAGTTTCCTTTTTGTACTTTCTCTCTGTTGGTGCTAAAATGTGTGAAAAGGGAGAATATGCAAAGAGGAAACCAATTTCAGCGATAAGTCATTATAGCCCCCAACCAGAGATAAGCCATTGTAGCCCCCAATCAGCGGTAAGCCATTGTATCCCCCAACCAGTGGTAAGCCATTGTATCCCCCAACCAATGTTAATACATTGTAGTTTCCAAAGAACAGTAAGCTATTATGGTCCCCTTTGTTAGGACCCACATCCTTGGTCCGTCCCAGTGGCATCAGACCCGCTCTCAGGCTGTTAACCACACGTAATCCCCCTCATGTCATCGGGTCGTTGTCCTCTGTTCACACCCTGATTCCATGCCCCATCCTGAACTACGTGGACTTTGATTCCATCCACGTGGGTACATAGGAATCCTCCCTGAGGTTCAATCCCATCACTCATATCCTATGTTGGTCTCTCCCATGACCCTTTGTGTTTCGGGAGGTGAATTCCCTAAACTGGAGGTTCTACTTCCTCTAAGTCCCATCCAAGCATCCATTCTCATGGGCCACCTCCTTAGGTGTCCCATTTCCCCCACCGAACTATGTGGACTTCGATTTCCCACCAATGAGGATACGTAGGAAGCCTCTCTGTGGTTCAATCACAACATCACTATCACCTTCATGACGGTTCCATCTCATTCTCTATCCACTTCACTCAATAATTTATCATCAATCATGGTTTTACCTAGGCCACCACATCCCAGTGAGATCATGTCATCCACCTCCTCACTGCTCCTAGCAGTACTCGGGCCACTAACCATGCGTAAGCCCCAGCATGTCATCGGGTCATTGTCCTTTGTGTACACCCTGATTCCATGATTTTACCTTAGAACTATGTGGGTTTTTATCCCTATATCCTAGATGGGGTACGTAGGAAACCTCCATGAGGTTCAATCCCAGCCAATGGTAAGCCCCAGTGTCCCCTTTACAGGGACCCAAGCATCCTCGGATCTATATTCACTGGATGTTCTGATCTACTCATCTGGTAAACCCCTAGGTTCTCCCTCTTAGGGATGCACCAATATGATCCACTCCCATCAATGTTCTAATCAGTTTGATCCATATCTGCAAGACGCTAAATCTGTGGCATAACCTGTGTTAAACATTGGAAGATGAGGAAAACCTCAGAGACATGCATATGGAATATAATTCCCCACACTCGACATGGGATGCCTCAGGCTTCTGCACCCTTGAGAATCCCTATCATAAGGGGAAGAAACCCAAACGCACCAGTGTTTTAGCGTCCAGACACGCCAGTGATATCCAATGTGACTACTCCCCCGATCGAAGGTTGTTGCCCTGACTTGACCCCTTAGAATGTCCTGATATAAGAAGCATGATTAACTGACGTCCACAAAGATATGGCACTGGGAAGAGTTTCACGAACAACATCATAATCTTTAAGGGAGACCCGAACTAGGTGACGAGTTCTGAGGAGGAATCCATGGAAGGATAAACCGACATCCCATCATCCTGTTTCGATCAAGGAGAAAATTTCCATAAATAAGCAATGGATGTCGCCCTCCTTTTGAAAGTGGGAATATGGGACAACAAACAGCATTCCCTCCATGGAAGGACATGCGCCCCGGTGAAAGCGTCAGAAATAGAAATGGTGAACCCGGAGTGAATTTATTCTCCTAAATGTGGAGATTAGTAGTTTTTGAGACATCAGTGTATAAGTGTGTCACTGGATCCAGCTATCTGGTGCTAGGTCCCACCAAGAAAATAGTGGCTCTAGCATAAAACTCACTAGTGATTGGGGCAGTTGAACATTGGACATCCCAATCTATAATGTTGTCGGCGTGGATCCTTCTTACCAATCATGGGGGATGGAATGGAGTTGGAGAACTTGACGTTGCTTTCCTTCGTTCATCACTAATGGTTGAGTATCCATGCTTTGCAGGACCCAAGATGCTAGGACATAAAATCGATCACCACCCACCCACCGATGTAAGGGCCAGGGAAAAGCTAATGCAGAAATCCCATACAGCTCCATCTCTTCCCTGACGAACTCCTCCTCCACAACTGTTGGGTTCCTACGCCCTATTTCACCATCCGAACTCATTCAGAGGAGGGTGATTAATGACCTCATTCGACGATACAAGGAAGAGGGGATTATCCCAACCTGGAATATGGCCTGACATGACCTAGAGGCTTTTTTTCCTCATCGTCTCCACCGCCCCCAAGGGACGTACAGGGATCCAATTCTCCCCACTCCAACCTACAACAATTTCAGGAGCCTCTCCCCAGATTGCTTTGATGACACGCTCCCCTATACTAATGAGGTGATGGAAGTCTAGGCCGGCCAATTGTGATCCCTCCCAGGGGACACCAGGGAAGGCTCCCATCAGGCCACATCAGCACTGTCACCCGGCCCCATAAGCTAAAGAGCAGGTGAGTTATGCACCTACATGACCGACCCTAGCCTGATTAACCCGACACCAATGTCGGGCACAAGCTGAGGAGGGAACCCGCCAGGTGCGTTATCCTCAACGGCTACTGTTGCCCATGCCACCACCGACGTATACCAGAAATGCCCCGTTTATACTAAACGGGGTCACTTACACACCCATCCCAGATTGAGGCCTCGACCATCCCACAGGAAGGTTGGGGTGACTCTCCTGGTCGCCGACACAGGCGGCGCTCGTCGCGGGCCGACCTGCAGAAATGGTTTCTAGTACAGAGTTCATCCTCGTGACACCACTGATGAGGGAACAGGTCATCCCTACTCCCAATCTTGGCATGGAGGTCCTCCCCATGCCACTTTCAGTGCGAGAAAAGGTCCTCCCCGCCGCACTGACATCCATCACGAAAGTCTCTTCCGCACCCGTGACCCCAGGTATGGGGCCATTCCTCCTGTCATAGGTCTTCAATACAAAGATCTTACTTATTTGTTCAACTATCAGTGTGGGGTTATTCTACATGTTCTTATAGCAACCGATGAAGGTCCTCTTCATCTCTAAAATCAGGGAAGTGGAGGTCTGCCTCGCTTTATTGGCACCCAGTGTGGAGGTCTTCCCTGTGTTCAATTTGACCAGTACAAAGGATCCTCTCATACCATCACTGCTAATGGAAACAAACATGGAAGTACTGCCCATGTTCCCACCATCTCCAGTGGATTTCATACCCACTCCAACACTTCCCATAGATATTTCCCCCATGCACCATCCAGCGGACATGGAGGCCCTCCCCATGTTCCCTTTGACATTTGTCCAAGTGTGCCTCACACCCCAACTCACCCAGGAGGAAGTCCTCTCTACCCTAGAATCAGTTTGGCCAAAGGTACTACTCATATAGAAATCCTACCATATCCTGAAGAATCATCCTAGGGAAGGAGGGAGGGTCATATCCATTAAAGGAAGAAGAATAAGAAGTTTCAAACCGCATTTAAACCCATCTACTTTTCAAACTCTGAGGCAGAGTGCAATTCGCTGATGGAACCCTCACCCTGATCCTCTATGTCGGGGGCCGAGGTAGGAATAAGGAATATTATCCTCATTCTTACAGAATGTGAGGTCCACCGGATTCCCGCCTCCCTCCAAAGGTACATCCAGGAGGAGGAAAATTTGGCCTCCTTCTAGGGCCTGACCGTGAAATCCTCCCTACCGTTAATAGGGTCATTATCTACCTCAATCAGAGATCACGGAGAGTTATTCTGGGGATCGATGGAGGAAGAGTCACAGCATGGCTTGTCATCAGAAACCGAAGGCCCTATACAGGAAGTTGTGGTTTCCACTCTGTCTTATCGGGATGTGGTGGCTCAGTCGTTGCATTCTTCTCAAGAAATCCCAAGATGTGGCAGCTTGTCATCTCATTCGTTGTATTCTCCACTGGCCAGTCTACCGTATCATTGGTCTACTTCAGTGCCTCTACCGGTCCCTCAGCCGCCCCCAGTCGATGAATGGGGAAACCAAGGGATGAATCCCGAGTCTGAGTTGAGGAGCTTGTGGGATATCCTTGTAGTGGACCATTTCCCATAGATATTATGGCCGATTTCAACCACAAACTTTAGTGTGCTGGAATCGCTTACCCAGGAGGAGGTCACGTGTTTTTTCCAAACCCTTTGGGTAACGCATTTCCATCTCTGTTATTAGTGAGTGGCTTACCCCAAGAGTTAGGAACACTTCGAAGATATTGTCCAGCAATGTCGCATGGTCGACATGGCTGTTCTCCCTGTGGCCCAGCGTCCTGAGTCGCCCGGTCACCATCGGACTCTCTAGCAGCGTTACGTCTAGAGATTTAAAGTGCTCTTCAGGATTATCAAGGAGGCTTCCCCCCACATTCAGTTCTATGGTTGGGGGTAGTATGCTTCTCTTAATTTCAGTTTTATCCTATGTCAGCCTGACTTTCCAAGCAATATTGAGGATATTCCTTTAGGTAGAGTCATGGTTAACATGGTCGAACTATCATAGGGAGAGAATGATCTAGAGCTCCTTAAAGAGAACTTACCCCCCCCCCCCGAGGGAGTGCCAGACCTATTGGATCTATTGGGAAGGATTACTCATGAGAAAAGAAATTTACTGTGTCTTCCCATACCTACTAAGTCATTAACCCTCAATCGGAATCTCAATAAGGGAAAAGAGAATCTTAGGGCCATCAAACCCTCTGACCTATCTGGCTCAGTGCAGAAGACGGAAGATGATCCCAAAAAAGCCGCATTGCGTCAACAGCTCACAGAGCATAAGAATACTATTTGTCGAAGTAGAGTACTCAAGAGGGGGGTGAATTGAGTATCTATAAAAAAATTTGTTTAAAAGGTATTATTAGAAAAGGGGTTCCCCAATAAATTTAAATACAGCCCAGTCAATCAAGGTTATACAGTTATGAGATTTTGACTATTTAAATAACTTCTTAGAAGATTGATTAATTTTCAATAATTTTAATATAAGTTATTAACATTACTTTTGAAGTTATTCTAATAAGGAAAAACAATTATAACTTCTTTACAAGATTAACTATCAAAGTAAATTTAGTGATTTGTGAATTAAATAGTAAAATAGAAAAAACTAAAATAAACAACACAGTAGATATAAAACAAGTGGTTCAGTCTCAAGCTGATACCTAATTCACTCCACTTGGTGATCACCTACCACCAAGTAGTTTATATAAATAAACTTGCTCCACACCCTAGATCATGGTTAACAATAGTACACATGACTGTCCAGGTCACACAACCTCTTCTAGAGTTCTTCATGGGTATGAACTAACAGGTCACACAGGGACCTCTTCCACAATAATCTGTGGGAATACAAAAGTGTAAAAAGATGAAAAAGAAAGGATATCTTGTATTATTTATTTTTATGTAGGAGATAGTGTGTGTTTTTATACAGACACACACACTACTCAAAAGATAAAAATAATACACAACATAGCATAAATGATGATATAAAGTTATAAGTGCTTTGAGTGTTAGTTTATGCATCTCTAGACTTCTAGGATGAATCTGATGTAGAAATCGAGTCCTCTCTTGGAAAATAGAGTATCATAAGTCAACAAGGTTTGGCTCGTGTTCTTTGTGGAGTTGATAGAGCGGAAATGTTCTCGACTCCAGGATTATAGTATGCTTCATGTGTTCTTCAGCATTGTTGGGTTGCATGTATGTTCTTATTTCAGGAATTCTCATGCTTCTTCATTATTGCGCACACACTTGTTTTTCTATTATCACTATTGTTGCCACGGTTGTTCTCTGATTTTCTTCGGGCCACATAGTTCTTTTTATTCTTAGAATGTATGTGTTGGAGCTGACAAGATGCATGTATTCTGCACCTCATACCTCATACTATCAATTGATATGTAGTTTTTCTGGAAACAGTGTCTCCATAAAATGGTGTCTCCTTGAAATGGTGTCTCCTTGAAATGGTGTCTCCTTGAAACGGTGTATCCTTGAAACGGTGTTTGGATGGTCACGGTGTTTGGATGGTCACGGTGTCTGGATGGTCATGGTGTCTAGATGGTCACGGTGTTTGGATGGTCATGGTGTTTGGATGGTCATGGTGTCTGGATGGTCACGGTGTCTGGGTGGTCACGGTGTCTGGATGCCTTTTCCAGAAAAAAACAACTGGTGGAAGACTCACAGTTTCTCAGACTTAGAAAAAACTTTGTATATAGACTTAAATAGTGATATTAATAGAATAAATTAAACTTAATAATTCATAAGATAATTTCATTAGAAACAATATAGTTTACAATAATTATTTAAGGCATAAAGAAACTAATCATTTGTACACATGATTTTAGATAGATTAAACAGGATTAACATAATGTATATGATTTACGATCATTAAAACATGATTAACACATGAGGAGTCCAACAATCTCCCCCTTTTTGATGATCACAAATCATGTGAGTGATATATTTATTCTTAGGTAATGTTTCTCTTCTTTAATGTGCATTTATTTCATATAGAATACATAGTTCTCCCCCTTTTGGGATTATCAGAAAGAGTAAATAAGAAGTAGACAATGAAAGTTCACAAAGCATTAGATGGATAAAAGGTGTCATTACAAACAGTAAGGAATAAGAATACATAAAACATCACTATCAAAAGATAGTAGTCACTATTCTTTGGTACTGGTTTGTCTTCTCTTTGCCCTTGGTAGCAGCATCAGAAGAAGAAGCCATAAGAGCAGAGGTAGAAGTGGAAGAAGGGAGTGAACTAGTGGACAGAGAAGGTAAATGGAGCCCTTCAAAAATAGAATGGGACAAGGTAGGTGCAGTGGAAGACCAAGTAAACTGTTGATCAAGGATAACAGGTCAGATCTGACTTAGATCCTGAGAGATAGACATAGATGTGGAGGCAAGGGCAGATGATGAGAAGGTAGGAAAACCTGATCTCAGGGGTGCAGCTGCAGAAGCGACAATTACAGTACTATGGACATGAAGATAAGGCCTCAAAATCTTGATGAAGTTAGCAATGATCTCACCACCATAATGCATAGCTTTCTCAAATTCATCCTTATTCTCTATAAACTTATCAAACAAAGGAGTGAAATCTTTGAGATTTTGGACTTGATTTTTGAAATCTTGAGTAATAGGAGTAATCCTCAGATTCTCCACATGGTACTTGAAGTGGTTAGTCATGTAATTCTTAGAGAATATTTGATTGAAGTGGAAGTCCAGCTTCTTAACAATTTCTTGTTGAGCATCATTGGAAATCTTGGAATGAATTATCACTAAATCAAGAACTATGTCATTGTTCTTGATAACTCCGAATAGAGATTCCTTGTCAAAACCACTAAGCACAGATTGAAGTTCTTCTTTGAAAATTGTTCTGAGCAGATCACTATCTAAAGAAGGTTGATATGACTATCCAGAAGTTCGAGAAATAGTGACAGCTGAGGTAAGGGATTTCAATTGATTTAGAAATTTCTGGAGACAACCCTTATACTCATCAGTTAACTTGTTAAGACCAATAAAAATCTCAGTTATCTCTTGAAAAATCAGTTTGTTTATTTTAGCTACCTTCTTAGCTAAGGAAGTGATATGAGGTTGAATCATTGAGGCTACTTACTATGGTGTTTGACTAACAATATCCTCAATATGATAATAAACAGATTCTGGTTTTGAGGTTATCACTCTCTACATTTCTTCAACCATACCTCTGAGAGTTTTTACTTCATCACTGAGTTTTTTGTTCTCGACTCTAACTTCTTGAATCTCATGAAGCATCTTGGGTTAAATCCTCCATATGACTTTTCCAATAACAAGGCAGCATCTCTCTCACTTAAATTGGTTATAGGTGGTGGTTGGGTATTCATGAGTTTTTCACCTCCAGCCAATAGGGTAGCTCCAAATGCTTTCAGATCATCATGATTCACCAAGTTTGGAGGTTCTTGTGAAGGTTCAGGGATAGAAGTTGAGACGGGCTCAGGATCTTTGGCGGAGATATCTTCAGGTGCAGATGCTAGTTTCAAATGAAACATAGTAGACAGACCAATTCCTTTAACTGAGACTTCCTGTGAATCAGTCACATCAAAATAACTGGAGAATTTATACCATGTATCCACTGATCTTGGATCAATCGTATTAGAGACTTTAACAAATTCCAGATTGGGGGGATGCTCCCCCTCAATAGGTGCACCTTTCTCAGGACTGAGAGTTTTAGATCCTTAATCTATTTCCACAATTTCATCCCTAATTTCCTCACCCATTTCCTTTCTATCCAACTGAAAGGCTTGCTCCATTCTCTCTTCAAAAGATGGAATAACTTCAGGAACAGATTGTTCCTCTGAGTGTTCCTCAAGAGAAGCTTCTTGCACAACATAAATATCTTCTTCTATATGTTATTCCACAACATCCTTTTTGTTTACCTTATCAATAGATTCTGCTTTGGAATCAAGTTTTTCTATATCAACAACTTCTTCAGGAACATGTATTTCCTTCTCAAATAAGATTTTAGGAGAAGATTCACTATCTTTCTCAACCAGAGCAGTTTCTCTCGGAGGTAAAATAGCCTCTTCTTCTTCTTCCTTATCATAATATTCAACAAGTTCATTTGGCTCCAAACCAGGATCAGAAATATCCTTAGGTCTTGAAGGGTGTTCCACCAGATTAAACTTTTCATAAACTCTGTCATTATCTTCCACCCAAGATTTTCTCCATGGATTCCAATTGATTTTCATTCTCTTTAATATAACTTTCAAAAGATAGAACTCATAATACTTAATGTATTATTCATTAACCAATTCCTTTGCATGAATCATAGCATAGATAAGCCTTGAATAGAATAGGTAGGTTGACTTGGTGGTTGTTTTGATCAACTCAAACATATGGTGTATAACATACTTGCATAGGTTTGTCTTATGTCCATTTTTCATGAGATGTATCAAAAATACATCCTGATACTTGAGTATAGAGAAATCACCTTTTCTGGGGCTAATCAAATTCTGAACAAACTTAAATAAGAGTCTAGATTCACCATATAGCTCAGCAGCTATGGATCTCCTCTTGGTTTCATTCCCAGTTATACTTCGCAAAGCTTCTTCCAAGATAAATAATTCACTCGAAGGTGAAGGACCTCTCTGGTAGTCCTCACAAATACCCTCATGAGGTATCCTAAGGCATGCATCCCATAACCTTGAAGAAAAGGAACAACTCTATCCATTTATCCAACTTCGCACAACATATCCATCTTTTGAATCAAAATAGAATTGAACATACTAGTAAAACTGTGCAACTAGATTCGGGTAAATAGGTTTATCCTCCTTTGTGAACCAATCCAGCCATCCTTGCTTTGTAATCACTTTCAACACCAAAGACTTACTTGACAGAAGCCACTTAGGGCATATCTCCTTTTTAGGTACTACTGTTCTGTTCACCAGATTCGGATTCATAGGGCCTTCGGGTGCTAACTTCGGTGCTATCTTCAACTTCTTATTTGAACTGCGCTTCTTAGGAGTTGATGAAGAAGGGAATTTCATCCTGGACATTCATCGAAGGTTCGAGAGAGAGAAGAGTTGAAAGAGGGGTTACGGTTTTAAAGAAGTGAGCTCGAGTGAAACTTATTTTATTTTATCATTTAGGGATATCAAGCATCATGGGATCAAAAGCACGAGAAAGTAAAAACAATGAATTGTCGTGATATGGGTTATAATGTATAAATAAAACAACAAAACATATTTATGGTGAGACCGTAACAAGTCTTCATGGTGAGAGCGTAACAAGTCTTCACGGTGAGACAGTAACAAGTTTTCACAGTGAGACCATAATAGTATGATTTCTAAACTTTGTGGTCATATTGTTTGAGACAGTAAGTGCCAGACAGTAACCAAGAAATAGTAACTATGAGACTGAAAACATGAAATTGTAACTCTTAAGACAGTAAAACTATAGAATTGTTAGAGTTAAACAGTAATATTAAGATAGTGACTTGTGAAACCGTAAACTGTGAGACAGTATACTTACTACTTAAGATTTATCATTCCCAATTCATGTATGATATAATATATTCTTTTAGAATTTAGTGGTTTGGTGAATATATCAGCAAGATGATATTCAGTTCCAGTGAATTCCAAAGTGATGTCACCTTTTTGATAATGACCTCTCAAAAAGTGATGTCTTACATCAATATGTTTTGTCCTAGAGTGTGAAATATGATTTTTTTGAGATGTTAATAGCACTTGTATTGTCACAATTTATAGGTACATGCCTGAATTGATATCTATAATCTAGTAATGTGTGTTTCATCCACAAAATTTGTGCAGAACAACTACCAGCAGCTATGTATTCAACTTCTGCATTAGATAATGCAAAAAAGTTTTGTTTCTTACTACACCGTGATACTAGTGACTTGCCTAAAAAGTGACATGTTCCATAGGTTCTTTTTCTATCTAACTTACAACCACTGAAGTTGGTATCAGAATAACTCACTAACTCAAATGATTTTCCTTTGGTATATAACATCCCTAGATTGGGTGTATGCTTAAGGTATTTGAAAATTCTTTTAACAGCATTTAAATGAGATTCCTTAGTATTTTTTTGAAAATGAGCACACATACACACACTAAACATAATGGCAGGTCAGCTAGCAGTTAAGTAGAGTAAGCTTCTAATCATTCCTCTGTAAGTGTTTTGATTAAAATATTTTTCATCTTCATCAAGATCCAACTTACACGTAGTACTCATTGGAGTCTCAATACTTTTAGTGTTATCCAATCCAAAACATTTTATAAGATCTCTAGTATATTTACTTTGATTTAAAATAATAGAATCATTATTTTGAAAGATTTTAAATCTAAGAAAGAATTTGAGTTCACCCATTAAACTCATTTCAAATTCGTTTTGCATCATTTTAGAAAATTCAATACATAAAGACATTTTTGAAGATCCAAAGATAATGTAATCTACATAGATTTGAACTACTAAAACATCATTTGAAATTAGTTTTATGAAAAGGGTAGGATCAGCTATTCCTTTTGTAAAACCTTTATAAATAAGAAAAGTACTTAATCTATCATACCAAGCTCTTGGATATGGTTTTAAACCATATAATTTTTTTGATAATTTAAAAATATGGTTTGAAAATTGAGGTTTTATAAAACTAGGGGGTTGCTCAACAAATAAATCCTCAGCTATATACCCATTTAGAAATGAACTTTTGACATCCATTTGATATAGTTTGAAATTCATATGTATAGCATAAGCAAGTAGAATTCTTATGGATTCAAGTCTAGCTACTGGTGAAAAGGTCTCTTCATAGTCAATTCTTTCTTCTTGACTGTAGCCTTGTGCAACCAATATAGCCTTGTTTCTAACTATATTATCGGCTTCATCTACCTTATTTATAAACACCCATTTAGTGCCTATGGTGAATGTTTCTTTGGGTCTGTCAAAAAATTTCCAAACTTTGTTCCTTTCAAACTGATTAATCTTTTCTTGCATAGACATCACCCAAAATTCATCATTGATAACATCATTAATGTTTTTAGGTTCAAGTTTTGACAAAAAGACTTGATGTTCAACCCTATTTCTAAGAGAAGCTCTAGTTTGAGTTCCTTTATCTAAGTCTCCTACAACAGCATCTAAAGGATGGTTCTTAAGAGTTCTAACAACTCTATAAAAAGAAGGAATAGTGATTTCAGGTTCTTCAACAGGGTCAGGTTCATTATGACCTGAATCTAAAGAATTTCCAGAACTGGATGTTTTCACAGATTCCTTTACAGGATGGTTAGAGGATTTTGAATTAATGTCCATATCATCCTCCAGGTTCTCTATAGTAGTCTTAGGCTCATGTGGATCTATTTCATCAAATTTGACATGGACAGATTCTTCCACACATTTAGTTCTTTTATTAAACACTCTATAGGCTTTATTAGAATTGAATATCCTAAGAAGATTCTGTCATCACTCTTGGATTCAAATTTTTCAAGATTTTCCTTAGTTTTAAGGATATAGACTTTGAAACCAAATACTTTGAAGTAGCTAACTTTGGATTTTCTATTGTTCTGCAACTCATATGGAGTTCTTTTTTTAAGAATATGTCTAATCAACACTGTATTGATAATATAGCATGTTGTATTTATAGATTCATTCCAAAAATAAATAGGTAGGTCATATTCACTAAGCATGGTTCTAGAAATCTCTTGCAGGGTTCTATTCCTTATTTCTACAACTTCATTCTGTTGAGGTGTTCTAGGGGCATAGAAATTATGAATATAGCCATTTTTTGAGAAAAAGGATTCAAACTCTTGATTTTCAAATTCACAGCCATGATTACTTATTAAGGATTTAATTCTAAGTCCACTAAAACTTTCTAGAATTTTGGAATATTTGGTAAAATGAGAGCAGACTTCACTTTTTTGAGCCAAAAAGAAAATCCAGGTATATCTAGAAAATTCATTTATAAGAACATAAACATAGTGCTTCCCATTTAAACTAGAAACTCTAGATGGTCCAAACAAATCTATGTGAACCAATTTGAGAGGTTGAGAAGATGACACCTATTTCTTTGGTTTGAAGGAAATTTTGTGTTTATTTCCCTTTTGATAAGTATTTCACACTTTATCATTTGAAAACTCATGTTTGGGTAGGTCTTTGACTAAGCTTTTTTTAGTTAACTTTCTAATGGAGTGAGTGTTACAGTGTCCTAGTCTCCTATTCCAAAGCCAAGAATCTTTATGAAACACACTTAAAAATGAAGCATTTTGAGAAGCTAAAGAATGTAAGTTAACATAATATACATTTTCATTTCTTAATGCAGAAAACACTAATTCATTTTTATAATTAAAAACATTGCAAGCATCATTTTCAAATTTGACATGAAATCCACCATCACATAATTGTGAAATACTAAGCAGATTATATTTCAATCCATCAACAAAAAGTAGTTTGGAAATCAAAACTGAATTAGAGTTACCGATTTGGCCAAGGCCAATAATCTTTCCTTTGGCATTTTCACCAAAGGTGACATGTCCTCCCTCAATTTTTATTAAATTCTTAAAGCATGAATAGTCTCCTATCATGTGTCTTGAACACCCACTATCTAAGTACCATAAAATTTTACAGGAAATTTTTAAGCAAATTTCCTACAAAATGGTCGAATGAAAACAGATTTCGGTACCCACACTTGTTTGGGTCTAGTGATATCAGTGGCTATTTCCTTAGGAACCCATATATGCCTCATAGGTTTCCAATAATCATTATTTAAATTATTTGAAAAATAAACTCTATTTGGTCAAGAAAATCTCAAAACAGTAGAGAGTGTATCAAAACTTGAACTAGCTAAATGTTTTCCAGAACTGGGAGTAAAGATGTATGTCCTGGATTTAGAAACAAAATTAGTTCTTCCAAAATTTCTTTTACCAGGTTGATAGCCAATGATAGTAGTATATTTAGGAGCAATTTTTTTACCTAGAATTTTTACCAAGGTGTCTTTACCATTAGTAAACCTTTCAAGATCCTTTTTCAATTTCTCGTTATATTGTTTTAGTTCATTGTTCTCTTTGAGTAATTAAGCATTTTTCTCCCTTTCTATAGTGAGTTCAGTTTTAACAGTTGAGGTAAGAGCATGTTGTTTCTTTAAAGACTTGTATTTATCTTTTAGTTCATTGCATGTATCTTCAATCATATTATATTAATCAAACAGTTCTTCATTAGACATATTTTCAAAGTCACTCTCATCTATAGAATAATAGTAATTGTGCACAGGAGATTTCAGTGTTACCTCATATGTGTTTTTCATAAAACACTTATTGGTTTTGTTAGCTTATTCATCATGTAAAGATTCTGAGTCACTTAAACTGTCCTCAGAAGCACTCCATGTTGCTTTCATTGCCTTTTTATACTTTCTATCTTTGTCCTCAAATTTCTTTTTGTACTTGAGATTGGGATAGTTAGCCTTGATATGTCCCTTTTGTTTACATTCATAGCAGACAATCTCATAAAACTTATCACTTCTTTTCCATTCCTTCTTCCAACTTCCTTTTTGATCATATCTTCCCTTGAAGTTAGGTTTTCTGAAAAATTTCTTCTTGTAAAATCTCTTAAAACTTCTGGCTAAGTGAACCATCTCCTCATCACTGTCAGGTGATGATTGTTCACTGCTGGAACTTTCTAAAAAAACTTCCAATTTCCATTTTTCTTTGTGTTTAGAGGTGGTGGTCTTGAACGCAACTGATTTTTGTTTGGGTTCATCCTCCTCTTCCTTGTTGACTTTCAACTCTTCTTCATACATCACCAGTTTTCCAATGAGTTCTTTTACAGGTAGCTTGCTAATGTCGCATGACTCTCTAATAGATATAAATGTTCCTCTCTATCTTTCAGGTAGGCATCTGAGAATCCTCGTGATTTGTTCTTTGGCAGTGACTTCTCTTCCAAGAGAAATCATTGTGTTGAAAATTTAGTTGAACCTGAGATACATGTCAGAAATAGGCTCATTATGTTTCATTTTAAAGTTATCATATTTAATGGTATAAGTATTAAGTCTCATTTATTTCACACTAGAAGTCCCTTCATGTGAAACAGATAATGTATCCCAAATTTCATGGGTAGTTTTATATGCATAGATTCTATTAAATTCCTCATCTCCTAAAGAGCAGTATAAAGCATTCATCGCTTTGCAATTTTTATTGTAGGTAGTTTTGGTAGGTTCATCCCAAGTGATTCTATCAGTAGCAGGAATATTATATTTATCTATAATTGAATACTAGATTTCAAAGCTCATACTTTCTAAATGAATTTTTATTTTAATTTTCTATTGAGCATAATTGGATCCATTGAAGAATGGTGGTATGTTGGTTGCATCACCTTCCAGTCTATTATCCATAATAATGAAATACTTTAAAAGATCTATAAATTTAGAATTAACAAAAATTTATATATCTTTAAAGTACAACTACAATCACAATTGAATAGGGTCAAAAACGGAGTCTTAATAAACACCCTATGATATCAAATGTTGGTCGGAGTAGAGTACTCAAGAGGGGGGTTAATTGAGTATCTATAAAAAAAAATTAAAAGGTAGTCTTAAAAATGGGGTTCCCCAATAAATTTAAATACAACCCAGTCAATCAAAGTTATACGGTTATGAAAGTTTGGCTGTTTAAATAACTTCTTAGAAGATTGATTAATTCTCAGTAATCTTAATATTAGTTATTAACATTACTTTTGAAGATATTATAATAAGTAAAAACAATTATAACTTATTCCCAAGATTAACTATTAAATTAAATTTAGTGATTTCTGAATTAAATAGTAAAATAGAGAAAACTAAAATAAACAACACAACGGATATAAAACAAGTGGTTTAGTCTCAAGATAAGACCTAATACACTCCACTTGGTGATCACCTTCCACCAAGCAGTTTATATAAATAAAATTGATCCACACCCTGGATCGGGGTTAACAATAGTACACAAGACTGTCCAGGTCACACGGCCTCTTCCACAGTTCTTTGTGGGTATGAACTAACAGGTCACACAGAGACCTCTTCCACACTTATCTGTGGGAATAAACAAGTGTAAAAAGATGTAAGAGAAAGGATATATTGAATCCTTCAGTTTGATACAGGAGACAGTGTGTGTTTTTATACAGACACACACACTACTCGAAAGATAAAAATAATGCACTACAGAGAAGAAATGATGAGATAAGGTTGGAAGTGCTCTGAGTGTTAGTCTATGAAGATCTGGACTTCTGGGATGAAGTTGATGAAAAAATTGATTACTCTGGTGGAAAATAGAGTATCGTAAGTCAGCTAGATATGGCTCGTGTTCTTTATGGAGTTGATAGTGCAGAAGTGTTCTCGACTCCAGGATTAGAGTATGCTTCATGTGTTCTTCAATAGTGTTGGGTTGCATGTATGTTCTTTTTTTAGGAATACCCATGCTTCTTTGTTATCATTCACACACTTGTTTTTCTATTTTCACTATTGTCGCCATAGTCATTCTATGCTTTTATTCTGGCCACATTGTTCTTTTTAATCTTATAATGCATGTGTTGGAGCTAACAGGATTCATGTATTCTGTACCTCATACCTCGTACTGTTAGGTGATATGTAGTTTGTCTGGAAACGGTGTCTCCTTGAAACGGTGTCTCCTCGAAACAGTGTCTCCGTGAAATGGTGTCTCCTTGAAATAGTGTTTGGATGGTCATGGTGTCTGGATGGTCATGGGGTCTGGATAGTCATGGTGTCTGGATGGTCACGGTGTCTGGATGGTCACGGTGTCTGGATGGTCATGGTGTCTGGATGGTCATGGTGTTTGGATACCTTTGCCAGAAAAACACAACTTGTGGCAGACTCACGGTTTCTCAAACTTAGCCAAAACTATGTATATAGAATTAAACAGTGATATTCATAGAATGAATTAAACTTAATCATTCATAAGATAATTTCATTAGAAACAATATAGTTTACAATAATTATTTAAGGAATTAATAAACTAATCATCTGTACACATGATTTTAGATAGATTAAACAAGATTAACAGAATGTATATGATTTGTGATCATTAAAACATGATTAACACATGAGAAGTCCAACAAAGATAGTTGATGACCTCCTTGATGAACGTGTTATGGAGTAGTGACCAGACTATGGTGATCCTCGACCGGGGTAGTAGGGGAAGGTACAACTCCCCCCGACGAGTTGCCTCCAAGTGACCCTGACCATATTACCCACATAGATAGGGTAGAAGCTGGAGCTTATGGAAAGAGGGCACGGTATGTATCACCAAATCCACCTGAGTGGCGTGATGATCTTCGGGACCTAGCTCAGGTTCCCCTAGCCGCTCCACAGGTCATTCCCCCAGCATTCCCATAGGTCATCCCACCAGCCACTCCACAAGCCGTTGGGTCAACTTATCATGTTTAATAACCTTCCAATGCACTGGTGGTCAGGGACCCTCGCCAAGATAGGAATCTTTGTCTAGATGATCCAATGGCAGCACTCATTTCCCTCCTTGAGGATTTGGAAACTCGATAGGTGGAAATTCCACCTGATGGCAAGCCATATCCGGCATGGGTGGATGATATACCAGCACCCCTAGTTTCATAAATCCTTCCTTTTCCCCCTTTAATGGGATAGGTGGTCTGCTATATCATCTATCCCACTTCATCTCAAGTTGTAGACCCATGCTGGGAACTCCAGTGTAGTAGGAGGTCGGCAAACTCCGTTGGTTCGTACAAACATTGGAAAGGCATGTGTTTGTCTGGTACAGTCAGCTACCCATTAGTTTAGTAGCCAGCTGGGAGGATCTTTGCAGGCATTTTCTTTACCAGTTTAGCTCCACCACCTAGAAGATGAGTATCAAAGACCTCTTCAAGTACAAACAGAAGCCTGACGAGTGCATTGTAGACTTTTTCACCCATTGGAAAGTCCTCACCTACTCCCTGGATATGCTACTAACTCAGGAACAACTGCTAACAATGTGTGTGGAGAATGTCAAAACTGAATTGGTCCCCTCCTTTATCATTCAGAACTACCCCGGGGGATTCTGGGATTTCTCTGATAAGGCCCAGCGTTGAGAGGAAGCCCTGTATTATTCCAAACAGGCACGTCCATTGCCTCCTATAGTTCTCGTGAGGTGGGATGCCATGGCCGATCTTGCCACGGTAGCCCAAATAGAGTCCCCTAGACAAATGAAGCTATTACCAGTGGAGCCACCTCCACAGCCTTGCAGAGGCCCGTTGCCTCATGCGCAGCGTCCGTCCCAACAGTGCCTGCCTTAGAATCGGAAGGCACCCCCGTGTAATGTGCCACCACCACCTAGGTGAGATAACTAAGTTCCACCTTCTCGGTAGGATCCTCTAGCCCCTCATCAGGTCCAGGATCCCAGATCCCCCTTCCCAAATAGAAGAAACCATACCTACTCATTTAATGAGGCCCAAGTCCCTGGTTATTTCTAAATTGCCTTAGAACAGAGAATCCTAGGGTTTCCGGAATGCAGGAGGCCCGAAGAGGCATATCTCACTGATCACCCCAATTACTGCCCCTATTACTGGATCCTGGGGAACACCCTCAAGTATTTCTATGTGTTTAAAGATTGGATTCAAGACCAAGTTGATAAAAACATAGTCAAGTTAGGCCCAAAACCAACACAAGAGGCATGTGTATTCATACAGCCTGACAGGGCTAGTGATAGTGCAGGTGAGTAGCCGCAGGTTCCCAACTGTAGGTCCCAAAAATATGATGATCGGATGGCTCGTAAGGTAGTCGCCCTTACCCATGGTATTATTCATGCACGTTTGAATCTACTCAAGCCTTTGAAAGTCATTTTGTCACCTGCATACACTACTTCTGTGTTGGCGTCTCATCCTTCATCCCCCCAAAAGGGAAAGCATCGGCGACGTAAAGGAAAATAGAGTTCCCCACCAATTCCATCATCATCCCATACTCTTGGAGACTTCATGCCCCCAAATATGTCCATTACCCCCTAGAATTTGTCTAGTGGTGGAGAATTCTTCAAGTGACGACCAAGGGTACGCTTCGGTTAATACCATTGAGCTCGTAAACCCCTACATGATTCCCGATGATGAGGAGCACCAAACGGATCCTCCTAATGTCCCCAGCCATCACTAGCGTCGAAAGAGTCATGGCTATATGGGTTTTTGGAATGCCTCAGTCAATACTTCTAGCCAATATGTGCATGCCACTGAAATCAGAAAATAGGCCCAGCGTAGAGCTCAACACGTGCAGCCTTCTCATCTTATTTCATTGGGTCCGCCTTCACCGTTGATTATGCTACTTGATCAGGCGGAACCACCGCAACTGTACTTCGATTGGCCACATTTGGTTGAATATCGGCCTCATCCAGCTAGCACTCATTCGGCAGTCATTCTGCGCATTTTGAATAGTGAGCAGCGGGACATTCCCAGCACCAGTCAGCCACCAGTTCGGCCAGAATGGCCCATCATACCTCCTACCACAGAACGACCTCCTGTTAGCAAAAGTTCACACTTGGCACGGAAGTATGATATTCTCAAGAATCTTTTCAGCATTCCTTCGAGGCTCTCTATCCTTGAGGCCCTTCGCTTGTTGGTGGATATGCATGAAGCCCTTGTCGAGGATTTAAGAATCCCCCTCCAGTTTGAGATAGAGGTAGTAGTCGAAGAAGCCTTCTATGTTGAGGCATCCAAACACGCGGAATGTCAAGACATCATCTCTTTATCTAGAGAAGATGAAGCTTCACCCATATAGTGGAACATTCTCCCAATGTACATCACTAGATACTTCAACGGTGTGGAGGTTTTTCGTTGTCTTGTTGGCACAGGATCTAGGATCAACCTTATCCCAACCCAGACGCTCCGAAAAATGGGGTCATTTTAGGATGATATGAGTCCCTCTGACCTGAAAATTCAAGGTTATGACAGGATGGAACAGACACCAGATGGAAATATCCACCTGAAGACCCAGTTCGGTGGCTTGGTAGCCAGCACTGAGTTCACGATTATCTCACAGGACACCGCCTACAACGTGTTGATGGGTAGGTCGTGCCTCCACTTTCATGTGGAGGTCCCTTCTTTGTATCACCAATGCCTTAAGTACTCCATTAATGATCGAGTAGGCGTACTCAAAGGTGATGTGTATCCCTTTGCCTCTTGTGAAGCCCGCTATCTAAATTCCAACTATTACAAGAGCAAGGAAAAACAGATTCAGGCTAACGAGGTTGAACATTCCATGGCTACGACCGACCCATGGATAGACTTGGATAATTCCTACATTTTCCTGATCTAGTGATTGGAGGCCACAACCCCAGACTTGGGGCAGTGATTTTTGGTTTCTAGAACTAGGGGGAATCACATTCCCAAGTCTAAGGGATGTCAGAAGATCACCTCATACTCCTATAAAAATCAGGCTCGGGTGATCCTAGAGCTCCCTACCCCCATAAGGTATCGGGATGTTTGCCCTATGGCAATGGAAATACGTCATACTTTCTTATTTCATCAGGATGGGATAAAAAGGATCAAGCCGATACACCACTATTTCTTTGATATCATCAAGTGTGGCCCCTTGGGCCAAAGGCCAGATGGGATTAGGTCAAAAGATTTCATCGTTGTGGTTTCAGCAGTACAGGAGCCTCTTGATGCGGTGTCCACTGCCTCTCAAGCTGGCACCAGCGTCCCGTCGGGATCTGTCAACTTGGAAGAATCACCTCCTGTCAGGGATCCCTCCTTCATAAATGAAGAAGAGGATTTATAGGATGATCCTCTCACTTTCTAAGAGGGTGTCTCCACCACGATCGATGAATTGGTACAGGTGAACCTTGGTAACGAGATGGATCCAAAACCCACATTGATTGGTGCCACTATGCTTGTAGAAGAGAAACAGTGATACATGGACTTCCTAAAGTAGCATCGTGATGTTTTTTCCTAGAGTTATGATGAGATTCCAAGACTAGATCCTCAGTTCATCATCCACTACCTCGGTCTTCCAGTAAATCATCGCGGGTTCAAACATCATCTTAGAAAGATGCACCCTTGACACGATTCCATGGTCAAGGCTGAGGTTGATAAGCTCATCAGGGCTAAATTAATTAAGGAAGTCTAGTACCCCAGATGGTTAGACAACATTGTACCCGTCAGGAAGAATAATGTCTCGATTCAAGTCTACATCGACTTCCGGGATCTCAACTCTCACTATCCGAAGGATGATTTTCCCCTTCCTACAACAAAACTTTTGATTGACGCCACTGTTGGGTTCCAGACTCTCTCCTTCATGGATGGGTATTTTGGGTATAACCAAATTCAAATGGCCCCCAAGGATGAAGATTCTACAGCCTTCAGGGCACCACAAGGTACTTTTTTCTATCAGGTAATGCCCTTCGGGCTAAAGAATGTAGTTACCACATATCAGTGTGTCATGCATCGCATATTTAAGATGATCCTTGGGAAATTGGTGGAATTCTTTGTGGATGATCTGGTGGTCAAATCTCATCAGCGTTAGGACCATCTCAAAGATATCGAGAAAGTGTTCAGCTTCCACCGGTCCCACCATCTAAAGATAAACCCATTGAAGTGCACCTTTGGGGTCACCTCCGAAAATTTTCTCGGATTCATTTTCATATATAGAGGCATCGAGATCTATCCATATAATATCAAGGCCATCATCCAGATGTCTCCTCCAAGCAACATTCGGGAGCTTTGAGGATTTCAAGGCCACTTAGCCTACATACGTTGATTCATCACAAATTTGGCTGGTAAGTGTAAGATCTTTTCCTGGATCATGAAGAAAGGCATTGTCTATTAGTGGGATGAAGAATTCTATACCTCCTTTAAGGAAATCAAGTAGTACCTACTCCATCCTCTGGTTTTGATGCCACTCATCCATGGGAATCCATTGATCCTTTACGTGACCGCACAGGAACGATCCCTCGGCACCCTTC
Organism: Viscum album; assembly: GCA_963277665.1. Taxonomy (NCBI): domain Eukaryota; kingdom Viridiplantae; phylum Streptophyta; class Magnoliopsida; order Santalales; family Viscaceae; genus Viscum; species Viscum album. The sequence goes on from OY728138.1 coordinate 1,873,954,674, forward strand.
TTGCCCATAATAACAACGAAGGGACGAAGAACATTTTATATTATCTCAGCTGCATGATCCTTGATATAGAGACCAGATACTCCTCTATCGAGAAGAGCTTCCCCGTGATGGTATTCGCAGTGCAAAAATTGTGATACCTGCAGCACCATGAGATGCAACTAGTATCCTGAGTGGATCCAATGAAGTGAATTCTGAACAGCCCCATGTTGAAAATCCATCTAGCTTGGTGGGTTGTGATCCTCTAGTAGTTTGACGTCAGGTTTGTCCCCCAGAAGGCTATTAAGGTACAGGCATTGGTAGAATTTGTTTCCACCCATCTAGCTCTCGCAGACCAGTCTCTAGATCTTGATTTTCCCGATGATAAAATCCTCTCGGTAGACCAAGCCATTCCATGTTCGAAAATTCACTTTGATGGTGCTTCCCGAATCCCTACTGGTAGAAGACTCAGTGATCCCAAACTCAACAGAGTGGGCCTGGGTATCGTCTTCATCACGTCGGTGCAAGCTGTTCTTCCATATTCATTCCTGTTGTCAGAAGGCTATACCAACAATGAGGCAGGGTATCAGGCTCTCATTACTGGCCTTGAGTTGGCCCTAGAGATTGATGTTCCCCACTTACATGTGAAAGGAGACTCTGAACTAGTCATCAAACAGATCAACAGTGACTACATCGTCAGGAATTTGGAGCGTGTACCACTTATGGAACGTACCTGCCAGTTGATGGCCTAGTTCCCATCTCGACCAGAAGTTACTCATGTCCCTCATTCACAGAACAGTCGAGTCGACACCTTGGTTAGCTTGGCTGAATCTCTTGCAGAACCTAACCAGGATGATTTGATTATTTATGTGGTGCACCAGAGATTCATCGCTCCCATAACTTTGGGCGACGATGATAGCCCGCAGGTAAGCCACCGTATCGTCGGTGCCTCCACATTAGGACCCCCAGGTCCCCCTGTCGTAGTGCTGGAGGTGCTCTCAACTAGAGGACTCCCTTTATCAAGTATCTCTAGCATGGAAATCTCTCAGAATATTGAGTCGAGCGTGAGTGAATCTGACATCGCGCATTACAGTTTACCCTCCAGAGTGGTCCCAGTCTTGAGAAGATCCTCTAAAGATGCAGGTTTGATGGGGTACTCATCCATTGCATTCAAGAAGGAGAGATTTCTTAGGTCATGTAGGAGGTTCATGTTGGTTCATCAGACTGGGCTAAAACTATCTCACCAGATTTGGAGATTGGGGTATTTTTATCCCTCTTGTATCGAGTTTTCCAAGAGGTTCCATGCGTGCCAAATACATGCTAATTTTGTGCATCGGCCTCTGGAACCTCTCCACACTACCAAATACTCTTGGCCCTTCGCGGCCTAGGGACTCAATGTCGTGGGACCTTATCCACCAGCGACAGCTCGCCGGTGCAGATTCATCCTAACCGCTACGTATTTCTTTTCCAAGTGGGTATAGGTAGTTCCTCTCATGGAGGTCAAGGCCCATTGTATTGTTGAATTTGTGATATCCAATATCATCTACCAATTCGAATTCCCTCATGCCCTCCTCACCGATAATGGCACCAACTTTCAGGCAGCTGAACTGAAGAAGTTGTACGCCAATTACAACATTCATTCTAACCATACCTCCCGCTATCACACGCAAGCAAATGGAAAGATCGAGGCGTTCAATAAAACTCTCTCTAACATTCTACAGAAGATGGTTGGTCAGAACAAGAAGAGTTGGCTGGGAAAACTCCCCAACGCTCCCTGGTCCTATCGGACGATGAATCGCAATTCCACACAGGTGACCCCATATTCCCTGGTGTACGGAACATAAGCAGTCCTGACCATCAAGATTTAATTGCCTTCATTTTTCACAGTTGTCTACGAGAAGAAGATACCAAATGAGGTAGATGAAATCCATCTGGCTAAACTAAAAGTGCTCGACGAGAATAGTCTTTGTGTCTTGCACAATCTGGAGAGGCATTAGAATAAGATATTCAGGGCTTTCAACAAAAATTTCACCTCTGCTCTTTCTTACAAGGTGACATGGTGTTGGCCCTGAGAACACTAATGATACCTGGTAGGAAACCACCCAAATTGGATCCCAAATGGGAGGAAGGACCTTACATCATTCACAAGGTTTACACCAATGGTGTGTACTCCCTGGTTACCATCGATGGTGAGCGAATCACTCCTCTCACCAATACCAAATTCCTCAAGCAGTATTTTTCTTGAGTAACCCTCAGTCCTACATGACCTTAAATTGTTCCTTCTTCGCTGCATGATGTTAAAATGTGCAAGATGTCAAATATAAAGGACATAAAACTACCCATCACCCATCTTGTATGACGTTAAACTACTTTTTCATCCTTTATGACATTAAACTGCGAGTGGAAGATACACCATTGTGGTATGAGCTCTAGGACCTTAAACTAAGATCTCCCCACGTCCTTGTCGTATGACGTTAAACTACACGATATCTTCAATAACTATGTATGTCTTGGTTCCCATCCTTATGGGGTATATAGGAATGTCTAGATATTTTTTCCATAGGCCTAGCCCTAAACTTTGAGATCTCTCCTTAGGTCTAGCCCCTTGACCCGGATGCTTCTCAAAAAACATGGTGTGGTGCAGGCTTTGTTTTCCTTCATTAATTTCAGGTTTATCATGACTGCACCATGTACCTCCCTCCTTGGAGATCTTCACCTCTTTTGTCCTTTCCACTATGACGTTAGACCACGGGCATGTTCACGCTTCACACATCCCCTTTATTTGGGCTTTCATCATCATTCACATCAAAAAGGACCCCCAAACGGCATGGATGCTAGGCCCCAGGGCTCTCCTACCGTCTCGGGCCAACGTCCCTGAAGATTTTGGATGACAATTTGATACAAGTCCCACATTGTGAATATGGTCATCGGTTGACGCTCATTTGTTGTTCCCACTTGAGGTCACATGATATGGATGTTGTGTTTTTAATTCAATCAACAACCATCCTCCATCATTATCACCACCCCTATATGTCCCAAATATTGGGTACTGTGATTCATTTTGGCATGTTATCCTTTCAAACGTCAATGTGCCTCAAGTGGGGATGTTGGTCTGGTGGGGAGTGACCCCACCCAATTTATTTCCTTTATTGTTGTGCCCTTATATGCTGAGGAGAACCTAATCCCATTCCTTATTTCCCACACCGAGCATTAATCACGTGGGCTTAGGAGATTTGGTAAGTAAATACATGCATAAAGGGTCACATAATATATGGTCCGAGCTCTATGACCTTAAACTAAGATCACCACCATCCTCACCGCACAATGGTAAACTATATGATCATTCTATACTGAAGGACATAAAACTACTCAGCACTCATCCCGTGTGAAAATAAACTACAAACTGGTCGGGATTTCCGTCTATGGCCCAACCTAAGGTCCCTCAACCTTTCCAACCCTTGTCCCATGTTCTCACCTAGGATTGTGCGATGTGGTATGGAATCTATGTCCTCATTCATGTTGGGATATTTTCACATGCCACGCACATCCCCTTGAGACACCCTCTTTAATCCATCATCCTCACCGCAAGATGTTAAATTGCACAGGTACCACCATGCTTTACATGTCCCATCATTTGGGTTTCCATCATCTTTTACATTCGAAAGGATCCCCGAAAAGCATAGAGGCTAGGCCCCAAGGCTATCCTACCATCTCGGGCCAACATCCCTGGGGATTTTGGACAAAAATTTGATACAAGTCTCGTGTTGTGAATATGGTCAATAGTCTACACTCATTTGTTGCTCCCATTCCAGGTCATGATAAGGATAATGTGTTGCGAATGTGGTCAGCAGTTATCCACAAATCATTGTTTTCATCCTGTGGTCTCCAAAATGACAGGCATGGTGATTCACCCTTTCCACCCATTTTTCCCATGCACATGACATTAAACTGGGCATCTATGGTTCGAGATCTATGACCATAAATGAAGATCTATAGTTTCCTTGTCGCATGATATTAAACTGCATGACCCCTCAAGAACTATGTTTGGATTGACTCCCATCCTCTTAGGATACATAGGAAAACCCAAACATTTTTTCTTTGGATCCAGCTCAGGCTCCAAAAATTATCTTCTCTATTAGGCCTTTTGGCATTAACTTATATGGGATTGTGTGGTGTGGTGCGTATGTGGGTTTATGTACTCATTCATGTTAGGTTTGTAATAGCCACACCATGTACTCCCCTTCTAGGAGCTAGTATCTCCTGCCTTTTGTCCTGCATGACGGTAAATTGCACTCTCAGAACTACGTCTGGATTGATCCCCGTCCTTATAGAGTATGAAAGAGAACCCATACATTTCGTCTTTGGGTCCAGCCCCATATCCTATGATTGGTTCCGACCCCTCAGCCTGAGGTTTCTCCTCTGGAATCGTAGGCGGTGTGGTGTGGACCTTATCCCCATTCACGTCGGGTAGGTTTTATCACACCCTGCGCATTCCATCTAAAACCTCGTTCTTCTGTATGTGTCCAAGCCGTATGACCTTAAACTATGTTGTCTTATCCCACATGATTTGAAATGGTTGCATCTTCACTGCGTGACATTAAAATATGCGGTTTGGTCCTATCATACGAACCTAAACTATGACAGTATTGTTCTGGCCGCATGGTGAAAAACGGCACCGCATTATGATGTCCTCACCCGAGGGGACATCATGTTGGGTATTGTTTCTCCACCATGCCATTTTTTAAGGCCTACATATGGCTTTATTTCTGCAGCGATGCCTGGATTCTCTGTCTCGGGTCGTTGCTTCAAAAAAACACACATCCACTCTAAAAAAACAAACAAGATCCATCAAATGATGCTCCTTTTGGTGTGTGGGCCCGGCCTGCATGACATTATTGTCCCTAGTGTTGGCACCCTACCATGCCCATCATAATGGGATGTGTAGGAATGCCTGGGCACTTTTCCTCAGGCCCAGCCCAACTTTCATTTTCACTCCCTCGACCTAAAATCCTCCCTAGGAGCACAGGGTGTGATGTAGACTCATATTGTCCTCATTCATGTCTGTTTTTGCAATAGTCGCACCATATATCTCCCTTCCTACTTTCCATTATGGTCTCATATCTAAGACCTTAAAACTAAGATCCAACTGTCCTTGTCACATGACACTAAACTGCATGACATTTTCCAGAACTACGTATGGCTTTATTCCCATCCTCATGTTATATGTAGGAACACCCAGACATTTTTTCTTTGGGTTGAGCCTAGATATTTCAAATCCTCCACTTTTTCGGGCCCCCTTGGCCTGAAATCTTTCAAAATAATGTGGTGTGGTGTGGACTCCTTATTTCCTCATTCACGTCTGGTGTTGCAACAACTGCGCCATGTGTCTACATTGTATCTTCCCAACTTGGTCTGAGTTCTATGACCATAGACTAAGATCTCTGGCCTACTCTATGGCCTTAAACTAGGAGTTTTCATCCCTGGGACCCTTGTCATGGGAAAGGGATTTGACTCCCTCTATCTGACATGCCTTATTGGCGTACTCAAATGCGTCACGGAAAAGGGCCCAAAGTGTGGAATTTCGCATGGACATTCTCTCATTTCATGTCCACACATCATAAGCCCTTTATTTGGATCCCCATCCTCCTCCATGTCTGAAGGGACCCCCTTTACGGACTAGTATCATGCCACATTGGCTTACCTACCATCTCGGGCCAACACCCTGGAGGACCTTGGAAGATAATTTGATACAAGTCTCATGTTTCTAACATGGTCAACGGTCAGCCCTCATTTGCCTGTCCCCATACCAGGCTAACGCAAAATGGATATTATGACTTGAACACAATAAATAGTTATCCCCTATCGTCATGCCACCATCATTGCGATCCAGATCTCGGGCACCATGATTCAAATCTTTCCACTTCCTTATGTTCAGGTTGAATCCCAACACACTCGTTTTTACCCCGTTATGCATCTATGTGTGCTAGGTAGTCAGGTCAATAATATTGGGATGTCATTCACCTAGTGTTCCATCACTCCTGATGTGTTCCTCCCTATACCAGAAAAATCTTGTCACTACCCCTTGTTTCCCACATCGAGCACAACTGGTGTGGGATTAGTAGTTTTGGTAGGGTGTGTACTGGTGTAGTTAAACTACACATTCCTTTCGTCCCGCATGATGTTAAACTACACTCTGATAACTACGTATGGCTTGATTCCTGTCCTCAAGGGATACATAGGAACGCCTGAGCACTTCCCTTTGGGTCCATCACCAAGTCAAGACACCTCTAGTATATGGACTAAAGAATCCCATCAAGAACATGTAGTGTGGTGTGGACTCTTACGATCCTCATTCACGTCGGGATATGTATCGCACCGTGTGTTTCCTTTCTGGGTGACCATTTCCTTGAAGCATGACTCTAAAATGTGATTCTACCCTAAACAAGTTCAAGATTCCCCATGCTACTTATGGGATGCATCAGCTTCCTCACCAAAGAAGATTCCCCCTGCCAGCATTGGTTTCTAACCACGTTGTACTCAAGAAATGTGTATGGATTGATTCTCATCTTACGGGGATACGTAGGAACGTCTGAACACTTTGTCACAAGACCAGCCTAAATTTGACCATCTTTGGTCTCTCAACCTAATGGATGGTATTTCGAGTCAGGCCCTGTGTTTTGAACATGGTCAGTGTTCAGTCCTCATTTGTTATCCCCATTTTAGGCTAACGCAATAAGGATACTGTGTTTCAAACACGGTCAACAGTTATCCTTTATTGTCACGCCATCCCTACAGTATTTTGAATTTTGGGTATCATGATTCACACTTCCAATCTCCTCTATTCGGATTGATTCTAACACCCCTAGAATTACCCTGCTCGTGCACTAGAGTACATTAGAAAAACAGAAATTTGGTTGTTCTGAGAACTTCATTCTTCAGTCAAGCCTCCCTTTTTTCTTAGATGCCCAGAGCCTGGTTGGCACTCTCATATTCAAATGGAATAACGAAGCGGCCATCCCTTGTTTCTCACATCGGGCACAGCCCACATGATCTTAGGCATTGACTGCTAGATATTTCACAAATATGATGGGAATTTAGAAAAACAAAATAAATAGCAGGACTCATTCTAGCAACCAACATAAATTAGGTTTATGTGTTTATGAAAATTACATATCCCAAGTATTGGACCCTCCTGTGGATGGGTTTACCTCTTCAATGGAGAGTCCCAACTCCGCCACTCTTTGGCTGGTAGCGTCTAGGATCTGATGTCGCCTATTGAGCTCCCGCTCCTTCTCGATAGAAATGAGGTGTAGCTCATCAGCTGTGATCTAGAACCGCTCTTTGTTGTCTCAGATGATAGCCATCTCCTCAAAGTCTCGCTTCATATATTCTTCGGCCTCTACCAGCTGGGCCTTTAGGCATAATACGAGCCCCGATTGTGTGTGGAGGAAAGAAGAGTACTCATTCACCCATGCCTTGAACCACTAGATCTCATTCTCGACCTCCTGGAGTCTCTTTATGTTTACGGACTTCCTCTGCTGCCAGCCAACACCAAGTCCATGATCATGTTCATGTATCTTCTCTTCCATGAAGTCTTGGATGAGCATATGAGGACGTTGGGAATCCACTCCTCCAGTGCATAATTCACACAGCCAGGAATGAATTATCCCCATTATATCTATCCATTGCGCCTGTGGGATCTACCCAATGAAGCGTTTAATCAGATTCCATGACCGGCGATAGACAACCTTGCTATCCTCTTCATCAGAGGTCGTCTTGTCCCGGTCCTCGGGGTCGGCGGGTTCATATGCAGGGAACGCCTCCAAGAACTCGTCAATAGGATCTTCATCCGGTGTTTGGTTGGGTAGGTCAGGACCCATGTCATACAGTTGATCCCCATCATCGGATTCCACCTCAATGACTTCAGGTTTCGTCCTTCTGACAATCCCGCCTGTGATCGAGAGCTTTGCGGCTTGGTCAGTATAGGATTCCGCTTCCATGACCACTAGCGTCCCCCTAGGAAAGGCAGCGCCAGAGGGACCAGTCATCCTCTCTAAGGTGGACCATTCCATTTGGAGAATTATGCATACAAAAAGTACACATACATCAGTTGACCTAATTAATGGATGATAGTTACGGGTTCTGTGAAGAGTACTTACAGAGATCAAATAATTGACCTATCCCCTAAGTTGTTATCATCAGAACCCTGAGGCGTGGTCCTCCATATATGGTGGGAAAATTTAAAGACTCTGAGAGAACCACCTTGGGTGTTGCAGTCTCACTAGGTGTGATAATCATCATCATCGCAGACGCAGATCCTGAAGCTCCCGCCGTTGTATCTACTATTGCGTGGGAGCGGGTCTTGCATATGAGGCCCTCCTACATAGGTCAAATATTAGTTGACAAGGTCTAAGTGACCTGGATAAGGACCACAAGAAAATGGTTTAAGGTAACCTCAAGAGCCTCCGCAAACTCTTACAGCTCTGATTCTGAATTGGCGACCTCACCCTCTTCTGGAGGGCTCCCTCTACCAGCCTCTTCCCCCTAGGAGGACTCATTTGATTCTTCCGGTATGGGGAAGCGTTGTAATTCCCCAACTCTAGATTCCCAGAGTTGGTGCATTATTTTAATACATTGGAATGATTACAAGGAATCAAGTCTCGAAAGACCGATTAGTTTAGCAGTCTTGGAAAATAGATTACATACATGAATGTTACATTACACTTTCTAACATAAAACACACAAAAAATCCTTTGATAATGTCATTGTTCCCTTAGCTTAACTCTGCATCTTAAACATAAAACACTTCTTGGAATCCTAGGAAAAATAAAACATAGAAAGGGGTGAGCTCAGGTTCTCAGTAAGGATAACAATATAGCGGAAACTTTCATAAAAAAGCATAAACATTTAAGGCAATGTATAAGACTAAAACAAAAGCCTTTTAAACATAAACTTAAGAATAATATAGAAAAGATAAAATCAAATAATGTCATTTACTTATTCATATGGATATTCTACTAGTCGAATAATCACATGTAATATCAATAGCCACTTTCATAATGATGGAATGCATAATGCCAGACTTCATAACCACATAGTCAAGGCCTTGTGCAAGGACTACAAATAAGATTTTGTTAATGCATTGTGTCAAGACACTAGTTTGTCTCGTGAGACCTACTGATTCATCGAGGAGGTATAGCGGGCTCCACCCGTCACTTACTTAGTCCAATGCATTCCTCATATGAAAAGCTTTAAATATAACATAAACATTCATATTAAAACTAGCATATGAAATGTCAATACTTTATCCATAAACCATGAATGGTATAAAAATAACACATCCACAATCAAACATATCACAAAACCTTCAATACAATATGGAATATTTGTATCATAATAAATCAACTTCAAACAAGTTTAAAATTCCATCAAAGGATGTTGACATAGATAAAAATGATTTGTAAAACTTTTTAAGAGAAATATCCTTTTTTCATGAAAACATTTAAAAGTCACACAATTTAGAAATGAAGAAATTTAAATAAATTTTTGAATCAAAGTGCCCCATACTACTTTGAAACTTTTGAAAGGAATTAATATTTTAAAAACATTCATGTCCATATAAATAAATCCTTAAAAATCATTTTTAAAACATGGACATTAATGAGAATGATTTAGAAGAATAAATATTTAAAACATTTAAAATGATGTTTTAGTAAAAAATTCTCTTAAAATAATCCCTTTTAAAACTCTTTTATGAAACATGGACATGGATAATAAATATGTCCCAGTAGATACTTACGTAAAAACAACCTCGGATAATAAAGAGATTGTGAAATTAACCCTTACCTCGCACATTCCTTTGGTCGAGGGTACGTTTAAACTTCTGTATAATGACCATAGTATGTTATTAAATTATACCAGAACCATATTCATATTTATTATATCATACATGATTCATTTATGACTTTATACTACCCATTTAATAATGATTTCTATGTTAAATTAACATTTCGGGTAAAAATGGATTTCTTTATCGTACGTGTTTTAACTTTTTATTCTTGATTGTATCATTTAAATTATGATTTAAATACTTCCAGAATATAAAAAATGATTTATATATAACATATATTTAGAATATAAATATGTATAATAGATATATATATATGAAATGGAGAACACCGTTTATGGAGACGGCAGGTCGTACGTACGCATAAATGCTATTTTTGTTTTCATATCGCATTGAATGGAAGTAAGTGAATGAGATAAATGTAAATACATATATATATATATATAGTAGAATTATTATTTTATATATTACATACTTATTAATAATATGTATTTTTACAGTCCTCGTTGAATGGTGAGCGTGGAAATGAATCTCATAACGTCGTGGAGACAGTAATTTGTACATACGCACGAGTGAAAATATCATTATTTTGATATTAAAATCGTGTATAATGGGATTGTATATCATATATAGAGAATAATTATCATGTTATATTTATTATTTACATCATTTATACTCATTATTATACCCATCCAAATGATTAAGTGTTTGAATAACAAACTACACCACGACATGGAAATGGTAAGCTGTACGTACGCACATATAGTGACTTTTTCATTCATATGATGGATAGAATAATGAATATGGTTGTACCATTTTTATAATAACATCAAATTATATAGAAGATACTGGATTTATTATTTTATAATGGAAACAACAAGGAAAGAAGAAGTGGAAGAAGAAAAGAACTTGAAAGAGGTGATGAAATATTTACCTCTTCTTCTGGTTCTTCCTTTTGATTTGATAAAAATGGATTCTTAAGTTGGATTTCTGACTAAATTAAGGACTCTAGGATAAATGGAGGACAGTTTAGAGGATATTTGGGTAGGGTTTGGCCGAGCCAAATGGCTTTTGAGGTGTGAATTTGAGAGAATGGGAAGTGCACTTTTATAAGAGGGGTGAGGGGCACTTTAGGAAAAGATTAAAGTATTGATTTATTATACAATAATATTCGGTTTATAATGGATACAAATGAATTTAATTCGAGACTTAGGTGGTTATGGGTCGATATCCTCTCAACCAATAGGTTTTAAACAAGTTTATGTTACAATTTTAACCTTATCTTTTAGATTTAACTCTTAGATAAATAGTTTAACTTTTACCGTGTCTTCTTGTATTCTTACACTATATGGTTAATAAACTTACTCTAAATATCCAAGAGAACCTCAAGTGGTTCATTAATGACATATATAATATTATTTAAGCCCTTTGGTCAAACCTTATATTTTTAGGAATATTATATCAACCAATAATATAGTATTTGTTTTTAAAACTATTTTATGTCAATTTTGACACTATTTGGTATTTTTTTTTGTTAAAATCATAACATCATTATTACATCTAAAAAAATTTATTGAATCAACCCTAACATGTCATATTAACCTATAAAATTAGTGCAATTCATCAAAAGTCTCAAATTACATTTATTTGGGTATTTATAATATCAATTATTTTAATCTTTTATTAATAAGGTAATTATTGCATCATCATTGTGTCATAAATAAATTTAATAATTTAATGTCTAAAAATTATAAATAAAATACCATTATGTAGGAAATCTTTTTATCTTTATAATGAATATTTATAGTTGAATTTATCTTATGTATAACCCTATATTAAAAATGTTTTAGTTGTGAAAACTTGAATTTAACACTTTTAACTCTTCTTTAAGTTAAATAATAATAAATGTCCTAATCTAATCCTAATGGACCTAAAGGATCATATTTTATTCGTAAGGTTGTTTTTGGTTGAATTACACTTATCCAATATAATTAGGACATGTGTTAGGGTAATTATAATATCATTTTTACCCTTAATTACCCTATTTACTTTTAATCGTGGTAAATAAAAGTCAAAAGTTACTATTCACCAAAAATTATTTTCATCTTATTGAACCACATTTTACTTACTGAGGTTAACCATGTCTCTCAAATTTTTAAAATTCCACTCACAGAAGCGATAAAATTAAGTTTTATGCAAATTTTCAAATGCTCCTAGAAGGTTGGTAAAAGACGGTAAAAAGTTCAATAAAATTTTTATATATCTAAACTTATTATAAAATGACTCCAATGAATTACATTGAACTTATATAGGTATTATGTATCTATTTTGACCTAAAATAAATTTAAATAAAATAAATAATTATTTATATAAAAAGTCAGTTTTAACCAATAACGTAGTGTTTTCACTATTTGTCAAAAATTGAATGTTTTCAGAAAAATACCAAAATTTCACCCTAAGATAATTTTAATATTCTGAATTCAAAAATGAAGTCTATTTTACCAAATTCAAAATATAGAAGTTTCATTTATTAATTTAAAATTAATTCCTGTTGTCAAAACCAAAAAACGTGTTTTTAAGAAATAATAATTATCAAAAGATTGACACTTGTTTATGTTCAATTTTAAAGTGAAATTACTTACAATGACAAGAATTGGATTAAATGGTAAAAATATAATCTATTTAAACTTCCAAACCATTAAAATGTATAATTTAACACTATAAATTATTTTGATTAAAAAAGTTGTTTTCAGTTAAAATATAGTATTTTTCACTATTCACCCAAATATAAAAGTTATCAGAAAAACACCAAAAATTTATTGAAAATAAATTCTTATGTCTCAATTCTAAAGAAGAAGTTTATTTTGTAAAATTGAATAAATAAAAGTTTCAAATATTGAATTTAAAAATGGTTCGCCATTAAAAGGTGGTAAAATTGCATTTTTTTGAAAAATACTTCTTTTATCTGAAAAAAAATGAATTTGTTCTTACGTTATGTCTAATAAACTCATAATATGGATTCTAAAGTTATAAAAATTATATAAAGTTCAAAATTCAGTTAATACTATTCATAACCGCTTTTGAACGGCTATTTTGGTAAGTCGTGGTGCGCTTGAACTCGGCGTTGCGTGTAGTGCAAGTTATTGAATTACTTTGAAGAAATAACGTACTATGAATTCTTGGGGTGTTACAAACACTCCCTCAAGTCGGTGGCAGACAATTGCAGAGGGGCCATTCGATCGAGCATCACCTTCACTCGATCCATCATAGGACGTGGAGCACCCTGAGAGTGAACAAAGTCGTCCAACTCGGTGATGTACTACTCCCCTTCCGCCTGGGATACCGCGAAACCAGCCCTGGCACAGCCGATTCCCGCCAAATCCATCCCAAGATAGTTCAGATGGTTCCACATTTGGGAAGGGTTTAGAAATTGCCTGTTAACATCCCAGATGTCTCAGGCCTCCAGGAAGACAGCATCCTCGGGCATATCTATATGGCACATCTGTTTCCCCAGAGCTTGGGTGGGTATCCTATGGAACCCCCTGGATGGCCTCCCCTTCGAATGAATCTGCTCCTCCAGGACCACCAAGTTCATCGTTGTTGCCTGCCTCTCGATCGGCATGGGCCTCAATGCTATTGCAGCCCTACCACCATGGGATGTCCTCGCCGCCTTCCGACCCTGGCCTCAAGGTTGAGGGGGGGCCATCACTAACACGGATGATCGACCGCTTCAGCATCTCTCTCAGGTAAGCTACCTCCCAACTCTTAGCATACATCTTCACCATCCCATAGACAACTGTGGGCGGAGGTAGCTCATTCCACATCTTCCCATCCTCCTGTGTGAACATGAGTCACATCAGCCACATCACACATGGATGGTCCTCATGGCGCACTCCCAAGTAGACCCACGGGGTGAGACTTTGCATGCACCGAAACTACCTCACAAAATAGTGTGGGTGTACATCTTATAGAGAGGTTTGCGGTCAACCCGCACCACTAAGACTCTGTCCCAAAAGGCCAGGATGTAGGACCAATGCTCCTAATTTCCTTACCGTCATTAGTGAACACACCTGTTGGTAATGGGAACAGGTGTAAGTTGAACTTGTTCGCCTTCCAAACCCGGTTCAGCACCAGCGGTAGGGTCAGCTTGGTCGGAAAACTCCTCACCGCGTTTAAAATAGCTGGTCAGACGTCCAACCCTGGAAGGGAAATGGGGTTTGAATATTCATAGGCACCCATGTGCACCGTTATCCACCCATACAGAATATGGATCGGCCCGCACACCTTATGTGGCTTTTTCCCCTCACTGATATTTCACATCATTTTATATAGCTTGGACAATCAAGATCCCCAGATTGATCTGCTCCCCCATCGCCAACATGGATGCCATGATAAACATGCTCGGTTTCACGCCCATGTTCGTGTCCCTCACTGGTAGAATTCAGCCGCAGATGAGCACCAAATGAACGCATCCAACCTAACTACCAGTTTTTGCTCGATGCTGATACTGAACCCCCGGGTCTTCCACTGGTTGTCCTCCAAGGGTCGCCAATAGGAGTGCTCCTTGCTACATTGAACCTCTTTCAGGCAGGTTGGAGTCCTCATGGGAAACTTCTAATCCACTGGGGAATTCAGGAACCGACTAAACCACTACTTAAAGTGGACATCCCTCACCGAATTCTTGTCCTCTCCTGGAACCAAGTCCATCAATACCCTTTCCAGCGACGGCATCTTCTCCGGGTCCTCCCAGGTATTTGCAGTGGGGAGGAACTCATCATACATCACCCCCAATATCGGGATCCCTAAGATTTTTTGTAGGTCCCAGAGGCTAGTACCGACCTCCCCCATGGTGAAAAAAGAAAGTGTTGGTCCTCGACAACCACCTACTCATCAACTTCGTCATCAGTTGCTTCGGTTAGTAGATGTGGAATTGGGAGTCCCATTCTACCTCGTACAGGACCACTCACTTCATCTTCACCCCAAACTCTTCACAGGAGGCACATATCCAATAATTCCAATCCCAGTCATCTGTGAAGTTGCCGCCCTGGAACAAATCCCACTCATCGGTCCACCCCTTCTCTCGGTTCCCCAAATATGCCTTTAGAATGGTGTGGTATTGTGGGGGAGAGACCTCTGGCTACAATGCCTTCCCATCAATGTTGTTTACATGATTATACAAGAAGTCGGCATTGACGGGTGTATAATCCTTCCAAGTATGACCGTCGACCGCCCTGAACCATTGGCGTCGGCACGGTGTACTCCTGAACCAGTAGGTCGGCTCGTCCCTGCTTGCTTCAGGAATGAGAACGCCATCCCTCATACCAAAGCTGTATAGAGGTAGTCTTTTGAATAAGGGGTAGTTCTTCTGGATATCTGACAATAGATCCACCAGAGATTCATGGTCTGAGTGGCTCTACACATAATCCCTGATGCCTGGGTTATCAACCAGCTCAGCCCTCCGGGCTGCATCCGCAAGTACCCCCTGGCAGCTCCTTGATGATCTATTCAGTCTTAAAATTTTAGAATTTTTTGTTCTGGTTCACGGAGCTCGTTCACAGAGCTCGGTCGCAGAGCCAGGTCACAGAGCCCTGCCACAGACCTCGCAAGCACAAGCCATGGAGCGCACAATCGTAGAGTCAGAAGACTCGCAGAGCACTACAGAGCAAAGAAGTCCTGATTCACAGAGAGCGGTCGCAGAGTGCGCGGATCTTGGCGAATCGAGAGCCCAAGCAAGAAAACGTAGAGATAAGTAAAGGAAAAATAAGGGTCATCCTCCCTTATTTATAGTCGAAGACCTCCAAGATTCGTGGCATGCCTGGAAGTGGCGATATTTGCGGCATTCTCAACCCGCGCATCGCCTCTCTGCATCGCGACCCTACTTCGCAATATTGCTTTGTGATTGGACTAAAAATTTTGGTGATCTAACCTTAGTCTTTGACCCTCATTTTCTCCACGGATCCAAGTATGAGGGGGGGCATTTGTTGGCGCCAAAATGTATGCAAAGGGAGAATACGCAAAGAGGAAACCAATGCCAAAGGTGTTGCCTCGTGAAGCTCATTCGTGGATCCCTTTAGCACCACAGCCTTCGCAAAGCCCCTCATCACTACGGTTGGCGCAAAGACAAGGCCCCCTCTGTGATTGCTATAAAGAAAAGAGTCAGGAGGATTTGCGGTTACGATGCAATTCATGAGAATCTTCGCACCGCAGAGGGAATCGGATCGCCTCTACGATCCCCTAAAAATTGACCAAAGCCTCTGCGAGCATTGTAGAGGGAATTAATGAGGGATCTGCATCAAGGAGGGGATGATGGTCGACTCCATGGTTACAACAAACTTGATGCAATCCGTTTCGATCGTGAAGCACCACGTGGCTTCGCAACGAGATGTCATAGCTTCGCACCACCTCTTGCCTATAAATATTGGGCTTCCCTCGAACCCAAAGGACGGATACCCCAACCTGTCGCCTTCTCAGCTCTCAAATCGTAAAGAACATTCTTCTCTATGAAACATCAAGAAAAATGAGCTCTTCAAGGTACTTGATCATTGCGAAGTACTTTTCTTTTAGCTCAAATACAACTCCTCTTCAAGCAGGGATGCCCTTCGCGGAGCCCACAGGTCATTGTAATGGAAGGATATCCCTAAGGGGACTCGATTCTTCATAGAGGACTCATTCTTTGTGAAGTACCTTCCATGAACATGTGAACCACATGCTAAGGTAGGGTCACTGTGTTTCTTGAAGTACATTGCTTCGCAGTGCTATGCTTTGCAAGGCAACCATGCTCTGCAAAGTCCTATTCCGTGAAAGCATTTGTACTTCGTGAAGCACCCTTAATATGAATCTATGCTCCATGCCTAGGATAGACCACCCTACTTCACGAAGCATACCCCTTTGCGGAGTCTTTCCACTCTGTGGGGCACCAGAGCTTCATGAGGACCTTTCCTGTGAACCATTTTTATTCACAAACACTCCTCCCGTATGGCCCTCCAGGTTTGTACAATGTGATTTCAAGGTCCCTTTGGAGGTGTTTCATATTGCATTGCTTAGCCTCATGCTTCTTCGCATAGGCATGCTAATGGCTATTGGTTCTTCACATAGCCAAGATAATGTGATCCCCTAAATGGATCACTCCATAACACCACCTCACCATGGCATTGCTAATGCCTTCCCTTCCCCAAGGGTGGGTGGGTATCAGTTATGTAAGTCCTAGGGGGTGAGGAGTGAATCCTTATCGTCCGAGCTACAGGACATTAAACTGCCAAGCATCATCATTCTCAGCACATGATGTTAAAATGTAGCCTCATCCCGAGCAATGCACATGGGATACCCCACCTCAGACATTATTCACACCCACTGGTCTCCACGGGAGTGAGATCATTCCTCACATAGAATGAGATCATTCTTGCTGGAATGGCATTTGTCTGTGGAGAAGGGAACCCATCTTGGTGTAAGCCCCTGGCCTTTATTACAGGAGGTAGCATCCTTTCTCCTCCTTTATTCTTTGGTGCCAAAGGCCATAGGAGAGAGGGGCACAGGGACCTTAGTTACCCTATCCCTCTCCCTTTGGGCTTTATCTCCATCGGGCCTCCATCCTGGAGTAAGACCCAATATCCATCTCCTTGGGATTCTAATCAAGCGTAATCCCTTGTTTCCTCTTTGGACCGCCAATCACACATAAGCCCCGCTTCATTCCTCATGGACGCACCTTTTTCAACGTCATCGTCATGTCTTCGATGTCTCTTGTTTCTCACACCAAGCATGACTCATGTGGGCTTAGAGTAAGCAGCAACAATAACATCCTCTCTGGGTTGCCTTAGAGTGTAATCCCCAAAAACCCCTTTAAAACTATGTGGACTTTGATCCTCAAGAAAGGTACGTAGGAAGCTTTCATGAGGTTCAAGCCCAACACTTATTAGTCTCGACTACTTCACGATGGTTCACTCTCATCCCACATGAAATTAAAATTTGTTCTCATTTTCGTCTCACGTGACGTTAAACTATACCCATTCGAACTATGTGGTCTTTGATCCCTGTCTCCTAGACAGGGTACGTAGGAAGCCTTCATGAGGTTCAACCCCAACCAGTGGTAAATCGTTGTAGCCCCCAACCAGCGGTAATCCATTGTATTTCACAACCAATGGTAAGACATTGTAGTTTCCAAACAACGATAAGTCATTGTGGTCCCCTTTATTAGGACCCACATCCTTGGTCCATCCTAGTGGCGTCAGACCCGCTCTCGAGCTGCTAACCATGCATAAGCCCACTTATGTCATTGGGTCATTGTCCTCTGCGCACACCTCGATTCCATACCCCATCCTAAACTACATGGAATTTGATTCCCTTCCACAGGGATACGTAGGTTCATTCCCATCACTCATATCCCATGTTGGTCACTCCCCTGAACCTTTTTTTTTTGGAGGGTCATTCTCTGACCTGGAGGTTCTACTTCCTTTGGGTCCCATCCAAGTGTCTATTCTCACAGGCCACCTCCTCAGGTGTCCCATCACCCAACCGAACTACATGGACTTTGATTTCCAGGCATGGGGATACATAGTAAGCCTCTATGAGGTTCAATCCTAACATCACTATCACTTTCACGACAGTTCCATCTCATTATCCATCCACTTCACTCAACCATTCATCATTCATCCTGGTTTTACCTGGGCTGCCACATCCCAGTCAGATCATGTCATCCACCTCCTCATTGTTCCTAGTAGTACCTGAGCCGCTAACCACACATAATCCCCAGCATGTCATTGGATATTTGTCCTTTGTGTACACCTCGATTCCATGATTCACTCTTCGAACTACGTGGGTTTTGATCCCTGTCTCCTAGACGGGGTATGTAGGAAACCTCCCTGAGGTTCAATCCCAGCCAACGGTAAACCCCAGTGTCCCCTTTATAGGGACCCAAGTATCCTCAAATCTGTCTTCACTGGACGTTCTGATCCACTCATCCGTTAAACCCCTAGGTGCTCCCTCTTGGGGATTCACCCATCTGATCCACTCCCGTCATTGTTTTGATCAGTCTGATATATCTCTACAAGATGTTAAACTCATGGCATGCCATGTGCTAAACATGAGAAGTTGAGGAAAACCTTAGAGACATGTCTATGGAATATAATTACCCTCACTCGATGTGGGATGTCTCGGGCTTCCGCACCCTCAATAAGACATATCGTAAGAGGGGGAAACCTAGATTCATCAGTGTTTCAGCATCCAGACACACCAACGATGTCCAACTTGACTACCCCCCCAATCGAAGGTTGCTGCCCTGACTTGACCCCTTGGAATGTCCTGACAGAAGTAGTGTAATTAACCAGAATCCAAAAATATATGGCACTACAAAGAGTTTCACAAACAATGTCTTAATCTTTAAGGGAGACTCGGACTAGGCGACGAGTTCCGAGGAGGAATCCACGGAAGGAGAAACCAACATCTCATCATCTTATTTCGATCAAGGAGAAAAATTCCATGAATAAGCGACAGATTCCACCCACCTTTGGAAAGTGGGAATGTGGGGAAACAAACAGCATTCCCTACACGGACGAACTCTCACCCTAGAAAAAGCATCAGAAACATACTCAGCTTTGTTTTAGTGATACTTGTTTCCTTTTCAATGTGTGGGACTTGGTTGGGGGTGTGTGTGCGTATAGGTACTCAAGAAAATTCCTACCGCTTGCAGGTTGACGCCTTCGGTGCTGGTCGCCATCCCTTGGCCTTCAAGAGGTGGGCTTGGGGTAGTCACGGCATGGGCCCCGGGGGATGGGTCGTGACAAAGTGGTATCATATCAAGTTTGGTCCTACCACAAAGACTAGGAGTCTATTGTTTTGTTTTGGGGCAACAGTGTTAAGTGTTTCGAGTTCGACTTTCAGATTCGGGGAGTCCAGTGTTGGTGCAGCGGCTAATGTATCCATACACCAGGACCTTGAATTATGATTTTCAGCTCAATACATGAAAACATTGGTTGCATAAGTGTCTCCTTGTGTTCTTTTGAATAAGAGTCATCACACCAGATATAATGTTTTGATCATGGTCCATCTTGATCTATTTCAGGATGCCTCTGTGTGGATGACTAGCCAAGATCCCGATACGAGGTCGTGAGGACAGCTTGCCTAGTGACGAGGCATCCATTCAGGGACCAGTTCTAGAGATGGCCCCACCAGGTGGTGCACCAGTGCTACCATCACCCGATGGTCAGCATCTATTGTTGGCGGTTCTGATATAGGACGTGCACAAACTCAGTGCCCTGCACAAGTTTTAGAGACCGAGACCTCTCAGTTTTAGGGGAGAGACAGATCCTCATGTCGCTGAGGACTGGCTGGAGGCAGTGATGTGGGTCTTCTGCTTAGTGAGGACACCACCTGACCAGATGGCGATCTTAGCAGCGAGCCTTCTGCAGGGCTCGGAAGGGAGATGGTGGATCTTGACCACCCATACGCACGATGAGGCAACCCTCGCCTAGGTATATTTTGAGCGGTTTTTTCAGGAGGAGTTTTTCCCCAAGACCTTGCGCTTTGTGCACATTCAGGAGCTGCTTAACCTACAGCAGGGCAGCATGACGGTGGATGAGTACTCAGCGAAGTTCACCGAGCTATCTCGCTACTCGACAGATATGGTACAAGACCCTTTCTTCAGGGCTCGAGCCTTTGAGTAGAGACTCGGGCGGGAGATCAGGGCATTGGTGTTGTATCTCAGCATCCCTACTTAGGTTGGGGTGCTGGAGCGAGCCCTTCTGGTAGAGAACTTCTCGGAGGAGAAAGCACTCACAGCTAGAGCTACCAACAGACCCCAGGTGGTGAAGTTTTTGGCAGGCAGCAGATAGTATACGCGAGGGCCCAAGAGGGCCAGGTCTTCTAGAGGACAACCCTAGGACTTGGGATCAGTATTGCAGGGCTCCCAGACCAGAGGGAGTCAGCTGGGAACCAGGATTTGCTTCTCATGCGGCGGGCAGGGAAACACGGCATGTGACTGCCCGACCTGTCGTACAGATGACCAGTAGACGGTCTAGGGGCCGTCGAGGCAGAGGCAGTGGTTTGAGTGAAGAGGTATGTAGGGAGGCAGATGTGGCAGGGGAGCAGGTTGAGCAGTAGGTGGTGGGCGACAGTTTGAGGTGTTACCGCCACCACCCCCAGGTGGTCCACCCCGACCTCAGGGAGCAGGCAGACAGGGGCAAGCACAGTTTCAGGCAGCGGAGGCTTATGACCATGGCTCTCCAGAAATAATATGAGGTACGATCTGTTTCTTCTCCACCCTAGTTGCAGTTCTTATAGACACAGGATCTAGTCACTCTTTCCTTTCCATGACTCTCGTTTGGAGCTCGGAGATTTCGGTGGAGCCATTGGCTCAATCCTTATGACTAGAGACTCCTACGGGAGGGGATTCGACGATTACACACTGGTGCAGGAAGTGTGAGCTTACTCTAGGAGGCGAGAACTTCGACTGGGATCTCCTAGTAGCAGCGCCATGGCCTTACAATGTCATCTTGGGTACGGATTGTTTATCCACAGTCCATGCTCATATCAAATATTTTAGGCATACAGTGCGGTGTGTTTGTGAAGATGGGACCAGGTTTTACTTCACCGGCAAGAAGGAAACTCTTGCAGCGCAGGATAGACCTTCTCGGAGGAGGGTGCAGTCGATCACTCACCAGTTGGATAGCATCACCCTCAGTGTAGTGGATGAGAGGAGTCCAAGTTTTCATGTAGTGGTGGATGAGTATGAGGATGTTTTTCTTGAGGATGTTTTGGGACTACCTCCTCACAGGGAGGTAGACTTCTGCATTGACTTGTACCCTGGGATGACACCGATATCTACACCGGAATATTGGATGGCTCCCGAAGAGATTCACGATCTGAGGGTACAGCTGGAGGAATTGCAGGAGAAGAGGTTCGTAAGGACCATCATTTCACCATGGGAAGACCTAGTGCTTTTTTCCAATAAGGCAGACGGGATTTTGAGGTTGTGTGTGGACTTCCAGCACCTAAACCAAGTGACCGTGAAGAACAAGTATCCACTACTGAGAATCGATGATCTCTTCGACCAGCTAAAGGGGGAGAAGTAGTTCTCAAAGATAGACCTCAGATCAGACTATCACCAGCTTCGGGTATGGGATGAGGATGTACCAAAGACGTCCTTAAGGTGCCGGTATAGCCACTACAAGTTCCTGGTGAGGCCTTTCGGCATGAAAAATGCCTCAGTAGTGTTCATGGGCCTCATGAATAGGATCTTACAGCCTTACCTCGACCGGTTCATCATGGTCTTTATCGATGACATCTTGGTGTACTTAGCGTCAGAGGAGGAACATGTTACACACCTGCGGGTAGTACTGGATACACTCCGAGAGCACCAGCTTTATGGTAAGCTCTTGAAGTGTCAGTTTTGGATACGAGAGGTCCACTTTCTAGGATACGTCATCTCAGAGGCTAGAGTTGTAGTGGATCCGGTGAAGATAGAGGCAATGCTTTCTTGGGAGCAACCCATGAGAGTTGAGGTGTGGAGCTTCTTAGGGTTGGTTGGTTACTATCGGAGGTCCATGTCTAACTTTTATAGGGTTGCAGCACCCTTATCAGCTTTGACACGGAAGGTAAATCCCTTTGTGTGGATAGAGAAATGTTAGCAGAGTTTCCAGGAGCTAAGGTGGTGACTGGCTAGTGCCCTCATCTTAAGACTACCAGAGGAGGGCGTTGGGTATGTAGTTTACTGTGATGCATCAGGGACCGGACTGTGTTGTGTTTTGATGCAGGAGCAAGCAGTGATCACTTAAGGATCACGATAGTTGAGACAACATGAGAAGAACTACGTGACCCACGACCTGGAGTTAGCAGCAGTGGTCTTTGCCTTGAAGATATGGCGGCACTACTTGATGGGTGAATGGTTTACGGTTTACTCTGACCACAAGAGTCTCAGGTATATATTCTCCTAGAAGAACATGAACCTGAGATAGCAGGTATGGTTAGAGTTCCTCTAGGACTATGACTTCGAGATGGTCTATACTTCTAGAAAGGGGAATGTGGTGGCAGAAGCGCTCAGTAGGAGGACCGGTTTCCAACTGCTGAGTGAAGCGACGGAGCAGTTAGTCATGATGCAGATATCCTTCAGGGATAATGGTAGAGCTACTTACCTTTAGTCGATGACTGTTACTCCTCCACTCTTATAGTGATTCAAGGAGGCACAGTTGGTGGATGTTGACTGTGAGGCCCAACGTGCTTAGTTATCCTCAGGATAGGCTCCTGATGGATTTTCGATAGGTGGGAATCACGTCATCCTTTTCAGAGGGTGCATCGTAGTGCCAGTGAAGTTGTGAGATGAGGTGTTGAGGGAGTTCCATACATCCCCTTTGGTGGTACATCCTGGAGTGGTGAAAATGTACCAGGACCTTCGACATCAGTACTAGTGGCCAGGGATGAATAAAGTGGTGTCCGAGTTTGTTTCACAATGCCTCACTTGTCAGAAAGTGAAGGTCGAGCATCAGGTTCCAGCAGGCTTGGCCCAACCACTCAAGGTACCGAAGTGGAAATGGGATGGTATCTCGATAGTCTTTGTGATGGGGTTACCACATACATCCAAGGGCCACAACTCTATCTGGGTGATCATTTACCGACTCACCAAGTCGGCTCACTTCCTACCCATCTGGGAGTAGGGACCGGTAGAGGGCTTGGGATGCCTCTACGTCCAGAAGATAGTGCGGCTTCACGGGGTACCTTCAACGATCGTCTCAAATCGTGATGCTTGCTTTACATCCCGGCTGTGGAATGGATTACAAGAGGCGTTCGGGACGCAGCTACACTTGATCACAGCTTTTCATCCCCCAACGGATGGTTAGATGGAGTGGACCATACAAACCTTGAAGGACATACTACTTGCTTGCGTCCTGGATTTTGGTCGCAGTTGGGAGGACCACATGCCACTGGTAGAGTTTGCATACAACAACAGTTATCACTCCACCATTGGCATGGCACCGTTTGAGGCCTTGTATGGGTGGCCTTGCATATCACGCTTAGGTTGGATAGACCTAGGGGAGTTGGCACTCATGGGTACAGAGTGGGTATGGGCTACCACCGAGAAGGTATAGATCATCCAGGAGCGAATGAAGACTGCACAGAGCAGGCAGAAGTCTTATGCTGACTGGAGATGGAGACCCCTGGAGTGTGAGGAGGGTGATCATGTATTCCTTCGGGTCTCACCCCGATGAGGATTACGGAGATTTGGTCAGGGCGGCAAGTTATCTCCAAGGTTCATCAGACCTTTTCAGATCCTGAGAAGAGTTGGCGAGGTGGCGTACCGCCTAGATCTTCCCCCACAGATGCACCGGGTGCATGATGTTTTCCACGAGTCACAGTTGAGGAGGTACATCCATGATCCATCACACGTCATCGACTGGGGCGAGTTGGACATTGATGATGGGGCGACGTTTGTGGAGTTCCTAGTGGAGATAGAGGATCGATAGAAGTGGGTCCTATATGGGTAGTCGATTCCTCTGGTGCGAGTTTGGTGGCAGCACGGGAATCTCCAGAAGGTCACATGGGAGTGAGAGACTCAGATTCGTGCTGAGTACCCCCATTTTTTTATTAGTTTTTGTTTTAGATTTTGAGGATGTAAAGCCCTAAGGTGGGGATAATGTAATGTCTTGGAAATTTCATGTAATTTTTTTTTTAATTATATGGAATTATTCTGAGACCACACGCTTTGACAGCACGTGATTTCAAGGCCTAGTGAGCCCGAAACGGAATTTTGAATTTTTTTAGTTCACTTAAGTAAACGTGCGAGCAGGTTTTTCTAACTTATGAACCGGTGCTCGGATCAAAAATCTAAGGGCACCGTTGAACTTAGAACATTGGGATTCACCTAGAAAGGACTTAACTTCGGTCGGTAAGGGCCAAACGGAAAAGTTAATTTTCAAATTTTTTGGAAAATAATAAAATAACTTTAAAAAGTTATTTTATTTTATTTTCTCATCCGTTGAGCGGCGGATGGAGACGTTGCGGTGCAGCAATGAGGCGCATTGATGAGGCTTATCAATGGCTCGTTAACTCGAAGTGTAATGACGCTTTAATGATGCGTAATAGCATAACAACGTGATGTCACAGCATAACAGAAATGCTGCGATGTGTTTTCCTTTTATTTTGGTTGACGCATTAGTGGAACGAGGAATTAAACTGCAAGGATTCTCTGACAAACCTCCGATGAACTTCCTCTCCAACGAAGAACGACAGACGCCGAAGAACGTCAAACATCTTCAACGCACCTCGAAGAATGGAGCCGGAAGCGATGAACGACATTGACGTCTTAAAACATCGAGGATGTAACGTTGCAGCAACGAATGTCAAAGTGGTAGGGGTTATTTGATTTTAAAGTTCTTCCTCGTTCTTATTCTAGAAACGACGAACGTGGATCAACCCACGAACAGGTTGATCCGCAAATCGAGTGTTTATGCAGGAGGGTAACTTTTTGGGATTTTTGTATCCACGATTGAAATTATCATGTGTTAATTGAAATAAAACCCCCCGGAGCTTTCCCTCCTTTAAACCTCTAACGTGGAGGGCGCGGGTCGACACGAACAAGGCTCGAGCACCTCCGCGGTGTGCGTTCTTTGTGGTTGCACCCTCAAAGTGGCGGAAAGATGATTTTGGTACCTTTATAGTGAAGAGGACATTCCCCGAAAAGCGCAGGCACAGGCGGCACGAAGAACGAACCACTGGAGTGCGTTCGGTGGTCTGTCGAACATCTGTTGGCGTGCCAGGGGTAACAGTCGCGGGCAAAGGTGGCGGCGCGCCTGTCGGCGCGCCGCAGCAACAACGAGGAGATGTGGCGCCTGCCTAGTGCCGCATGGAGGGATGAACCGAATCTAGGTGGCTGGCGAACCACAGTCGCTCAACTGCGGCAGGAAGGCCCCGCGCATCCACGGGGCCGACGAAGGCCAGCAGCGTCCCGGCCAAGCGACGCACCACCAGCCCGCACCGCGTGGGTCGGGCTTCAGGCTAGTGGGTCACGCCCCTAGCCAGTAGGCTGGACCCGTGGCCCAATGGTTTGGACCTGTGCCGGCAGGCCAGACCCGCACCCTTTGGGCCGGACCAGACTAGACCGGGTCACCGGGCGACCCGGCGGGCTAGACCCTCAGCCAAATCGGGCCAAGCCCAGTGAAGTCCTTTGGGCCTGGCCCACTGGTCAGGCCAGACCAAACTGACTCAGACTCGAAACGGGTCAGGTCGAATCAGTCGAAACTAAACTAGGGTATGTGGGCCCCCTAGGCTGGGTTGGTCGGGACGGTCCGACCGGGTCGAACCGGACCCAGACGCAGTCGGCCCCTGTTTACTAAAATGCTAATAACTTGCAAACTAGGCGTCTGATTGACGAGCCGTTTGCGGCATTGGGACCCTCTCGATGAGGTGGATCTTTTTCATGCCCTGAGGAGGATTTCATGGAAGTTGACATGTGATTAATGGATTGAGGTGCGGTTCTCCCAGACGTTCTACGTACGGAATCCTACAGTTGGCTGAGACCAGAAGACTACTAACTTTCGACTCTGTGTGACTCGACTATGCCCTAGTGGGTAGCACTTCTGTGTGACTTTGCAGGACCACGGTGGGAAGAACTTCTGTGTGACTTTGTAGGCCCACGGTACGCAAAGAGGAGGAGTACTTCAGTTGGCCAAGATTAGTGGGAAGCACTTATGTGTGACTTTGCAGGCCCACGGTATGCGATGAGGAGGTGTACCTAAGTAGTCCAAGGTTAGTGGGAAGCACTTCTGTATGACATGGTAAGCCCATTGTACTCAATAGAGGAGGAGTTCTACAATAACTGAGGTGTTTAATGAAGTAACTGATGATTCTTCTATCACTACCCTAAATGTATACTGCGTGTGAGTTGTCTTATGGTTCATACTTTACTTTGAAGATTGATGTGTGGTATTTCCTTTTTGTTTTGGGGTCCCTACTGAGTATTTTGTTACTCACCTCTGCACGGGCTTCGCCCGCACGTGTTGTGTCTGGTGCAGACGATCAACGTTTTGATGGAGACTTTGGTGGACCGGGACCCAGAGTTGCTCAGGGAGACAGGATCGATGGATGCTACGAAGGTGGATTTAGTTTCCTAGGACCAGGCGGGGGCCAGTAGGATCGGGTGGACAGGATGTTCTACTTCGGCTTCCAATAGCTACACTACTCTCACGATTAGGTGGAGTTTTTCACAGATGGTCATCAGAGTTTCCTTTTTATACTTTGTTGTTTTAGTTCTTTTTTTTGGATTTGTATTCTAGCTCGCTTATATTAATTGTACTTATACTCGGTTTTGTTTTAGTGGTACTTGTTTCTTTTTCAGTGTGGGAATTGATTGGGCGTGTGTGTACGTACAGGTAGTCAGGAAAATGCCTCCCACTTGCAGGTTGACGCCTTCGGCGCTAGTTGTCAGCCTCTGGCCTTCAGGAGGTAGGCTTGGGGTAGTCATGGAATGGGCCCCAAGGGACGGGTCGTGACACTCTATACATCTTGGTACTACCAGAATGTATAGAGAAATTTGATCTATGAACATCATCTAATAGTTCCATTTTTAGCTTAGGTATTGATGGAACACATAACCTATTTCCAAATTTCAGAATTTCATCACTACTACAAAACTGGGTTTATCCAATGTTATGGATTTAACTGCGCTAGCTAAAAACATTTTTAAAGACCCCCTTTGTCAACACTAAAAAAACGTTGTTAAAGAGGGATTTTAACAGTGCTTTTTTTAGCGATGTTAAAGGTGGTCTTTAACAGCGCTAAAAAACATACTGTTAAAGGGGGGTCTTTATCAACATTTTTTTACAAGTGCTGATAAATGGGTTTTTTATCAGTGTTTGTAAAAAACGCTGATAAATGGGGGTTATCGACACTTTTTTAATAGTGCTGATAAAGGTATACTTCAAAAAATATATTTCATTAAAAATGATATATTAATATATAAATATATTGATATTAATATAAATATAAATATATATTGATATAAATATAATATATATTTTTTAAAATATGTTTTAGATAAGGTAAATATGCATTTGCACTTAATATATAAGATATTTAGTGAAAATGACTTATAAAATAATTTAAAAAATTAATTAATAATTTGCTTATTATTACCGAGTAATAGTCATTTAATATCAATTTGAAGATAACAAAAATCAAAAAATTAAAAAAAAGATCTAAAATAAGTTGAAAATGTAACTCAAACTTCAGACAGCCATAACTTTTGATCTGGGTGTCCTTTTGAGCTCTACTGCATATCAAATCAAATTCTGCGATGAGCACTATGCCCCTAAGGATAGAAGCAAATTTGTGTCATGTTTTTCAAAGCAAAAAAGGCCGAAAATGCCTCCAAAACTGAGTTTTTAGTCGGGGTACCCCAATTTTTTAACATTTGATGGATTTCAGCCTCGTTTAAGGGGGTCTTATTGCCTTTTTTTGTGGAGACTGAATTTATTCGCAGGGCCTACATTCATATTGATATTATGGTTTTGAAATTTTATCATTTTTCATAACATAATTTTATTTATAATTAAATATATGCATATTTTCTCATATTTACTTATAATAAATCACTCATATAAATACATATATCAATATATTTACATAAAAATTTATATTCTAATATATGTAAATAAATACATATTCTAAAAATGTACTTAAAACAATATCTAACCATTTTTTACATTATACAAATATATTTATAATGGTTATATATACATATATGTGTGTTAATAAACAAATATATATTTATATTATATTCTAGTATATGTAAATGAATAAAATATATAATATATTTAAATAAATATAAGTATATATATATCACACACCCATATATCTTTTAAATGTATTTAAAAATAATTATATAATTATATGAATAAAAAATATATATGTAAATATATATATATATATATATATATATATATCATTAAATAGACAACAAAACAACATGGTGTAGTGGTAAAGACGTTTCATCTTTAAATGAGAGGTGTAGGGTTTGAATCCAGGCAAGAGCGTATGAGGTCAGAAATTCGCAAAGTGCTAATAAAAGGGGTGGTGGGGTGAAAAAACACTGATAAAGCTGGGGGGGAATGTTGTCAAAGGTGACATGAAAGTGCAAATAAAGGGGTCGGTCTCATGGAGGTCCAAAAAATATAAGTTTACCCCCTTTAATAGCACTGCATTTTATCATCACTTTTTTAGCGTTGATAAAAGATTTGGGCTTTTAACCACACTCCGGTTGTTAGCACTTTTTTAGCACTGATAAAGGCCTATTCTAACACTATTAAAGGCCTCTTTTGTAGTAGTGCATCCTCATACATGAATTCTGCCAATCTTTTATCCTTAGCGGATTTAATTTTCTTTTAAAAAAATTCATCATCAGATTGAGAGATTTTTATCTTTTCTGATAAAGATGAATTCACAATCATTTGAAAGAGTGATGTGTCCCCTTCTTTAACAATTCTCATATTCATCTTTACTAAACCCATGAACATAGGATCTTTCTCAATGCTCATTTGAGTTAGAAGTCCATGATCTTTCCTGCTTAATGCATCTGCTACCTTATTTGTTTTTCCTGGGTGGTAGTGTATTGAGAAATTATAATCTTTGAGTAACTCGAGCCATCATCTTTGCCTCATGTTGAGTTCTTTATGTGTAAAGATGTATTTCAAACTCTTGTGATCTGTATATATCTCACATCTTTCACTATAGAGATAATGTCTTCATATCTTCAGAGCAATGATTACAATTGCTAACTCAAGATCATGAGTTGGATAATTTTGTTCATGAATCTTCAACTTCCTTGGTGCATATGCAATAACTTTATCATTTTTCATAAGGACACAACCCAGTCCTTTCTTCGATGCATCACTGTATATCACAAACTCATCATTTTCTGACAGTGGAGTCAAAATTGAAGCATTGGCTAATCTTCTTTTCAATTTTTTCAAAACATTTTTCACATTCTTTTGTTCATACGAACTTAACCCCTTTATATGTGATCTTGGTTAACGAGTTAGCCAATCAAGCAAAATTCTGAACGAAATACCGATAGTAACCTGCTAAACTAATGAAACTATGTACCTCGGTTATGTTCGTTGGTGTAGGTCATTCTTGGACTACCTTTGTCTCTGCAGAATCAACTAAGATTCCATCTTTAGAGAAAATATGGCCAAGAAAAGAAATTTTCTAAAGCCAGGATTCACACTTACTAAATTTACCTTACAAAGAGAACAGAGGCTCCCCATGGAGAAAAACTAGGGTGAATAAATCCTGTATTACTCAACCCCTCTAGTTATTTCTTCTACTCCACTAATTCCATAGTGGTCATTCTATAAGGAGTCTTTGATATTGGTCTTGCATCATGGATTAAATCAGTGGTAAACTCAACTTCACGCTCTGGGAGGTGTCCAGGTAATTCCTCAAGAAATACATCAATGTATTCCTATACAATTGGTACATCCAAAATTTGAAGATTATTTTCCTCATCCCTAGATGTTGTTTGCTCTTCCTCCCCAAGAATTTCATTTAGTAGAGTTATTAGGGGTGGATCTAGGTAAAAGTCAAATGATGAAGTTTCTGCTCTAAAGATAAGGACATCTACATCTTCCTCATAATGATTTTCTTCTTCTTACAATAAATTTTCGCATCATATTTTGAAAGTCAGTCCATACCAAGGATTATATCAAAATCAACCATAGGTATGATGATAAGTTCAGTAAATAAAGCACATTTATGTGTCATAATGGGGACTGTCAGACACATTTTTATTACAATGAGACTTTCTTTTGGTGTTTTGACTGACAACTCGTTGATTAAATCAAAAGTAAAATGTCGGATTTCCTTAGCAAATTGGGTAGATATAAAAGAGTGCGATGATCCAAAATCAAATAAAGCATTGGATAAATTTGAATATAGGATTAATGTACATGCCATAACATCATTGTATACTTCTACTTCAGCTATGGTGATCGCATAAGCTTGGTCATCTCCCCTTAGCCTCTTCTTTGGTAGATTCCCCCAACGCTTGTGACATTGATTTGAATAATGTCCCATTTCTTTATGGATGAAGCATTGAAAATCATTGATTTATTTCTTCCCCTTGCATTCATTAGCTTGATGAACCTTTTCTCCACACTTATAACAACCTCTCATGTCTTTCATACATTTCCCAAGATGATTCTTTCCACAATTTTCGCATATTGGGAATTGCTTTGTTCCCCTCTTCTTCTTTGATACTTTACCTTTTTTATAGTTATCAGAAGACCTCTTCTTCTCTTGATTTCCCTTGAACATATAGGATCTAGAAAATTCCTTCTCCATTTTTATGCCATTTAATATTATTTCATCATATGATGAAAATGTTTGAGAAGCCAGTGCCCTTCAGAGTCTTAGCTTAAGACCTTCAAAGAAATGATCAATCTTGTTTTTTGAAACACGTATGTAATATGTAGCATACCTAGCTAGTGTTGTGAAGGTAGTCTCATACTTTGCAACACTCTCTTCTTCCTTTTTCTTTAATTTAAAAAATTTCTCTTCATTTCAGTTCGTTGCTCATGAGGGAAATATTTGTCGAAGAATGTTTCTTTAAAAGTTCTTCATTCCATGTCTTCTATTTCATCTTCCTCCTTAGTATTCTGAATCAACGACTATCATTGATCAATATCACCCTCGAGGCACTATACAGCTAGCACTACCTTTTCCCTTTCATCGCATCCCAATGCCAGAAATATCTTTTCAACAGACTTGATCCATTGTTCAACTACCACTGGATTAATAGTCCCGCTAAAATATGGGGGTTTCTATCGCATGAAACGATCCAACATAGATGTATATGGCTATTCGTCATAACATGAGTAAGTTGTCCTAATATGGTCATGATATACTCAGCTCCAACACCAACTATGTTCACTTGCTTAGTGGGGAAATCCATACATTATCTGCGGGTATTGATTCCCTTTCTTCCATTTGGCACCATCACTAAATAATGGCATGCACTGAGTTAGCTCATAATCATCATGACTATTGAGCCAAAAAAACACTAAGGAATTATTATAATTCTCATGTTTATTTAACATCTAGTTCTCAAAGTTTCTATTAAACCTCTTTTGATACCAATTATAACAACCCTGATCCCAACAACCCAGAGTTTGTGGTTATTTTACTACAATGGCATAGATACAAGAGATCATATCATCAGGGATCGATCGGAATAGTAGTCTTGAAGAACTAGATACATACATGGTTCCCTTATTACATTCGTAATTAAATATAGAACATAATAAAGGAAAATAAACTGCTTCTTTGACAATTCAAAGATTTCATCTTCATAACCTGGGGAATAAAAACAAATAAAAGGATGAACTCAAATGCTCAGTAAGGGTTATATACAGTAAAAACATGAATCAATAATAAGTGAAGCATAATCAATAAGGCATAATCAAATGGAAGGGTCAATAACTGAAAAACACATCATTTGATTAATAAACTGAAAATGAAAATGCATCCATAGATTTTGTCATTGTGAAAATCTCATGGATAGTAATAACTAAATACTGAATGAAGGAAATGCTTAATTATTGGACGTCATGTATCTGGCACATGAGTCGCTATTGTCAAGACCTTTCACAAGACGATTTAAGTCTGTGAGTAGAAACTTGTTTGATTCTGCTTGGAAACAAACACAAAGGGTTTGTTGCCAGTTGTTTTGTCTCATTAGACATGTCGATGCATCGAGGGGTTATATAATGTCGGGCTTCACCTGTCACTACAAGTCCAAAGCATTCTTCACACATAGAGTTAATTCATTAAAAATATAACTTATCAAAATATTCGTATTGAGTAGAGGATACAATTTTATCAATATTTCTTCAGTTAAAACAACATTTGAAGTAAACACCGTATATAAAAATAGTATACGTCATATCCATTATACAAGAAATATGGATATTTAATGAAATCTTCAATGATTGATGATCATAAATAAAAGGGTCAGTATATACACCATGGAAAAGAAAATATGTGTATAACATCAAAAATATAGCTCAGTGAAAGAAAATTGAGACGGAGTCCCACACAAGAATCATATAATTAATCAAATGAATGGATTATGTGTCTTCACTGTAAATTTGCATAAAACAAGTGAAAATAAAACCTAATATAATCAAGTCATTTTACACATAACCTTAGCATGACAAAATCAATGAAATAGAGGTTTAACCCAATGAATGAAAATTGAGTTAAGAAATCGTTTAACACTTCGTAATTAGTTGAATCGTATGCCTCATAAAATTAATGATCATCAAATGAAACATTGAATACCGTGAAGATAAAGAGATTTATGATATGATATATCAAAAGGGCAATATACATACTCCACACACAATAAATAAGTGGTGAGTGAATAAGGCATATCTCACATAAATAAAAATGAGATGAGAAACCCCTTACCTTATGTCCGAAAGTGTTCTGCACTAGTAATTAATGTCTTAGATAATCAAATTAGATTCATTAATTACTTAATTCAGAACCTCTTCAACATATATTTGATTTATTATAATTTTAATAGGTACATTTGTGGTCAATCTTATGAGTTATACTGTTTAATTTCACTATTCCTAGAGTGTTTGTTTCATAGTTTTATGGTCGTTTCCCTTGAGTATAATTATGGGAGCTCTTGTCAAATGAAAAAAAAAATCCATAAGTAGAATTATTTAGTATTAATGAACTTTTAGAAGATTAAATGGTCTCATATATCATTTTTTTATATAGTATAGATGATGATTCCTTAGATAAAACGTTAATGATAAACATTTAGTTTATTTTGGCAGCTTTTTTATCATCATGAATTAATTTTGTTTTACTATTTAATATTATGTATGTATGTTAGTTCCAGGACATAAAACAAGTTACAATTTACATATTATAATCTGATTTAGCCATAATAATGGTTTTATGACCAACCTTGAAGACGGTAAAGGGAAACAAAAACTCATCATTCACAAAGACAGTGAATCGACACATCACGGATGATGTTTTCATTTTTAAAATAAAAGGAGAAAAGAATAGATTCAATGATGAATATTTCATTAGCACAATAATATTATAGTATATATATGACATTGGAGTTACCATGTCACTTTGGATAGGGGAGGTGATGAGTGGATAAGAAAAAAAAAGAAATTAAAAGAGAAATGAGGAGAAAGGCTAGAATGGTGTGGTATTTATAGGGATATGAGATGGGTGTTTTTATTATTTTATTCATTAGTTTATTATTTTGGATCAAGATTATCAATATTGTTGATTTTTGTGACCAAGTACAGTAACTAATTCAGAACCTCTTCAACATATATTTGATTTATTATAATTTTATTAAGTTCATTTATGGTCATTCCGATGAATTGTAATGTTTAATTTCGTTGTTTCGAGAGCATTTGTTTTATGGTTTTATAGTCGGTTCTCTTGTGTATAATTTTGGGAGTTCTTGTCAAATGGAAGCAAAACATCAAAAGTTGAATTATTTAGTATTAATGAACTTCCAGAAGTTTAAATGGTCTCATATATCATTTACTTATATGGTATGAGGATGATTCATTATATAAAACGTTAATGATAAACGTTTAGTTTATTTTGGTGGTTTTTTTTTATCATCATAAACTAGTTTTGTTTTATTATTTATTATTATGTATGTATATTAGTTTCAAAACATAAAACAAGTTATAAT
The DNA here is from genome assembly GCA_963277665.1 of Viscum album. Lineage (NCBI taxonomy): Eukaryota > Viridiplantae > Streptophyta > Magnoliopsida > Santalales > Viscaceae > Viscum > Viscum album. Next base: position 1,873,989,218 of record OY728138.1, read on the forward strand.
TTACATATTATAATCTGATTTAGTCATAATAATGGTTTTATGACCAACCTTAAAGGCGGTAAAGGAAAACGAAAACTCATCGTTCATGAATGTGGTGAATCGACACATCACGAACAATATTTTCATTTTTAAAATAAAAGGAGAAGACACTACTACAAAAGAGGCATTTAATAGCACTAGAATAGGTCTTTATTAACGCTAAAAAGGTGTTGACTACCGGAACGCGATTAAAAGCCCTAGACTTTTATCAGCACTTTTTTAACGCTATTAAAGGGTGTAAAATTATATTTTTTTCAGACATCTATGAGCCCAACCTCTTGATCACCGCTTCCACGACCCCTTTAACAATACTCCACTCTCCCCCCACCCCTTATTAGCATTTTTCACTCCACACCTTTTATCTGCGCTTTGCGAATTTCCAACCTCATACGTACCTACCTGCCTGGATTCGAACCTTGCACCTCTCCTTTGAAGATGGAACATCTTTATCATTACACCATGTTATTTTGTTGTCTGTTTAATGATATTTCGGTTTATTTATATATATTTACATATATATTTTGTATTCATACATTTATATAATTATTTTTAAATATATTATATATTATATTCATTTACATTAATTAGAATATAATATAAATATATATCTATTTATTTATTCACACGTATATGTATATATAAACATTATAATTATATTTGTATAATATAAAAAATGGTTAGATATTTTTTTAAATACATTTTTAGAATATGTATTTATTTACATATATTAGAATATACATATAAATATATATTTGTTAATTACTACCACACCTGTTTATTTACTATAAGTAAACATAAGAAAATATGTATATATTTAATTATAAATAAAACTACATTTTCAAAAACAATAAAATTTCAAAACCATAATATCAATATGAATGTAAGGTCTGAAAATAAATTCAATCCTCGCTAAAAACGGGCAAAAAAAACCCCTTTAAACGAAGCTAAAATTCCATTAAATGTTAAAAAAATTGGTATAACCAGACTAAAAACTCATTTTTGAAGGTCTTCTTGACCTTTTTTGCCTCGAAAACCGTGACATGGGATTCCCCATGTCACTAGGACGTAGAGCTCGTCACATACATCGATTTGATATGTAGTAGAACCCAAACGAACGTCTGAATCAAAAGTTATAGTGGTTTGAAGTTTGAGTTGCGTTTTCAAATTATTTTAGATCTTTTATTATTATTATTTATTTTTTTGTCTTCAAATTGTTATTAAATGACTATTACTCGATAATAATTAGCAAATTATTAATTAAAAAAATTAATTATTTTATAGTCCACTTTCACTAAATATCTTATATGTTAAGCGTAAATGTCTTTTTAGTCTTATCTAAAACATATTTAAATATATATATATATATATTTATATTTATATTTATATCAATTTAAATATATTTATATATTAATATATTATTTTTAATGAAATATTTTTTTTTAAATATACTATTTAATAGCGCTAAAAACGTTATTGGCCCCCCTTTAATAACACTTTATATCGCTGGATAAACTCATTTTGGTAGTGGTGAGAGAAGTGATTTGATGATGGATATTTCATTAACAGAATAACATTTCATGACACTAAAGCAACCATGCCACTTTGGGTAGGGAAGGTGAGCATAGGATAAAAAAAATTAAAAGAGAAAGAATGAGGATTTTATCTTTTAAATATTGTCTCTTTGAGAATCTCTTTAAGACATTTGGATTTGGTCTTTTGGTAAAAACAAATTTTCGATTTGAGGAAGAGGATTGGGAATCGAATTGAGTGGAATTTAGACAAGCTTCAAAACTTAGGTGTAAAGAAAAGGGGTGGTGGGGGCTAGTATTTATAAGGAGATGAGAAGAGTGTTTTTTATTATTTTATTCATTAGTTTAATATTTTGCCTCAAGACTATCAATAGTATTGATTCTTTTGACAAAGTACAGTAACTAATGCATGTAAGTTTGAACTAATGAGTACTTACATCAAGGATGACTCAAAAATCCATGTATTTAACTTATAATGTTAAATACCGTAAATTACTGTATGTCACTATTCATCAAAAATTCAACTATTTCAAAAAAATCTCAAAAATTCACCCTACCTAGTTTTAGACATATAGATTTCAAAAATGGACTCCATTTTATGAAAATATTTTTCTAAATATGAGAAATTTAATTTCTAATTAAAATTATCAATTTTTTGAAAAATACTGATTTTTCAACACTTTGAAAAATTAATTATGATCACATAAAATTATCATATAATTATAATACAACAAAATATTAATTCATTAATTTATCTTATGAAATTAAATTTTCTTTTAAATCATTATATTAATTATAAAATTGTAAATAAACACATTTATCATTTATAAAACATTTTTTTATTAATTTCATGGTATAAATATATCATAATTTCATTTATGAGATAGCTAAATTTTATTTATATTTTCATAAATGATATTATTCTAATGGTCACATTACTATTCTTAATGGTCACATTATTATTTTAACAATCATATTAATATTTAATAGTACATCACAATTTGTTTAATCTCAGTATTGTGTGCAACGTAATCTATCAAATAAATTGAATTAATTTAAAAAGATACATACTATAAAATCTTGAGGTGTTATAATGAAGGGAAAGGCAGGGTGGCGCAGTGAAGCGACAAGGTTTATATCAAATATGTCTGCATAACTAGTGGTGAGATGGTAAAAGTTAAGTCACACTATCACATGGAGTAGTTGTTTCAGTTTTAGTTGTCTTTTGTTGTTGAACTTGTACCTTAGAGATTATTTAACTACTTTTGAGTTGTGTCACTTTTGTTTCCTTTTTGATATAACATATATTTATTGTTTGCTTTGCTTCTGGGTGAAATTGTTCCTTATGGTTGTTGTAGATGCCTGAATGCTAGTCGTCGGCTCGTGGGGATCAAAAATGTCCTTCGAGTATGTGACGATTCAAATCGAGTGGCGATTTAAGAGGGTATCCAGGTCAGGTTTGTCACATATGATCATCAAGACAAACCACAAGTAAAAAGATTTCAAGCTCATAGTACTTTTATTTACTTATGGTTTTATTCATCTTTTTTATTAATGTTTATCATGTTGAAATAGTATTCCCAAATGAAACAAAGTGCCATTCATTTTTGTTCGATTTTGAATGTAAAACAAGCCATTCAACACAAGGAATAAAAAATATAACATGATACAGTCGAGACAAGAAAATATCTCATTGTAAATTGCCTTAGAAAAGCTCTTAGATTTTGTACTCATTAGTATCACTTGTTTATACTTAGTTGTCCATTGTTGAAACTATCTTGAAATTAAACTCATCAAACTCACAATCGATCTTGATGCAAAGGGATCATCATTGATGATCCCAAACATCTATAAAAATTCTTATGCCTGGATTCTTTTATTTTTATTTCCAATGTGCTTAAAATCAAACTTGACCCAAGAAAAAAATAATGAATTGCTTAAACCATTTAATTAACTACTAGGACTACAATGTGATGGGTAGATGATTGAACTGTGTATACTTTATATAAAAGAAGATAGAACAATTTTGTGTCTCACCATTGATGGTGAGGTGATAAGGACTTAGAGGGTGAGGGGAAGATCATGAGGTAAAGTCTCTTGCGTGTTTACTACAATTTCTTTTCTTCTATTGTATTCCGCAACGACGGATGTAATCGACTTATATATAAGATAGAACAATTTTGTGAACATTGAATGACTAATTGAGTGAGTGATTAATTGATAAAATAATATGACAAATATTCTATAATTTAGCGCATTGAGTCGAGGCTTCAATTTTTTAGGTCGGTTCAAATGCCATTGGTTATGCCACGACATCATAATTGAACAAACGTCAATTTAATCTGCTCAGGGCAATACCAGGTCTGGCTTTGCAGGACTCGTTCAAGCCATGAGGTTTGATGTACCGAAAAGAGCATAAAGGATCATGTTGGGGTTTATGTTCAAAAAAAGATCTATCATGTAATTTAATAAATGATAAATTTTGATTTCTTTATCATGAAAATTTATTATAAAATTTCACCACCGATCAAGAGTACGTGTTTTATATATTGATTTTTGAACTACATGTAATTCCATGTAAATAATGAGTGAATAATTATGTTTGTGAATAACGCGTGCTATTAAATATTTTTATTTATGTTTTTATTATGATTTATGGACAAGATATGCATTGTTTTGTGTGCACCTTTGAATACAAATAGTTTTTAAAAAATTGTTATGTGGAATCGTTGATTGATTTGCCTGTATTTTTATTTGTTGGCAGTCCGATTTCTAGGAAAATAAACAAAAGATACGTGATTTAATAAAGCAATGTATTTGTTCTGTGATTTGATGTAAAATGAGGGAAATATTGGTTTAAAAACTGGACTTAAATTGAATTAATTTGAAAAGTCGCGAGACATACCTACAACACTGACAGATATCCTCAAAGGGAATAACCGCCGCTCAGCCATCATCATGACCCTTCCCTAGAATTGACAAGCTGGCTCCTGAACTGCGCCAGTCAACGGCAACTATTTTAGAACCAATCCCATAGATATTGGTACACATATACAATACCTTCTCAACCGCATCTAATGTGGCAGGAAATTTGTTTCCCTCTTCCTTCAGGCGCTGGACACGCCCTCGCATCACCTGCATCTGTTCTTCAGCCTGGCACGCAAAATAATTCACACACCATTACAGCAGCAGGAAGGCACCACTTAACTCATCCATTCAAACCACTCGTGGTTTTTATTGTCTTAGCATGATACTCACAAAGCGCAGCCTGTCCTTCAAGTAACGGATCTCACTCTCCCTTGCTCTTGACAGATGGCTCTTCACATCCCTTAGGTTGGTCCTGTATCGGATGGGAAAAAACGCTTTCAATAAGCGGTTTTCAGTAAGTGTTGTCAAACAGACCCTAAATCAGGAAGCATCCGCATCCTCCCGGTCACCAGATATAGCATGTCCATTGTTCTTCACAAATCAAAAAAATAAAAAACGACTCCATCCATGCAACATTGTTGTTACTTTGTTTTCCGGAAAAGGTCACCTACTTATCTGAATGAAGAGGATCCATACTTCGTTCATCAACATGCTGTTCGATGGTGTCTAGAATGGTTCCCACCTGTAGATAAAATAATTTTCAAAAGGCAAGACACTGATTCAACAATAAATAATAATAAAAACACGTAAAAAATACAAAGATTAAAATATGCAATCAAAATACAAGCAGCGTTTTATTCACCGCTACGGAATAATGAAAATGCAACAATGGATACAAGGAAAACTCATCCCAAATTCTTTTTATCAGTTTACTTAACAATTTTTGTAATGCAACAAGGATTTCTCTAAAAACTCAAGGATGTTGAAATTAAATCAAAATTTCTCAAGTTCGTACTTGGTGATCTCGAGTAAATGGGATCATGAGAACTGACCCGTCAATAGGAACACTACATGTTTCAGATGTTATTGGTAGTTCTTATTTACAAGCATATGTATTGGTCTCTCGACTTAAAATCATTATCAATGTATATCATTTGATTGCATAATTTGATTCAAAACGAAAACCATGACATTTATTTTTGTGACGAGGTAGCTTGGATTAAGTGCATCATTGATCGTAAGACATAGATTGAATGATCAAAACAGAATTTGTCGCTTCCGAAAGGAAGTGATATCTCGGGGCTAATTGATCGGGATGATAGTACTTTCACTAAATCCATAGTCATGGTAAAAGAAGGTATGTTCATCTAGCAAGCTAAACAAATAATAAAACAAGAAATGATGATAACACAAAATGTGCGTTCTGCTTTATGAGATACCGCGAGATAAAAAGATTATATTACACAGCATGTGTTCGTAAGAAACGTTGTTGGTATGACTATTCCTTATCTTCTTAGGAGTCTTGATGGATTGTTAGACTCTGATTCTAATCTGTGAATAGTATTAACTACTATCAAGATAATGATCTAAATGATCACACACTAAGCGTATTCAAAAAGTTTGGCTTATTCTAATGATAGGAGTATAGGACATGGTGGGCCCCACACCACGAGGTCCACGAGATGTCCAAGAATATATGATCGCCAAGAAAGAAATTCATTATTATTCAAGTATAGAATAATTGGAGTTGAATTTATTTATTTAATGTATTTATTAGTACTAAAGTAAATACATAGGAAAAGTATTTAAAGAACAAATATTATTTTAATATTCAAGATTCGCTTAATAATTGCGGGAACACTGAGTCGAGTTAAATGGATAACTTTTATCACGTAATATTTTTATTATATTACACGTAATAAAAATATAAATGACGTTTATGACACAGTTGGTCATAACTTGTCGTTTATAGCTTATTTAGTGAGTAATGCATATTCGAGGGCCAAGGAGCCATTTTCAGGTACTTTGTACCTCACTATATACGAAAGAGGAGCCCCTCATTTGTTGGATTGGTGCACCCCGATTCGTTTGGATGATATTGGGCCGAATGCTAGATGTTCATACTGCACACCAAACCGCAACTCTTACAGATCGAGCTCTGCGGTGAGCTCGTTGGGGGTTGCAGGGGGCAACACGCCCCTGCTCCAAGGGTCCAGGGGCCAAAAGCCCCCAACCCCAAATTTTGGTGAATTGTAGCAACTCTGACTGACTGTAGCAGAGCTGACCAGGCGACACCAACAGGACAATTTAGCAGTGCGGACTTTGACACAATTACTATAGCATCTCGAACTTTGGAGACAGTGAAACTGTAGTTCCACGGACTTCTAGCCACTGGCCACTGTAGCAGTCCGTACTTTCATCCACCATTCACTGTAGCACAGTGGACTTACTATGCGATTGGTGGCATAGTACTTCGTCTTCTTTATTAGCTCATTCGAACTAGGGTTTTGTGTGTGTCGAACCCTAATCTCCTTATATTTGTGCTCCCGAGTTATAGTGAAGTGATTCTATCTCTCCATGGGCGTAAGGATTATTCCCAAACCACGTAAATCGTTGTGTCTATGTTCATCTTCTTCTTTTGTTTATGTCATTTCTTAATCTGCAAACCTCTGTCGTTGTGGCTCCCGGTGTTTCCACAACATCATTTGACGTACTATTCATTGCGCGAATTTGAGTCTCTTCTCTCCTGGATCCTAGAGTGAGAAGCAGCCAATCCAAATGATCGATCAAAGTTCTTCACAGATCGAAGGATCGGCGTTGCGATGATTTTCGGGGCGTCGAAAACACCATCAGATCTATGCGCTAGCACCCGGATGTTGACGATCGACGTTCCCGCAAACTTGAAACGTTTGTGGACGATCTAGAGGGATCTGATATCGGTTCTTTCGATCAACGGTTGTCGGCAATGAGCGGTTGTGGAATGCACCTTAAAATCAAACGAGGTATTTATTCGATTTAATTTTGTGCTTAATTCCTTCACACGAGATCCTCGACTTTCTTACCGGGCAACGCATCACTGGAGACAACGTTGTTATGTTGTTCCGGGGATAAAAATTTTAAATCTTCGGCCCATCTGCTTCCGCTGCGCACCTCAATACCTACACTCGCTTGAGGAGACTATTGCGCTATATTTTTAAGCAATAAGTTATGCATCTTGTTCACAACAAATATGGAGTGGGCGCAATAATGGAGAATTGTAGCACCAGCAGTAGCAAGGTCCAATTGAGGTCCAATTGCAGTGTGCAAACTTATATTTGAAGATGAAAAAAACTATTGAGAAAGCAAGCATACAACATTGGCAGATTGGGATTCAGGTGGCTCTGTTAACGATGAAGGATGGTTACCATCAGTTTGCATTGCCAGCAGTTGAGTCTACAGTGAAGAACAACCAAAGCATCCTCTTTTAGTAGTTGAAGCTTTTGTAGTTATTGGACCCCATTTTAGTATACTGGGTATTTCCGAGTCCCACATCGGAATATCTCGCCTTGTAATTATTTTTACTCATCTATAAAAGAATATCTCTGCCTCACATTGAGGTAAGGGGAATTTGCCATCTACGTGGTATCAAAGGGTACTTTCTAACCCGATCCCTCCTCTTTTTTTCTCTCCCGTCTAAGGTTCCGAGAAATCCCCTGCGGGTTCCCGGTTCTGTCCGGCCCCGCCTCTGCCCTAACCCTACTAGGTCCAGCGCTCCCTACGCCCTTTGTTCTTCCTCGGTGCGGCTCTCCTCGACGCAGGCTCTTCCTTCCCCGGCGTGGGCTCCTCCCGGCGACAGGCGCAGGTCTCCTCGTGTGGGCTCCTCCTCCCGACGACGAAGCCCTGCAACCCCCCGCGCGACGGCTCTCCCTCCCAGCGGTTGCGCTCCCTGCGCCCCTCCGTCGCGACGAAGGCACGCGACCCCCCCCCCCCGCCAGGTTCGCTCCGCCCCGACGAAGGCACGCGGCCCCTCTTCCCATCCCGCCCCGACGGCGTCCCACCGGCTTCGCTCCGCCCTTCTCACGGCCCCTCTTCCCGATGGGGTCCCGCCCTTCCCAACGGATACACTCCGCCCCGACGGCCTACCCTCCCGGCTCTGTCCAGGCGCAACCCCCCCCCCCCCCCCGCTCGACGCCCATCCTGCGGGGTGTCGGCATCCGGCGCTGAATGTCGAGTTCCGCAACAACTCCCGAAGACCTCCCTCTGATGGCCACCTTGGTCTTGTCTCCACTTATCACCGCCTCCACCCGCTTGGTCAATGAGCAGCTCGACTCCACAAATTTCTCCGTCTGGCGGAAGACCGTATTGATGTCACTAACCGGCATGGACCTCGATTCCCATCTCGAGGATCCACCACCACTACCTACCGACCCGAAATATCGTTCGTGGAAACTTGCGGACAACAAAATCTTTGTCTTGCTGGTCAATTCTATGGACTGCTCTATCAAAGATGTCACCCGGACATCCAACACAGTCAAGGAACTCTAGGATTCCTTGACTCTCATGTACTCTGAGACCAATAATTTGGCTCGGGTATTCAATCTTCTTCAGCGGTTATCCCTCCTCCACCAGCAAGCTCGTCCATTTCCGACATACTTCATGGAATGAAAGGCTCTACGCGATGAACTTCTTGAGCTTTGGCCCATTCCACAGACACCTGTGGAAGCATTAGCCCAGTGGGACCAGCTCTGTCTTTTCAAACTCCTCCATGGCCTCGACCCAGAATATGCGACAACGGCTACGGAGATGCTAGCCAGCCCCTCGTCCCTAGAGATTCCGCAGGTCTATCATCGCCTTGGGAAGGCTCATCGGTCCCTTGCCTCACCCATCCCCAGCCTTGATCGCACTGCTCTCCTAGGTCGTGGCAGTAGTCGCCCTACCGGAACTCGTGGACGTGGACGTGGAGAAAGCCGACCTCGTCCACTCTGTCAGCACTGTGGCAAGCTCGGCCACCTGGTTGACCGTTGCTGGGTCCTTCATGGTCGTCCCGTACAGCACCCACGGCAGGGCCAGACTGCGGTCCAGGATGCATCCCCGTCTGTTGTCGCTCTTCCTTCATCTTTGGATCTCTCCATGGCTGAGATCCAGATGATTCACGATCATAGGACCACCTCCCTACCGGGCTCTTCATCAGCATCTCTTGCCACTCGGGTGGTTCCACTGCATTTGTCAGTCATCGCTCCCCTGCCTGGATGCTTGACTCAGGTGCGTCTGACCATCTTATCGGTGATGCAGGTATGCTCTCCAACTACAGTCCCTACATTGGTTCCTCAGCCATCACTATCGCTGATGGTTCCACTATCCCCGTTGTCGACATTGGTACATGCTCTCTGACCTCATCTCTTCACCTATCATCGGTGGTCCATGTACCACGCAGTCCTTTTAACATTCTCTCCATTAGTAAGCTGACCAAGGATTTCAATTGTAATGTTATCTTTACATCGTCTGCTGTTATGTTTCAGGAGCGGACGACGAACCGGGAACTTGGTAAAGGTCAGCTTCGAGATGGGATGTACATGTTCGATGGCCCGACATTCGTCGTCTGCACGTCTGTTTCTGCTCGTGCCTTGTGTTGCGGAATCGTCGGGAGACACAACGACAGAAACGAGAAAACAAAAAAAGAAAAGCGACAAGAACACAGCGATTTACGTGGTTCGGGAATAATCCCTACGTCCACGGGAGAGGCAGAACTTTCACTATTCGGGAGCACAAAATTATAGAGGATTTTCCCGAATCACGTAAATCGTTGTTTTCTTGTCGCTTTTCTTTCTTTCGTTTTCTCGTTTCTATCGTTGTGTCTCCCGACGATTCCGCAACAACTGGTATCAGAGGGAGGTTCGGAATTCTCCAACGATGGCTCTGGATTAAGGCAAAGTGAAGATCGATCGCTTCGATGGAACTGATTTCAGTTTCTGGAGGATGCAGATCGAGGATTATCTTTATCAGAAAAAGATGTGTTTGCCACTTCTGGGTGTGAAGCCGGTGGACATGAAGAAGTCGGAGTGGGAGCTACTGGATCGATAGGTTCTGGGTGTTGTGCGCCTGACGTTGGCCAAAAACGTGGCGTTCAACATCAGAGAGGAGAAGACGACGGTGAACCTGATGAAAGCCCTCACAAATATGTACGAGAAGCCTTCTGCGGCAAACAAGGTGCATTTGATACGACGATTGTTCAACCTGAAAATGGTTGAAGGGAGACCTGTTGCAGATCATATCGACGAATTCAATACCATCATAAGTCAGTTGTCATCGGTGGGCATTGATCTTGGTGATGAGGTATGTGCTCTGGTTTTACTATCTTCGTTACCAGAGAGTTGGGAAGCAACTGTAACAGCTGTGAGCAACACTTCGGGGAATACGAAGATAGCTCTGAAAGATATACGGGACCTAATCCTTAGTGAGGATGTTCGAAGAAGAGAATCAGACAGATTCTCTGATTCTGCTTTGAACGTTGAAGGAAGAGGAAGGTACCCACAGCGGGACAATCGCAGAAGACGATCGAAGTCAAGAGGAAAGAGCAGAGACAAGGCAAAGGGGTCTGGTCCTACCTGCTGGACATGCGGGAAGAAAGGACATGTCAAGGAGTGCAGAGATAACCGGAAAATCCTCTGTAATTTTGTGCTCCCGAATAGTGAAAGTTCTGCCTCTCCCGTGGACGTAGGGATTATTCCCGAACCACGTAAATCGTTGTGTTCTTGTCGCTTTTCTTTTTTTCATTTTCTCGTTTCTATCGTTGTGTCTCCCGACGATTCCGCAACACCTTGGACCTCCATTCTCAGTTGGGTCACCCCTCCGCATCCGCTCTTCATCAGCTCTATCCAGATATTAGTCAGTATTTATCTTTTCATTGTGAGTCTTGTACCTTTGCGAAACACCATTGCACTTCATATATTCCTCGAGTAGACACACGGGCTGCCAAACCATTTGATTTGGTTCATTCTGATGTATGGAGTCCCTATGCCACCTCGAGTCAATCGGAGTATAAATACTATATCTCTTTCATTGATGATTTTTCCTGAATGACGTGGTTGTACCTTATTCGTGATCGGACAAAAATGTTTTCCACCTTTCAAACATTTTACCATAAGATCCAGACACGGTTTTCCATCTCTGTAAAATGTCTACCCTCCGACAATGGGTGAGAGTACTTGTTCACTCCCTTTCAGCAGTTTCTCCAGGCACACGGCATCATCCATCAGACCTCTCCTGATACCCCTCAGCAGAATAGAGTGGCCGAGCGAAAACACCGACATATTCTGGAGATTGTTCGTGTTATCCTCTTCCACCGCAAGGTGCCTCTTCTCTTCTGGGGAGATGTCATTCTCACTGCTACTTACCTCATCAATCACCTTCCTCCTTCCATCCTTCAGGGGGAGCCTCCTTTTCATACTTTGTTCCCCTCTCTCCCTCACTCACTTTCACTCCGAGTCTTCGGATGTCTCTGCTATGTCCGGGACACTCGCCCCAACCTCTCTAAACTTTCTCCCAAATCTCTCCGGTGTATTTTTCTCGGATATTCCCACACTCAGCGTGGATACTGGTGTTTTTCTCCAAACTTAAAACGTTATATCATCTCTTCCGACGTGTTGTTTGTTGAGAGCTCTCCTTTCACTCCGCCCTCTCCTCATCCAGACACTACCATCGATGAGTGTCTTCCTTTCATCATTCACCCTCCTCTGGTGTCTTCCTCTGCCGGTCATCGCTTTGGGACGATCTACTCTCGTCACCCATCAGCTGTACCCCTTGTCCAGGCCAAGGACAACATCATTCTCACCTCGTCTGATTCTCCTGTCACAGCACCAGATGACTTGCCTATTGCACTCCGGAAATGAACTCGCTCTTGTCAGACTACTCCTCTATTTACATCTTCTTACAGCGGTTTGGCAGCACTGGAGACAATATCTATCCCCCGCACGGTTGGCGATGTCAAATCACACTCGGGGTGGCTACAGGCTATACGGGATGAACTGCAGGCTCTAGATGACAACCATACATGGGATCTGGTCCCCCTCCCTGCAGGCAAACAGGCAGTCGGCTGCAAATGGATCTATACGATCCATCTCAATGCCGATGGCACTCTTCATCGCCTCAAAGTATGTCTTGTGGCAAAGGGATATGCTCAGACATATGGCATCGATTACTTTGAGATCTCTCCAGTTGCCAAAATGGCCTCTATCCTTCTATCCATATCTCTGGCCGCTCATCATCACTAGCTGCTTCATCAGCTGGATGTCAAGAATGTCTTTCTCCGTGGCTTTCTTGACGAAGAAGTCTACCTGCAACAGCCCCCGGGATTTCGTGCCTCTGGAGCCGACTCACATGTTTGCCGCCACCGTCGATCCCTCTATGGCCTCAAGCAGTCTCCTCGTGCTTGGTTTGGCCACTTCAGCACTGTTGTCACAGCCTTTGGCCTCTCTCACAGTATGAAGGATCACACCGTCTTCTTCCATACGACTTCAAACGGTTGTATTTTGCGGGTGGTATATGTTGATGATATCATCATCATAGAGAGTGCACCTTCACCACCACTTCCACACCAAAGATCTTGATCCCCTCACCTACTTCCTTGGCATCGAGGTCTCCCGTTCTGAAGACACTATCTCTCTCTGCCAACGAAAATATGTCCTTGATATCTTACAGGATGCAGGGTTGAGCCAGGTGACTGCAGCGGACACTCCTCTTGAGCCTGGGGAACGCTCTCTCCATACCGACTCGGCACTCTTTCCTCACCCAGAGAGCTATCGTCGTCTGGTGGGCAAACTCAACTACCTCACCATGACACGACTCGACATTGCCTGCGCGGTTAGCAAAGTGAGCCAGTTCATAGAGCATCTAACCAGATCTCAGTGGGATGTTGTCCTCTGCATTGCCAAATACATAAAGAAAGACCCTGCAGGTGGCCTTCTGTACTCTCATCATGCTCATTTGGATGTTGAGGCCTTCTGTGATGCGGACTATGCAGGTTGCCTTGTTACCCGCAAGTCTACTTCTAGATTTGCAGTGTTCTTGGCCGGTAACCTCATCTCATGGCGCAGCAAGAAGCAGACTGTCGTCTCCAGATCTAGTGCAGAGGCAGAATACCGTGTCATGGCAACGGTCATCACTGAGATCCACTGGCTTCGTCATCTCCTCCATGAGCTTGGTTTTCCAGCGCAGACATCTACTCATATCTAGTGTGACAATCAGGCAGCCATGAAGATTGCATCGAATCCCGTCTTCCATGAACGGACGAAGCATATCGAGGTGGATTGCCACTTTTTTCGCCACCATCTGGAGCAGAATCATATCAGTTTTGGTCATATTCCGACGGCGGATCAGCTTGCCGACATCTTCACCAAAGGCCTCACAGGAGCTCGCCTAAACTCTCTCACTACCAAGCTAAGAATTCACCGCCTCCACGACCCAGCTTGAGGGGGAGTATGAATGGCCTTGTTCGGTGTCGTCTTTTTTCTTTGTGGGGCTCTCAGTCCAAGCTGGGCATGTCCAGCTTGAGGGGGAGTGTTGGACCCCATTTTAGTATACTAGGTATTTCCAAGTCCCACATCGGAATATCCCACCTTGTAATTATTTTTACTCATCTATAAAAGAATATCTCCGCCTCAAATTGAGGTAAGGAATATTCGCCATCTACAGTAGTGAACAGTCGATGGCTCTTTACTCATCAGTCGAGTTTCAGTCGACAATCGTGTTTTACTAAAAGCAGTGAGGTTGTTGGCTGTCCATAGTTGAAGGGTTTAGCTGATGGCTCTTTACTCATCAAAAGAGAAGGGAGAAGATTGCAAATTTGTTATAGGGACTTCGAAAAAACTTGAAGATCAGTTTTCTATCATTGTGCTGCAAGGATTCACCTATTGTGGTGGAACTCTCTTCATTCTTATTCTCTATTTTGGTAATCTGCTACAGGCAGTCCATTGTAAAAGGCGTTGAGAAAGCATCTCATGTGCAAAAGATGAGTCCACACATCTTGTATTAACACATTACAGTGGATCAACATACATCAACAGTAACCATGGGTGTAGCTCATCTAGGGTAAACCACCAATATCGTTTTCATGCATGATATCTGTAATTTATCTGCGAACGCAAATCAATGAAGAAGCCCATGACAGAAGGTTTTCAAAGGAAAAGAAAAACCAATATTAGTTAAGGGAGTTTTGTTTTTAAAGTTTATAAAGCCCATTGATTCACCCCTCCCCTCTATCTCAGTGGCTTATACCAAGTGCTCCGGTCCCATGCAACTAATATCAGAGTCTCAGGTTCATTCACTGATTCACAGTCCCAAAATATGGAGACATGTAAACAGCAAAGGTATTTCCTCTATTTAACGGAGTTGGCTATCAGTTATAGAGAAAGAATGGCATCATATTAGCATGCATGTGTCTACTATTGTTATGCATGGTTTTCATCTAAGTGATGGCACGGGATCCACTTTTAATGACAGAGAAATATTTGGAATCAGATGCCAAAACACAAAAATGTTTTGAGTGCAAAACAGCTAAAAAGATGTAAGATAAATTATATAAGAAAAATTACAAATCCAAAAAGGAAGACTTGAGGATCTAAAAAATGATGCCCAAGGAATTTGTTAATGAGTTTTTTTTGACAAAGTGAATGAAATTGTTAGAGCAATCAAAAGCCTTGGAAAAGACATCTTTGGTGCCATTGCTGTAAAGAAGATGGCAAGGATGTAGCTTAAAGTTTTTAATGCCAAAGTCTCAGCAATTGAAGATATGTGACACCCGACTTTTTTTTTAGGTATATTTTATTATTTGTATTTGTTTGGTGAAAATTTTGAAATTTTAAAATGTTAACGGTCGCAGAGTTTTATGCACAAAGACCATGCATGTTAACCGTCTCTCTCTTAAAAACTACCCGAAACTTTGTTTCTCATGTCTAGACTTCCCAAGACCTTCCATAATAAATTTATGGATTGTAATGATGTTATCTTTGAATTTTTAAAAGGTCGTGTAATTTATGAGTGGTGTTTAGAATATTTTATTTATGTTTTTATAAAATATATGTGGAATTGTGTGTTATGTGTATTTTGAGATATTAATATTATTAAATATACATATTTATGTCAATTTGTAATTGACATGGATTATTGGTGGTGGTGTTATCATCATTAATATTATTATACTATTTGTGAATTATGGTTATATGTGATATTATTCTTCCGATAATTCTTATTATTATAAATATCCTTATTAGTAATATTATTAAGAGCTTTGACATAAAAGAGGAGAATTCTTTTCTCCTCCCATATGGCCAAGACCCATGACGGGTGAGGGGAGCTCCTTCCATCCTTATGGTTTCTCTTCTTCATCTTCCGTGGAGCATCAAAGGTGAGTCTTGTTTTCCTCTTTTTCCTGTCTTCTCCTTCCTCTATTTCTCCTTGTACGATTCTCCTGCAGTTAGGGATTTGGGAGTCCTGATTTCGCTAAATCATGGCGAAACCATCGAAAATCAATGGGATTATGTATTGCCACATTCAACCCTCCATGGGTCTTTCAAACCTTGTTGGGGGTTACACATTCACTCAATAACTTGCTGGTGAGTATTTCCACCTTCCGGGCATTGGCAGATTATGTAATTATACAACAAACAAGGCTTAAACTCAATTAAATGGGATCGGCAACATAGATCAAACGTCGTCAATTACCTCTATTGAATACCATATTTTCATTGAACTCATTTAGAACGGGATCATCGTGAATGATTTGTTTAAGGGTCCTTTTAGATCTATCTCTACTTTTAATAAGTGAATTTGTCGTTAAGTTTACCCTATTAACATTGTATCCCTAGACCTTCTTATAACATATTTTAATTTTTGTTGGCCTTATTTTTTGTTCAAGGTGTCTCGTTAAAGGCCAACACTCACTGCCATATAAAATAATTGATCTAATAATTGTCTTATAAAATTTATCCTTCAATTTCAAAGAAATTTTACGATCACAAAACACTCCAAAAGTCTTTCTTCATTTTATCCATGAATCCTATGAGAAACGTCTGCATTAATATCTTCATCACATTGTAGTAATGAGCTTACATATAAAAAACGATCAACTTTTAATATAACTTAACTCTCAATCTCACATCCATAACATTACTATACAATTCTTTGTTAAAACAGCACTATATATTCTGTTTCATCCCTACTGAGACAGAAATCTTTCGATTCTAAAGTCTCTCCATAACTCTAACGTATGGGTCGAACCTTAATGCAGTCCTATCGAAACAGGGAAAGTCTGCAATACCGCTCATTGAAGTTCTAACTCGAGTCAAACTCCCTTTATAGATGTCTTGGAAGAGTTTGATATACGCAACTTGCACTGTAATACCGAGACCCTATTATAGCAGGTAAACACTACATCCCAAAACTATTACATAATGCGCACTCTAAAGAGCATTTATTCATTAATTTATTTAAAAGTTAAATTTTAATTTTAATTTGACCAAATTAACTTCATTTTTGGATTTGAAATGTCAATATTACTTTAAGATGGTTTTTTGGAATTTTTCTAAAATAATTGATTTTTAGGTGAATAATAGAAAATGTTGTAAAAGTGGGTGCCTTAGACCCAACTTTATCAATACTTTTCGATTACCATTTCATGTATACAGTAAGATATGCATGATGTACACTTACCATTATAGTGTAGACATTTCTGCGTCCACTATTCAAATGGTAATATCCATGGATTTTTTGTCGTGTCAAAAGGTTATAGCAATTTTCAGGCTATAATGAGAAGCTCGAAATACTATAACATTAATCTTAAACAAATGTCATACATTATAGCCCTCTACACACATATATAGGGAAAACTAACTGTCATGCATACCAGCACTAGTAACAACCAAGAAAAGAGAGCGGGGCCAAAAGGGGGTAGTCAGTCATCCATCATCCCACCGGGATGTTGGGAAAAACACCCCCCAGGGCTCAGAATCCCCGAGGTGTCAGTAATCCTAACCGACAGGGTGAAGTAGCGTATAGAAACACAAAAAATACCGAATATAATATAGCTCGCAACTACACTATGGGCATAACCTAGTCTTAGACTTAACTGCAGCTAACGTCTCTCAAACTCCCAACTGTCACTGCTAAGACTAGGTATCCCATAAGCACACAACCATTTAAAGAGCTACATTAGATTACTTTATCCCTCTTTATCGGTTGCATTTTACATTAATTAATTATTTAAAAATTAATTAACCATTATCATTTTCACATTACATTTCATTAGCATCACAACAAAGTTTCATGCCCTCCAGGCATAACCAAACCAAGTCCACAGTTCCTTTAAAAAAAATTGTAACCTCAGCATTGCATCCCACCAAACTCCAACCTCATGGGTTAACATCATTTACTCAATCATTTATTAACAGCATTATCACTTTTCCATATCCCCGAACATTTTAGAAAAGCATTCTAAGTTACCAAACACAAAGGGCTCAACACGGTGAGTAGGTGAACTACTCATCGAGCCTTTGCCACCTATAGCGGAGCGTAGAACCATCTATTCTCGAGAAGCTAAACACGGAAAGTACGTGACATACCCCGCGCGTCGTCGCCTCTTTTGGAAGGAGAGTAAGCAAAATCAACTACCTTAAGCAATGAGGAAAGTAAAGCAGATAACAAACAACAAATTCAATAGCAACCACTTTCATATCAACGGTAAGCCCAACTTCAACCTGTTTCATCATCCTCGGTGTCCTCCCCGACACCCACATGCATAAACCGATGCATCTCGCCACTCTAGGCGTCAACTGCTACCGCCACTACTGGGCCTCCCTGCCCCCACATACCATAACAGCCCTCCAGCCTCAGTCATCCCAGGCTCACACCACAATACAAGCAGCAGGAAACAAACAACATAGCCACTGGGCTCTTGGCTCTGAACAAGGCATTCAATCTTCACACACAACAAGCACTCACACCTCCAAAGCATAAGGCGTTTGGCCTTTAAAAGCAAGAGGGTAACTCAGAACCCTTCAAGGCATTATCTTTATCACACAACTGGTCCTTTAATCCATACAGAATTAACCGATTCAATTAATCATGCATAATTGCATCCATTTGATTTATCACCAAACACAACAACAACCAGATTCATTAAACATGCCTCTTTATCTTTAGCCAATTAATTTATAATTAATCTCAATTTTACGTTTTTTACCAATTTCCGTCAAGAACGGTATGCTAAACAAGCAAAGCATATATATCACACGATCTACCAAATCAAGAGGCAACAACATTGCTAACCAGTTAATATAAATTCTTTAATCCAATTCAAGTATTTATTATGTCAATTTCATTGTGATCCAGAGGCTAAAACATGCTTACTTTACAACTGCACGTAAAAGAATAGAGAAGCCACGAATCCCCTACCTCAAAAGGTTTTCGACGTTCTTTTGAATGAGAACAGGTCAACACAACGGATCACGATCACCTCTCCCGCAACGACTGCATCCACCCGAGGAGGCCGCGGCACAACCGCATCAACCAACACCCAAGAAAGGTCGATTAAAAAGATGGAGAACACATGTCATCACATGGTAAGGAGAAACGGGAGGAAACGGATCGAAGAACCCACAACAATAGAGATAGGACATACCTTCTATCGAAGACTAATCGACACTTCCTGCTTGCACCAAAAAAGGGGCGCACAGGCAGGGAAAACACGGTCCAAGGCTACAGCACAATCGCACATCTCCTCGGGAAAGAAAGGTTTTGGGCGCCTCGTACAAAGAAGGAGAATAAACGAACGAAGGGAAGGCCCTCGGCTTAGAAGGATCAGATCCGAGAATCATGGAACGTGAAATGGTTGAATTGCCATTAAAGCCAGATTTCAACAACCCGCGCGGTTTGACCAAGTAAAAACCTCAGGACCCTTAGGGATTTAAAGATATGAGTTATGGGCTTGAATCGGCCTTAAATACCTTAAAATAAGGCCTTGAATGCATTTTACGTCAAAGAAAACGTCAAACGGGCAAAACTGTAGGAAGTTGAAAACACTGTTCACTGACTGATCTGGAAACACTGTAACACTTACCGATAGGACATACCGACAGGACCTACAGACAGACAACCTACCAATGATACTGTTCACAGAACTGGAAACACTGTTCACAGAACTGGAAATTTGGCAAAGTGTTGGAAATAAATCACATTTACTTCGCAAAATACCTCAAACACCAAATTTCAGCTAAGGACGGAGAGGTCCAGGCCATTACAGACTCAGAAATACCCTTTATACTAAAACGGGGTTTAACACTCCCCCTCAAGCTGGACATGCCCAGCTTGGACTAAGAGTCCCACAAAAGAAATATGACATCGAACAAGACCATACACACTCCCCCTCAAGCTGGGTCGGTGATGCTGTGGATACTCAGCTTGGTGCTGAGAGTCCAGCCGAGCTCCCGAGAGGCCTTTGGTGAAGACATCGGCAAGTTGATCGATCGTCGGTATGTGGCCGAAACTGATATGGTCATGCTCGAGATGATGGCGAAGAAAGTGGCAGTCTACCTCGATATGCTTCGTTCTTTCATAGAAGACGGGATTAGAAGCAATCTTCATGGTTGTCTGATTGTCACACCAGATATGAACAGATGTATGCGGTGGGAAGTCAAGCTCATGGAGAAGATGACGAAGCCAAAGGATCTCAGTAGTGACTGTGGTCATGGCACGGTATTCAGACTCCGCACTCGGTCTGGAGACGATAGTCTGCTTCTTGTTGCGTCAAGAGATGAGGTTACCTGCCAAGAAAATAGCAAACTCATAAGTAGATTTCCGAATAGCAAGGCAACCAGCATAATCAGCATCACAGAAAGCCTCAACATCCAGATGATCGTGATGTGAGTACAGAAAACTATGGACATGATCTTTCTTGATGTACTTGGCAATGCGGAGGACAGCATCCCACTGAGATTTGGTCGGATGCTCCATGAATTGGCTCACTTTGCCAATGTTGAGACGCGTCATGATGAGATAATTTAGTTTTCCTACAAGACGACGGTAGCTCTCTAGGTGAGAAAAGAGTTTTGTGTTGTCATAGAGAAACCGTTCCCCAAGCTCAAGAGCAGTGTCAGCGGCAGTTGCCTGAGTCAAACCTGTATCCTGGAAGATGTCCAAAGCATATTTCTGTGATGGTATTCGTAGAACGGGAGACCTCATTGCCAAAGAAGTACGTTAGTAGACCGAGATCTTTGGTGTGAAAGTGGTGGTGAAGATACCCCTTTAGTTGGGCGATTCCAATTGAGTCGCTTCCAGTGATGATGATATCATCAACATATACCACCAGTAAGATCCAGCCAGAGGACGTCGTACGGTAGAAGACAGTGCGATCCTTCATACTTCGAGAGAGCCCAAATGCGGTGACGACTATGTTGAATCGATCAAACCAAGCACAAGGAGGCTGTTTGAGGCCATAAAGAGAGCGAAGAAGTCGACAGACATGGGAGTCGGCTCTGGAGGCACGAAATCCTGGGGGTTGCTGCAAATACACTTCTTCTTCATGAAAGTCATGGAGAAAGACATTCTTAACATCCAGTTGATGAAGGGGCCAATGATGATGAGCGGCCAGAGAGATGGATAATCAGACTGATGTCATCTTTGCAACTGGAGAGTAGGTATCAAAATAGTCGATAACATATGTCTGAGTAAAACCCTTCGCGACAAGTCAGGCTTTGAGGCGATGGAGAGTGTCATCGACATTGAGACGAACAGTATAAATCCATTTGTTGTCGACCACCTATTTGTCTGCCGGAAGGGGGACCAGATCTCAAGTATGGTTGTCTTCCAGAGCCTGCAATTCATCTCGCATCGCTTATAGCCACCCCGGGTGAATTTTGGCATCGCCAATCGTGCGGGGAATAGATATCATCTCCATAGCGAAAAGACCTTTGTATGAAGATGTATAGAGGGGTATTCTGGCAAGACGAGTACCTTTTCGGAGTGCAATGGGCAAGTCGTCTGATGTCGAGGTAGAAGCATCGGACGAATCTAGGACGATGGTGTCCTCGGCCTGGACGGGGGATACAATCGACAGGCGGCGAGAGTAGACAGTGCCAAACCGGTGACCAACAGAGTGGGGCACCGAAGGTGGATGATGAGAGGAAGACAATCATCGATGGTGGTGTCTGGATGGGGAGAGAGAAGAGTACAATGAGAGCTCTCAACAAATGACACATCAGCAGAGATGATATATCGTCGTAAGTCGAGAGAGAAACACCAGTATCCGCGCTGAGTGCAGGAATATCCGAGAAATATGCAACGGAGGGATTTGGGAGAAAGTTTGGAGAGGTTGGGACGAGTGTTTCGAACATAACACAGACACCCAAACACGGAGTAGAAGTGAGTGAGGAGGAAGAGGAGAACAGAGCCTGAAAAGAAGTCTCCCCCTGAAGGATAAAAGAAGGGAGACGGTTTATGAGGTAGGTAGCAATCAGGATGACATCAGACCAAAAAAGGAGAGGCACCTTCATGTGGAATATGAGGGCACGAGCAGTCTCCAAAATATGACGATATTTCCGCTCGGCCACTCCATTCTGCTGAGGTGTATCGGGGCAAGATGTCTGATGAATGATGTCTTTATCCTTGAGAAATGCTGAAAGGAAGTGGATAAATATTCTCGTCCATTGTCGGAGCGGAGACATTTAAGGGAAGTGGAGAATTGAGTATGAATTTCATTGTAAAAGGTCTGAAAAGTAGGCAGAGTCATGTCATGCACGAGTAGTCATCAATAAAGGATATATAATAAGTATACCCGGACTGGCTAGAAACCCTGCAAGGACCCCATACATCGAAATGAACAAGGTCGAAAGGATTCACTGCACGTTGTTTCAGTCGAGGAACATACGTCACCCGATGATGTTTGGCAAACTGACAGGATTCACAATGGAAGGAAACGTGGGGACTGAATTGGGGGCAAAGCTTATGTAGGACAAAAGCCGGTGGATGACCAAGGCAAGAAAGTAGGTCAAGGGCACGGGTTGAGGTTGATGAGCAAGCAATAGGTGGTGGGGTATCGAACATATACACCCTATTCCGAAGATGATCTTGACCAAGTTCTCGATTTGTCGCCCGCTCCTGAAAAACAACACCAGAAGATGTAAAAGTAGCAACACAGATTAAATTTTTGGTGAATTTGCTGATGGAGATAAGATTAAATGGACTGTCAAAAACATGAGCTACGGAAGTCAATGAGCATGTGCCAAAGTCCACAATGGGGATTTTTGATCCATTAGCAACGGTAATTTTAGAGGCACCGATGTGAGGATAATAGGTAGTAAACATACCGGAATCCCCTATGAGATATTCAGACGCACCAAAGTCAAGCATCCAAGTTGTCGACCGAGGAGAGAGACTTGCAGTAGGGCTACCAGTCTGAACAATTGTGGCTGGAGAAGAGAAAGGGGCAAAGCAGCCCGATAAGATTGTATAAATGCAATCTCCTCCGACGAGAGCGCTAGTTTGTAACAGGTACTCGAGACCGGTGACGAAGTATGGGACGGCTGCTTAGGCAAGCACACAAACGGAGGGATGAATCGTGGGGCTGCCATGCGGGAAGGACGACAACTGAGGCGAGGGGACGGCCTTGCAAGAGCGTCGGTGACTGGAGGTGGTGTTGGAGTCCCGCGGGCAGAAGTGTCAACCATGACGGAGTCAGTGGGTGCCGCGCGGGAAGCAGGCTGTTGGAAATGGGTCGTCAGTGTTGCGGGATCCGTTTTGGTGACGGTGGCCAGCGCAGGAGGTGGGTCGGGAAGTGCCGAGGAGGGCGGTGACCGGGAGATCCCCGGGAAGCCGCAAGTAGGGCGAGTCGGGAGTCACGGCGGAGGCTAGGGGCCGTAAAACACTGAAGAGGAGCAGGGCCAGACAAAGTCGAGAAGCTGCTGGAGGGCGGGCGACCGCGTCGGAGGCGGTGGTCGGAAGTGTCGAGGAGGGCGGGAGGGCCGGGAGACCAAGGAGACGAGCCTGGAGACCCGCTGAAGAAGGGTCGTCCGTGTCGTGCAGGGAAGTGCACGGTGAGGGGACGACAAGCAGAGGCCGGCAAGAGGAGCAGCGAAACGGGGCGCAATGGCTAGTGCGCAGGGAGGCTGCTGGATCCGACGGGAATGGGGGCGTCGCACCTGGAGGAGGCTGTCGCACGGGGAGGGAGACGTGTAGGAGGGTTCCGTCGGGAAACCGTAAGGGAGGCGAGCCGGGAGATCATCGCAGGGAAGCGGGCCGGTTGAGCGCGTCGGAGGCGGGCCGTCTAGACGTCGCGGGAGGAGGCGGAGGGCCAAGAGATCGTGTCGTTCTGGAAGGGTCCACCTGGAGGGAGCTGAGAGTCGGTCGTAGCCTGGAACCAGTCGTAACCGGAAGGCCGAAGGGAGGGCGGGGCCGGTCGGTGCGAGGGAAGCCGTAGGGAAGGGCGGGGCCAGACAGAGTTGGGAGTCCGCATGGAAGGGCGGTGTCGGGCAGAGGCGGGAGGCCGCAGGCAGCGAGAAAAAAAACAACAAGATTTTTCCTTTTATACCATATAGAGGCGAATTCTCCTTACCTCAAGGTGAGGCGGATACATTCTTTTATAGATGGGTAAAATGATTACACGGTTGAGTATTCTGATATGGGACTCGAAAATACCCTTTATACTAAAACGGGGTTTAACATATATAATCATTGACAATAACAAAAGTGTAATATTTACCACCTATACTAGCAACTTGGGTCGAACCGAATAAATCAAGGTGTACTGGCACAATGACATTTGAAGTAGACACTTTTTTGGATTTAAAGAAAGGTTTGGTCTGCTTACCAAGTTGGGAAGGCTCGCACACAATGTCCTTCTAGAAACGTAATTTTAACAACTCACGTACAAGTTGCTTTCGGTTGAGCTTAACAAGTGTGTGTGCGCGCTACAATAACCAAGGCGTTCATGTCATAGTCATGATTCGCTATCTTGTACACTCAAGCATTTGACACGTTGGATAGAAAGTGATTTTAGATCAATAACATGTACATTTTGAAATCTAGATACACAAAATAAAACTTACCTTTTGAATCAAACAATTTACAAGTGTCATTTTCAAAGAAAACTCGAAAACCACTATCACATAATTGACTAATACTTAACAAATTATGTTTAAGGCCATTAATATATAAAACATTTTTAATAACAGTGGAATTAATAAAACCGATAGTATCTATAATGATGATCTTGCTCTTTTAAGTTATCACCAAAAGTGACATGTCCATCAATAAGCTTTATAGGTGGTTGAACTCATAGTCACCGCACATATGCCTCGAGCATTCGTTGTCCGTGACCATGTACCTCCATGGGATTGAAAAAAAAAATCCTACAAAAGAATTAAGATACTAAAGTTGGTACCCAAATGAACTTGGGTCCACTTATGTTAGTTAAAAGAGACTTAAGAACCCATATTTTCTTTGTTTAAGGGTATCTTCCAGAAAATTCAGAAAAGGGAACCCTTTTTGGTCTACCGTAACAAGTATTTTCAAAATTGCATTCATAAATTAAATGCTCAGTTTTATGACAATAATTACAAACTTTCTATTGAGATATTCCTTTCTCAAATTTGGTAGATTTTGAGGAACTAGAATGACTAGTGCAATCAACTCCATATTGGTTCTTACCATGACATTGCGAGCCTAGAATCTTATCTAGGTATTCTTCACCTTGGGTGAATTTTGACTCTCAAAGCACTTTAATAGTAGAGCGCAATTGATCCACATCAGGTTGAAATGTTAATTTTAAGGTCAAGTCATTCTTTTGTTTGGAGAGCTGATCCTTTTCATTGCAAACATGGGTATACTTCTTTTTAAGTTCTTTTTGTGGTAAGTTCACATAATCCATCCTCATGTTGATCTCTAGTAATTTTCAGGTCTTCATAACTTAAACAACTTGAAGAACAAGACGAAATGGCAGAATTTACCCCGTCGTTTACCACAATTTCAGCCATGAGACATTTGGCGCTATCATCACTTGATTCAGATGAAGATATCAAATCATCGCTAGCACTCCAAGAGAATACCTTGAAGGCTTTCTTATCTTTCTTCTTTTCTTTCATCTTTTTCTTGAAAATGAGACAATCCGGCTTGATGTGCCCCTTCCTCTAGCAATCATAGCATGTGACTTCAGCTTCTCAATTTTGGTCACTCTTTTTGGTTCGTCAAAATGATTTCTTCTTTCTCACAAACGTGTTCATCTTTTTTGTCAAGTGAGCAATCTCGGTGTCACTTTCGGAAGAGATTCGCTTTGAAGGCAATGGTCTTCTTTTCCTTGACTTCCTTGGCCTCTTTTTCAACTTTCCTTTTCATTGTGATCTCATAGGTCATGAGAGACCCTGTGAGTTCTTTCACGGGCATGTTCTAATGTCCTTCGCTTCTTGAATCGCCGTTACTTTAGATGACCAAGAGCTTGGCAATACCCAAAGGATTTTCTTAATTAGTGTTTATGAATAGAGGACATTACCAAGAGAATGATGTCAATCTCACTTGATGTGCCCCTTCCTCTTGCATTCACAACATGTGACTTCAGATTCTCCTCTTTGGTCAACCTTTTTAGCTCGTCAAAATGATTTCTTCTTTTTCATAAAGTTGTTCATCTTTTTTGCTAAGTGAGCAATCTCAATGTCACTTTTGAAAGAGCTTCCTCCTATTGTTTTGAAGTCAATGGACTTCTTTTCCTTGAATTCCTTGGCCTCATTTTCAGCTTGCCTTTTCATTGAGATCTCATAGATCATGAGAGACCCAATGAGTTCTTCCACGGGCATGTTATCGATGCTCATCCCTTCTTGAATCACCATTACTTTGGGGCGACCAAGAGCTTGGCAATACTAAGGGATTTTTTTCACTAGTGTTTTTGAAGAGAGGACATCGCCAAGAGATTTTCTACCATTTACAATATCGGTAAAACATGTAAACATTTCAATAATAGGTTGATTGGAATGCAAGCTAAAACTTTCAAAGTCTTGCCTATACATGTCAAGTCTAGTATCATTGACTTTGTTCGTGCCTTCATGTGTGATTTCAAGAAGTTTCTAAATTTCATGGGTTGTTTTGCATGTTGAAACACGATTAAATTCATTTCTATCTAATCCACAAAGAAGAGCATTCATGGATTTGCAATCAAGCTCAAAAATCGTTGTATCATCGGGAGTCCATTTGTCTCCCGCTTCCTTACTAGAAGTGCGACCGTGCATAACAATTTTTCACACAAGGTGACCAATACTTCTAAGAAATGTAGACATGCGAGTTTTCCAATAGCCATAGTCCATGCCATTAAAGAATGGGGCACGACCCATTGAGTGTCCTTCGAGAGCACCTTGGGTGTTAAAGGAAAAGGTCATACTTTACAAACATTTCCTTGAAACCGGTTAAGGTTTGAGATTCAAGTGAGGCTCCGATGCCAATTGTTGAGCCGAGAAGGATGGCAAGAGGGGGTGAATTATCATTACAAAAATTTAAGCTAAGAATTTTAAACTAAACAGAAGTTAAAACTGAAAACAATGAATGAAGCAATAAACAGGGTATGCAGCGGAAAATAAGAAAGCAACACAAATTTGTTAAAGAAGTTTGGCCAAAAACTCAATTACACGAATGCCTATGTCTTTTTTCCTCAATAATTTGAGGGTTCCTCTAATCCCTTAACTTTAGTGGTAGCCAAGCACCCCATATTACAGAGATACACTTGTTTTTAATGGCTATAGCAAGAAACTCAATCACTCACTTCAGTGGTAGGCACCCACAAAATTACAAAAGAAAAGGGGCCTGGATTGTTTTAATACAATCTCTTTGAAGCACAGTCTCTAATCTCACAAAAATTTGAGATTAACGGCAGGACAAAATGCAGAGAGAAGTGGAGGAATGAGACAAAGAACAAATAAGAACAAAATTCCTCAAAACATAGCAAGTAGCACTTTCAAAGATGTTAAGTAAGCTTCAGCACACTTGAGTGCTTGTAAAACCTTCATGGAGGTGTATTTAGGCTTTCTTGAGGTCCCTCAAAAGTTTTGGAGTCGTTGGAGATCGATCCAAGCCAAATAGATCCGTTGGAGATGAGAAAACGCCTACCAACACTTTCTGGAAAAATTCACTAGGGTATAGTTGTGATCCACCGGAACTTCGGTGGCAATACTCGGAGGAACCGCTTCTGTCTAGGCTCCATCGGAGTTCCGGTGGAAGAGGCAGTAGCTTTTGTCCACTCCGCGGCCTTCCGGTTGTGTTCTAACCGCCTTCCGGTGAGAAGCCAGAAAAACACCCATAAGGTCCTAGTGTTCAAGTGGATTCCTTGAAGTGAGGGCCATTAACACCTATTTTAGACTTAGTATGCATATTTTATACTAACAAAACTGAGAAAAAACAATAGAAACATAACAAGTCATTTGTGATCGTTTAAATGAAAGTGGAGAGTATGAGATCAATGATCAATGGAGTCTCTCCCACTGCATAAAACCACCTCTTTTCAACCTACAAGCACAAAGGTTTACATTTTCTTACTAATATCTTTGTGTATTCAAGAGAATCTATTAATATTTGCCAACTGATCCAAAAATTTCTCGATGCATAAGTTTCTTAGTAAAGGTTGAAAGGTTGAAAGGTTGTTGTTTCTCAAGCAATCATCTTCACTTTCTTTTGAATCATATTCATGATCTAGGGATGAATGTCAATGTGTGGAATTAGCCCTCGCAAGCGATTGTCTGCAAGCAGCACCTTCAATTCATCATCATTCATGGTTTTTAACCCTATTGATGTCAACGCTTGGTATTCAAATGATCTACCATTTCTTCAAAGAGCCTCTCTAGACACTGGGATCAGCAATTAATCAGTTGCTCCAATTGCTGAACCATGGTCTTGCATGTTGTCGTGATCTCACGATCTTCGTCACAAAGACTCAGGCTTGTCTAGTCTAGATGACTTTGGTTGCCATCAAAGTAGGTGAGTAACCTGATTCTAATACCAACAAACACAGCACCAAGCATGTTCAAGAGATGGTGCACAACATCATAACAAACTCTTATAAAAAAAAATACAAATCTTTGTTATTCTCATCAATTGTGCAAAAACAAAAGATATGATACTTTTTTAAGGGAAAATGATATCAATTTTCTCCCATTGAATGCATAAAATAAAGACTTTACACTGCTTGACCACAATAAATAAATAAATCCATAAATGAAAGAAACTGAAATGATGTTTTGATTGTCATGACATGAGACAATTTAAGGATCTTATCATTTATTGTGTTTAATCAGTTGAAACATTATGAAGTTATAAAAAACTCTTACAACCATGCGAGAAGTTCCCTCCAGCGGTAATGAGTTCAAGGTCGGTGGAGACATACCATTGAATGTTAATGAATGGTTGAAAATTGTAAAATCAGAAATCCCCCACACTCCTCAAGGTGAGGAGAGGGCCCTCATTTATAGAAAAGATAGGGAAGTTACAAAGAGAAGTTACAAAGTAAGTGGGGCAGGAAGTTACAAAGGAAGTGGGACAAGAAGTTACAAAGGAAGTGGGGCAGGAAGTTACACATACTCCAACACTCCCCCTCAAGTGTACATAGCTTGGACACATAATGAAAAATAGACAAATCAATAAAAAGACCGCAACACTCCCCCTCAAGCTGGACATACCCAGCTTGATGACAAAACAAGACGAAAACAGAAGAAACAGAAATAATAAAATCGTTGATGATGCCGCTCCCCCTCAAGATTGTAATGTGATGCCGCTGAAAATGATGGGTCATCGCCGGAAAAGTGCGGGGCCGGACAACAGAGCGCCGGGAAATCCACACTGGTGGGTGCCGGTCGTCAGAGCGTCGGGAAAATCTGCACTACGGGCCGGTCGTCAGAGCGCCGGTAAACCGTAATGTCGGGCCGATCGTCAAAGCGCCGAGAAATCCGCTTGAGAGGGCCGGTCGTCAAATGCCGAGGAAGCCGCAATGGCGGTGCCGGTCGTCGAAGTGCCGGGAAATCCGCAATGGCGGTGCCGGTCGTCGAAGCGCCGGGAAATCCGCAGGAGGATGCCGACGAAGGGATGCGGTGATTCCGCAGGAGATGCCGGGCAGAGAGACGGGGATTCCGCAGGAGGCACCAGGCAGGGAGGCGGGGATTCCGCAGGATGCAGGAGGAGGTCGGTATGGAGGGAGCAGTTGAGCAGAGGTGGCACGGGAGGCCGGCAGGGCTGTTGGCCGACTGCTGGAGGAGCCGGCAGGAATGGAGGCCAGCTGCTGGAGGAGCCGGCAGGAATGGAGGCCAGCTGCTGGAGGAGCCGGCAGGAGTGGAGGTCGGCAGGGGTGGAGGCCGGTCGTCAACAGAGCCGGCGGGAGACTCGCACAGGAGGCGGGCTGCCGGAAACAGTCACAAGCCGGGGAAGGGAGGCTGCCGGCGCGAGGAGTCGTCCGGCAGGGAGCAGTCGGGGAAGGGAGGTCCGCCGGGAAGAACAAGGCGGGAAAGGCGCAGCCGGCCAGCCGGAAAGGTCGCCGGGAAATCCGCAGGAGAGCTGCCGGGAGAAGGATCTGGCTGAAAAATCCGGGAAGGGCCGGGAGGGCGCGCGGAGGGCCGGCCGGGAAGCGCGCGGAGGGCCGCTGGACAGGAGGAGCGCCGCGGGAGGGAGGCGGGATCCGCGACAGGAAGCCGGAGGGAGGCGGGGCCGGTCGTCGCAAGGAGGCGAAGCCGGGAAGCCGCAGGAGGGGACGTCGGCAACGGAGCAGTGCCGGATGACGGGAAGCCGCGGGACAGCGGCGGTAACCCCCACACTCCTCAAGGTGAGGAGAGGGCCCTCATTTATAGAAAAGATAGGGAAGTTACAAAGAGAAGTTACAAAGTAAGTGGGGCAGGAAGTTACAAAGGAAGTGGGGCAAGTAGTTACAAAGGAAGTGGGGCAGGAAGTTACACATACTCCAACAAAAATATTGCAAAATGACAATGGGAACCAATATTCAATTGGAAGTATAATAAAGGGGCTTAAGTATGGAAATGTAGGATATGCAACAGGGACATTATAATTTAAAGAGGGGAGAAGGTCACCATAGATTAAATACTAAAAAAACTTTTATGTTACTATCCATGTCAACAATGTACTTTTTTTTAAGTCTATCGAATAATAATTTCAGAGTTAACCATGTTTAGCTTGGAAAAAATCAAAAATACATAAAATCCTAAGATGTTTTCCACAAGAGTGAGAAAAAAACGCACTTAAAGAATAATGTTGATTTGTGACCGGTCTAATAAATAATTTTAAAAGATAAACAACTTGCAATTGGTTGGGGAGATGGTTGAAGTGTTACAAAAAAGCTTTTGAAACTAAGCATGAAGTTCCCCTAAGAGACCACTGATTCAAAGTTGGTTAGAAGATACTACTAAATGTCATAGGACAGTCAAGATGCTACACACACACAATCTAGAAAGCCTATAACTTTTCTTCTTATCCTTGATTTTTTTTTTTTTTTTTTTTGTCTTTTGCACACAGGTCAAAGCTATCATAAGGATTCAAGACCTTAGACTTCAAAAAGTTTTTTAAAACATGGTGATACCTATTGGAGAGTAAGTTAAGTTGAGTCTCACGTATCATGTCATCTTTATTATTCACTATAAATAAACATCAAGACCTCTCTTAGGAGGTATCTTGCGTATTGGGTCACTCTCCTTCATTCTAACATGGTATCAAAGGAGGATCTCGGGCCTTAATTATTCCCCTCCCTCTCTTCTCTCCTAAGATTCGACCTAAGTATTCCACCCAAGAGGGGTGGCGACCCCCAAGGCCAGTTGGCCCTATTACTTGCCACCGCCCTCATCCTCACCCGACGACCCCCTCTTTCCATGTTGCGCCCCCATCTCCAGGTGTGACGACCTCCCTCCCTTCGTCTCCCCGCAGCCGCAACAACACCCACCCCGTCGTTCCTATTTCTCCCAAGCGCAACCCCAATCACACAACCCTACCCCCCCCCCCACCCCCGCGTTGGGCGCACCCCCAACAGCGTCTTCAACCATCCAACTCACACCATCACCTTACTATGCCTGCTTTTGAGCACCTCCTCTGCTTCTCCCAATTGCAACACCAGGCGCGAGCCCCCTCCCCAGGTGCGACCCTCAATTATACGACCTCCCTTCTAGCGCTACTCCAACAGGCGCGCACCCGTCTTTCATCCCAGCGGCCCCTGCTGCCATGCGCCCAAATCTCCATCGGGCTACTCCACCACTGCTTGAATCTCCGTCGGGCAATCCGGATTATCGTCGGGTTTCTTCATCATTGCTCGGATCACCGTCAAGCTGCTCGGATCACCGTCGAACTTCTTCATCATTGCTCGGATCACCGTGGAACATCTTCATCATTGCTCAAATCACCGTCAAGCTGTCCGAAACACCATTGGGCTTCTTGCTCACTGCTTGGATCTCTATTAGGTTGCCCGGATCTTCGTCGGGCCTTTTGGTTGCTGCCCAAACCACCGTCGAGCTGCTTTTTTGTTGTTCTTTTTTCTTTCTGTTTTTAGTTTTTTGAATTTGTATTTCAAGTTGGGCATATCTAGCTTGAGAGGGAGTGTTGAGGTATGTTTCTTTTTGTTTTTTCATGTATCCAAACTAGGTACACCTAGCTTGGGGGGGGGGGTGAGAGAGTAAGTTAAGTAGAGTCTCGCATTGGACTTTATGTATCGTGTCATCTTTATTATTCACTGTAAATAAAGACCAAGGCCTCTCTTAGGAGGTATCTTGGGTATTGGGTCACTCTCCTCCATTCTAACATTACCATTAACTTCAATTTGTAGCTTCACCAGCTTACAATTATTGTCCAGCCATACTTTCAGCTTCTTGCATTGGGTTGTAATCATCCATGATTTCCGATGACCCAAAAAAAATGCAAAGAAAAGAGACAAAAATGTTTGAATCATCAAACTTAGTGGCCAACTTTCAAAGAAAACTCCATGCTATAACAACAATGACCAAAGGCATACCTGCGTTTCCTGACATATGGACTCAAATTCACCCTGTAGATCCAAAAGGGTACAACAAATTTCAAATTTTAGTAAATATTGAGATAACTTTGTAACTTGCTTACAGCTATGATTCTGAATCATGATAGCAGTACAAAATTTCAGAGCTTATTGTGACAATAACTAATTGTAAAGGCAAAAAGACAGGACAACTTCCAATGACCTTGTGACCAAGGCAAAGGTAGCATAGATTGCACCGACTATAAAAATATAGTAAGCTCCGTGAAGGTTGTGGCAAACAAAAACAAATGGGGAGTTGAAAATATTCAAAAAAAACATATTTACTGTTGTAAAACATTTTGAAGCATAATTTATTTGAGCTAGAAACAGTGAAAAAGAAAATTACATGAATAAAGGAAACATACCTCTATATTTTCATGCAAGGAAACTATAACCTGATGAACAGAGATCATAAGATGAAACATCGATTCAAAGTATTATGATTGCGAAAAACTGTTCAAACATTCTTTGAAGGATTTCTTATTGTTTATTCTTCAACCCAATACCCTTTCACATACTTTCAATCACAATCCATGAACGCGCATGCAAGTGGGAGCGGTGCATGTGTGCGTGTTGAAATAAGTGGTCAATGCTTTCGAAAAAAAGAAAATGAAGAACAGACCTTAACAAAAAGCATGTAGAGATTTTCCTGCTCTGCAGCACTAAATCTTGGAAATGCTTTGCAGAACTCCTTTGGTCCACATATGAGAACAAATCAGTTAACGCGCATAACTTCAATACAAGATAGATGTATAGATTAAAAAAATAAATGAATTAGAACATTAAGTACATGCCAGTGAAGAAATTTGCTGCTGCAAAGCAGCAGCACAGCCATGGCCCATAATAGAAAAACTCCTCATCTTAGCTCTAAAATAAGTCATGTATTCCATGCATATGGAACAAACTTAAACATATGTGTATACAAACTAAAACAAATTAGAAAATCCATATGAATGTTCTAAGACAAGAGTGATCTCTGAATGCTTAACTTCAGCTTAGAAAACAATAATGAAAAAAAATAAATCTTTCACTTGATACATGTGAATCCTCGACTTGTGAACAACGTAACAAAAGCATTGATATCTCAATCATATAATATAAAACTCTTACTCTAGCATTTACAAACTTTCTATCATTCGCTATCAGTCCCCCTCAACAGTGCATCCAGTTTGTGCTCACATGTGTGGGGGATCTCTAGCTACTTTAAATATTATAAATTTGAAATTATAATTACCCCCACCTTGCAAACAACAAGGATTTCTTTAAAAATCTGGGAAAACAATAGATAATAAACCAAAGCACGTGAATAAACTTGCTTACTTCTTTAGAACATGCCGTTAGCAGAGAGCGCGCACTCAGCTTGAATGACTTCTTCAGATTCAATTGTCTTAATCCTGAAGGAGCAGGAAGTTGCGTATCCATTCAGCAAACCAGCAGGCACAACGATATTTGCCGAAAAAATTGCCTGACGGACAAAAATAGGGTAAGTTACAGAGAAATCAGCGCTGTTCCAGAATGCTTCAGTTTTTAAACTAGTTTCCTGGTGTGTCAGTTTTCTGATTTCTGTTGCGGGAACGGAAAAAGTAGCACCGTTGAAATGCAAAGCCTGCCGCCGAAATGGACAGAGACAAATGCAAAGCCCTTGATCGTCGAGAGTAAAAAACTCAAAGAATTCCAAGAAATGGACATGAAAGCAACTGAACTTCACCAAAATTCAAATAAGGACCCTACGGACGAACCACGGATTTTAAAATTATGTTTACGTCTGGTTCAAACTGAGCACTGTGTTGAGATTATAATTCAGATTGAATTTGAACTAGTGTCAACTGCAAGCATGCAAATACACGAAGTTCAACATTCAACAGTGAGAAGAATGAGGAGAAGAGGAAGAGGAAGTAGAAGGCGAAGGCCTACCGGAAAGAAGAGCCTGAGGACGAGCGATGAGAGGTGTGGGCGCACTCTGCTCCTCCCCGGCGGGCTGTTTGATTTGTATTTCAAAAACTGATTTCTTTTTTAACAAAAACGGAAATATAAATGAAAAAATTTGTTCCTCAATAAATCCTAAAAATTAAAATAATTAATGATTAGTACACGAAACAAAGGTTTACAGTTATAAACATATTCTGAAAATTTCAAAATATTATAAATAAATATTATTAATGGATAACAGAACACTCATTTATAATGATTCGAAACAACTTCATTTCTCAACCTCGTGTCAATTACTACCCTACATCCATCAAGAATTAATCGTATTTGTTGGATGTTACTTAGAAGATAACAATTGATGGAATGTTGACTTTATGTTTTATAGTTTATAAATGCGGAATGAAAATATAATGTTGAGCGACATTTCAACTCTATATTTCTCCTATTTATACCTCTCTTTTATGTTAGCATTGTGATTACTCGTCATTTATCGTTTTCAATCAACATTGTACTGTCAATACGCTATTACACGAGCTCTTTTCTTACGTGAAGAGGTTTGGGTTATTGGGTAAGTTTTATTTTTCATGAAAAACATTGTTAAACTTGGTTCTCTCTCTTGACATAACTGGAAAAAATGCACCAGTCATAGGTCATGAATGTCAAAGCGTATTTGAATGCAAATGGTTTCGATGAGACGATCAAAGTGGGTGACAATATTTTCACCCTAAAACATGACAATGCATTGATATTCCTCAATCATCATTTTCATGAGGATTTGAATAATAAATATATTGGTGGTGAAAAAACAACTAAACTTATGGCTAAATTTTAAATAAATACATAACCACTTGATGTTAAAATTCACACTAAATATGTGTTATGAAATAAATCATTTATGATGACGTGCCCCCATAAAGTGTATGGGAAACATTAAGAAGGGGGTTGAACTAGTGTTGTTTGTTTTACCAAATTTTCACAAATTGAACTTCTGCACTTGTTACGGTGAATGAATCACATTCGATTGGCTCAACCCACACACACCATGTGCGTTAATAAAAACAAACACAATAAACACACGATGTTTTACATGACTCGTCTGTTGGTTTGGAAGACCACATGTTGTGGCGTTAATTCATAAGGTATATTGTAGTAGGGTGGATATAATCCTTTAACCCTTAAAATGATCACAGTATCCCACTAGTTTATACAAGCATCCCACTACAATGTATGAATACCTCATGTATTCTTCAAGTTGTGGCGTGACACCAGTTGATGAAGTAACTCCTCCTAAATAACTTATGAATCTTGAAACAACAATAGATGAAGTTCCTCCTGGAAGGACTGATACAATAAAGCTCAAACATAATAACAATTAGTCGCTGCTTTCTTCAAAATCATGCATGAATAGACACATGAAACAATGGCCTCAATAACCCACCCTCCTTCAACTTTTTTATCCTTCTTCTAACTTGGTTGGATTTTCTTCTTCTCCTTGATTGTTTATGGTCAAAAACCTCTCATTAATTATCTCCCACAAAGAGGCAACATATTATCTATAGAGAGTCTCTCACACAATCCCCATTTATTCAAATTCAACAACAACCTTCCTTTTTTGTTCTCATGGACGGTATCTCTAGTATTTATTAAACAATTCATTTTAGATTCCTTAAATTGCAGGATCTGATTTGACTAAAAAAATATGGAAACTTATTTTCATAAATTTCTCTTCAGTACTATAGCAACTCATACTCTTCATACATAAATATTACATCTTATTAGATGAATATTGCATAACATTACGATTCACGTCAGAACCGTAAAGGTTTAGTGTCATTGAAAACTTGGATACATAAACATTTAGTTCATAAAAGATATACATCATCTCTCACTTAGTTCTTCACAACTAGCACCCTTTTTAGACACATCACACTTAAAGCTTTTCTTCCCATCTCAGAGAAAAGAAAACATAACAAAGGGTGGACTCAAATGCTTAATAAGGGTAAACAGGGAAGATATCATTGATCATTTAAACATAACACGAGAATAAAGGGTATGAAAACATGAGCTTAACCTTTGAAAATCACACCCAACAATTCTTAAATCATAAACATGAGTCGTGACATAAAGCTTAGTAGTTCATAAGACATGAATCATAAAGTGATCAAAGAACACAAGCCATGAGACCATAACATTGACATAAGATCGTGTCATAAAAGAGTGGCATAATCATAATCACAGAAATCTTATGTCAAAACTACCCACCAAGACATTCATAACATGTTAGGTCCAGGCTAACCGCCCATGTACCTGCTTCGGGCTTGGGATAATCTCCTGTGTACCCTCTTTCAGGCTTGAGATAACCTCATGTATACCCTCTTTTGAGTTTGGGATAACCTCCCGTGTACCCTATTTTTGGATTAGGATATCCTCTCATATACCCTTTGAGATCATAGAATATTAATCTTTACTCAATGCATTTGAGGATTATATAATTGCAAGCTCACCCATCACATAATCATAAAATCCATTCATATGTATACCATAAGATCATAAAAACATCCATCATAACTTAGCCCATGGAAAAGAAAATGGTTTACATAGATATTTCATCATCATAAAACTAAACCATCCAGAGAAAGAATAAAGACGGTATCATTGGATCATATCCCCCGTAAATCCTAAGTAACATCAAAGGATGTTATCATAAATGAAAAATTCCTTTAAAATATTAGTGAAACATTTCTTGAGAAAAATATCCTTTTCATTTTTAAATCACATATTAAAATTTAAAAATTTCCCAAATATTTAGGAAAAAAAATTCTTTGAAAATAACCTTATAAACTTATAAGGGAAGCTTCCAAGCATTGAGCAGTCATGATAATGGGAAATTATTATTCATGTATGTGTTAAAACAATGATTCATTTTACATTTTCGGTAAAAAGTCAAAAGTACCTCATTCGGAAAAATGACAAGAAAATTCCTTTAAAAAATGCTGTAAAAAAATAAATCATGAGTAAAAATGACTTTAAATAATAATATAATAATATAAAAAAATTTAAAACGTTTTTAGAAAACATGGATATAGAAGAAAAATGATTTTCGACCGATGGGAGAAATAAAGTAGGTTTTCCTTAAAAACATTATTTCAGTCTCTTAAGTACTTAAAGTGAGAAAAATGAAAGGAAAACATGTATTTCCCTTAAATAATTATAGGATAATTAAATTAAAGTGATTTTTCCATAAAGTTTCATTTAATTTCCTCTAATGGGAATTCAATCATAACCAATCCTGATTAAAAAGAGACTGAAACATAAATCTCTCACCACTTCGGTAACTTTCGAATTAAAACCTCATAAACGAGAGGACATTAGATAGATATTTAAATCCCCATAGTTATTATTATAATAATCATAAAAGAAATTCATTGTCAACATAAACAGCACATAAAATAAATAAGTGGTGAATATGACATGTATCTCATAAAAATAAAAGTGAAACGAAAATCCCTTACCTCAAGTTCGACCCGTATCAAAAGTGTTTTAACCAACTGTATAATAAATTTAAATTTATTATAATTATATACCAGAGTAATTTAAATAACTATAATATCATATATGATCTACTTAAAACATTTTATCACCCATTTATTAATAACTCCTTATCAAAATCATCATTTTCGGGTGTTTACTGCTTCGTTTTTCATAATAATTTTGGTGCGGTAGTTCTGATCCATGTACTTAGATCATGGTTAAATCATATACATAATATTAAACATGATATAAATATCATATATATTTATTACATATGTATATTTAGATTCATCCATAAAAGGTTGAGATAGAAAAATGAATTACATCGTTAATGGAGACGATGGGTCGTACATATGCATGAACGTTGTTTTCACTTTTCGGTGGATGGAATGAAAGAAAGGAAAATAATAATTCACCTTTATAGAATAATTATTATATAATATATATCATATTTATTCATTAAATCTATTCTTATTACCACTAATATAAATTAGAAATGAAAAATGAATCACATCACTTCATGGAGGTGAATGACGTTATCGTTTTCTAACAGATTGGAAGGTAAGAAGGTAGTTATGATATTATAATTACAAAAGAATAATTGTGTCATAAATACCATATATTTGATTTAAACCCATCATAATAACTATCCATGAAATATGGTGATGGAAAATGAATTGTATCGCTATGTGGAAGTGGTAGTTCACATGCACGCATAAACGATACTTTCACTTCCCATTTGATGAAAAAGATGATGGATAATGATAGTTCCATAATCATAATAAAATTTAAGTATATTTAGGGTACTTAAGTTTTTATTTTATAACTAACACCATGGATTTAAAGAAGTTAGAATAATAAATAAGTTGAAAGAGGTCGGGCAGGAATATGCCCCCGTTTGGGCCTTCGGGCCACCGATTTGGTCCCTGAGTCCTGTAAGGCCTTCGGGCCACCCAGGCCTTCGGGTCAGTAAGGCCTTCGGGCCACCTTAAGTGCAGATGCAAACCAGACAACCTACAAGGAACAAGCTCTACATGGAGGATGAGCAAAGAGCTTTAAGAATGAGAGGGTATGACACCTGCCATCAGGACAAGCCTGTGCATGCACGAGAATGCCTATCTGAACAGCCATGTGAAGGTGGAGAGCTGATTTCACGATGAAGATGCTGGGGAGTAGCAGTTCCAAGTAGTTAGTCTAGGATGTATGTAATGTTTGAAGCCTACGGGAAATGAATTCTTCTAAGGCCTACGGGCCATGTAATACTTATGCCTACGAGCCTTGTAAGGGTTCCACCTCACCCTTTGAAAGGTGTATTATCAAAAATCAATAAAAAATGAAGGCCTTCGGGCCATTGGAGGTAGAATTATAAAAAAATTAAAATATAATTTAGTCATTCTCAAACCAAATGCTTCCAAATGGATAAATTTTAGAAAAAATAGTATAAGGTTGAAATATACCCAGATAATGAAATTTAGATAGGTTTTTATGTCATTTTAAACCTTATTTTTTTGTTTAACCCATTAGTTAACTGATTTGAACCTTAACTGTGGCAATGACTTTTTCAATCTTAAAGGGTTATAATTTTACTTATAAGTTAACAATTAGCTCATAAATGGGAAATGGATGAAATTTTCGACCATTTACCATCCTTATTGTCATATTGAAAGTTTTTGATGTTTTTTAAAAAAAATTAATAAAATATTATTTTTCATAAAATATCATTAATATCATTTTTAACACTATTCATTTACTTTGACTTTAAAGTCATCAAGATAACTATGGAATTCAAATCTAAAACTTTCACACATCCCTAAGATGTTATATATATCTATAAAATTCATGGAATGCAATAATTCATACAAACTGTGTTAATTTTAATATTTTTAAAATCATTTATTTATTTTTCTATTAATTTAATAAATATTGTGTTGGCGTTGTGTAAACATTTAATGTAATTATTCATTCACTAAAAATTATAAATAAATTAACATGATAAAAAATTAATTATTTTTTCAAATAAACAATTAGAACTAAAATTATCCTATTTTTATCCTCATTAAAAAAAATTGAGATATTAAAGTCAAGAGAGAGAAATTTTGGAATTTTCTTTACTTAAAATAATTTAAATTTCATTATCAAGGAAAAATGGAATCAAATTTCCATATATTTAAATTTGGGATATATATGGTCTAATGTATCCCATAAAATGAAATAAGAGAAATTTATCGGTTGATTTTGAGTCTTTATCTCATGGTTTTAACCATGTTTTTCCCATTTTATCCTTACTATGATGATAAATATTTATCATTGTTACTATTCATAATGACAAAAAACAAAAGAGATTTATTTATCAAATTTGAACCTCATAATTCCAAATATGGTTTCCATTTTTTAAATATTCAATCTTCAGAAGTGGTATGAATAAATTTTAATATAAATGCGTCAAATGCAATGAAAAATAGTTTTTAGAAAAATTGTGTTTTTAAGAAAAAAATAAACATATACCAAAATCATAAATATCTTTGACTCAGATGGAATTAATTATATTATTACAAATCAAATGGATAATATTTCAATTTAATACCAAATCAAAAATATAATGATACTTTTAAATTAATTTATTGAATGAAAATAAATGACAATATTTGAATAATCAATATTTTTCATTATTCACTGAAAAATCAATCATTTCAAAAACATACCAAAATTTCACCCTAAGTGAATTATGATAAGCTGATTTAAAAAATTATGTTTATTTTATAAAATAA
Source organism: Viscum album (assembly GCA_963277665.1). Taxonomy (NCBI): domain Eukaryota; kingdom Viridiplantae; phylum Streptophyta; class Magnoliopsida; order Santalales; family Viscaceae; genus Viscum; species Viscum album. Next base: position 1,874,029,909 of record OY728138.1, read on the forward strand.
AAATTCTAAAAGTGGTAGAAATTAATTATAATTTCTATACATAAATGTATTAAAAACCAATTTTTGAATAAAATGCCCCTTTGAAGCATAAAACAAATATACTAAAAATCGAGTGCTTGTTTACTAAGAATTAATCAGTACATTTGTATTGACTTCCCTTCTTTGGAAATTGATATGAGCTCCATATAAAGAAAGTCAATCCATGCCAAGAATCACATCAAATTCCACTATAGGAAGGATCGCAAGATTTGCAGGAAGCACTTTCCCACAAACTTCAATCAGAGAAGAATTGTAAACTTTTGATGTGACTGTTGTGCCATTAGGAGTTGTCACAACCAACTCAACATCTAATTATTGAGGTAATATGGTGATACCCTTAGAAAATTCTTCAGAAATAAAAGAGTGGGTGGATCCAGAATCAAATAAAACATTTGCTACTTTAGAGTGGATAGTAAGTGTACCTCTCACCACTTCGTTGTCGTACTCCACATCGCCGATAGTAATTGCATGTGACTTTCCTTTGTCTTTGGCCTTAAGAGTTTGTTGACGTCGATCATCATCATCAACCCTTGGATTTGGGCATTGATTGGCATAATGCCCCATCTCCTTGCACTTGAAACATTGAAGTGTAGTAGGTTCATTCTGTGTATCCCTTCCTTTGTTTGTATCATTAGACATCTTCTTCCCATTATTTCGACATTCAATTGCCTGATGAGCTTATTTTCCACACTTATAACATTTACTTGTCTCCTTAAGACAATTTCCTCCATGTTTCTTTCCACGCTTTGAGCATAAGGGAAAACTCATCTTCTTTTCAGTGTGGTCTTTAGATTTTCCTTTGAATTCCATTTTCCTCTTCTTATCAAACCCATGTGACTGATGGGTTACACCAATATCCATCTCAACCTTGAGAGCACATCGAACAATTTCCTCGTATCTATTGAGATCCCTTATGGATAATGCCCTTCGAAGACTTGGTTTTAATCCACTAAAGAATCGATCGATCTTACTCTCAGGTTGGATAATAATTCCGGAAGCGTACCTTGCAAGTCTTGTAAAAATTGCTTTGTAGGTACCAACAGATTCATCATCCTTTTGCTTCAGTTCAAGAAACTCCTCCATCTTTGTTCAAAGAATACGAGGGAAATACTTATTGAAAAATAAGTTCTTGAACTCGTCTCATTCCATGGACTCAATTTCATCCCTTTGCCTCATATTCTTAATAAGATTCCACCATTGATCAGCATCACCTTCTAAACAATACACTGCTAAGATGACTTTATCATGTTCAGAAAATTGAAGAACTGAAAATATCTTTTCAGTGGTACTAATCCATTATTCAGCCACTAATGGATCAGAAGACCCACTGAATGAAGGTGGACGCTGCCTCATGAAGGATTCGACAGAATGTTGCTCCTTCCTTTGCTCATTTGGAAGTCCTTCATGATTCATAGCTTGAGAAATTTGTGTGAGCATGGCTACAAGATTTTTCATTCCATCTCCCATAACATTTGGTTGCTCAGGGGGACAATCATTATATTGCCCGTCACATTCCACATTAACACGGTTTCTTCGGGTTCTAGCCATTAACTAAAACCAAGAAGAATAGTGTGAGCAACACTAATTATAATAGGAAAACCACATAATCAAGAATAAAATTTCACACTTAAGGTCTTATCATAGGTTTTTCATGGCCATTTCTAAAACACTAAGATTGTGTTCTATGCTTAGACATATCCTTAGGTTTCTTACTAAGGCTTTCACATCCTAGTTTCTAAAGGTTTACTATACCTTTCCTCTGATACCAACTATAGAGACCCGAAGCTTGACGTATATGGACATTACATTACTTTTGCGGAATACTTAATTCATAACAAAAACAGACACACAAGGACCATAATAGTTTAGTGTCTTTGGAAACTTGGAACGTAATCTTCTAATCGTGGTGAAAGATCTTCAACATCTCCCATAAAGATCTTCCCCATTTTTTCCTTAACTAAAACCTTTCTTTATATCCCCGGAAAAAGAAAACATAAAAAGGGTGAGCTCAAATGCTCAGTAAGGGTAAGCATGGATAAAATAAAACATACCATATACATTTGAACTTAAAAACATGAACATAATTCTTAAACATCAAAAGCTTGAGTAATGACATAGAACATGGAAGTACGTAAGGCATAGATCATAAAGAAACATTAAGAATGTAAAATAGCATGAGAATAAAACATTTAATTGTGGAAACCATTAAGCACATGATATGATTTCCATATTAGCCAAGGCATTGTTGCCAAGACCATATTAGTGGACAAAGTCCCTTTCTGAATCGAGTTCACTCCTCGTTCCAGTCCTGTATTACTGAACCGATTTAACTTGCCGTTCCATCCATGTCTATCTCATGAGATATAAATCTTTACCCAATGCATTGGAGGGAGATATAGGTCCCACCCATCTCATAATGAAATCATTATTACTTGTGCCACAAAATAAACATACATCATTCATAATAACCCAACGAATAAAATGGGTTTCAAAAACATCATCCCATCATCACATAATCCATATAAAATAAATGGATATCATTTCATAATAAGGAAAGTGAAACCATGTAAATAATAGAGACATGATACTTGAAACATACACATATGAAATAATGTCATCTTAGATAAAAATGGTTTTGATAAAACACTTGAAATGAATTCTTGAGGAAAATATCCTTTCTTCTTCAAAATCAATTTCTTTTCAAAAAACCTCATGCAATTTTAAAAGAAAGAGATTTTGTTGAAAATATTCATGAAATATTTTGGAGGAAGCTTCATGAAAATAAGGCTTTATAAAACCGTAAAAAACCTTTCATTCCGTGTAAGTTAAAAAAAACATTCTTCTCGTACTTTTTCCAGAAAAGTCAAAAAAGTACCTCGTAACGTAAACAAAAGAAAGATTCCTTACATACCATGTAGTAAAAGTCAAAAATGGGTAAAAAGGGCTTTAAACATAAATGAAAACACTTTTATAAAACATGGACATGGATGATATAAATAACCCTAGTAAATACTTACGAATAATCAATCTCGGATAAAAATGAGATTTGCAAAATTATCCCTTACCTTAGGTTTGATATGCTTCGTACGTATCCAAAACTCCTCTTATTTGATACGCCTCTTTGAATCCTCCTCTTAGGGTACTAAAATTGGTCTTTAAAGAAGACCAGGACCTCTAGGATGTTTCTAGGGAAGTTGATAAGGGAAATGGTCAGGGTTTGGCCAAGCTTAAAGGATCAAATTGGTGTGAGGAAGAGAGGGAGGAGGTGCCCTTTTATAAGGGAGGAGAGGGGCACCTTTGGAAATCTTAAAAATATTAATTTATAATAAATATAACCCCACTTAAAAACCTCCAAAAATGAATCATATTCAAATATTAGATGAGATAGGGTTGTAATCTCATCAACCAATAAAATTTAGACATGTTAGGAATTTATTTTAAACATTATCAACTTGATTTATCCTTATTTAATCAATTTGATTTTATTTGTGGTAATAACATTATAAATTTTAAATTATAACAAATAATTACTTATTTGTTGTGAATTTCCATAATTGGATACTTTATAACATTTTCTACTATATAAATTTAAATTTATAATTTTTAAATATTTTTGTGATTTTTAAACAATTTTATAATATGTTATTTTTATAAAATAATAATAGTGTCAATTTTGACACTATTCATTTATTTGAATTTAAATAAAATATATACAGAAGATATGTTCTAGCTAAAAGATTTAATATATTAATAAAAGGTCATATGTTTCTAGAAAATTAGTGGATCACATTAAATAGTTCATATAATATTTATTTTAATATTTTTAAAACCATTTTTTGATATTTTAATTAATAAAATAATTTCAACATCACAATTGTGTCATAATTAATGATAATTATTTAATCCCTAAAAATTCTAAATAAATTCCTATTATGTATATAATTGTATTAGCTTTCTGGAGACTATTTATGTTCGAAGTTTCATTAAGTTTATCACTATATTAAAATCATTATACTTATAAGATTTAAGAAAGTGACATGTTGTCACATTCTTTGGTTTTAATAATAATTAAATTATTTTCATGGAAAAAAGTCCATTAAATGAATCTAATACGACCCTTAGGTGATATGGGTCGACTTTTAGTCATCTAATAGGATTTTGGCAGGTGTTAGGGTAATTTTATAATCTTATATTTACCCTTAATTACCCGATTTACCTTTAACTACGATAAATAAAATTTACCGTAGTTACTATTCATAATGCCCAAAAATAAAAAGTAGCCTATTAACATAATTTGGACCCATTTATTCCTAATATGGAATCAATTTTTCAAAATTCAAATCATATAGTTGCAGTAATTAATTTAAAATAAATTCCGTTGTTAAGAAAACGGGTTTTAGAAGTTAAAACATTGCCAAAGATTGAAATGTTTTTACCTATGAATTCAATGTGAAATTAATGCTAATGACATAAATTATATTAAATGGTAAAAATATATTCTATTTATACTTTAAAACCATTCAATATTATAATCTAACCATATAAATTATCTCAATGAAAAAAGTTGTTTTTAATTAAAAATTAGCGTATTTTTACTATTCATCAAAATATGAAAGTTATCAGAAAAATATCAAAAATTTATCCAAAGTAAATTTTTATACCCTGATTAAAAAGAAGAATTTTATTTTGTCAAATTAAACTTATAAACATGTCAAAAACTAGATTTAATGTGGGTGCACCATCAAAAGGTGGCAAAACTGCATTTTTTGAAAAATACTTATTTTACCCGAAAAATTTATTTTGTTCTCTTACAATGTTCTAGAAAATGTGTAAGATGAATAATAAAATTCAAAATGTAGTTAATACTATTCATAAGGGCTAGTTCATAATAATATATCGTTGTTTAGTGAAATCCGGTATTGCGTACTACACACGCTATCGAGGAAGGTCGTGATTGCATGTAATGCAAGCCAAGTCCGTATTGTGTGCTGTGAAAGATTTCTTAGGTGTTGCGTATAACATAAGACATAAAAAAAATTCTCATAAAATCTCAGGGTGTTACAGAGACCTTACCCTAGAACTACTACAACTTGGCCTTTTATCAGCGCTAAAAACCGACATTAACAACGCTAGAAAAGTGTTGTTAATGCAGGTGAAGATAAAGGGGACCCCCCCTTTATCTTCGCCGGCATTAACAGTGATTTTCTAGTGCTGATAAAGGGGTGCCTTTATCAGCGCTATCTTGAGCGCTATTAATAGGGCCCTTTATCAGCACTCTTTTAGCGCTGTTAAAGGTGTCCTTTATCAGCATTCAAAAAAGTGCTGATAAAGGCACCTTGCCCTGCACCTGCAGAACCAGCACCTACACACCTGCACAAACCAACACCTACACACCTACACAAAATAGCACCTGCACACCTGTACAAAATAGCACCCGCACACAATATTTTGAAAAACAATGCTATATACATTTACTTAACATCATGAATACAAAAAACACACTGCTATATACATTTTAAACAATGTTTTACATGGTTACAATTACAATTATCCAACAACAATTATAAACATTAATGTTTCATCCTTTGATATCCGTGATCCTCTCTCAAAAATTATCGTCCACGGTATTTGTTGCCAAACAAAGCATCCGAACTCAAGGAAACAAATTCACCTATATAAGAAAACAAATATTATGTTAGTAATACAATAATTAAATAAATTAAAACATTAATATGAAATAATACATTAATATAGAAATTTGAAACTAAAATATGGAAATGATAAACTCAAATGTTTTCATTCTGATAACAATGAAAGGGAATAATGTAAAATCAATATGTTTTTGGATGATTTATCTCATTTAATAAATACTGATTCTTTATCTAATGAAAATCTTTACCGGTCACACCGTGCGTCGGATTGAGGTGCGGTTGATTCTTATATGTCAAAAATGACTCATGGATCATTGTCCTAAAGTATCAAAACAATCTGAATGTATTTGCTCGGTTTTCCATATGTCACTTGTGTTATTTTCTAAAGTTTATGCCAATTTGAAACTGATATCAGACACTTTTAGCCATACCGGTCACACTGTGTGTTGGATTGAGGTGCTGTCGATTCTTACACCTCAAAAATGACTCATGTATTGTTTTCCTAAAGTATCAAAACAATCTGAATGTGTTTGCTCAGTTTTTTGTATGTCACTTGTGTTGTTTTCTAAAGTTAATGTCAATTTCAAACCGATATCAGACACTTTTAGCCATACCGGTCACACCATGCGTCAGATTGAGGTTCGGTTGATTCTTACACGTCACAAATGACTCATGGATCATTTTACAAAAAGTATCAAAACAATATGAACACGTTTGCTCGATATTCTGTATGTCAGTAGTGTTGTTTTCTAAAGTTAATGTCAATTTAAAACTGATATCAGATACTTTTAGCCATACCGGTCACACTGTGCATCGGATTGTGGTACGGTCAATTCGTACACGTCAAAAATGACACATGGATCGTTTTTCTAAAGTATCAAAACAATCCTAACACATTTTCTCAGTTTTCTGTATGTTAGTAGTGTTGTTTTCTAAAGTTTATATCAATTTGAAACTGATATCAGACACTTTTAGCCATACTGGTCACACCATGAGTCGGATTGAGATGTGATTGATTCATACATGTCAAAAATGACTCACGTATCATTTTCCTAAAGTATCAAAACAATCCGAACGCATTTTCTTGGTTTTTCGTATGTCACTTGTGTTGTTTTCTAAAGTTTATGTCAATTTGAAACTGATATCAGACACTTTTAGCCATACTGGTCACACCATGCATCAGATTGAGGTGCGGTAGATTCATACATGTCATAAATGACTCATGTATCATTGTCCTAAAGTATCAAAACAATCTGAATGCATTTTCTCGGTTTTCCGTATGTCACTTGTGTTGTTTTCTAAAGTTAATGTCAATTTGAAACTGATATCAGACACTTTTAGCCATACCAGTTACACCGTGCGTCAGATTGAGGTGCGGTCGATTAGTAAACCTCTAAAATGACTCATGGATCGTTTTAAAAAAGTATTAAAACAATCTAAATGCGTTTGCTCGGTTTTCTGTATGTCACTTGTGTTGTTTTCTAAAGTTTATGTCAATTTGAAACTGATATCAGACACTTTTAGCCATACCGGTCACACCGTGCATTGGATTGAGGTGCAGTTGATTCTTACATGTCAAAAATGACTCATGGATCGTTTTACTAAAGTATTAAAACAATACAAATGTGTTTTCTCAGTTTTCCGTATGTCACCTGTGTTGTTTTCTAAAGTTTATGTCAATTTGAAACTGATATCAGACACTTTTAGCCATACAGGTCACACCGTGCATCGAATTGAGGTGAGGTTGATTCATAAATGTCAAAAATAACTCACGGATCATTTTACTAAAGTATCAAAACAATACAAATGTTTTTTCTTAGTTTTCTGTATGTCACTTGTGTTGTTTTCTAAAGTTAATGTCAATTTGAAACTGATATCATACACTTTTAGCCACATCGATCACACCATGCATTAGATTGAGGTGAAGTCGATTCTTATACCTCAAAAATGACTCATGGATCGTTTTAAAAAAGTATCAAAACAATCCAAATGTGTTTTCTCAGTTTTTCGTATGTCACTTGTGTTGTTTTCTAAAGTTAATGTCAATTTCAAACTGATATCAGACACTTTTAGCCATACCAGTCACACCGTGCATCGGATTGAGGTACGGTTGATTCATACACCTCAAAAATGACTCATGGATTGTTTTCCTAAAGTATCAAAACAATTTGACTGCATTTTCTCAGTTTTTCGCATGTCACTTGTCTTGTTTTCTAAAGTTAATGTCAATTTCAAACTGATATCAGAAACTTTTAGCCATACCGGTCACACCATGCGTCGGATTGAGGTTAGGTTGATTCTTACACATCAAAAATGACTCATGGATCATTTTCCTAAAGTATCAAAACAATACGAACGCGTTTTCTTGGTTTTATGTATGTCACTTGTGTTGTTTTCTAAAGTTAATATCAATTTTAAACTGATATCAGACACTTTTAGACATACCGGTCACACCGTGCATCAGATTGAGGTGAGGTCAATTTTTACACCTCAAAAATGACTCATGGATCATTTTACAAAAGTATCAAAACAATTTGAACATGTTTGACCAGTTTTCTATATGTCACTTGTATTGTTTTCTAAAGTTAATGTCAATTTCAAAATGACATCAGACACTTTTAGACATACCGGTCACACCGTACATCGGATTGAGGTGCGTTTGATTCTTACAGATCAAAAATGACTCATGGATTGTTTTCATAAAGTATCAAAACAATCCAAATGCGTTTGCTCATTTTTTCATATGTCACTTGTGTTGTTTTCTAAAGTTAATGTCAATTTGAAACTAATATCAAACACTTTTAGCCATATCGGTCACACCGTGCATCGGATTGAGGTGCGATTGATTCTTACACGTCAAAAATAACTCATGGATTGTTTTACAAAAGTATCAAAACAATCCAAATGCATTTTCTCGGTATTCCATATGTCAGTAGTGTTGTTTTCTAAAGTTAATGTCAATTTCAAACTGATATCAAACACTTTTAGTCATACCGGTCACACCATGTGTCGGATTGAGGTGAGGTCAATTCTTATACATCAAAAATGACTCATGGATCATTTTCTTATTGTATCAAAACAATCCGAACGTGTTTGCTCAGTTTTCCGTATGTTAGTAGTGTTGTTTTCTAAAGTTTATGTCAATTTGAAACTGATATCAGACACTTTTAGCCATACCGGTCACACCGTGCAACGAATTGAGGTGAAATTGATTTTTAAATGTCACAAATGACTCATGGATCATTGTACTAAAGTATCAAAACAATCCGAACGCATTTTCTCGGTTTTACATTTGTCACTTGTTTTGTTTTCTAAAGTTAATGTCAATTTGAAACTGATATCAGACACTTCTAGCCATAACGGTCACACTGTGTGTCGGATTAAGGTGAGGTTGATTCATAAACATCACAAATGACTCATGGATCTTTGTCCTAAAGTATCAAAATAATATGAACACGTTTGCTCGGTTTGCTGTATGTTAGTAGTGTTGTTTTCTAAAGTTTATGTGAATTTGAAACTGATATCAGACACTTTTATCCATACCGGTCACACCGTGCATCAGATTTAGGTGAGGTTGATTTTTACACATCACAAATGAATCATGGATCATTTTCCTAAAGTATCAAAACAATACGAACGCGTTTTCTCAGTATTCCGTATGTCAGTAGTGTTGTTTTCTAAAGTTAATGTCAATTTCAAACTAATATCAGACACTTTTAGCCATACCAGTCACACCGTGCGTCAGATTGAGGTTAGGTCGATTCTTACATATCAAAAATGACTCATGAATTGTTGTCCTAAAGTATCAAAACAATCCGAATGCGTTTTCATGATCTTTTTCAAACTTGATAAACTCTTTTACGTCTTCTTCATACTCTTTTGTCAACTGATTGACATTCATCCATTCTTTATTTATATTCATCATATTTCAAATCCAAAGTATGGGTATATAGGTTAGGGGAGAAGTAATATGAGTATAATTTAGATAAAAAACTATATACTTCAAAAATGGTGGGGGACGTGCTCATTAATAGCAAATCTTGGGTGGTTCTTGGGATTCATCCATTCTCTTCCTCTCTTCGACCCCCCCTGATGAGGGGTGGTTCTTGGGAGTTTTTTATAGTGAGTTAGAGAGTTATTACCTCATACTTCCTCCATTACTATTATCCTTTATTTCCCTATGATTTGGGATTATTTTAACTAGGATTTGTGTGATGATTTCACTATATCATCTTCAAATCAATTCAGATGATGTAGATTTTGTTTTTATTGGCTAGAGGTTATCCTCGTATGATGAATGCACCATGTTTTGTGTGGTTTAGGTGGTGTTGTGTTTCCTAATGAGTTTTTAAAAGATTATTCCTAATTATATTAAGGTGAATAATTAATTATAAGTTTCTATAATTAATTATTTGGGAATTGTGCCTTGAGATTGGGTCTCAATCATTGGTACAAGATTAGATAAGGCATGTATAATCTTGGTTGAGGATGAGTTGATCTTGGTGAGGGGGTTACTCCATTTTTTGATGTAGGTGGACCCTATAATACAAAACCATGTTCCAATTTATGCATGATTGTGCATTCATGCATGATTATATGTGTTCCAGTGAAAGGGATAGAAATCCAGAGCAACCTAGGTAAATAAATAGGGTGTTTTTGATCCACCAAGATATAGAGTGAGGGTTCTATTGAATGTTTGTGATTTTGTGATCATCCATAGATTATGTCTCCATGGAGGTGAGGTTTCTAGTTGTGTTTATGAGAGTATCAGGTTTGGTATGAGATTTATATAGCCTAGTTAGGTTTTCTAAGGCTATTTGAGTAGGTATTAGAGTCTTAGGCCTAAAGAAGATGGATAATATAGTTTTATATATCACATATGATGGGGAACACCCTCTTAAGGATATATAAGAGTCATGGTGTGTGTGATGAGTAGGATATTCCATATAGGGATTGGTGAAGTGTGACATAGAGGATTTCCTCCTTATAATTGGATTAAGAGATCTTCCTCCCCTCCTGGACACCCCACTCATGGACACCCCCATGGACACACCCCCTCCCTCCCATCCTGGACACCCTCACACCTGGACACCCCCTCCCTCTTGGAAACCCCCCCTCCTGGACACCCCACTCATGGACGCCCCCATGGACACACCCCCTCCCTCCCCTCCTGGACACCCCCCCACTCCTGGACACCCCCTCCCTCCTAGACACCCCCACCCACATATAAGGGAAACTAAAATTAGAAAATTGAAAATCCAAGATATTGGTTCCCATTAAGATTTTAAGATGCTCGTGAGTGGACTGAATGACTATGCATCGGTCAACTTCCACACTATCGACCAGTGTAGTCCAATGAGTTATGCTTTACTAGAAAGAAAAATCATATCTAAAACCATTCTTCATAACCTAAGGATATAAAACATAATAAAGGGTGATCATATATTCTCAATAAGTGTAAACAAGGGAGATATCAATGATCATATATGGATAACATTAGTAGGAATTCACCTTCATCCTATTTGTGTACAATCTTTCATCAGGTATGTTGCCCATTTGTTTCTAAACAAATCTATATCATCTTCTGAATATGAGTTTTTGCGACAGTCATGGTAGTACTGAAAAAATATAAATACACAAAGGATTAATAAATATTTTAAATGAACTTGTAATTATTTTCAAAAATACCTCATCGGGGATGCTAGTTTATTGATGAAATACAATATCTTTCATAAATTTACAAACATAATAACCACATTCCTTTCCGTTTGTTTGTTTTGGACACTACAGAAACATCGACAACAATAATTAATTTGTTTTGATATGTGTTTGGATAGTTCAATGTTATTATATATACCCGGATACTTTTCCAGTTGTAGATCTGGTAGGCTTGCTCATCCTTATGCCCTGGATTCATTCCATGCATTAAACGATATTGATGCACCACCTTATCATAACAGAATCCTCATTAAAAGATAACATAAATTATATAACTAGATGTTTAGTTTTAAAATGTTGGATATAGTGTATTAGAAATTAACAAACGCCATCATGCATGGTTGGTTTGTTGGATATCCATGCGTTGAATCCAGAAAATAAATTTTTGGAGTATCCAAATTGACTAAAATCAGCATCCAATGCTCCCTAAAAATACAAAAAGGAATAAGTAAAGAAATAAATGAAAATATAGTTGATATGATTAAATTGTAGAGTTTTACCCCTGCATCGTTGGTATTAAAAAGAGTCTGTCATCCGTAATTTTGTTTTCAAATGATTTGAGAAGGGATGACATTATTGCAGCCTCTTTATCAGAATCTATTTCTTCTTTTGAAGAGGTGGTGTGAGGACTAACGAGTCCAAATTTTTGTTCATAGGGAAATCCCTTTAATTGTTTTTCATATATATGCCTGCAAAAAATATAAAATGTATTTAGTCATAATTATCAGGGTATATCAGCTTTTGTAAAATCAAATCATGAAAACATACCTCATGTATACATTTACAATTGAGGCGCCTAGCCATTCATACTTGAGGATTTCATTTACATTTTCATCACTAACGAAATCTGATGTTTCCTCTCCGTACATATATTTTTTCAAAATCAACTGTCTGAGCATTACTGTCTATCAACTTTGTATCCACATGAACCTGCAATGATATTAACTGTGGATATAGAACGGGCGGGGTGAAGGTGCTCTCAGTAGACCGTTTCAATCGGTTAGTTGATCCTTGAGATAATTTTGAGCTGATATTTTGTTTCACCCCCTTATCTTTGTCGTTATGTAATAACATTCATCAGTTCATACCTTTTTTCATTAAATGTTAAAGGTCTAGCTTAAAAAATAAATTGGAAATGGATACCTCCTTGTCGACATGATTTTTTATAAGAACTGATGGCCATGTGATGAATGTTCCAAAAACTTGTTCAACTGTATGAATGTATTCATCATCATTTGGGACAAGTAGCTCGGTACTCAACTCATTAGCTACATTAATTGACACTCTGAAATGATCTGTTGGAAGCTGTCTATTGTGTAGCATGTCGTTTTGTGTATTGAACACCATATCCCTCACTACAAGGCGATAGGTGGGAGTTGATAGATATAAATCACAGTCATTTTTACCCTGTAGAATATTAGTACAAGAAAGGTATCAGTGTCTATGTGAATAACATTTCATAGAAACAATTATTAAAACATTTATTACCTCATCTAAGTCAGGTTTTTTAGGGGAATGGCTTGCCTCAAAGCTGGTGGGGGGTGGGGCGGGATCGTCACGCATGAGTTGTTATTGAGTTGTTTCTTATCTTTTCCTCTCCCCCATTAATGTTGCTATCATCTCTCTTTGGTATTGTAATTCTTCTTGAAAATAGCTAATTTTTCTTACAGATTTTCTATTTTTTTCATTTTGATCCTCCGCTTGTTTTTGTTTTTGAAAATATGTTCAGGGTGTTACCCCAAAACCCGCACCTCTAACGCGGCCATACTGGTCTGGTTGCTTTAAGCCTGCTGAAAGTATGTCTGCATATGGTGCGTGTGTTATTGATTCCTGTGACTATGTCAGATAGAAAATATAGAAAAATAAGTAGTCATTGTAATGTAATAGTAATTTAAAACAAATCAAATTTATATTATTTCATACCTACACATGTTTCCCACACTTTTGTGTGTTTTCATATATCAGTATCTCCTTTTTATTTACACGAGCCTCCTTCCATAGCACATGGCGTGGTATAGATATGACTTTCGATTTAGATTCATCAATCTACATATAAATAGAGAAACATGGTTATGGTGTTGTTTTATGTCACATATAAGCAGTACGATAGATTTAAAAGACGTACCAATTTTTGCTCAAGTGAAGTATACCCCATCCTTGCTTTATGGTAAGGGTACGTTGGTTCTGCTATGCGTTTTTTATTTTCAGTACTGAGTTGCTGTTTCATAAAAAAAAAACTGTCAATCAAAGTGATGAATACAAGCAACGTCAAACAACGTATTACCCCACATAATGTACCTGAAAATTCTGCTCCCCATGACGGTTTCTAAACACATCCCATGCTCCTTGGGATATCAAGTGTGCATAAAGAAGAGGTGGGTGTGGCTTGATTTTCCATTCAGCATCTTTAAGATGATATTTCGTTAAAATTGTGCGGAAACCTCTATGAATCCTTCCTGCAACTCTTAATACATATTCCTTGTGCGCGGCATCTACTATAAATGCACTCTGCAATGGATGATGAAGAGTAAGTCAATGTTTTGGTATTTTATTTTAATAAATTAAAAAAATGATATCATAATGTTTCTGTAATCTCTTCCCACATTAGTGTCTTAAGACTGGTGAAAACATGGTGCCACGACTGTACATCAATCGGCACGTGTTTTCAAGTGAAGATTCCAATGTAGCTACTAAAGATGGATTTGTTGGGGTTAACATGTTCTCAGTCAAGGTTGGTTGTATACTACCATTTCTAAACTCATGTGAAATCCATATACATGGTGTGTCCAGCAGGGTGAACATCATCTATGGATAAGATACCTGATTTAATCTGACATATATCAAATTAATTTTAAGTTAGTCTTACAAAGACTGCATGATGCCTTTGAAAATACATGAGATATAGAACAACTTGAGATAAAGGCGTGTACTTTAGATACAAAATGAGTCACTTCACTGGCTATGCATCACATTTTTGTGGAATACACGGTGTGTAGTCCTTACATGACCACCATGGGTGTATAGTCTATACACATCAAGTTTCTATGGTATCTATACATGGTGTGAGTGAAGTAAAACACATACCATATGGTTCTACCATTATTTCATGGCATGTACATGGTTTCATGCTGAAGTATATGTCTTGGAGATACATTGTGTGTGACCTACGTTCACATGACATGTAACATTTAAAATAAAACTTATTCCAAGTTTGAGTTAGAAGATGAGTCATGTGGTGTAAATTTTGGAGATAACTATTGTCTGGCATTAAAATCTATATGAAATCCATGTATGGTGAAGCATGTTCAATTTAACAATACTACATACCATGTATTTTAAAAATATATATAATCTGAAAAACATCATCTTCACACCATAAAGTGTCTCATAGAGTCCTCTAGAAGTGGTTTTTTAGGATTTAGTGGAATTGCACTAGTAACAAAGTGGTGGTGCCATTGAAATGGGTAAAGTTTGGATTGATATTCAATGGTGGAAGAACTACAACATGGAAAACAAGTGGCATATCAATCATGCCAACAACCGCAACACCATACAAAAACACAATCGTGCTCACAATCGCAACACCATACAAAACAAACAATCACAATTTTAGATTTTATAAAACACCCCTTATTCAATTTTGTTTGTTAATTTAGGGGTTATCACAAAATTTTTATCATCCTAGGGAGTTCATTCATAAGTCAATTATACGTAAATTACTAATTTTTATATTCAAATGTTCAACAAGAACCAACCAACATGCAATTCATTTAGTGCACAAACAAGGACCACCAATGGACACAATTTTCAGCGGGGAGTTTAGCCCATACATTTCACATTATAACCATCAATATCAAATAGTAATAACATGAAAACAAGAGGAAACCAATGAGTAATAGGAGAAAACTCACCACAAAGGTGTCGTTAAGCACATGGCAGAGGTGCGTTCGTGGAATAGGAGAGGCGCACAACAGAGGAGATTTCCAACTGAAAAGAAAACATAAAATAGGGGAAACACATGAGAATAAAATAATCTAAAACTGAGTACATAATTTACCACATCCCACAAACCCCAAGAACCCACTAAAACCGAAATCAACCCACACCATGGTTAAACACACCTTAAGATAACAAGAAATTATAGAACCCACCTTCGATAGAACGAGTTCAACAGACTTTCTAAAATATAAAAGATGAACATACAATGGGTAAGCCCTGACCAATAGGTCCTCCTTACTAGGTTTAATCCCCAAGTTTATTCTAGATAGAATATCCCAAATGAGTAAGCCCTGATCAATCCTCTGTTATCACACCTTTCACGACACATACATCCTAATCGCATGACTTTAAACTTCATGGTACAATCTTTTCAAACAACCTTAAACTATTTCCCTTAAACTAGATGTTCCCATGCTTCAATTTATGCCAAATCTATGACCCCCCATGATCCAAAGGAATACATCACCTATTCGGATACCTCAAAACTAGGTGGACGACATGATGGTAAGGGGGTACCACTAACACAGTACCGTCCCTACTCTTGAAGTTTCATATGAGGGTCTTCACGCGTTGAAGCCTCACAACCCACCCCATTATAGGGAAACTATAATAAATCAAGTGGAACATACCACCACCATTAATTAATTCAAAATTATATCCCTAGAGAATGATATTAATTATATTCCTTATCTCAGGAAGGTGGATCAAGAAGTCATCCATGACCTCAACTCGGTTCAAGGGTCACCCAGTGGGGCTCCTAACAATCGCCACTATTGCCAACATCATGTGTCCACTAACCCTTAGAAGCCTGTTGAGGTCACTACAATGGAGACCCCTTCACTAATCTCTTAGATCCAAGAATCTATGAGATCTCTCTAGGAATTAAGATCTATTGATCATTGGGAGAAGGTTTATATCCCCACTTCCCCATAATAAGTTTCCCAACACAACACGTGGTATCTAGTGAGTAGGATCATTTCCCTATTCAAACTCAATGAGCCTACCCGTACATCTTGAAAAAAATTAGGGGGAACACACATATTTCCAATGGGGGCACCCCTGGTACTCTTTTCCAATCTTAACATCACACCATGCCAAAACTCACCACATGATCACCAGTTACCCAACATTATTCCAAAACCAAAGGAATATACCCATGATTCATTAACCTAAACCAATCCATCTAGGTTCAATAGTGATGGTCACATTAAAACTATGATATAAATCAATAGGGTTAGGAATCCAAATGATCATGTCCCTCACCCAGTCATAACACCAAACTCAAGAATAGAGAGTGCTTCCCTTATACAAATCCAAGGCATGACCATTCCTTCGCTATCAACATGATAACACCTAATATGCATCAATCCCTCATGTCAAAGAATCTACCCTGGATTTATGTATCTAAGGTATTCATAACACCAAGATAACACCACTCATTAGTCTTCCCCAACCACCAAAACTCACTAACTCACTACCATCCCGAGTCACATGCTAACGACCACTAGGATCTCACACAAACCCCTTACACCAGTTCTTACACAATCCTTACCCCATGGGTGCCACTCTTATCCCCACCTCAAAACACACATCATCTAGTGAACCAAACCAAACACTTACTATAGGTTCTCACACACCCATATACCTATCATCATTGAGTACTATCTGCTCTGGGAACCAACTATGGGTATTACACATAACAATGTTTAAGTTCAATCAATCGTACCCACTTTTGGGCCAGACATAGACCCACAAGGGTCATAAGTAATCATAACTCAACATAACATATCATAACTGTTAGTGTCACTACTCAAACTAAAAATGTAGCATGATAGCATCTCGCTATCTAAAACAACCTACAATACAAGGGTCTCACCACCCCGGCTCTCACTCTTGCCCCAACTACCCATACATAGTTTCAACTCACTTATAAAAAAACTATAAGTCATCATAATCATTCAAGGATCATAATTTCTCATTTATATTAACCCAAGAGAAGGAAAAATACTCCTACACTGACCAGTGGCAGCGGCGGAGGCAACGACAGCGGAGGCAGTGGTGATGGAGGCAGCGGCGGCAGAGGCAGCGGCGGTCGCGGTGGAGGAGGAAAACCCAACGGCGGCGAAGGCAGTGATGATCACAGTGGAGGAGCAAAACCCAATGATGGTGGATGCAGCGGCGGAGGAGCAAAACCCAATGGCAGCGGTGGAGGAGGAGGAGGAAGAGGACGCGAAAGAGGAGGAGGACAAGGATATGGAAGAGGAGGAGGATGAGGACGCGGAAGAGGAGGAGGATGAGGAGGAGAGGTCGCAGCGGAGGAGGGGCCTGGTTTAGCTTCCGCTAAAGCTTGATCATGTGCGAGAGAGAAGGGCCTATTAGGGTTATTAAATAGAAACTGTTGGAACCTTTATCAGTGCTCATTGAAAGTGCTGATAAAGGTATGTTTTATCAGCGCTAAAATAAAAGCGCTCATAAAACATAAATTTATCAGTGCTTTTCAGCGCAGATAAAGATATACCTTTATCAGCGCTAAAAAAGCACTGATAAAATACATATTTATCAGCGCTACAATTATAGCACTAATAAATAGGAATTTTATCAGTGCTTTTTTAGCACTGATAAAGGTATCTCTTTATCAGCACTGAAAAAGCACTGATAAATTTATGTTTTATCAGTGCTTTTATTTTAGCACTGATAAATATTATAATTTTATATAAATTAAGAATAAAAACTTTTATCAACACTAAAATAGGAACTGATAAATGTAACCTTTTATCAGTGCTAAAAAAGGCATTGATAAAGGGTATACCTTTATCAGTGCCTATTTTAGCACTGATAAAGGTTAGATTTATCAGTGCTTTTAACTAGCGCTGATAAAGGCATACCCCTTTATCAGCGCTTTCTGTTTAGCGCTGATAAAGGACAACGCTTCCCTTGCCCTGTTTTTTGGTAGTGTAGTATTTTCAGACATCTTGGTCAAGGCCTTGACGATATGTTTCAGATGTAAAAAATTATAATATTATCAATTGATAAACCATGTGATATTTTACTAGTATAATATCCACGACTAAGACTCATTATCATATGATTAGTTATATATCTTTATTTACTCAACTTTCATTCCCGCCATATTACACTCAAGTTATTTTTAAGGGCACATGTTTTTGTTATTCACCATGCCAAATATTTATGTTTATGATAACTTCTGCTGTATTACTTACCCTTACTGAGCATCTAAGATCAAACCTTTCTTATGTTTTATTTTCCCCAATATGCAAAGATGAATCTTATGAATGACTTTTAGGGATAATCTATGATTTATGGATGTTTCTAATGTAATATCTATATTATTTTTCATTTTATGTTGTAATGTAACAATTATGTGTGTATCTAGTTTTCTAATGAAAATAAACTATTCGGTCCTTCGGGATGTGATTCCTTATAATATTACCAATGTAATAAAGTAAGGCACTAGCTCTGGGCTACTGAGGCTAGGGTCCTTATAGTTAGTATTAGAGGAAGTTTAGTAGAAACCTTGGAAACTAGATTTATATAACATAGATTAGTGAACATAACCCTAAGATAGAATTTGAGGATAAGAATAAAAGAACATATGAGAATTTTGGTAAGGTAGAGATTATACAAATATTCCTAGCAATACATCCCTATCTAGATACTATAAGTGGACGTGGTTCTGACACAGATGTACCTAGGGGTAACAACTCTAACAAGGTGTCTCGAGCTTGACTCGGGGTAACCTGGTACACGAAAATGGGCCTTACTGTGCACCTAGTTTGACACTCCTAGGGTATATAGTTAGGGTAAGTCACATTTTCTTAACAAACCATTTTGAAGGATTAAAAAGTAAATATATCACCAAATAAACCATGTTTATGATTATGATATTAGTTATGCATAAAACTTAAATTTATGTTAAGTGTTTTTATAGTTTGAGATTATACATTAAAATTCATAACCTAATCTAGTGTATTCCATTATTTATAAATAGATCCTAATGGAAGGAATGTAAATTGTATGAATGCACATATCCCATGTAGATATTTCCCTCATACACAAGATAATGATGTCAGTGTTGGATCTATGACTGGTGCAGAGCAACTTATAACGATACTGGGATAGCTGACTCAGGTTATGAACAATAACCTTACCCGTATGGAGCATCCTGATCCACAATGTGGAGGAGAAATATTTGAATGCATCATGAAACAAAAACCTCCATTATTCAATGGGATTATAAACCCATTTGTAGTTGAGTGGTGGATGAGTTCCTTAGAGAAGATATTTATCGCTTTGGGAAGTAATGAACGAGAGAAGGTTGTCATGAAAGTTTATCGTCTATCAGGAGATGCAGATCAATGGTGGTCACTAATCTAAAACAAAAAGGGGGATGAAAATT
Source organism: Viscum album (assembly GCA_963277665.1). NCBI lineage: Eukaryota > Viridiplantae > Streptophyta > Magnoliopsida > Santalales > Viscaceae > Viscum > Viscum album. Next base: position 1,874,049,733 of record OY728138.1, read on the forward strand.
TAAAAATATGGAATGGAGGGATTTTAAGGAAATTTTCCTAGAAAAATATTTTCCTCGTGAATAACGAGTGGATATGGAAATGCAATTCTTGAATCTGAGGAAAAAGAAGGATGAGAATGATGCCAAGTATGAAGCCAAATTTACAAGGCTAGAAAGCTATTTCATGGAATACATACATAATCCAATGATCAAGATTGATCGATTATTTGATGGTTTAAAACCATTCCTCCAAAGGGCACTAGTTTCACAAAATTTCTCATCATATAAAGATATAGTCTCATGTGTTATCAAGATAGAGAAATAATTTTATATGTCTTATGACTTTAAGGGAATTAAAGATAAGAAGAGGGTGGTAGAGGAAAGAATGGATAAAGGTAAGAATAAAAAGTGAGTTTTTCAACATGTGATACTTGTGGAATGAAACACCCCAGAGCCTACTTAAAAGGAAAAGGAGTCTGTTATAATTGTGGATAAAAAGGCCACCAAAACCTTGATTTAATGGGAAATAAAGAATATACCAATGTTCAATGCTAAAATTGTAGGGATATAGGACACTATACAATTTATTTTTTGAAGTTTCAAAGAAAATTTCTCTAGAAAAGGCCATAGGAGCAAGGAAGATCTTATGCGATCACAACTTCTAAGGTTAAAGTTCCTAATGATGTGGTGGTAGGTACTTTAATTGTTTCTCAAATATAGACAATGATTTATCTTATTCTGGATTATCACATTCCTTTATATCTTTCCAGTTTTCATTAAAAATTAGATATTTCCAATTAACCTTAACAAGGGAGTTGTTAGTTAAAACCCATTAGGGAAGTCTCATTGCAACAAATATGTGTCAAGTAGTTCCCATTATGGCATATAAACATGATTTATCTACTGATTTTATCATCATACCTATGGTTGAATTTGATATAATCCTCAGTTTGGATTGAATTTCAAAATATGATGAGAAAATCTATTACAAGAAGAAGTAAATTACGATTTATAAGGAAGGTGTAAAATCCCCTATCTTTAAAGAAGAAGCATCACCATCTGATTCTTACCTAGATATACCCCCAGTAGCTCTAATGAATTCAATTATTGGGGATGAAGAAAACATAATATCTATGGGTGAGGAAAGCAATATTCAACTTGAGGATGTACTTATTATGCAAGAGCACATTGATGTATTTCCAGAGTATTTATCTAGACATCCTCTAGAGAAGGAAGTTAAGTTCTTTAATTCCTAGTTCAAGACCTATATCAAAGACTCCTTATAGAATGGCTATAGTGGAATTAGTAGAACTGAAGAAACAACTAGAGGAATTGAGTGATAAAGGATTTATCCTCCCTAGTGTTTCTCCATGGGGATCCCATATTCTATTTTTCAAGAAGAAAGATAGATCCATAAGGCTGTGAATTGACTATAAAGAAATCAATACTATTATAATAAAGAAAAAATATTCTCTGCCTCATATTGATGATTTATTCAATCAACTTCACGGAGCTCAATATTTTTCAAAGATTTACCTTCGATCTGGATATCATCAGTTTCTTATGAGGAAAAAAGATATTCCAAAGACAACATTTCGAACCAGGTATGGACATTACGAGTTTACAGTAATGCCATTTAGACTGACTAATACACCCTATGTCTTCATGGATCTAATGAATAGAGTTTTCAAGTAATATCTTGATGAATTTTTTGTGGTATTTATTAATGATATCTTGGTATAATCCAAAAACTACTAAGACCATGATAATCACTTGCAGATTGTTCTGAAGACTCTTAGAAGAAATGAATTATATGAGAAGTTTAGCAAGTGTGAATTTTGGATTCAATCAGTTTCTTTTCTTAGACATATTATCTAAAACGATGGAATCTAAGTTGATCCTTCAAAGAAAAAGGTGGTTTAGGAATGGCCCACACCAATGAACATAAATGAGGTATGCAGTTTTATTGGTTTAGCAGGTTATTATCAGCATTTTGTTCAGAACTTCACCCGATTAGCTAACCCGTTAACCAAAATTACTCTTAAAGGGGTTAAGTTCATATAGAAAAAATAATGTGAAGAATGTTTTAAAGAATTGAAGAGGATAGTAGTGAATTCCATGATCTTGACTCTACCACCAGAAAATGGTGGATTTGTGATTTATAATGATGCGCCAAAGAAAACACTTGGGTGTGTTCTTATGTAGAATTATAGAGTTATTGCCTATGCATCAAGGAAGTTAAAAATTCATGAATAGAATTATCCAACTCATGATATTGAGTTAGCATCTGTAATATTTTCTCTTAAAATATGGAGTCACTATCTCTATGATGAAAGATGTGAGATATATACAGATCACAAGAGTTCGAAATATATCTTCTCACAGAAATAACTCAACATGAGGAAAAGGTGATGATTCTATCTAATTAAAGATTATTATTGTTCAATACACCACCATCCCAGGAAGAAAAATAAGGTTGAAGATGCATTGATCATGAAGGATCACGGAGTTCTGAAAAAAATGAGAATTGACAAGGACCCTATGTACACAGATCTAGAAAAGATGGATATGAGAATTATCAAGGAAGGTGAAACATCATTACTTTTTAAACTAGTTTAACAAACATATTTATTGGAAATAATTAAAAGTTATCAGTGTGATGATGATAATATTCAAAATAAAATTAATACCATGAATGATGGGAACTTTCCAGACTTCGTGTGTGAGGATGAAATTCAGAAATTTGGGAGGAGGCTATGTGTTACCTCCATACCCAAGCTAAAAGGGAGTTATTATATGATACCCATAGCTCAAATTTATCTATACACCCAGGTAGAACTAAGATTTATATAGATCTAAAGGAACATTTCTAGTGGGATAATATGAAACGTAGAATTACTGATTATGTATCAAGATGTTTAGTCTGTCAACAGGTGAAGGCTGAAAGAAAACATCCTAGAGGTCTCATGAAACTGCTACCTATTCCTACATGGAAATGGGATGACATCACTATGTATTTTGTCACTATATTACCAAAAAATCCAAGAAATAATGATGCAATATGGGTGATTTTTGACCGACTTACCAAATCTTCACATTTCCTCACTATAATAAAGGATTTTCCACTAGATCACCTTGCATGAATTTATATTAATGAAGTTGTAAGACTTCATGGAGCACCTATTTCTATTTTTTCTGATCGTAATCCATTATTTACATCAAAATTCTAAAAAATTATATATAAATCATTGGATACTAAGCTTTTTTTGAGTATTGCTTATCACCCTCAAATAGATAGGTAGTCTGAAAAAACCATTCAAACATTAGAAGACATGTTGAGATCATGATCCCTCGATTTTTAAGGTATGCGGGATCAGTATTTTCCTTTGGTAGAGTTTTCTTACAAAAATATTTTCCATTCTAGTATTCAAATGGTACCATATGAAGCATTGTATGGAAAGAGATGTTGTACACCAACATGCTGGGATGAAGTTGGTGAAATAAAACTTGTAGACCCAAAGCTTATAGAAGAAACAAAAAAAGAAGATAAAGACTATTCAAACCCATATCAAAACATCTCAAATTAGGAAAAAGAGCTATGTCGATAATCGAAGTAAGGATTTGTAATTTCAAGTGGTAAATCACGTTTTCTTGAAAGTATCACCATGGAAGGGTGTTATAAGATTTGTGAAGAAAAGAAAACTCATCCCTAGGTACATTGGTCCCTTTGAAACCCTGAAGAGAATCATAGTTGTGGCTTATCATTTGTAAATGTTGCCTAGCCTTTCTAAGGTACACAATGTGTTCCACATCTCCCTGTTAAGGAATTACATGCCAGACCCAACTCATGTACTCACTTTTGAAGGAATAGAATTGGAACTTTACTTATCTTGTTATGAAGAGCCTATCCGGATTCTGGACATTAAAGAACATGTGTTGAGGAATCAGTTACTTTAGAAAAATCATAAAATTGAGGAGGCGGCATGGGAACCTGGGGATCTTATGATGAATAACTACCCAAATCTTTTTGTGGCGTAACAATATGAAAATTTTGAGGATGAAATTTTTGTAGGAGGGGAGAATGTAATGAACCAAAACTCTATCAATGAAATTTCCCTTATTATGTTTATTTCATATTGTAAATATCATATAAAATCACTTATAGAACACAATAGAAACATCATAAAGGAAGAATGAATGAAATAAGATGTATTTCTAGATGTTAAGGAACCTATACCAATGAAATAGTAACTTGACCTTAGGAATAGTAATATGAACCTTATGAATAGTAAATCAGACTAATGAATAGTAACATCACCCATGAAGGTATAAATAAAATTTAGTCACCTTATAAATTAAAGTATCATGTAACTATATCATAGTATAAGTAAATGAATATTTTAAAAATTGTTAAATTAAGTGTTGGTATTTTTGTAAGCCATAAATATTTAATTACAATTTTATAATTAATAAAATGATTTAAAAGATAATATATTCATATAAAATGTATTCATAAATTAAAATTTTGTTGTCTTATGATTTTAGGATAATTTTATGAGAACTTAGTTTTTGAAAGCATTATAAAATCAGTTATAGATTTAAAATCTATATTTTTGAGTAAATGATGATTTAATTAAAAATGAAATTTCTCCTATTTATAAAATTATTTTCATAAAATGGAGTTCATTTTTTAATTCTACAAGTCGAAAAATTATTAGGGTGAATTTTTGGGATTATTTTAAAATACTTGAATTTTTGGTGAATAGTAAAATATGATAATTTACAATAAATGATAAATACATGATTTATTGACTCATTAGTGATGTTTGGATGATGTAAGCACCCTTGGTTCAAACTCACATACACTTATTACTGTATTTAGTCATAATAATCAACACTATTGGTTATCTTGAGCAAAAACAATAAAATAATGAAGAAAATAATGAGCAATCATTCCTCTCCTCCACTATAAATACCACCCTCGCCCCTCTTCTCCTCACAAGTATAAGCTTTGAAGATTATAAAAATTCTGACCAAATACTCTTCACTAGTCTATCCTCTACATTCAGGATCTCTTGGTCTTACCAAAAGACCAAAACCCCTTTTTCTAAGGAGGTTCTCAAGGTGGATAATTCAAGCGGTAAACCCTCTTCCTTTTTCTTTTAATTTCATTTCAATTTATTTTCTTTTCTTATCCTCTTCTCACCTTATCTATCCAAATGATAATAATATATCTAGTATAATATATACACTATAATGATATCATGTTAATGTAATATCATTACTCAAACTCCTTTCTCTCTCTCTTTTATTTTAAAAATGAAATCATCGTCACTACTAGAAATTTCAGCTTTACCAACGGTTTAAAACCGTTGGTAAAGACTGGACAACCATTGGTATAAACTATACCAACGGTTGTCCAAACCATTGGTATAAACTATACCAATGGTTTTCCAAACCATTGGGTCTTGATCCATAGGGATAGACATATACCAATGGTTCTATGAGAACCGTTGGGATATGTCTGAAAAAATTAGTATATACCAACGGTTTCAGTAAAACGTTGGTATAAAGGTTTGCCAATGGTTTTAAACCGTGCGTAATAGCATGAAGGATCTCTATACCAACGGTTGTGTAAACAATTGGTATAGACTTTTACCAATGGTTTACCAAAAACCATTGGTAAATCTCAATTAAAATTATATATGCTAATGATTTTCAAAAAACTGCTGGTATAAGTTCTGGTTTTACACATATGCCAACGGTTGTGAACTATTGGCATATCTTTTTTATACCTGCAGCAGCAAGACGGATTGGTGGCCTCCCCCTATGCTATGCAGCTGCATCAATTCCACAAATCCTAAAAAATTCATACATAACAGAATATGTGCATAATATACAACAAGTAACACAAAATACCATTAACAAGTATACCTACATAATACATACATAATTCTGTATGAATTCATACATAATTCTGTATGAATTCAATTCATCCAACACATAATTCAAACACAAATCTGAATACCTCCAATTCTATATTTAATTACCCTCTACAAACATACCGAATTAACACATAATTCATAAGTTAATTACAAAAAGTAGACACATACAACAAGTATACCCATACACCATTAACACATGATTTATAAGTTAATTAAATACATAAAGAATTCAATTAAGAATTCAGGGGGTTGGGGGGCTGTTCAGGGGTTTGGGGTGGCTGTCCAAGTGGGGTGGGGGTGTCTGGGGGGATGGGGGTGTTCGGGGGGGGGGGGGGATGGGGGGACTATCCAGGGGGGTGGGGGTGGGGGGGGGGGCGTGTCCAGGGGGGTGGGTGGGGGGGGGGGGGCTGTCAAGGGTGGTGGTGGGGGGGGGGGCTGTCCATGGGGGTGTCTGGTGGGGGGGGGGGGGGTCTGTTCATGGGGGTGGGGTGGTGTCTAGGGGGTTGGGGGGGGGGGGGGCTTTCCAGGGGTGGGGTGGGGGTGTCCAGGGGGTGGGGTGGTGTCCGGGGGGGGGGGGGTCCAGGGTTGGGGGTTGTCCAAGTGGGGTGGGGTGGTGTCCAGGAGGGGTGGGGGTGGTCTAGGGGTTGGTGGGCTGTCGAAGGGGGGTGGGGTGGTTTCCACGGGGGTGGGGGGATATCCAAGGTGTGGGGCTGTCCAGGGGGTGGGCGAGGCTGTCCAGGGGGTACGGGGTGGGCGGGCTATCCACTGGGGTGGGCAGGCCATCCACAGAGGTGGTCGGGCTATCCAGGGGTAGGGGGTGTCTAGGGGGTGGGTGGGCTGTCTAGGGGGGTGGAGGGGCAGTCTAGGGGGTTGAGGGTGTCCAGGGGGTGGGCGGGGCTGTCCACGGGGGTGGGGGGTGGGGGTGGGGTCTGTCCAGGGGGTATGGGGTGTCCGCGGGGGTGGGCAGGGCTGTTCAGGGGGGTATGGGGTGTCCAGGGGGGTGGGCGGGCTGTCCACGGGGGGTAGGGGTGTCTAGGGGGTGGGCGGGCTGTCCATAGGGGTGGGGGGGCTATCCACAGGGGGAGGGGCTGTCCAGGGGGGTGGGTCGGGCTGTCCAGGGGGTATGGGGTGTTCAAGGGGTATGGGGTGTTCAGGGGGGTGGGTGGGGCTGTCCAGGGGGGTAAGGGGTGTCCAGGGGGTGGGGGTTGTCCATAGGGGGAGGGGCTGTCCAGGGGGTGGGCGGACTGTCCATGTGGGTGGAGGGGTTGTCCAGGGGGGTACGGGGTGTCTAGGGGGGATGTGTGTGGGGGGGGGGGGGCTATCCATGGTGGTGGGGTGGGGGGGTGTCCATGGGGGTTTCTAGGGGTGGGGGTGGGGGGGTGTCCAGGGTGGTGGTGGTGGTGGGGGGGGGTGTCAAGGGTGGTGGTGGTGGGGGGGGGGGTGTCCATGGGGGTGTCCAGGAGGGTGGTGTGGTGTCTGGGGGTGGGGTGGTGTCCATGGGTGTGTCCAGGGGGGGTGTTCGGGGGGGGGGGGGGGTGTCTGGGGGTGTGGGGTGGTGTACGAGGTGGGGTGGTGTCCAGGGGGTTGGGGGGGGGGGCTTTCCAGGGGGTGAGGGTGTCCAGGGGGGTGTCCAGGGGGGTGAGCGGGCTATCCACGGGGGTGGCCGAGCTGTCCAGGGGGTAGGGGATATCCAGGGGGTGGGCGAGCTATCCTTAGGGGTGAGCGGGCTTTCCACGGGGGTGGGCGAAGCTGTCTAGGGGGTACGGGGTGGGCAGGCTGTCCATGGGGGTGGGCGGGCTGTCCACAGGGGGTGGCCGAGCTGTCTAGGGGGTAGGGGGTGTCTGGGGGGGGGGGGGGGGCTATCCAGGTGGGGTGGGTGGGCTGGCCATGGGGGGTAGGGGTGTCCAGGGGGGTGGGGGGTGTCCACATGGGGAGGGTCTGTCCAAGGGGGTTGGCGGGCTATCCACGAGGGTGGGAGGGACTGTCTAGAGGGTACGAGGTGTCCAGGGGGTGGGGGGGGGGGTCTATCCACAGGGGGAGGGGGTGTCCAGGGGGGTGGGCAGGCTGTCCACGGGGTTGGACGAGCTGTCAAGGGGGTAGGGGGTGTCCAGGGGGGTGGGCAGGCTGTCCACAGGGGTGGGCGGGGCTGTCGAGGGGGGTACGAGGTGTCCAGGGGGGTGGGGGGCTGTCCACAGGGGGAGGAGCTGTCTAGGGGGGTGGGCGGGCTGTCCACGGGGGTGGGGGGATGTCCAGGGGGTAGAGTACCACTATATCCTTCCAAGTCATTCCATCATAATGGTACCAAATTTTACATTAATAGAAATAGGTATTTCCAAGAAAATTAATAATTTATCTATCTTTTTCAACTAATACAAAGTGTGATGAATATTATTTTTCCTTAGAACACTAGTGGTTTTTCGAGAAGAAATTCTTGACCTTGATCTCTCGATTCATCATTTTTTGGTTCCACTACAAGAGAAAGAACATGAATGGGTTCATGTTCATTTCCCAAATCTTAGATAGCACACATAACTATCTCAACCACACTTCTATCCACATAGAGACTCTCTTATTGTGGTTAACCAATAACTTCGTCATATTGTCTATTAAAATTTCATCTAAGAGGCATGATTCTACTCAATATCAATAAGTCACACTAAATGAATCAGTAAGGATACATAGATCAATAACTCAAATAAGAGATATATGAATATGAATTTCATGAAAACATAATTAACTATTTTCAATAGAATCAGTTAAAAACATTCCCCAATGATACTTTTTCTAAATTCCCAAGGTGACTTACAACTTGTGAAAATGAGTTATGGCCAAATAAATCACTCATAACAACCTCCCATGTTCCTAAAATCCTATGTCATGTCTACCAGGAAAACATAGAATGGATAACGACATCAAGGAGAGACGCATATCCTCATCTATGATAATAATCTACCATGAACCAGTTCAGATTTCAAGGTACACTGCTACACGAGTTATCTCTAACATTGCCTGATGGGAATTCCTGAACCCCACAGATTGGTGACCAGAACCATAAATAATACAATAATAATGATGAATTTTTTCCTACAAAATAGAGAAAGACAAATAATAAAAGCCTATATGTCAAAACTCTTCACGTAGAAGGTACATGAAACATATGGGTAAAGAAATGCCCATAACAACACATCATTAAGTGACACAACATCTAATATGATTAAAGCTTATACATATCCCATGTAACAATTTGATCACATATCCAGTGGAAACCTCCATCAATTTAGGCCCTATAGACAAGGAACATCCACCACCTATATGTGTTGTATTCCCATTAACATATTTTCATGAGATGGTATTTACATATTTTCATGGGATGGTATTTACATATTTTAAAAGCAAATTCTTTCAAGGTTAAAAAAATAATTTCATTATATCAAATGGGAAAAAATATTATGGAACCACCGATGTTTTATCAATGTTCAAATCAACACCCACAACTGGACAACCCATGAACAGAGGGTGGGGGGCTGTCCAGGGGGGTGGGCGGGCTGTCCATGGGGGTGGTGGGGCTGTCCAGGGGGTACGGGTTGTCCAGGAGGTGGGGGGTGTCCAGGGGGTGGGGGGGATGTCTAGTGGAGGGGTGAATCAGTCACAAAAAATTATCAAGTCAAGTTTTATTATTTATAGATAAAAAAATAAAGATAACGTGACCTACCTAATCACACATATATTTAATCACAACAAATCAATAAACATCAATGGTCAGTAATATCAGTAAAAAATGTAACAGATCAATCTGTCCCTCATCACCATCACTATCATCATGATCATCATCACCCTCACCCTCGTCCTCATCATCATCCCCGCCCTCCTCCTCGCCCTCGTACTCAACCTTGACCTCCTCATCACCCTCCTCCTCCACCTCGGCCTCCTCCTCAGCCTCCTCCTCGGCCTCGACCTCCTCCTCACCCTCCTCCTCCTCCTCCTCCGCCTTAGCCTCCTCCTTGCCATTATCTCAACCACCACTAGAACTTCCTCCTGGTGCACCATATATAGAACGCATCGATGACATATATTCATCAAAAGCAGTGCTGGCCTCTGGGGGAAGTGTTGGACGTAAAAATTCCATCAGTTTCATAAATGCATTGTTTGCCCTAACAGACTGTTCTGCCATCTCTATGGCCCTTTTTTCAGCCTGTTCTTCCTATGCCTTAACCTACTACAACTCGATGGCACTACAACTCATACCCAAGGAGGGACAGTACCTCGTCGGAACTATACTCTTCCTAGGTCGACAGCGTACTCTACCAGGGTGCTCATCTCCCAACACCTGATGTAAGTGATCATTTGGACCAAAATTGTCAGGTTCCTGGGAATCAAGGGCCTCTAAAGAAGCCTATTACAAATATAAATAGATTATTAAGTTACAAAATAGAGATTAAAATTTTAAATCTACAAATTAAAACTTACGATCTGTAGTTAAGTTGGTTAATTAACCACACTTCCATCTTTCTTCTTTCTACTCAAGAAAAACAGTTTTGCTTGAGGCACGCATCCTTCTATATTCAATTTATACCTCTACAATGAAATTGAATGTAGGAAACCATAATTAAAAATAGGATACCGAAAAAACAGTAATTGTATAACTAAAATTATATAACAACTTTAGCAATCGAATAAATTATGGAGGAAGCAATAGAAATTGCAAGTTGTAAAGAAAGATTATAAACTGTCATACCTGCTGCCTCTCATGAACCGGAATCGTAGTATGTCCCAATGTGTGGATGTATTTCTTGGCATCAATGTTTTTTTTATTTCCTTTAGATGAATCCTAAATAAAATTCAATAATTATTATTAACAAAAAACATGAAAAATTTCATTTAAATGCCTCTAATTTGATTAATACCATAAATTGGCTAGTCTTCCAATGAGTAATCATCTGTCGGTACTGTTCTAACGGACAATCATCCACAACAGGGACTGCCTCTAACTCTGTGTCCACTCTAACACACCAGCCAATGTACAACTCATGCTTATAATCTCTCCAAAACTCACCTAAATCCTTTAGATGTGCTGGCCGTGCACCCTCACCATCGAGGAAATTAAACCACAGATGATTAATTCATATAAATACAAAAATTAATATATTTCATTAAATATAACATATTTTTTTACCCATATCTCTACCCAGGCTTTATCCTTGACTTCATTTGGTAGCTGTCTCCCTGAGAGCGGGCTGACAGGAATGATGTCGGAGTATTTGGAAAGGGTCACAAAAAAACTCGGACATTGCTGCCCAAATTTTTCAATAATTTGACTATCTTCATTGTAGTCCACCATCAATTGCATGCGGCGGTTACACACTGCATGCATGCGTGTACGCCCCTGCCCCGCCTCCTATCAGTAGATGTATCTATTATGAAAGAAAAACAAATATTTTATCAATACATGTTATAATGAAAATAAATAAAGGTGTAAAAATTTGTTAGGGTTATATAAGTATACCTGTGGTAGTCTGATCAATGGGTGTCACTGGATCCATAGAAACTGAAGGAACACCAATGTACAGATGAAGTGGGTCCCAATGTATGCTCCACATGGACAGACTCTGGCGGAGAAGGAGTCGAAGAAGATGGAATATAAAATCCCAGAGAGAAGGAATTAGAAGTAAAATAAGATGTCAGGGATGGCTAGCCAAATGCTGGATGGGGAGTGGGAATCATCATCATATATGGTACAGATGGGTGAGGAGAATCATATGTAAAGGGTGGTGAAAACATGGGAGGCCTAAATATCATGTGTGTCCCTAACGGCACACCGAGATCAGAATGTGGGATGGATGGTATGTCAGTGGGAGGGGCATGGTCTAATCGGGTACACCGACCAGATCGTCTAGCTCCCGTACCACCCCCCCTCGTACGAACACCCCGAGTACTGGGACCACTACTAGGCTTCTCATCAAATAACTATCTCCTAATAGATGGATCCTGAAAAAATGTTTAAAAAAAATTAATCACATGACATTATATATTATTTAAATAAATATATTTGAAATAAAATACTCACTACAGGCACTAGTGGTGGAATTCCTAGCTCAGTCATGCGATGATTGTTGTCTATAATCTGTTTTCATTGCCTCCCCTCAATTGGTTTCATTTCCTGAATTTGAAAATAAATATGGAAGTAAATAGAAAAAGATAACTAATGTGTAACCCAAAAAACAAAATAAATGAGAGAGAATAGGGGGATTCATGGATAATTTAACTAACCATTGTTTTAGGTGAGCTTGAAAAAATATATAATGAAGTTAATAAATCATAAAAGATGTAATAAATAAATTTAATTTTTATTAGGATGGTTATTTACTAAGTGTCATCAGTCTATTAAAATCATGGAACATTGATTCTACCAGATTCATAAGTGATAAAGCAGCTGTCAAAATTAAGGAAAATTTTAATTTCTTTGGATCAGGTAGATGATGTAGGTTTCAATAAATGTTTTGTAGAAGAATAAAAACCATCATGTTCATTACCTGGTAAAATGTTAAAGAGAGGTCTTAGAGTCATACAAATTTTATACAAATCACTGTTGAAGCATTGAAATGTTCACCAAGTTAGAAATGCTGGTTTCGTAGGTTTAAATACAATTCAATTCCAAATTAGAAAATGCAATTCAAATAAAAATTCCAACCAATAAACATTGAAAATTCACATAATGGTCAATTCAGATACAACATATTTGTAATCAATATTAAATCAATTTGAATAGTACCAACCTTAATAGCCCAAGTTGAGGTAAACCAAAAGAATTAAAAATATGAATGGATGATTTTATATATTTCCCACCACAAATTTAGGTTCACAGTCAACTCTGACAATTGAGCTATTGGAGTCATAAAAAGTAATAAATGGATCGTTTCCAATGGCAGTAGGGATGGTGTCAATTCCATCATCACCATCATCAAAAATATGTCTTGGAATAACTTCAATAATGACACCAAATTCAGGTCAAAGATGGTATTTGACATAAAAAATTTGTTTTGCCATTGATGCCAATATACATGGTTCATCAGTAAAAAGAGTGCGAGTCATATCAATTACTCAAAATCCACAATCATCAATAAATGTTCCCTACCTTGTCATCGAATCAAACCACTTACATTTCATCAGTGTGACTCGTCCATGAGAATAATAATCCAATATTATTATTTTTTCAATGACTCTGTAATAACCTATATTTTCAAATCACGGTCTACTATCTGATGCACTAGCATAACAGTCTGTTGTGGTAGTAAACATAACACCATCATGTTGTGTTCTCATGTTCTTTTCTCATTTAGTGATAATAAATCTGTACTCATTAATAACAATTGATTTACAGTCACGAACCATGGTATTAGGACCAAAATCCAAAGCTCTTATTTCCTTAGAGACAGAGTCAGCAGGAAAACTCAATACCTGAAATATAAATCAATATTAAACTTAATTAATTATTTTTTAAATTATTTTAAATAGTAATATTATTACCTTCAATTTTAACCAAGCATAAAACTATTTTCTATGCAAAGTCTCCCTCATTCTCAAAGATAAAGAATGATGATTTATATTTATCATCACTTTATGTTCCCTATAGATAAAAATAGAAATAGTTTAACACATATATATATATGTATATAATATATATAAATATACAATTTACTTACAAGATGTAGTCATCGAACAAATCACAGTTGAACAAAACTGTGTGATGTGCCATCTCCCACTCTTCAAGGCTTAATTACATAAATGTGTATGATCCAGGAATTCCTCATGTTTGAGGAAGTGATGGAAAACTAGGTTCAATTTTCTCATACTTTTCTTCTTCGTTTCTCATTGGTCTGTTCATTCTTGTAGTAAGATCAGACAAATACATAGAGCAAAAATCCATACATTCTTGAGCCAAGTAACCGTTCACGATAGAACCTTTGGTATGATTCCTGTTACGAACATAAGACTTTAATGTGTACATATTTATTTTATTTGGATACATCCAATGAAAAGAAATAGGTCATTTGAGAAGTATTTCAGTTGGAATATAGACAGTCAGATGCAATATGCATGTGAAAAATGATGGAGGAAATATTTTCTCTAACTCACACAAAATCAATGGGGCATCTGCCAACATTTTTTGCAAGAAATACTTGAACAAATTATTATCACAAAGATCTCTAAAAAAATGGAACAACCGAATAACAACCACCCTTACATTATTGGAAAAAAGATGATGAATTGCTATTGGAATCAAATCATGTAGAAGGATGTGATAATCACGAGTCTTCAAAGATTTTAGCTTCAACTCTCTTCTGTTGAACCATTTGGATATGTTGCTTGAATATCCATCAGGAACTTTAATAATCTCTAGTACTTCCAGAAATTGCTTTTTTTTCTGTAGGTTTCATCACATAAAAAGCACATAGAAGTTTCCATTTATTTTCATTGATATGCACATGATGAAATTCTGGTCTGATGCCCCAATACATCAAGTCACGTCGAGACTGTAAACCATCTTTTGTCTTTCCATTAACATTTAGAAGAATAAAAAGCAACATTTCACACATATTTTTTTCAATGTGCATTACGTCCAAGCAACGATGTAACAAATTGGTTGATCAATAAGGAAAATCAAAGAAGATACTTCTCTTCTTCCAATTATAACAGGTTTTAGTGGAAACATTCTTTCTCTTTCCAGATTTCATTTGACCCTTCCCGAATGAAAAACTGAAATCTTTCAATTCATTAAGCACATCAGTTCCAAACATACGCTGAGGTGGATCATCGGTCTCCATGGTATTGTCAAATCTTCGACGATTATTTCTATATGGATGGTCCATTGGAAAGAATCATCGATGTCCCATAAAAATATAACTACAATGATATTTTAGTCTTCTAGACCGTGTATTCTTCATACAAACATGCCATTATAGTTTTCCCTTCGTGCTCCATCCAGACATCATTGCATAAGTAGGAAAATCATTTATTGTCCACATAAGCGCAGCATGCATCTAAAATATGTCTTTCGAGCATGCATCGTATGTGCGCACTCCCACATCCAAAAGAAGTTTCAATTATTTTATTAAAGGTTTCATGTATACGTCTATATCATTGCCAAGATTAGAAGGGCCAGATATGAGTATAATCATGAAAGTGAAAGGTTTTTTCATACACAACCATGGGAGAAGATTATAAATGTGTATAAAAATTGGTCATGTGTTGTGTGACGTAAGAATCTGCCCAAATGAATTAAAAACGTTACATGAAAGACCCAACCTCACATTACACACGTCAACTGCAAAATCAGGATATCGAGCATCAAATCTCTGCCATGCAAATCCATCTGCAGGGTGAACCAACTCATCATTAGTCTTCTTTCTCTTGGTATCATTCCATCACATTTTTATTGATATTTAATCAGACATAAAAAGATTATGGAGTATGGGGATCAATGAAAAGTGCCACATTACTTTCTGTGGCACACGTGATGGTGTTCCATCAGCTTTTGGCTTCCAGTGGGATGTGCCACATTTTATACAATCATTCCGTTCATCATTTTCCTCCCAGAATAAACTGCAATCTTTCGGGCAAGCATGATTTTTTTTTCTTGAAAATCCCAGTTGCTCAACTAACTTCCATACCATATAGTGGTTTGAGGGAATATCTGAATCATCTGGAAGTAAGACCTTAAATAAGGTAAGAATGTAATCGATAGAAGTATTAGAAATCCCATACATAGTTTTCCCATGAAACAATCAGATTAAAAATTACAGCCTTTTTCATTTTACCTCATTGTCGATATACTAGAGTCATGGAACCATCATTCAATTTTTTTCATCCTGAAAACATCATCATTTTCATTAGACTCATCATGTGTGCTCATAGAAATATTCTTGGGTAGTAATCCTTTCTTTTTCATGATGATGAATAAACAGAAACCTGTCATATAACAAATTCTCCAATCCAATCCTCTCATTTGGATCATTAGCAATTTGAGATTTCATTTACTCCCCATTGTGATACCACACATAGTAGTTTGATTGAAAACCATATTTGGTTATGTGGTAGATGACTTCTTCACGACTCAACCATGGTCTTCCAATACACTTGTAATAGGGGCAGTGTATGTGACCACTATCTAAAGCATTGTGAAATGAAAAATCTAAAAATATCTCCAAGTTGTTTTGAAAATCACTTGAGATCTGATCGGTTTCATACATCCAAATTCTATCCATTTTGTAAAAAAAATTGTTATAAGTCATTTTGTCAAAAGCAATTCAATAATATTTAAGTTTCATAAAAAATATATTTAAGTAAACGAGAATTGTTCACTTTATATGAAACCATAATTGACACATTACTCTATATGAGAATCATAATATAAAAGATAACAAAATACTATATTTATAAAAAAAATATTTGAAGAACTATACATGAGTGTACAAGATCATGTACACCTGTGGAGGAGAATTATTCAAGAGTTGAAAAAAATTTAGATCGAAGAAATTTTATATTTTAGTAGATTATTTGAGTGATCACATACATTGCCTAAGGGGGTGGGGGTGTCCAGGGGGTGTGGGGTGTCCAGGGGGTGGTGGGGCTGTCCAGGGAGGTAAGAGGTGTCTAGGGGGTGGGGGGGATATCTAGGGGGTCGGGGTGTCTAGGTGGGCAGGCTATCCACGGGGGTGGGGGGCTGTCCAGGGGGTACGGGGTGTCCAGGGGGGTGGACGGGCTGTCCATGGGGGTGGTAAGGTTGTCCAGGGGGTCGGGGGTGTCTAGGGGGGTGGGGGATTTCTAGGGGTGGGGGGGGGGGGGGCTATCCAGGGGGTACGAGGTGTCTAGGGGGTGAGCAGGGTGTCCAGGGGGTGGGCGGGGATGTCCAGGGGTACGGGGTGTCCGAGGGGGGGGGGGTGTCCATGGGGGTGGGTGAGCTGTCCACATGGAGTGGTCGGGCTGTCCATGGGGGTAGCAGAGCTGTACAGTGGGTTCAGGGTTGTCAAGGGGGGGTGGGGGGGTGGGGTGGGGGTTTTCTAAGGGTGGGGGGAATCCGGGGGGATGGGGGGTGTCCGGGGGTGGTTGGGCTATCCAGGGGGTACGGTGTGTCCAGGGGGGTGGGCGGGTTGTCCACGGGGGTGGCAGGTCTATCCACGGGGGTACGAGGTGTCTAGGGGGACGAGTGGGCTCTCCACGGGGGTGATGTGGTTGTCTAGGGGGTACAAGGTGTCTAGGGGTGGGAGGGCTATCCATGGAGGTGGGTGGGCTGTCTAGGGGGAAGGGTGTGTCCATGGGGGGTGGGCGGCCTGTCCACAGGGGTATCGGGGCTATCCAGAAGGGTAGGGGTGTCCATGAGGGTGGGCGGGCAGTCCACGGGGGTGGGGCATGGGGGTGGGGGCTATCTAGGGGGGTACGGTGCATCCAGGGGGTGGGCGAGATGTCCACGGGGGTGGCGGGGCTATCCAGGGGTGTACGGGGTGTCCAGGGGGGTGGGAAAGCTATCCACGGGGGTGGTGGGGCTATCCAGGGGGTAGGGGTGTCCAGGAGGTGGGGGGGGGGGGGCTATCCACGGGGGGGGGGGGGGGTATCCATGGGGGGGCGGTCTAGTGGGTGTGGTGTGTTCAGGAGGGTGGGCGGGCTATCCACAAGGGTGGTAGGGCTGTATAGGGGGTTCGGGGTGTCCAGGGGGGTGGGAGCACTGTCCACGGGGGTGGTTGGGATATCCAGGGGGTATGAGGTGTCCAGAGGGGTGGGCGGGTTGTCCACGGGGGTGGCGGGGCTGTCCAAGGGGGTACGAGGTGTCCAAGGGGGTGGGCGAGCTATCCACGGGGTGGAGGGGGCTTTCCAGGGGGTACAAGGTGTCCAAGGGGGTGGGCGCACTGTCCACGAGGGTGGCAGGGATGTTCAGGGGGGTACAGGGTGTCCAGGTGGGTGGGAAAGCTATCCATGGGGGTGGCGGGGCTATCCAGGGGTAGAGGGTGTCTAGGGGGTGGGGGCTATCCACGGGGGGAGGGGGTGTCCAGGTGGGTAGGGGGTGTCCATGGGGTGGGCGGGCTATCCACAGGGGTGTTTGGGCTGTCCAGGGGGTAGGGGTGTCCAGGGGGGTGGGCGGGCTATCCACGGGGGTGGGGGGTGGGGGGGGGGGGCTGTCCAGGGGTGTAGGGGGTGTCCAGGGGGTGGGCGGCCTATCCTCGGGGGTCACAAGGCTATCCTGGGGGTAGGGGGTGTTCAGGGGGGTGAGCGGGCTATCCACGGGGGTGGAAGGGATGTCAAGGGGTGTAGGGTGTGCCCATGGGTGTGGGCGGGCTATCCACGGGGGTAGGGTGGCTGTTCAGGGGGGTAGGGGGTGTCCAGGGGGTGGGCGGGCTATCCTCGGGGGTCACAAGGCTATCTTGGGGGTAGGGGGTGTCTAGGGGGTGGGCGGGCTATCCACAGGGGTGGCGGGGTTGTCTAGGGGGGTAGGGGGTGTCCCAGGGGGTGGGTGGGGTGTCGAGGGGGTGGGGTGTCTAGGGAGTGGGCGAGCTGTCCATAGATAATTTAACTAACCATTGTTTTAGGTGAGCTTGAACAAATATATAATGAAGTCAATAAATCATACAAGATGTAATAAAAAAATTTAATTTTTAGTAGGATTGTTTTTTACTAAGTGTCATTAGTCTATTAAAATCATGATACATTGATTCTGCGACTTTATTTCACTCAACAACCAAGAGAGAGAGCATCCTGAATTATGCCTCTAGAAAATTCAGCAAGGTATATATGGGCATCAAGAGCGAGAGCCCACTCACATTTCAGAGAGCCCATGATATTTTGAGTTACATTTTGAGTATGTGACTATGGTTTTTAGTTTTTTATTATGGAAATTGCTGCATGAGGTTAATGTGTGATAAGTGAATTAACAAAGTGTGTTTAATATATGGGCATTCAGAGTGATGCAGGACTTATACAAGCATTGAGTTTGATGTGGTATTTTAATGGCATCATGTATGGTGTGATTGTGAAATGAGAATATGATGGTATGTGGTAAATGATGGTGTATTATGCTTCTAATATGGGTGTTATGGGATGATGGTTGTTATGGAACCACTAGGATATTGATACCTTCGGTCGGGAAGTGATGAGGTAGGTAATTCCTATGGGGGGAGTTCCCACAGAAGGGATTGATTAATTATATTGAGTATTTGGGGTATTCTAGGCATGTGGGAATGATACATCTACATTCAATGTCATATTAAATTTTGGTACAATGAAGATCGGGCAGTTGATATGGAGAAGAGTTTTGGTCGGTGTATAGCCAAAATAACATAAGGATGAGCTATTATATATTTGGGATATGGCAAGGAACATGTATTTTTTATGGATTTAAATGATTTTAGGGTTGGGAGTGTACAACCCCCAATCCCACTCCACCCCCCACAACCCCCACCTCCCACTACATACCCCCCTTGTAACACCCCAAGCTTCCATAATATGCTTCTCTTTGAATAATACAGTAGCGTGTGTTGTATGCAACTTCGAGTTCTAACACACACCACAACCAATCAAACTAGCCGTTATGAATAGTAATACCCACTTTTTAAAATTTATACCTTTTATCTTTCAAAATTGAATTAATTTTTGGATTTTGAATATCTAAATTAGCTTAGGGTGAATTTTTGGTACTTTTCTGATAACTTTCATATTTTGATGAATAATGAAAATTACTAAATTTTAATTAAAAACATCTTTTTTAATCGAAATAATTAATAGTGATAAATTATGAATTTTAGTGGTTTTAAAGTATAATTAGATTATATTTTTACCATTTAATCCAATTTTTTCTATTATACATAATTTCTCATTTAAACTAGACATAATAAAATGTCAATCTTTTGATAGTTATTATTTCTTAAAAACACGCTTTTTTGTTTTGACAACGGGAATTAATTTTAAATTAATTTCTACCACTTCTGTATTTTGAATTTAGAAAAATGCATTCCATATTTATAATCAGGAGGTACAAATTGTGTAAATTGTAAATAGGTAATTTTTATTTTTATACATTTTGAATAATTACTTCGGTAAATATTTTATTTACCATGGTTAAAGGGTAAATCCGGTAAATAAGGGTAAAAAAATAATATTATAATAATATTAAATTACACTAAAACATGTCCTAAACCAATTGGATGATACATGTCCGACCATGGTCATATTTGGGTCGATTTTGGGACCCCATGGAGGCACTTGTAAGTGATAATGACACTTTATATTAATTAAGTTAAAGTAAATACAAAAATGACATCAGCATATATATTTTAGAAAATAATTTTTACATAGGGTTATATATGTTATATTTTTTACTATAAATATTCATTAGAAAGATAAAAATATTTCCTACATAATTATATTTTATTTATAATTTTTAGACATTTAATAATTAAATTTATTTATGACACAATAATGATGCAGTATTTTCCTTATTAATGAAAGAATCAAATAATTGGTATTATAAATGTTAAAATAAATATAATTTTAAAATTTTGATGACATAAAAAAAATTTTTAGGTTAATATGACATGTTAGTATTACTTAAATGAATTTATTTTGAATTAATAAAGTTTTTAGGACTTTAAAAAAATCAATTATTAAATAGTGTCAAAATTGACATAAAAGAGTTTTTAAAACAAATATTATATTATTAATTGATATTCTATTCCTAAAAATCTAAGGTTCATCAAAAGGACTTATATAATTATAGATGTATCATTAATTAACCACTTGGGGTTCTCTTGTAAGTATATAGTAAGTTTATTAACTATATAATATAAAAATACAAAGAGACATGGTAAATGTCAAACTATTTAACTAAGAGTTAAATCTAAAAGTTAAGGTTAATATAGTGACCCAAACCTATATAAAACCTATTGGTTGAGTGTTTTTCGACCCATCCCCACCTTATACTTTAAATAATCCATTTTTAAGCCATTAAAAATCGAAAATTATTTTATTATAAAATAATATTTCTAGCTTTTCCTAAGGTGCCCCTCACCCCTCTTATAAAAGGGCACTCCCCCTTATCTCTAATTCACACCTTCAAAGCCATTTGGCTCGTCCAAAACCTGACCAAATATCCTATAAACTTCCCTAAATTCATCTTAAAGGCCTTCCTTTAGTCAGAAAGTCAACTTAGGGAGCCATTTTGATCAAATCAAAAGGAAGAACCCGAAGAAGAGGTAATAATTTCACTACCCTCTTTCAAGTTCTTTTCTTCTTCCACTTCTTATTTCTTTGTTATTTATATTATAAAATAATAACTCCAGTATATTATATATACTGTGATGTTATTATAAATATGGTATATCCATATTCATTATTCTATCCATCCTTTGAATGACATGTCACCATACGTGCGTACGTACGGATTACCGTCTCCACGTCGTGGTGTAATTGTTATTCAATACATTATTATTTGGATGGGTATAATAATGACGTGTAATTCATATAAATAATAAATATAATATGATAATTATTCTGTATATATTATATACCATCCAATTATATATTATTTTAATATCAAAAGAATGATATTGTCGCTCGTGCGTACGTACGGATTACCGTCTCCACGAACGCGATGAGATTCATTCCCCACCGTATCCATTCAAGAATAATTTTAATTATATGATTAAAAATAATGTTTAAATACTTGATATAATTATGGATATAAATAATATACATTCCATCCATAATAAATATTACTCAAATAATAATTAATATAAAGGAAAACGAATTCGTTAACACCCGAAACGATGATAATACTAAGATATTATTAACAAAGAAATGTTAAAAGATAATATATGATATCATATTAATGTATATGATTCTTTTATAATTTAATAAAAATTATTTCACCATTATACAGGAGGTTAAACTACCCTCGACCAAGGAAAAGTACAAGGTAAGGGTTAATTTTACAATCTCTTTATTATCCGAGGTTGTTTTTACGTAAGTATCTACTGGGACCTCTTTATCATCCACATCCATGTTTCTTAAAAATGTATTTCAAAACATTATTACTATTTTATAGACTATGGGTTAAAGTCATTTATACCCTTGTTTGAATTTTTATAAGATTTTTATAAAGGAATATTTCCGTCGTTTTCCAAACAAGGTCCTTTTTAACCTTTTCGACGGAATTAAGGTAAGAATGTCTTTTTTAACTTATACAGCGAGTGCGACTATTTTACACTATTATAAAATTTTCAAAGCTTCACTTACAAGCTTATAAAAATATTTTCAAATTAAATTTCTTCTTTTTTTAATTACGTGACTTTTAAATGATTTCAAAAAAAGAGATATTTCTCTCAAATAGTTTTGATTTCATCTATGTCAATATCCTTTGATGGATTTTAAGCTTATTTGATGTTGATTTATTATGTTACAAAACTTAAATATTTTATTGAAGGTTTTGTGATATGTTTGAACATGGATGTGTTATTTTTATACTATTCATGGTTTATGGAGAAAGTATTGACATTTCGTATGCTATTTTTAATACGAATGCTTATGTTAGGTTTAAACCTGTTCATATGAGGAATGCATTGAACTTAGTAAGTGACGGGTGGAGCCCGATATAGCTCCTCTATGCATCAGTAGGTATCATGAGACAAACTAGTGTCTTGGCACAAGTCATTGACAAAATATTATTTGTAGTCTTGGTACAAGGCCTTGACTATGTGGTTATGATAGTTTGGAATTATGCATTCCATTATTATGAAAGTGGTTACTGATATTGCATGTGATTATTCGTCTTCTAGAATATCCATGTGAATAAGTAAATGGAATTATTTCATTTTATTTTTTCCATGTTATGCCGAATTTTAAGTTTAAAAGGATTTTTTAGTTATACATTGCCTTAAATGTTTATGATTATTTATAAAAGTTTCCGCTATATTGTTATCCTTACTGAGCATCTGAGATCACCCCTTTCTATGTTTTATTTTTTCCCAGGATGTGAAGAAGTATTTTATGACTGACCTGTAGGGATAGTCTGAGGGGATATGAGTGTGGAATATGTAGACTATGTTGTTGTAGTTTTCTATTTTATCATGTAATGTAAGACTTATGAATGTATCCAGTGTTTCCAAGGCTACTAAACTAATCGGTCTTTTGAGACTTGATCTTTTGTGATCATGCCAATGTTATGTAATAATGCACTGAATCTGGGTAACTGGGGTCAGGGCGTTATAGTTGGTATCAGAGGAAGTTTAGTACAAACCTTGGAAGCTATATTTAGATAAACTCTGATTAGATCACATAGACCTGAGATGGACTTTGAGGATTAGTATAGAAGAACTTCCTAAAATTTTGGTATTGTATAGATTTTGTGAGTTTTCTGAGCAATAAATCCCTATTTGGATACGAGCAGGTAAAGGCGGCTCTGGAACAATTGTACCTAGGGGTAAAACCCGAAAACACTGCTTTGAGTTAGACTCGAACGGGAACTGGTGCACGACAACGGGCCTTACTGTACTCTTGTTTACGACACTCCCGAGAGATATGCTTAGGATGATTCTCATTTTCTTTACAAACCATTATGTCGGGTTTATGAGTATATAATTCCTTAAAGAAAACATTTTTATGATTATGGATTATATCCATAAATTGTTCAATTTATGTTAAGTGTTTTTCAAGTTTGGAATTATGTACTTCGATTCATAAACTAATATAGTTTAGGCCATTGTTTAGAAATGGAACCTAGTGGAAGGAATGAAAACCATATCAATGCACGCACTCCATGTAGGTATTTACCTCCTTCTCAAGATAATTATAGTGGATCTGGTGATACAACTGGTGCTGATCAGCTTACCACCATACTGGGACAAGTTACTCAGGTTATGAATAATAACCTTACCCGTATGGAGCACCCTGATACATAGCGTGAATGATCAATGTTAGATTGCTTCATGAGGCAACAATAACCAACATTCAATGGGAATAAAAATCCATTGGTATCTGAGAAATGGATAAGTTCCCTAGAGAAAATATTTCAGGCTTTAGGGAGTAGTGAAAGGGAAAAAGTTGTCATGACAGTTTATCACCTCACTGGAGATGTTGATCAATGATGATCATTGATTCAAAACACAAAGGAGGATGGAGAATTATCAAGTATAGAATGGAGGGAGTTTAAAGAGATTTTCTTAGAAAAATACTTTCCTCATGACCATCGAGCGGATATAGAAAGACAATTTCTGAGTCTGAGGCAAAAGGAGGATGAGAATGTCGCAAAGTATGAGGCTAACTTTACAAGGTTAGCAAGGCATGCTACAGATTATATACGTAACCCAAGAAGTAATATTGATCATTTCTTTGATGGGTTAAAACCGTTTCTCTGCTGAGCATTAGTCTCACAATCCTTCTCTTCGTACAAAGATATTGTCTAATGTGCTATCAAGATAGAAAAATAATTCTCTAAGTCTTACAACTTTAAAGCAAAGAAAGAGAATAAGAGATATGTTGATCACTCTAGAAATGGAAATAAGGGGAAGAAGGGAAAATTTGAATATCCATCCTGCGATAAATGTGGGAAGAAACACCCCGGTACTTTCTTGAAGGGAATGAGAGTTTGTTACAAGTGTGGTGAAAAAGGCCACCAAGCTCATGATTGCAAGGGGAAGAAATAAGATACCGATGTTCAATGCTACAATTGTAGGGAGATAGAACATTATGCAAATTAATGTCCTAAGTTTCAGGGGAACTTAACTCAGAAAAGGAAAAGGTATCAAGGCCAAGCTTATGCTATCACTACTGCTGAGGTAGATGCTCTGAAAGATGTGGTGGTAGGTAATTTAATGGTTTCCTCAAGTTTAGAAAATGCTTTATTTGATTGTGGATCATTGAATTATTTCATATCTTCCTAGTTTTCTAAGAAAATTAGATATTTCCAATTTGATTTAACAAGGGAGTTGTCAGTTAAAACTCCTAAGGGAAGTATCATCACAACAAAGTTTTGTGAATCTGTTCCCATTAGAGCATATAAATGTTCTTTATCTACTGATCTCATCATCATACCCATGATTGAATTTGATATAATACTCATGGATTGGATTTCGAACCATGATGCAAAAATTTATTGTAAGAATAAGGAGGTTACGATTTTTGATGATGATGATAAAGAACACCTTATCTTTAGAGAAGAATCGTCACCACCTGATTCTTATCTAGATCCACCCCCAATATCTCAACTAAATTCAATTATTGGGGAGGAAGAGAATGAAATAACTGTGGGTGAAGAAAAGAATGTTCAAATAGAGAATGTACCTATTGTGAGAGAATATGTTTATGTGTTTCCAGAATATTTAGCTGGACATCCTCCAGAATGAGAAATTGAGTTTTCCATTGATTTAATTCCTCAATCAAGAACCATATCGAATACCCCTTATAGAATGACCACTGTGGAATTAGTAGAACTAAATAAACAACTAGAGGAATTGAGTAATAAGGGATTTATTCTCCCTAGTGTTTCTCTATGGGGAGCCCCTATCCTTTTTGTGAAGAATAAAGATGTATCTATGAGGTTGTGCATTGAATACAGGGATATCAATGCTATAATAATAAAGAACAAGTATCCCCTACCTCGCATTGATGATTTATTGACCAAATTCATGGATCTCAATAATTTTAAAATATTGACCTTTGATCTGGATACCATAAGTTGTGTGTGAAGAAGGAAGACATTCTGAAGATAACATTTCGAACTAGGTACGGGCATTACGAGTTTACAGCAATGCCTTTTGGATTTACTAATGCACCCTCTGTCTTCATGGATTTAATGAACAGAGTTTTCAAGGAATATATCGATGATTTTGTAGTGGTATTTATTGATGATATCTTGGTATACTCCAAAATATACGAAGATAATGAAAATCACTTGCGCATTATCCTGAAGACTCTTATAAAACATGAATTATATGGGAAGTTTAGCAAGTGTGAATTCTGGCTTTAGGACATTTCTTTTCTTGGCCATATTGTCTCTAAGGATGGAATCTTCATTGATCCTTCTAAGATAAGATCAATCCAAGAATGGCCAGCACTGACGAGTATAACTAAGGTACACAGTTTTATTAGTTTAACAGGTTATTATCGACATTTCATCCAGAATTTTGCCCGATTGGATAACCCATTAACGAAGATCACACGTAAAGGGGTTAAATTTGTTTAGACAAAAGATTGTGAAGAATGTTTTGAAGAACTAAATAGAAGATTAGTCAATTCTCCTATATTGACTCTACCATCAGGGAATGATGAGTTTTTTATTTATAGTGATGCTTCAAAGAAAGGACTTGGTTGTGTCCTTATGTATAATGATAGTGTTATTGCCTATGCATCACGACAGCTAAAAATTCATGAGAAAAACTATCCTACTCATGATCTTGAGTTAGCTGCTGTAATATTTTCTTTAAAGATATGGAGACATTATCTCTATGGTAAAAAATGTGAGATATATACTGATAACAAGAGTTTGAAGTATATTTTCTCACAGAAAGAACTCAACATGAGGCAAAAGTGATGGATTGAACTACTAAAGGATTATGATTTCATGATACACTACCACCCGGGGAAGGTAAATAAGGTGGAAGATGCTTTGAGTAGAAATGATCATGGAGTTTTGAACAATATGAGAGTTGAAAGGGATTATATTTTCATGGATCTAGTAAAGATAAATATGGGAATAACCATGGAAGGTGAAACATCAATGATTTTTCAAATGGTTTCCAAACCATCTTTACTAGAAAGGATAAAATGTTCTTAGGCTGATGATGAGGAGTTTCAAAAGAATATTAAATCTGTGAATGATGGGAGATTGAGTGACTTCGTATATGAAGATGGAATTTTGAAATTTGGGAAGAGACTTTGTGTTCCCAATATACCTAATCTAAAAAGATAATTGTTGGATGATGCTCATAGTTCCAATTTCTATATATACCCTGGGAGCACCAAAATGTATAGAGATTTGAAGGAACATTTTTGGTGGGGCAACATGAAGAGGGAGATTGCTGATTTTCTGTCAAGATGTATAGTTTGTCAATAAGTGAAAGCTGGAAGACAACAAACTGGAGGATTCATGCAACCTCTTCCCATACCAGAGTGGAAATGGGATAATATTATGATGGACTTTGTCATGGGACTACCAAAGACTCCTAGAAGGAACGATACAATATGGGTCATTATTGATCGTATTACCAAGTCAGCACATTTTCTTACTATAAGAGAAGATTTACCACTTGAACGATTGGAAAAACTATATATTAATGAAGTTTTTAGACTTCATGGAGTACCGCTATCGATTGTTTCCGATCGTGATCCACATTTTACATCAAGATTATGGAAAAGTCTTCAGAAAGCCCTAGATACTGAACTTCGTTTGAGCACTGCCTACCACCCCCAAACTGATGGACAATCAGAACAGACTATTCAAACCTTAGAAGACATGTTGAGATCTTTCTCACTTGACTTTCAGGGTATATGGGATCAATATTTACCTCTGGTAGAATTTTCCCATAACAATAGCTTCCATTCAAGTATTCAGATGACACGATATGAAGCGTTATACGGAAATAGATTTCACACACCAACCTGTTGGGATGATGTTGGTGAAAGAAAACTCGTAGGCCCAGAACTGGTGGAGGAAACGATGGAAAAGGTGAAGGTAATCCAAAACCACATCAAAGTAGATCAAAGTAGGCAGAAGAGCTATGCTGACAACTGAAGGAAGGATTTGGAATTTCAGGTAGGAGATCATGTTTTCTTGAAAGTATCTCCATGGAATGGTGTTATACATTTCAGTAAGAAGAGAAAATTGAGTCCTAGGTACATCAGAACTTTCAGAATTCTAGAATGAATTGGGTTGGTAGCTTTTCATTTGGCAATGCCGCCAAATCTCTCTTCCAAGTTCACGATGTGTTCCATGTATCACTCTTGAGAAAATACATGCCTGACCCAACGCATGTACTCACCTATGAGGAAGTAGAACTGGAACCTGATCTATCTTATTGTGAAGATCCCGTTAAGATTATTGATACTAGAGAACAAGTGTTGAGAAACCATATGACTCATCTAGTAAAAGTTCTATGGAGAAACCATAAGATGGAAGAGGCAACGTGGGAACCTGAGGAACTTATGATGAAGAACCACCCGAGTATTTTTATGCAGTAATATTCTAGAAATTTTTAGGATGTAATTATTTTAAGGAGGGGAGAATGTAACACCCCAATCTTCCATGATACACTTCTCTTTGAATAATACAATATCGTGTGTTGTACGCAACTTTGAGTTCTAACACACACCACAACCAATCAAACTAGCCGTTATGAATAGTAATACCCAATTTTTGAAATTTTATAAATTTTATATTTCAAAATGGACTTCATTTTTGGATTCGGAATATCAAAATTAGCTTAGGATAAATTTTTGGTACTTTTCTAATAACTTTCATATTTTGATGAATAGTGAAAATTACTAAATTTTAATTAAAAACAACTTTTTCAATCAAAATAATTAATATTGATAAATTATAAATTTGACTAGTTTTAAAGTATAATTAGATTATATTTTTTCTCCATTTAATCCAATGTTGGTCATTGGACATAATTTCACATTTAAACTGGATATAAGCAAATGTTAATCTTTTGATAGTTATTATTTCTTAAAAACACGCTTTTTGTTTTGACAACGAGAATTAATTTTAAATTAATTTCTGCCACTTCTGTGTTTTGAATTTAGAAAAATGGATTCCATATTTAGAATCAAGAGGTCCAAATTGTGTAAATATGTAACTTTTATTTTTAGAAATTTTGAATAATTACTTCGGTAAATATTTTATTTACCATGGTTAAAGGGTAAATCCGGTAAATAAGGGTAAAAAATAATATTATAATAATATTAAATTACCCTAAAACGTGTCCTAACCCTATTTTATGATACATGTCCGACCATGGTAATCTTTGGGTCGATTTTTGGACCCCATGGAGCCACTTGTAAGTGATAATGACACTTTATATTAATTAAGTTAAAGTAAATACAAAAATGACATCAGCATATATCTTTTAGCAATTTTTTTTTACATAGAGTTATATATGTTATCTTTTCGACTATAAATATTCATTAGAAATATAAAAATATTTCCTACATAGTGGAATTTTATTTATAATTTTTAGACATTGAATAATTAAATTTATTTATGACACAATAATGATGCAATATTTTCCTTATTAATGAAAGAATCAAATAATTGGTATTATAAATGTTAAAATAAATATAATTTGAAAGTTTTGATGACATCCACGAATTTTATAGGTTAACATTACATTTTAGGATTTCTTAAATTAATTTATTTTTAATTAATAAAGTTGTTAGGACTTTAAAATAAATAAATTATTAAATAGTGTCAAAATTGACATAAAAGAGTTTTTAAAACAAATATTATATTATTAATTGATATTCTATTCCAAAAAATCTAAGGTTATTCCAAAGGAAATATATAATGATAGGTGAATCATTAATGAACCACTTTGGGTTCTATTTTAAGTATATAGTAAGTTTATTAACTATATAATATAAAAATACAAAGAGACATGGTAAATGTCAAACTATTTAACTAAGAGTTAAATCTAAAAGTTAAGGTTAATATAGTGACCCAAACCTGTCTAAAACCTATTGGTTGAGTGGTTTTAGACCCATAACCACTTTATACTTTAAATAATCCATTTTTGATCCATTAAAAACATAAAATTATTTTATTATAAAATAATATTTCTAGCTTTTCCTAAGGTGCCCCTCACCCCTCTTATAAAAGGGCACTCCCCATTTTCTCTAATTCACACCTTCAAAGCCTTTTTGATCGGCCAAAACCTACCCAAATATCCTTTAAACTTCCCTAAATTCATCCTAAAGTCCTTACTTAAGTCATAAATCCAACTTAAGGGGCCCTTTTGATCAAATCAAAAGGAAGAACCCGAAGAAGAGTTAATAATTTCACCACCCTCTTTCAAGTTCTTTTCTTCTTCCACTTCTTTTTTCTTTGTTATTTCTATTCTAAAATAATAACTCCAGTATCTTCTATATACTGTGATGTTATTATAAATATGGTACATCCATATTCATTATTCTATCCATCCTTTGAATGACATGTCACCATACGTGCGTACGTACGGATTACCGTCTCCACGTCGTGGTGTAATTGTTATTCAATACATTATTATTTGGATGGATATAATAATGATGTTTAATTCATGTAAATAATAAATATAACATGATAATTATTATGTATATATTATATATCAACCAATTATATATTATTTTAATATCAAAAGAATGATGTTATCGCTCGTGCGTACGTACAGATTACCGTCTCCACGAACGCGATGAGATTCATTCCTCGTCGTATCCATTCAAAACTAATTTTAATTATATGATTAAAAATAATGTTTAAAGACTTGATATCATTCTGGATATAAATAAGATACATTCCATCCATAACAAATATTACTCAAATAACAATGAATATAAAGGAAAATGAATTTGTTAACACCCGAAACGACGATAATACTAAGATATTATTAACAAAGCAATGTTAAAAGATAATATATGATATCATATTAATGTATATGATTATTGTATAATTTAATAACAATTATTTCACCATTATACAGGAGGTTAACCTACCCTCGACCAAAAAAAAGTACAAGGTAAGGGTTAATTTCACAATCTCTTTATTATCCAAGGTTGTTTTTACGTAAGTATCTACTGGGATCTCTTTATCATCCACATCCATGTTTATTAAAAATGTATTTCAAAACATTCTTAATATTTTATAGAATACGGGTTAAAGTAATTTATACCCTTGTTTGACTTTTTATAAGATGTTTATAAAGGAATATTTCTACCATTTTCCAAACAAGGTCCTTTTTAACCTTTTCGACAGAATTAAGGTAAGAATGTCTTTTTTAACTTATACAGTGGGTGTGGCTATTTTCTACTATTATAAAATCGTCTAAGCTTACCTTAAAAGATTATAAGAATATTTTCAAAGTAAATGTCTTATTTTTTTAATTATATGAATTTTAAATGATTTCAAAAAAAGAGATATTTCTCTCAAATAGTTTTTATTTTGTCTATGTCAACATCCTTTGATGGATTTTAAGCTTATTTGAAGTTGATTTATTATGATAAAAAACTTCCATATTGTATTGAAGTTTTTGTGATATGTTTGACTGTGGATGTGTTATTTTTATACCATTCATGGTTTATGGAGAAAGTATTGACATTTCTTATGCTAGTTTTAATACGAATGTTTATGTTATGTTTAAACCTGTTCATATGAGGAATACATTGGACTTAGTAAGTGATGGGTGGAGCCTGATATAGCTCCTCGATGTATCTGTAGATCTCATGAGACAAACTAGTGTCTTGGCACAAGGCCTTGAAAAAATCTTATTTTTAGTCTTGGCACAAGGCCTTGACTATGTGGTTATGATAGTCTGGCATTATGCATTCCAACATTATGAAAGTGGTTATTGATATTGCATGTGATTATTCGACTAGTATAATATCCATGTGAATAAGTAAATGACATTATTTAATTTTATTTTTTCCATGTTATGTTGAAGTTCAAGTTTAAAAGGCTTTTATTTTAGTTATAAATTGCCTTAAATGTTTATGATTATTTATGAAAGTTTCCACTATATTGTTATCCTTACTGAGCATCTGAGCTCACCCCTTTCTATGTTTTATTTTTTCCCAGGATATGAAGAAGCATTTTATGACTGAACTATAGTGATAGTCTAAGGGGATATGAGTGTGGAATATGGAGACTATGTTGTTGTAGTTTTCCATTTTATCATGTAATTTAAGACTTATTAATGTATCTAGTGTTTCTAAGGATACTAAACTAATCTTTCTTTCGAGACTTGATCTTTTGTGATCATGCCAATGTTATATAATAATGCACCGAATCTGGGTAACTGGGTTCAGGGAGTTACACCCCTGCAGTCCCCATCCCCCATCTCCCCCTACAGCTCCCACCCCCCACATTACACACCCCTCACCCCTTGCATCCCCCACCCTACACAACCACCCCCTTACAGCTCCCCCCCACTGCACTACCCCACCCTCCCACTGCACAACCCCCTCCCACTGCACAGCCCCCCTCCCATTCCCTTGAAAAATAAATTATGAAATGGAGACCCATAATAGGTCTTCCTACCATTTAAGAACTCACTACCATGTTGGATCAATATAATAAGACATCAATAAAATATCACTATAAGACATAAACCATGCTTATAATCAAAATGGTCTCAATAGAACACCTAAAAGAAACTCTATGCAGTGTAATGATGTGCAAAGGAACTCTATGCAACAACATAACATTCCATAGATACAAATTTTTGAACCGGAGGAATCATAATTTGAATAGATATTCTACTAGAGGAATCATGTGTTATGTTATGGAAAATAGGATACACCATGTTATCATCTATTAGAGGTGGAAGAACAAACACTTACTTGAATCAAGGATTAATCACAGGTTGGGATGAAGGGTCCGTAAAGAATAGGGGAGCTGTCGTTTAGGGATAATAAAAACAAAAAATAAAAAACAACCTCATATTCAAAGAAATAAAAATGAAAAATGGAATAAATGGAGGTAAAACATAAAACTGAGTTATAACTTATAGATTTGATGTGGAAGAACAAAAAATGAGTTGCTGGGAAGAAGGGTTTGCACACTGCTGGAATAATGGAGCTCTCAGTTTAGGGCGCAATGTGGGCGGATCAAGATCAGAATCGCATACTGCATTTGTGGATTTTTATCCCAATGAGTTTTAAAAACCATTGGGAAATATCATCAAAGATACCACTATCCCAATGGTTTCAAAAAACCATTGGGAAAACTAGGCCTATCCCAATGGTTCTTCAAACCGTTGGGAAAATACAGTCTAAAACTTCCTATACCTACGATTTTCAAAAAACCGTTGGTATATTAATCCTATCCCAATGGTTTCTCTAAACCATTGGGATAGATGTATTGGTATATGATGAATTTCTAGTAGTTCCAAGAGATGTCAATTTACAACCTTCAAGGATGAAAGATTTTTTCTCTTCAATTTCTCTTTAAGGGTTGGTAATGAAACAATTGTTATGGTTAAACTAGAATGTAATATATGTATTTCAACCTTTCTTATGTTCTTTAAGTAACATATTTACATAATACTAAATGATAAAACAAAATGAGTCTATTATGATCAATAACTGCTATAATACTGTAAACAATTATCACTAAATGTTTTATCTAATGATTCATCCTCATACCATATAATCAAATGATATATATAACCATTTAAACTTATTTATTTTAATTAATACCATATTAATTCAATTCTATAGAATTATAACCATTACACATGAACTTCCATACTCATATAAAAGTATACCGATCATGAAAACCAAGGAAATAAACACTCCCGAGCAATAAAATTATATCTTATAACTCATCAAAAATACCATAAATAAACTTAATAAAATTATACTAAATAAAATAAATGTACAGAATATTCTAAATTAATTAATCAATGGATTAAATTTGATTATTCAGGATGTTAATGTCAAGTGAAAAACACATTCAGATATAAGGTAAGAGATTCTACCTGAACCTTCATCTTTCCTTCGGGTTATTCTTTCACTATATTTACCCTAATATAATGCTTATTTATTTTTGTGTAATTATTCTATATAATATTTATATATTACAAAATATTATATATATATATATATATCATTTCATATTTATTTTATGGTAAATACGCATTTTACAAGGTTCTCTTCTCAAATAAGCAAACACGATTAAAGGGAACATCTCAATTTCTTACCCATTTTCAAGTACCATCCATAATATATTTTAAGACACCATTATTTTTATAAAATAAATAATTTTTTCATAAAAAAACAATATTTTTTCATTTCTAGTTTTATACAAACAATAATGACAAATAAAAATAAATTTTCCAAAAGAACTCTTCTTTACAAAGTAAAAAGTGCATTTCTCTCAAGAATTCCTTGATGATTTTATTAGATTATTTTCATCCATTTAAACTACTATGTTGAATTTTATGCTATATTAAGATTGATATCATATGATTATCATCTACCATGTTTTATTAAATGGTTTATGATTAGTTTGATTGTGGATGTGTTATCTTGATACCATTCACCATAATACCCAGAATGATTAGTAATTATGTTTATAGATTAGGGAAAGTTATTTACATTGCATGTGTATATAATGTTTATGTTTAAACCCATTCATATGAGGAATGAATTGGATTTAGAAAGTGATGGGTGGGGCCTGCTATATCCCCTTGATGCATCGGTAGGTCTCATGAGACAAAATAGAATTGGGTTTTGGCTGAGGCCTTACCCTAGTATTTTTAGACATCTTGTTCAAGGCCTTGAAAATATGTTTCAAATGTCCAATATTATGAATTCCCTCATTATGATATTAAAAATTAATAAAACATGTGATATTTTACTAGTATAATATCCATGACTAAGGTTCATTCTCTTATGATCACTTATATGGATTTATTTACTCATCTTTCTTTCTTTCCATATTATGCTTAAGTTATTTTTAAGGTCATGTGTTTTTGTTATTCACCATTACAAATGTTTATGTTTATGATAACTTTCATTGTATTACTTACCCTTACTGAGCATCTAATCTCACCCCTTTCTTATGTTTTATTTTTTCCCAGGATGTGAAGATGAATATTATGAATGAATTGTTGGGATAATATAGGAGTTATGGATGTTTCTAATGGAATCTCTATATTATTTTTAATTTCATGTTGTAATGTAACAATTATGTGTGTATCTGGCATTCCAATGCTATTAAACAATTCGGTCCTTCAGGATGAGATTCCTTGTAATCTTACCAATGTAATAAAGTAAGGCATCAGCTCCAGGCTACTGGGGTCAGGGTCCTTACATTTTCAATATTAAATCTTTATCAGTGGTAGAAATAGATTTTAATATAAATGTGTCAAATGCAATGAAAAACAATTTTTAGGAAAAATGAGTTTTTAAGCATAAAAATTAGATTATACCAAAAATCATGAATATTGATGATTTGAATAGAAGTAATTAGATTATTATAAATAAAATGGATCATATTTAAATTTAACACCAAATCTAAAATACAATGAGACTTTTAAATTACTTTATTTAATGAAAAGAAACAATAGCATTTGAAAAATCAGTATTTTTCACTATTCCTCAAAAAATCAATCATTTCAGAAAAATCCCAAAATTTAACCCTAAGTGAATTCTGATATTCCTATTTAAAAAATTAGTTTTATTTTATAAAATATAATTTCTAAAATTGGTATAAATTAATTATAATTTCCATGAAAAAAATACAATAAAAAAAAATTTTCGAATAAAATTCCTTTTTGAAGCATAAAATGAATTTACTAGAAATTGAGTGCTTATTTCATAAGAGTTAATCAATAAATTTTTGTTAATTAGAATCATTATACATATATTTTATAATGTGGTTACTCATATTTATACCGACCAATTCAACATCTATGTTATAATGATAACATTTAAATAATAAATTTTTTATAATATATCTCAATTCACTTAAAGATCAGTGTTGCATGTTAAGTAAGATATTGACTGTATTATTTGTTTAAACTAAATTTTCAGGGTGTTAAAAGTACCTTTCTCAACCAATCACTCATATTTTCACACCTGAGATGTTTTTAATATCCTCTTTATTTGAATTTCATATTATCTCATTAATCATTTAAACATATCTCCCATCACTGTCCATGATCATCACTGTCAAACAAAGATCCCATGAATAATATCTTATTTTATTTTATATTATTTTTAATAACTCAAAATATCCAAATATATATAATATAAAAATCTCTTATTTTTAATATTTATCATACCCACACATTTTTTAGAATATTTTCTTTTATTACTATGTAACAACATGTCAAGACCTATGCATTTAGTAAAATCCTCATTACATGATTACATAGTTTCATATCATCTCATTTCAATGCCATAAAACTCTTGAATCATTGTTATTAATGATCTAAATTTCTTAGTGAACTCTTATGTAAAAAACATAAACACCACTTTATTATTATGAAACTTCCTATTAACTCTTATGAAACTATAGTCAATTGTCACATAGATGGTTCAATATTCACTTCACTATTATGAAACCTTGAGATAAATATTACATGATATTTTCATTTTGAAATTCACTATTTTGTGATAAATTCAAACTCAACTTTAATAGTGTAAAACCCATTTAAACTTTTCTTTAAACTCACGAAGTGCTCTAAAATCTTCAACTTATAATGATAAATTCGAGAATCAATAACAAAATTCATCTAAATATTATTCCAATTAGTTTAAAAGCGTTTTAATGATCTTTAAATCATCACTATTATGATTCTATAGGATTCACCATAATGATCTTTCATGCTTCATAATGATTCTTTAAGTATCATCATAAGGTTATTCCTTCATACTGATATGGATCCTTGTGTCCTGTGTCATCTTTAGTGTACTATCTGAAGGGTTTTAGAGTGGTTTATAACATCTAAAATGAAGTGGGAAGAAAAAATATAAAACACAATTAAATATATAATCTCTCTATATGTTTGAAATGAATATAAATGAAGAATAATAAGAATAATGTACCTTACACCAATTGGTCCAGCTTGTTGAAACTTTTCACAAGTGTTTGATTAAGATCACTAAGAAATAGCTAAAATAATACTTCATTCAAAGGTATCCAGAGATTTTATGAATATCCCAATTCTTGGGAAGGATCTATCTCAATCCATGATATACTAGAACCCCGGGTTTAAAGGTAGAATAAAAATAAGAGAATGATATGATCTTAGTTTAAAGGAGTTCTTACAGGCGTCTCAACTCAATGGAATCATCTAACACACGTCCAAGGATCAAATATATTTGTATAGCCATCCAAGGATCATCATTTTATATGAAACATTTTTCCTCGTTTATGGTGTTATGATTTTTTATTAAAAGCACCACTATGGCATGGCGGTTTAGCCCACTCATGTCTAACCTTGAGATACAGCACAATGTGCTGAATGTCACCACATCATAGTGGTTTGCATATGAATTATCATGGTATGATATAACACATTAGATTCATTCTATGCTCACTATATTTGTAGTCATACGTATTTTTTTATCATATGATGATTATTTTGAGGATTTTGAACATTGTATGATCATTTAAATGTTAAATGGTCATTATGAGGTATGGACTGAATGTTTCAAGGAGTTGAAACATTTAGAGTATTTTGTGAAATTAAAATTAATATACCATTGAATGATCAATTCTTGAAGGCCTATATAAATCATTTCCATCCTTGGGAATTTGTGTGGTATTCCATGGTGTTAAAATGCTAGTTTAAACTCCTCAAGGATGAAATCCTCCAGCTCTTAATTCTCCCACCATTAAATAAAGTTCTAGAAGATTATGGATGGGAGAGAGGTCCTACCTGAGCATCAGGTGATTACCATGATCTATGGACACCTCCAAAGGAAGGATAATCTTAGTCTCTTCTCATTAATCTTGATCAAAATCTTATGAAGAGCTTTTATAGGTCAGATCAACTAGTGTAAGGTATTTACTTATTATTATTCTTTATTTATATTCATTTAAAATGTATAGATAGATTTTAAGTTTAATTGGTTTCTTGAGTGTTATTATGCTATATTTAGATGTTAGACATACCTTATAAACCCTTTCGGTGATATTAAATAAGGTCTATCCACATTTGGTTTGAATTTAGAAT
This sequence comes from Viscum album, assembly GCA_963277665.1. Classification (NCBI taxonomy): domain Eukaryota; kingdom Viridiplantae; phylum Streptophyta; class Magnoliopsida; order Santalales; family Viscaceae; genus Viscum; species Viscum album. The sequence goes on from OY728138.1 coordinate 1,874,087,570, forward strand.
GGATAAAGAAAACTGTAAAAACAAAATTTTTAGGTGCCATGGAATTAATGAAGCTAAAATGACCATTTATATTATTGATAATTCAATAATACTAAGTGTTCCTTATGAAAATGGGTGTTTCAGTTTTGGATGTTAATATACCACAACATAGTTCAGGAAAAACTGGAGTTCCAGATATCAAAAAAATGTCATGAAAAATAGAGTGTCATATGATAATGCTTTATGCCATGATATGGGGGTTTATGTGATGTAATTGAGATCCACCATAGGGATTATATAGTGACCCAGAATTTTCATACATAGATATTACATATTTTTAGATAAATATACAATACATTACATAAATACATGCCCGAGGAACCATAATAGTTTAGTTCCTTTGGAGAATAGCTATAAAATATTTTAATTTTGTGAAATATCTTCAACATCACCCATAAAGATCTCCCCATATAGTACTCTTATTAGACATACCCTACTTAAAACCTTTCTTTATAACCTAGGGAAAGGAAACATAATAAAAGGTGAGATCAAATTCTCATTAAGGGTAAACTAAGGAATTATATAAACATAATGTGAGCATAAGGGTATGATAACATGATCATAACATATGAAGATAATACCTTATATATCAAAGATCAAAATATTGAGTTATGAAATAAATATTGGCAGTTCATAAGACATGAATAATAAAGGAAATCATAGAAAATAATCCATGAGAGCATAACATTGGTATAAGACATAGAATCATGGAATATACATAATCATTTAAAATATTATGTCAAGTCTACCCATTAAGATATTCATAACATGTTAGGCTTGGGCTAACCACACATGTACCTGTATCAAGCTTGGGATGACCTCTTGCTTACCTTATTTTGGGTTTGGGATAACTTCTCGTGTACACTATTTCAGGTTTGGGATAACCTCTCATATACCCTTTAAGATCATATAAAATTAATCATTACCCAATGCATTGGAGAGAGATATAAGTCCCACCCATCACATAATCCATAAATTTGTGTGCCAAAAGATCATAGAACATTCATCATACCAGAACCCATGAAAATAAATTGGTTTCATTAAACATTTCATAATATTATAACCCATGTAAAAGTGACAGGTTTCATAATCATTCCATCATTTCATTATAGCATAACCCATGAAAAAACAAGAGGGTTTCATAAGAATTTTATCATGGTATAACCCATAGAAGAGAAATGGGATTCATAAATATCTTGTCATGACAAACCATTAAGATAAATAAAAGAATAGTATCCTTGGTTTATATCCCCAACATAGCATAAGTTACACCAAATGATATCATATTATATGGATAATGATTTTGAAAGATCATTTGGAACATTTCTTGAGGAAAATAACTTTTCTTTGAAAATCACCTTTTAAAAATAAAAATTCATATTTTTTTGAAAATAATTTTCTTTTAAAAAAACATTAAAACATATCAAGGAAACATTAAAGAAAATAATGGTTATGATGGTGGAGAAATTTAGTTCATGTCGTCCATGTTAAAATAAAGATTCCTTTCACATTTTTGGTAAAGGCCAAATGAAAATTATTTGGAAAATGATATAAAGATTACTTTCAAAAAATTATATAAAAAGTAAAACATGGTTTAAAATGTATTTAATAAATCATTTTTAATTTTTTAAAAACATTTTTTTTATTTTTTTAGAAAATATGGTTTGGGAAGAAAAAGAGTTTTCAACCGAAGAGAGAAATAAAGATGATTTTTATTAAAAGAATTAATTTTGAAATATTATGCACATAAAGAGAGGAAAATGAAGTAAAAATTTGTATTCTCCATAAATAGAAATAATATAAGAAAATTGATGATTTTTTTGAGATATATATTATAATATTTCATCATTGGAAGCATACTCATGAGCAATCTTGATAAACGATGAGTTTGTAACAGAAAACCCTTTCCAATTTGGTAACTTTGAATAGTAAGCCCCATGAAAGGATACCATTAAATGAAACTTAAAATATAATTAGAATAAATAAATTCATGACATTGCATGTAAAAGGTTATTTATATACACCTCATAAAAGAATATAGGTGTATATCATGACATACGTCTCAAAGAAGGAAAATCAAGACAAAAATACCTTACTGCTTTAGTTATCTTTTGAATTGTAATCCCCAATAAAGAATAAAATAAAATTAAACTGTAAATATCATGAAAATAATTTGATTCATAATATAACATTTCAAAGTGATAGTATATACACCATACAAAAGAAACAAGTGGTTAATTTTCATATGTCTCCCATAAATAAAAGAGAGACTGGAAATCTCATACCTTAAGTCTTAACTTCCTTCATACACATTCTAACCTATTTTATAATAAATATAAGTTTAATATACATATTTTATATAACCATATTTATATATATCATACCATATATTTTTTACTTATGACTTTTTATTACCCGTTTACTAACAATTCCTTGTTAAAATCATGTTTTGGGTAATAACCACTTTATTTTTCGTATATATTTTGATTTGTTATTTTTGGTTATCTTACTTTAATCATGGTTACATTATCTATAGAATAATAATAATGACATAATTATAATATCTATACATCAATTATAATTTTAATACTAATCATGAAATATGGTTTTGAGGAATAAAGTATGTTACGATCATGGAGACGGTGGGTCGTACGTACCCATGAGTAACGTTTCCATTTTTCAATGACCATTATGGAAAGGAGGTAAGTAATATATTATATTTATATAATTATAATAATATCATAAATAACATATTATTTCTTTAAATATACTTATACATATCATTCATGTGGTGTGGTTATGAAAAGAGAGTCACATCGCCTCATGAAGAAGGTAGTCCACACATACACGAACGACATTATCATTTTTCAGTGAGTGAAAAGGTAAGAAATAAAATGATATATTATCCTTTAAAAATAATAATAATGTAATAAATATGATAATTATGTCATTTATATCACATATATTCATTAAATTTATCCATATTATCTTCCATGTAAAGCGTTGGAGAAAAAAAATCACACCACTTCATGAGGCAGTAGTCCATTGTACACACGAGCGACATTATTGTATCCCCTATAAAATAGAAAGTAAAAAGGTATATATGATATAATAACTAAATAGGTATGATTATATTATAAATATCATATATATACTTTATATCCATCATAATACCCAACCATGATAGGCAGTAATGGAAAAATTAATGACATCGGTTCCCATGGCGGTAGTCCACCGTACATATGAATGATGATTTAGTAACCCATTTGATGGAAGTGGAGATGGTTTTAGGTCATGAAATTAATATAAAAACATTTAAGTATATAAAATATACTGATTTTATTATATCATAATGGTTTAATAATAATTAAAGGTGGTGTAGGAAGAAATAAAATAAAAATGCTCATTGAAGAATGTTACATTTTCTTCAGGTAACCTCCTTAGGTTTGCACCAAAATCTTTCCTAGGTTGGATTTGTGCCAAAAATAATGATTATAAGATGATATTATGGAAGATTTTAAGTGATTTGGTTAGGTATTTTATTAACCAAAATGGGGTTAAGTTGTGAAGAAGATAGGATAGGGGATGGACTTTTATAAGTGTAGTGAGTGACACCCTTGTAATTTTTTGGAAAGAAAAAAACGTACCTGTGTTTTTATCATGAAACAAGGATTAAAAATATATTATTATATATAATCATAGATTATATGGTATATATATATCTTTAAAATATATTTTATATAAGTTTTATGTCATTTTAACCCTTATATTTTTAGTTTACCCCCCGAGAAACTCATTTTTACCTTATCTGTGATAATTAATTTTTATTATTTTCACTATTCATTTGGGTAAATAATTAAGTTATAATTATTATGTAATATAAATTATTATTATTATTAAAAATATTAAATAAATTTTTCCAAATTCAATTCACATAATTGATTTTTTTTAATTTAAAATTAATCATGCAGACGTGATCAGAAAATGAGTTTTCAAAGAGAATTTTTTAAAATTTAATAAAGTTTTTATATACAATTTCAACATTAAATTGATTATGATGAAATAAATTGGATTAATAGATATATAATTTAACTAATTTTACTTTAAAACCAATTTAAAATATAATTTAACTTTATAAATAATTTAAAAAAAAGACAGTTTTCAATTAAAATTCAGTATTTTCACTATTCATAAAAAAATTAATCATTTCAGAAAATTCTCAAAATTACACCCTAATATAATTTTGACATTATGATTTAAAAATTAAATTTAAAATGAAACCCTAATAAATAAATATAATTTAACTTTAAGTTTATTTTCTTAAAGTTTCAAAAATTAAATTTAAAACGAAACCCATAGATGCGATGAAAAAGAAAGTTTTCGAGAAGTGTATTTTTTTCAAGCATATTATGATTTTATATTAAATCTATAGCTAATAATAATAACTGTATGAATATTCATTAAAATTTATTGATATATAATTTATAAATTGAATTTAAATCATTCCTCATTATGTATTATTTTAATTAATTAAAATAGAGAAACATCATGCACTTGAAAACAATTTTCCGAAAATCCCCCTTTTAAACCCAAAAATAAACTTATACTAAAATACAATATAAAGTCAATTCAAAAGAAATTAAGTGAATTAAATATAACTAAATAATAAATATTTTAATTTAAAACATAATAGTGAATTTAAATTACTTAATTTATTTAAAATAAATAATAGTTTTATAAACATCGATATTTTTCACTATTCACTGAAAAATGAATATTTTTCGAAAAATACCAAAATTTCACCATAAGATAATTTCAATATGATGATTTTAAAAAATTAATCTTATTTTATCAACTAAATTTTATAAAATATCTATAAATTAATTATAATATTTTCGTAGAAAAATCAATAAAAATCATTTTTTAAGAAAACATATTTTTGAAGAATATAATTACTTTACTAAAAACTGATTGATTATTTAATAAGAATTTATAAATAAATATATATTTAGTATTAAATATATATGTATATTTCATAAATTAGTTAATAATACGCATACCCACCTATTTGATAACCAGGTTATAATGATCATATTTAAAATAATATTATTTCATGGTTTGCTGAAGCTCGATGTCGCATGTTATGTACACTATCAAAGGAAATAATTGTTTCATGTAACACAAGCTAAAATTGGTGTTGAATATAATGAAAACTATATAAAAATTAAAATTAATTAAAAAAATATTTCACAAAATCTCTAGATGTTGCATTCTACCCCTCTTAAAATGAATTTCTCCCTTGAAATTTGTCTCGATCATCAAAGGTTTAACATTTGAAAATTCCTTCATAGAAACCCAAATCGTACAAATGAATAATAAAACTTACCTTAAAAAGGGAAATTTGGAAACAAAAAGGTTACCTAAAGCAACTCATAACTATTTTTCCACATAGAATAACATAGGTGATACATGAAAATATGAACAAAGAAGAGAAAACTAACACCCATATACTGGTAGAGGGTGATAGAGAACATGGTCAGGAGAAAATTAACAACCAAAATTCCATAAACCAAAGAGGCATGAAAAATGTCATTTATATCATAAAATTTTTTGATAATAAGAAAAATTTATTTCAATATCCTTTTCCTAAAATTTAATAATTTTCACTAGAATATATACTTACTTGATTTCATTTCATTTCATAAGCATAATCTCACCCTTTGGTTGTGCCCTGATCAATTTTCACTTCATATCTTTCTCAAGGAAATAAAGGTTAATTTGTTATGCTAGAATCACTGATGAATCATAATATCCATAAATAGAATGATAATTCATTTTATCTATCTTTAATTATCATTGTAACAAAATTTTAGAATAGGTTATCCAACATTCATAAATCTTCATAAAATGAAGTAATAAATTAATATCTAAAGTTTTCGGGACCACTTTGTTTATGGAGTGTATTTATTGTTAAAAGTTGCCAATATTGATCAAAATTAATGAGGAATACAAAGTTAATATAGAATGGAAAATTAAATGATTTATTGCACTGATTTAAGTCCAAAGAACATGTATCAAAAGGAATACATTGTTTACAACAATAAAAGAAAATATAAATAATTTGAGGATGGGTTTTGTGTTATAAGGTGTCCATGAACTTATATTAAATGGAACACATGGTTTTTGAGCCAAGTATTTGTATGGAATTACTAAAAAATAGGCCAACCCACTACCTGAATATCCAACCTCAACTAGAGGAACATGTGGGACCAAAGGGGTCAATCATACCACATAGAGGCCAACCAGGACATCCCGCAAGTGACAAGGCCATGTGTAGGCCTAGAGGAGCACATGGGGTGAAGCCCGCGTAGAGGGTGGGTGCAGAGCGAACCCATAGAGAACACAGTATAGGGCAGTACTATAATGCCCCAACCTTAAACATTACATAATTTTGAGATAAGTCAATAATTTTACTTTAATTCACATTGAGGATCTTTTTAGGTTTAGATCTTTAGAAAATTAGGTCATAAATCATACATAACAAGTTAAATATTACAAGTAGACACTTCTACTCATTATCCATTTTTTCATAAAACAAAAACTATTTAAAAATAAACATGTTATCTTTTCATGTTTTAACAACATAAATTTTCCTTGATCCCATCCTTAAATCTATTCTTCTTTAATTCATGTGAATTTTTTTTCAAAACTTGGGATGAGTATAAAAATCTTAGTAAGGGAAACATAAAGAATGAAAACTATTAGTTTTATAAAAACATGTAAACCATGAATACTTTATCATAAAGTAATACTTTTCACCTTTAAGAAGTAACAAAAACACTTCATTGAATATATGATCATTGCTTACCATTTTTATAACCAAAATATTACCACAAAGCCCATAAAAAGCAACATATAACATATATAGGTTACTTGGGACATAAAAATAATTAAATGGAATAACCATACGATATACTTCCACACATATCACTAAATGGAATAGTCATAAAACCTACTTACATACCTAATAAATTGGAGGTTATAACGTAACCACCCATCTTTGGTTTATCATGTAACCACCCGTCAAATGTCCAAGTACTATTTTATAATCATAAAACATAAATGATTGAAATTATCAACATTTCACTCATAAAATTTCATTTTCAATCAAAAGAAATCATTTTAAGATATTCAAATAGAAAATTCATTTTAAAAATCATTTCAATAACAAAACACCCAAAAAGGAAATAAGGGATTTCTTTTCCTTTTTAAAAACGTTAAGGTTTATAGAGGAAGCCAAATATTAAATAACAGTTATGGCAGTAGAGGAGTCGTTGCCGTCACATACGTTAAAAACATTCATTTTTATCATTTAATAAAACACTTCATAGAAAAAAGATTCCCTTTTAATGAAATTAAAAGTTAAAGGGGTTTATTATACAACATATAAAATAAGTAGGTTTATTTTATCAAAATATTCCTCAATGAAAGGAGATTGAGATGAAGTCCTTTACCTTGAGTCCAAATAGTCACGTATGTTCCTTGTTATTCCTAAATAATAAATGTAAGTTAATTTATATTTGTTTGATAAAATTTTTCAAGTTTATCATTCCTTTTATATCACTTATTACCATGTTATAACAATTACATAATTATTTAAGTTAATATCTGTCGTTTTGTCGATATTCGGTACTTGAGTCGAGAATGAACATGTTTTGATGTAAATTGCACATGTAGTCAAAAGTCCATAATCTATAGAATGATATTCATGATTTAAATATCATTTATATCCAGTATATATGTATTTATAATAGTCCATAACATTTATAGATAATAAATGAAATGCACCGTTCATGGAGACGGTAGACCGTACGTACGCTTGAACGCTACTTTCATTTCTTTGTCATATTAAAGGGATGAAAACTAAATGATAAATAGATATGTTATAATTCCAGTATAATATATATGTTATATATGTTACATAATTTCATTAAAACCATCCTTTATATTTTCCATGTATGTCATGAATGAGTCATATCACTTTGAGGAGGCGGTAGTCCGTACTTTCTCAAATGAAATTATTGTATTTACACATTATGGAAAGCATAAATGTATGTTGTAAATAAAAATTAAATAAGACTAGAGACAATATAAATATAATATATATCATATATAAATATAGTTTCATCATAATGACCACCATGATAGGTGGTAGGATAAAATTGAACAATCATGGTTTCGTGAGGCACTAGTTCGCTGTACACAGAAACAATATGTTTCTATCTATTAGATGGAGGTGTGTGTGAGTATAGTTCAAATAATTCTCATAAAAACAACCTAGTATATTTATGATACTAGTGTTTCTATGTAATCATATAATAATAAGATCATAGGGAGTGGATAAGGAAAATAAAGGAAAGGAACTTGAGAGAAGACGTTACCTCTAAATTGGGTAACTTCTTTTGATTTGAGCCAAAAGGATTTCTTAAATTGCCTTCTGCCTAAGGTAAGGCTTGTAAGAGAAATGTAGGGATGTGGGGAACTTATTTTATCATAATTTGGATGATCAAAGGGGATTTATAGGTTTAATTAAATGGGTAGAGGTGATGTCCTTTTATAAGAGGGAGGAGGGTAACTTTAGGAAAGTATTAAAATATTATTTTATTATAAATTTATTTTTCGTTTATAATAGTCAAAAACTAATTTATTTAAAATATAATATGATTTTTGTTTATATACCAATCATCCAATTAAAATTAGACAAGTTTTGAATATTTTTTAACCCTCATATGTTTGGTTTAACCTTTATTTTACTCTTTTTAATCTTAGCATGATATTTTAATATTTACACTTTATGGGTTAATTTAATTATCATAACATGTAAAACGGCATAAAAATGTTCCATTTATGGAATATTTGGACTTATCATAACCATTTGTATGAATCTTAGATTTTTAGAAAATTTAAAACATTTAATAAACTATTTTATATTTTAAGTTATGAATTATATCAATTTTGACATTATTTATACTTAACTTTTTTAAAAAATTCATAACAACTTTATTACTTAGAAACAAAGGAAATAAATCATCCCTCACATGTAAATGTCCTCAAAAAAATTTGTTTATGGCATAAAAATGTTCAAATTACATTTATTTTAATATTTATAATATCATTTATTTGAATCTTTCGTTAATAAGGTAATCACAGCATCGTCATTATGTCATAAATAAATGTATTTATTTAATGTATAAAAATTATAAATAAAATAACATGACGTAGGAAATATTTTTATATTTATAATTAATATTTATGGTCATAGATATTGGTTATATAACCCCACCTTAATTTTTTTAGTAAAAGCTATATGTTTCTGTTATATTTCTCTTTACTTTAAATAAAATATTATAAAATGTCATTTTCACACCCAAGTGGCTCCATGGGTTCCTAAAATCGACCCAAGGATACTCATGGTTGGAAATAACTCATCTAATAGTTTTAGGACATGTGTTAGGGTAGTTTTATATTATTATAATATTACTTTTTATCCTTATTTACCTGATTTACCCTTTAACCATGGTAAATAAAAATAATTACTGAAGTTACTATTCATAATGTCTAAAATTAAAAGGTACATATTTAAAAAATTTATACCTTATGATTCAAAAAATGGAATACATATTTCTAAATTCAAAATATATAATTTTCAGAAATCAATTTAAAATTAATTCCCATTGTCAAAACTAAAAAGCGGGGTTTTAAGAAGTAAAAACTATCAAAAGATTGACATGTGTTTATGTCCAATTTAAAAGTGAATTTACTTTAAATGACCAAAATTGGATTAAATGATAAAAACTTAATCCAATTACACTTTAAAACCAATTAAAGAGATAATATAACTATATAAATAAATTATATGGAAAGGTAGTTTTGAATTAAAATGCAGTATTTTTCACTATTCATAAAAATATGGATTTTATCTAAAAAATACCAAAATTTAGACCAAAGTAATTTTTGATGTCCCAATTCTAAATAATAAGTTTATTTAATCAAATAAAACATATAAAAGTTACAACAACTATTTTTAAAAAGGATTTGTCATCAAAATGCGGTAAAATGACCTTTTAAAAATATTAGAGTATTTTATGCTTAAAATTGGATTCATTCTCATTTTAAGCTCTAAAGTTCATTGGATAAATTTAAAAACATTTAACAAATATGTATAATAATAATTTAGTTAGTTATATTCATTCTCTCCAATACAATGACTAGACATTAACTACCATTTAAAATAATAATATTATTATATTATTTTTTTGGTATAACTCAATGTTGTGTGCAATGTAAGATTTTAGTGAAACCCATTATTGCATATCAAGTATGCTATCAGAAAAAGTGTCCCATTTAATGTAAAATTAATATCTTTTTCATAAATATTAATATATATATAAATTATTATTCTATAAATACTTAGTTTGTTACATCATTCCCCCCTTTTGGAAATTGCATCCTCACAATTTTAAAATTGGGTTCGGTATCTTTATTGAAAATACCACATCGGAAAAAGAGTCAATAAAAATATCACTTTAAAATAAAGAAAGAGAAGTACAAAGGTCACCTAGATAACAAAAACTAGGGTTCCATGTAGGAAAACATGGATATGGAAGAGAAAACTAACCATCATGTTCTGATGGAGAGTGATAGAAAACATGATCAGGAGAAAGTTAACAACCAGGAAACCATAAAGTTGTGATGGGTTAAACGGTCTTTGATTTCCTAGTAGGAAAAGTAATCAGAAAACTTTTTTTTTAATATCCTTTTCATAAAGTTGAGGAATTTATTTATGATATTTACTAATAACATAAGGAAACATACTTACTTGTCAAGTAGAGTTTCATCCTTTAATAAATATCTGCTACAAAATCATATTTTCTCTAAACAATGAGTATTCAAGATGACTTGGTCACACCTGAAGTACTAGAATCAACTTCTAGAGAATCACATAATCCTAAAAAGATTAACTATCTATTCATCCTATCTTGAAACATTAACCAAAACCAAAATGGTTAGTACAAGATCAGATAATCCACCAAAAAGAACAATCCTTTACAAGGAGAAAGACTACTTTTAACCTCCAAAATTCAATAGTAATACCCAAAGTTCAACATAGACCATTTGACAAATAAATGTCCTTAAAATTCCTCAAAATAACCCAAACTAATATTGAAACCCAAAATTCAGAAGGATTTGATCACATAATCTTGTACGATAAATCTTAACATTTATCTCCAAATAACATTGAATACTCTTAAAGTCTCATACTTTAAAGTAATTAACATAATCACATATTCTCTATGATAGGTTAATCATTTTCATAAATAACCCAAATCACCATATTTCCATAATAAAAACATAGATTCTTCCAAAATAAAATTCAACCATTACTCCTCAAATGAATTCCCATGGTATTATATTTTCCTTGGGCATATAGTGTTCCCAATATAGCGAACATCTTCCAAAATAACATTTTTCACTTAATCACCAAATCATTTTCCTACACTAAGGATATCCATTTGATAAGAAATAAGTTCCAAAATTCAACTTATTCTTGATCCATAAATCCATTTAACTAAAAATAATAAGTCATACTAACTAGGGACTTCATGTAGGTCAGTGGTAGGAAATAAATCCCAATCGCACTTCAGTTGTGGGTTCGATTCCTGCATCTTTTTCTGACACGACGGGTTGTCACGCGATATGCGTGTTTTACTTTTTCAAAAACTATATAATTTTATAACATTCCAAAAAATTAGATAAATTACTCAAAAATAACCATAACATATTTTAACCTCAAAGGTTATCTCATACCTCACATTTTATATCCCAAAAAGTAATAACCCATAATTGTCTCAAATTCAAGGATCATATAAACTCTAATGGTTATTTATAACTATATCCACAAAAGAAAAGATAATTCTTCCTTAATTAAAATTTTTATATAACAAAATTAAGGGTTACAAATACTACAAGTATTACAAAGTAATCCCATCATTAATACATTTAAAAATATCATCATCCATAGATCCAACATAACTCTTCAATTCCTAAAATGTAGACATCTTAATCATCAAATATTCTTCATAATCATTTATCCATGTTTTTCCATCTTATTATTTTATAATTCTTTCTTAAAAACAACATCATGCATAATTACCTAAGATTCAACAATGTCAAAACATGAACTAAGAAATAATACATACATTTCATAGGTTATTTTCAGTTTCCTCATCCTCAATTAGAATAGAATTAGGTATTGGTAAACATATATTTATACGGTCCTACTGATCCCATTCCTGAACCTTCTTCATAGGACATCTATTTTCATAATGACCATGCACACCACATTTAAAAAATTGAATTAATCCCTCAAAAAGAACTTCTTTCCCTTTCTTGAAGTCAACTAAATTCTTCCTTTTTTCATGACACGTTATTGCTTTACGACCTTCATTACCACATATATAACATCTTCTCATACCTTTGAAACATTTTTCTAAGTGTTTTTTTCCACATCCTTAACGCATAGGTTTTTGAATATACTTTCCTTTATGATTATTACCTGACCTTCCATAGGGATTCGTTTCTCGCATATATGATGCCTTAGAAAAATCACCAAGGTTCAAGTGGTCAATCATGACTCCAAATATTTGGTTAATAATAACCACAAGAGTTCTCATTTCAGCTCCCATTTCATTCGGTTTCTTATTTAAAAAACCATCATAGTTTCCTTTACATCCATTGTTACTTTGGTTCCTACTAGATCCACCCATTTACTAAAACCAAAAAGGTCAGTGTGAGAATATCAATAAAATCATCATATACTATCTTATGAGGAGGGTAAACACTAAGATATACTGATTCATATTATCTTAAACTCATTCAATTTATCTAAAATAACTATAACTCTTTCTAATATTCTAACCATTGTGGTTATATAAAACATGTCACTTATGCTTAAATAACACCCTAACCTCTAAAGTTATCTAAACTGACCTCTGATACCAACTATAAGGCCCCAACCTTAAACATTACTTAATCTTGAGATAAGTTAGTAATTTCAATTTAATTCACATTGAGGATATTTTTAGGTTTATAGATTTAGAGAATTAGTTCATAACTTATAAATAACAACTTAAATATTACAAGTAGACACTTATACTCACTATCAATTTTTTTTCATAAAACAAAAACTCTTTTAAAAGAAACATGTTATCTTTTCATGTTTTAACAACATAACTTTTCCTTGATCCCATCCTTGACTCTATTTTTCTTTAAGTCTTATGAAAAACATTTCAAAACTTGGGATGAACAAAAAATCTTAGTAATTGATACATAAATAATGAAAACTTTTAGTCTTATGAAAACATATAAACTATGAAAACTTTATCATAAAATAATAATTTTCACCTTTAAGAAGTACCAAAAAACACTTCACTGAATATAAGCCCATTTCTTACCCTTTTTATAACCAAAAGATTACCATAAAGCCCATAAAAAGCAACATATAACATATAAAGGTAACTTGGGACATAAACATACTTAAATGGAATAACCATACGGTCGACTTCCACACATATCACTAAATGGAATATCCATACACCTGACTTCCATACCCAATGCATTGGAGGTTATAAATTAACCACCCATCCTTGGTTTATCATGAAACCACCTGTCTTTGGTTTATCATGTAACCACCCATCAAATGTTTAAGTACCATTTTATAATCATAAAACATAAATGATTGTAATTATCAACATTTCACTCATAAAATTTCATTTGTAGTCATAAGAAATAATTTCAAGATATTGAAATAGAAAATCCACTTTAAAAATCATTTTCAATACCAAAACACCCAAAAAGGAAATAAGGTATTTCTTTTCCTTTTCAAAAATGTTAAGGCTTATATAGGAATCCAAATATCAAATAACGGTTATGATGTTAGAGGAGTCATTTTCACTGCATACATTAAAAACATTCCTTTTTTTCATTAGTAAAAAAATTCGTAGAAAAAATATTCCCTTTGAATGAAATTAAAATTAAAATGGGTTTATTATAAAATGTATAAAAGAAAAAGGTTTATTTTATCAAAATATTCCTCAATGAAAGGAGATTGAGATGAAGTCCCTTACCTTGAGTTCAAATCATCATGTATGTTCCTTGTTATTCCTGAATAATAAACTTAAGTTAATTTATACTTGTTTGAGAACCTTTTTCAAGTTTATTATTCCTTTTATATCACTTATTACAATGTTATAAAAATTACATAATTATTTAAGTTAATATCAGTCATTTTGTCAATATTCGGTACTTGAGTCGAGAATGAACATGTTTTGATGTAAATTGTCCATGTAGTCAAAATTCCACCATCACCAAAATAATATTAATGATTTAAATATCACATATATCTAGTGTATATGTATTTATAATACACCATAACATTTTAAGATAAGAAATTAAATCCAATATTCATGGAGATAGTAGGCCGTACGTACGCATGAATGCTACTTTCATTTCTTTGTCATATTAAATGAATGAAAACTAAATGATACATAGATATGTTATAATTCCAATATAATGTATATGTTATATATGTTATATAACTTATTAACTACATCCTTTATATGTTCCATGTATGAAATGAATGAGTCATATCACTTTGAAGGGGCGGTAGTCCGCACTTCCTCAAATGAAATTATTGTATTTACACATTATGAAAAGAATAATGGTATATTTTAAATAAAAATTGCAGAAGACTAGAGAAAATATAAATATAATATATATCATATATAAATACATTTCTATCACAATGGACACCATGAGATGTGGTAGGTTAAAATTGAACAATCATCGTTTCGTGAGGCAGTTGTTTTCCGTACACAGAAACAATATGTTTGTATCCATTAGATATAGGTGTGTGTGAGTGTAGTTTGAATAATTCTCATAAAAAACCTAAAATATTGAGGATAATTGTGTTTTTATGTAATCATATAATAATAAGAGCATATAGAGTTGAGAAGGAAAATAAATGAACTTGAGAGAATACATTACCTCTAAATCAGATAACTTCTTTTGATTTGAGCCAAAAGGCTTTCTTGAATTGCATTATTCCCAAGGTAAGGATTATAGGAGGAAGTTAGAGATGTTGGGAGATTATTTTAGCAGAATTTGGATGATCCAAGGGGCTTGAGAGGTGTGATTAAATGAGTAGAGGTGGTTTCCTTTTATAAGAGGGAGGAGGGACACTTTAGGAAAGTCTTGAAATATTATTTTATTATAAATTTATTTTCGGTTTCTAATGGTCCCAAAATAATTTATTTCAAAGATAATATGATTTTGGGTCATATACCAATTATCAAATTAAAATTATACAAGTTTTGAATATTTTTTTAACCCTTATATTTTTGTTTTAACCTTTATTTTACCCTTTTAATCTTACCATGATACTTTAATATTTACACTTTGTGGGTTAATTTAATTACCATAACATGTAAAACGACCCAAAAAAGTGCCATTTATGAAATATTTGGACTTTTCATAACCATTTGGACAAATATTATATTTTTAGTAATTTTAAAACATTTAGTAAACTATTTTATATTTTTAGTTATGAATTATGTCAATTTTGACACTATTAATACTTGACTTTTTTAAAAAATTTATAAAAACTTGATTACTTCGAACCAAAAAAATTAAATCATCCCTCACATGTTAATGTACTCAAAAAAATTTGTGTATGACATAAAAAATTTCAAATTAAATTTATTTTAATATTTATAATATCATTTATTTGAATATTTCATTAATAATGTAATCGTTGCATCATCATTGCATCATAAATAAATAAATTTATTTAATATCTAAAAATTATAAATAAAATACCATCATGTAAGAAATATTTTTATATTTATAATTACTATTTATAATCATAGAGATCAGTTATATAACCCCACCTTAAAATTGTTTTAGTAAAAAGCTACATATTTATGTTATATTTCTCTCTACTTTAAATTAAATATTATAAAATGTCATTTTCACACCCAAGTGGCTCCATGGGGTTATAAAATATACCCAAGGATGATCATGGTTGGAAACAACTCATAAAATAGGATTAGGACATGTGTTAGGGTAGTTTTATATTATTATAATATTATTTCTTACCCTTATTTACCTGATTTACCCTTCAACAATGGTAAATAAAAATAATTATTGAAGTTACTATTTATAATGTCCAAAAATAAGAGGTAAATATTTAAACAATTTAGACCGTATGATTCAAAATATGGAATATATTTTTCAAAATTCAAAACACATAATTTGCAGAAATTAATTTAAAATTAATTCTCGTTGTCAAAACTAAAAAGCGGGTTTTTAAGAAGTAAAAACTATGAAAAGATTGACATGTGTTTATATCAAATTAAAAGTGAATTTAATTTCAATGAAAAAAATTGGACTAAATAATAAAAAATTAATCCAATTACACTTTAAAACCAGTTAAAAATATAATCTAACTATATAAATAAATTAGATGGAAAGACAATTTTGAATTAAAATGTAGTATTTTTCACTATTCATAAAAATATGGATTTTATCAGAAAACTATCAAAATTTCAACTAAAGTAAATTTTGATGTCCCGATTCTAAATAAGAAGTTTATTTCATAAAATAAAATATATAAAAGTGACAAAAAATATTTTTAAAAAGGGTTTTCCATCAAAAGGTGGTAAAACGACCTTTTAAAAATATTAGAGTATTTTATGCTTAAAATTGGATTCTTTCTCATTTTAAGCCTCTAAAATTCATTGGATAAATGTAAAAATATTTAACAAACATGTATAATCATATTGTAGTTAGTTATATTCATTCCCTTCAATACAAAAACTAAGCGTTAACTACCATTTAAAATAATAATATTATTATATTATTTTTCTGTATAACTCAATGTTGTGTGCAACGTAATATTTCAGAGAAACTCATCGCTGAATATTAAGTGAAATATTAGAAAAAGTGTCTACTTTAACATAAAATTAATATCTTATTCATAAATATTAATAGATATGAAAAATTATTATTTTATAAATACCTGGGTCTTTACAGGTACTGTGGAGGGAGGAGGAGAATTCTGAGTGAATGGTGGGATGACTTGATACTTAAGTTGTGAATATCCATGTTACTATTTCAATGTGGGATGAGTTTTTAAAATGAGAAAATTAATCTCAAACTTCTATCTGATCTCACATAAGATTTTGACCACACGCCTCATCTTACGGCTACTCATCTAATCCTAGTCGTCCGCATCTAATTTGAGTCGATCCCATGGCTGTAGAGAAACCACGTTGTCATATTCAACCTCCGAACCCTTAAAGGGCTCCCGGTGTCGCATTTTGATAGATATAGGTTAAGATATCCTTGCTTGATCTTCTGGCCATCTCTATCATTCCAATTCACTACATTACACTCATATGGGTGTCCCAAAATCATGCATGCAATTGCATTTTCATGCATGCAACAAAATAGATAAGTTAGAACATAGATGAAGAAAACAAAGATGCGAGGCCACATCATGGAGCTCAGGTGTTCTTGATTAAGATTTTCTTGTGACTGTCAGTGCATTCACATGATGTTTTCATAAAAGGAGAAGGCAACACACATGAAAAGGAAACAACCAAAACTCTCGGCATATATTTATCCGCAGTTTTAAGATTTTGAAAGTTGAGGATCTCGGTAACTTGAAGAAGATACTTGAAGATCATATCCTATAGGATTTGAACACGTGAAAGAGATATGATCTATGCATATAAAAGAAGAATCCATCGAGTCAAAAAGGGTTGCTGCTCCCAAGCTTTTGAGAGATCTTGTTTTGAAAAATAGATCATCTCCATGATTCAAGTTCATGAAGGGAAAGTAAAAAATTGTGAACCACTCTTGATTTTCAAAGAGAAGAATAGTGAATCATTCTGGGTTCATGAAGAAGTGGTACCGCATGCCTTCAGGTTCTATGAAGCATAGGTCCCAAGAACCAGATCTTTTCCGGAAAAGGAGAACCGTGTACCGCTTGGTTCGTGAAGGTGAACCGCGTACCATCTGGTTATGAAAAGGAGAACCGCGCACCACTCAAAAGAACCACATGTCACTTAGTACGTGAAGGAGGTCCTCACTCTCTGTGCGTAAGAGTTCCACACACCCCATATGTGAGGAGGAGTCGTGAACCATCCTGGTTTGCGAATGAGGCTTGTACACTCTATCCAAAGAAGAACTCCACACCCTCAGTGTGAAAAAGGAGAACACGAACACTATAATAAACCTGAGGCAATGTGTGTGTTTTAAGAATAGTGGAGATCACATGTATGATGCACATGAAAATCATGTGCATGATTTGAGACACCCAAGTGTACAAGAACAAGCCAAATAGTGGACTACCACCATTTGGGAGGAAGGAGGAAGAAGTGTAAGTGAGAATACTATGCATACTCACATGCATACATAAAAGGGTGCAATTCTATTGAACAAATATTAACTACACTAAGAGGAGGAGAAGGAGGAGAAGTGTATAGTGCATGCACTCATGCATGTACGTGCACACATGAAGAAATTTAAAGAAAGAGCCACAACCGTGGGTGCTTGCATGAGAGAAGGAATAAGAACAAGTGGAAGAAAGGGAGGAATTCATCTAAATGACACATTCATGATCTCATAAATATATGTAAAGAATAAATGAGAAGAAGTTGTTTTTGATGATGCTTAGTGAGATGATCTTCATTTCTTGAACAATCACATAGGTACTAGTGATTCTGGTCAAGAAAAAGAAGAAGTTTTTAGTGCATTCAGTTATTTCATTAAAGTTGAATATTAAATATAAAAGAGCATCAATTATGGATTTTGATGCAAGAAAAGTCTCGTGTTAAATAGAGACAAAGAATTACAAGCCAATTTGTTGAAGATAACTTCAAGTCAATAAACTAAATGAGACTTCTACAAAGGTAGTGAGTGAGGGGGAGTTAATGGAAGTGATCCGAGGGAAGTAGTGAGATATCCCTAAAACTTTGTAATGATAGTGTGCTTGGGACAAATTGACTGTGCTTGAACCTTTGTAATCCACAACTAGTGAAGATTAGTGGAATTTGGTACGACTGGAAACCTGTCAGCATATACTCCTTGGACGTAGCCCTTATTGGTGAACCAAGTAAAAGTGTTGTGTTGTCCTTCTGCATGTGAATGTTTTAATTACTATAAAGATCTATCATACATGGTTAAATAAGTTCCTACCAATGTGGGAACAAGATCCATCAGTTTAAGAGAAAAAGTGACACCCTGATTCACCCCCTTATGGTGGTTTGGGGTCCTTCAATTGGTATTATAAATAAAGGTTTACGTATGTTGGATACTCTATATCAATTATATTTAAAAATAAGATTTGAGTTTTCTTTCCTAAGTCAAAAATGAAGTGCGATCTTTATAAGGATTCATTCATCTCTGAGCAGAATTCTACATAAAAAAATACCATGAAAAATAGGAAAAAGAAAGAGAAGAGATAGTTGAATATGTCCCTAATGTATAAATAATATATAGTGTCTATTTCTCCATGTCCTTAAAATAATGAAGAAATATCAGGCTTGCTAAGTAATGAGTAGGTGGCTTAGGTTTTCACCAAAAACAAGGATTCCAGTACAAGTGGTGACGATGATCAATTCATAACCTCACATGAGATTGCAATTGAGAAATTAAGAAATTATATACATGATAGTCCTAAATAAAGAGTTTCCTTTTTTTTGTAAAATCATCCAATGTATGCAGGCAGAAATCACCCAATTGGAACAAAAAGCAGACAATATGGAAAATGGATTGGAAGCAAAAGTTATTAAATGTTTAAAGATATCCAGACAAATTGAAGCCTTTTAAGAGAAAGAGGGAGTCAATAAGAATCTGGAAGAAAATATCCATGCCTTTGAAGATGATATGAAAAATATCATTGAAGTCAAGAGATTATCCTTTGAAGAAGCTTTTAAGAAATTCAAGGAACTTGACTCTCTGATACAAAACAAAGTTAAGCTGCATGAAGATGAAGTTGAAAGAATGAAGGAAGCTTGTGAAGAGAAGATAATTATGATTGAAGATTATAAATTCATCCTCAATATGAAATATCTGGAATTGGAAACTTAGTTGACCAATATTGAAAAGACACATATTGATACTTCACAGAAGAAGGAAACAATATCTACTGGCACTCAATGCTCACTAGAGGATTCTAAGGTTTAAATACCTCTACCATGTGATAAGAAGATCATGACTTCATCTAGTGATCTATCACAAGTAGCTTAGAAAGTAAAGGTACCATTCAAACCATCTTGTACTCATGTTTCTAAATATGTTTCTACAAAAAGTGTAGGTTTGAAGAAAAATTATAAACAAGTACGGATGAGGAAAAGTGATGAGATACCTACCACCATGGCTATGGTGGATAAGAAAAAGAGTATGGAAGATGGTTCCCCACAGAGTGCACAACACAACAATAAGAAGGCCAAACAATCTAATGTAGAAGATACTAAGAAGTCAAGATTTATGGGTCAATCTTGGTGTTGTAATAGATTTGGGAATTATGCATTGGATTGTTGGTACAATACCTTAAATCAAAAAGTATAGATAATTCCAATATTAAGGGGGAGAAAACTAGAGAGGAAGTAGATACATCCACAGATCTAGAAGCATATGTGTTGGAATCCTCATGTGTTAATCATGTTTTAATGATCGCAAATAATATACATTCTGTAAACCTTATTAACCCTATTTAATCTATCTCAAATCATGTGTACAGATGGTTGGTTTCTTTATGCTTTAAATAAACCTATCCAAGATCTCAAGTTCTATGTTTGATTATTGTAAACTATTTTTAATTTGTGTTATAATGGATTTCCTTGATAAATGATTAATTCTAATCCATTATATGAATATCACTATTTAAATCTGTATAAATATTTGGCTAAGTCTGAGAAACCATGAGTCTGCCACCGGTTATGTTTTTCTGGCAAAGGACCCAGACACCGTGATAAGACACTGTGACCCAGACACTATGACCTAGAAAACGTGACCAGCTACCATGACCTAGACACAGTGACCAGACACTGTGAACTAGACACCATGACCCAGATATCGTGACCTAGACACCGTGACCCAGACACCATGACCATACACCGTGACCCAGACACCATGATCCAAACACCGTGAACCAGACACCGCGACCAGACATTGCATCTGTGCTACCGGTTATTGATTTATATACAACTGTTCCATAGTAACTATCTCATCTCTCAAAGGAAAATAAGGAGACACCATTTCATGGAGACACTATTTCATGGAGACACTGTTTCTCGACAGATTGTGACACTGTTCTTTAATCTGTTTTATTGTTTTCAATTTAATTTCTAACGGTCATATTTGAGTCTTTTAAATGCAATGACATAATTAATATTTCTTTGTATACATTTCACCTGATAGTACAAGGTGTGAGGTGCATAATACATGCATCCTATCGTCTCCAACACATGCACTCCAAGAATAAACAAAGAAGTGTGGCCCAGAAACAAGGAGCGTGCAATAACGAAGAAGCACGGGTATTCTTGAGAAAAGAACTAACACATGAAACTCAACACATCTGAAGAACACACAAAGCATTCTATAATACAAAAAGTTGGGATAACATATATCATAGTCAATAAAAACTTCACATTACCAACTCCATGAATAACACGAGCTAGATCTAACTGGAAACCAGAGCATCAGACCTGCGATACTTTGTTTCTCTCAAGAGGACCCGATTCTTATATCTGCTTCATCCTAGAAGTCCAAAGCTGCATAGACTAATAATCAAAGCATTTATAACCTTATCTCATCATTTTTTTCTCTGGTGTGTATTATTTTTAGCTTTAGAGTAGTGTGTGTGTCTGTATAAAAACACACATTGTCTCCGGTATTAAACTGGAGGATACAAGATATACTTCCTCTCACATATTTTTACACTTGTTTACTTCCACATATAAGTGTAGAAGATGTCCCTACATGACCTATTAGTTTATACCCACGAACAACTGTGGAAGAGGTTGTGTGACCTGGATAGTCTTGTGTACTGTTGTTTACCCTGATCCAGGGTGTGGATCAAGTTTATTAATATAAACTTCTTGGTGGCAGGTGATCACCAAGTGGAGTGGATTAGGTCTTGGCTTGAGACTGAAACACTTTTTTTATATCCACTATGTTGATTAATTTAGTTTTCTCTGTTTTACTGTATAATTCATAAATCACTAAATTTACTTTGATAGTTAATCTTAGAAAGAAGTTATAATTGTTTTTACTTATTAGAATAGCTTCAAAAGTAATGTTAATAACTGATATTAATATTGTTGAGAATTAATCAATATTCTAAGAAGTTATTTAAATTGTCAAACTTTCATAATCATATTACTTTGATTAACTGGGCTATATTTATTTTATTAGGGAACCTTTTAAGAATAATTTTCAAACAATTTTTTTTATAGATACTCAATTCACCCCCCTCTTGAGTACTCTACTCCAACAAATAATCTGTATACTGCACACAAATTTGCAAAGATTGAAAACATCTGTGATGTATGCAATGGAAGTGGTCACAAGGTTGGAACATGATTATATCAACATGTATCCAAAGATGATAATAAAATAAGATCACAAAATATGGCTAGGAATGAAGAAGCTACCTTAGGAAGAAATCAGAACAATGTTATGAAAACAAATTCTCCCAAAAATATTCCAAGAAGGAAAGGTGATAATTCCTTAGATACTAAATCCAAGAAGTTGAAGGGTGGTGCATCCATAGTAACTACTAAGAAATATGACACTTAGAAGAATTCATATGGAAAATCCAAACTTGCTGACATAATTCCTAATTACATATTGGTGATCCAGCCAGAAGATTTGGAAAGAATGAGAAAAATGGAAGATGCACAAGCTAAGGATAGTGAAAAAGGAAATAAAAATATTTCACATGAAGTTAAAGAAGTCCTGTGTGTGAGGTGAAACAAGGATATTTATACTATTAATAATTTCATTTCATTTACTCCAGCTCAAAAATAATTCCTCAAGAAGATAAAAGTTACACTAGGAGATGCTAGTTCTCTAAAAGCTCTTGAAGAATGAAGGGTCGCCCACAAAGAAGTGTAATATTTAATAATATACACACAACCATAGACATAATTTAATATCAAATGTGCAATTGTGAAGAGTGAAGTAAATGGAGCATCTTGGTTGAGAAAATCATCTCAACCTAGCTGTT
Source organism: Viscum album (assembly GCA_963277665.1). Lineage (NCBI taxonomy): Eukaryota > Viridiplantae > Streptophyta > Magnoliopsida > Santalales > Viscaceae > Viscum > Viscum album. The sequence continues at coordinate 1,874,110,965 of OY728138.1, forward strand.
CACATTGATGAAGCAAGGAGGATCCACCTTATTCCCATGAATCTTTGTGTATTTTATTTGTTATTATAATACAGGGAATTGAAGGTGAAGCAAGATCTCAGGGGGAGAACCTGAGAAGTGTTTCATTAAGGGGGAGACAGATGAAAAAGCTACCATAGTTATTATTTCAATTAGTATCAACTACAGTTGGTATCAAATTCAATTACTCTGAAGATTGTTTAAAGATCATGTCATTGAAAAAACCTGGAATGAAAGTAAAAAACCCTTGAATACAAGTATATGAGTTCTCATCACATGTGGTATCGTGATAAGTGGATAATGAACAAATTTTTTTTCTAAATCAAATCATCTTGTTTTCTACACCGAGCATAGCTTAAGAAGACTTGGAGTAAAATGATTGACGACACATTGCTCAAGTAAGGACTGATACTCTCTATTCATTAACTTTGTATTTATTGTCAATAAGGGGGATAAAAAGTGAAATGAAAGGTTTATATGGAGAGAAAAAAGTAAAGGGGGGAGAGAGAAAATTATCATTTTGATATTGACACATTCATTTGAAGAACTTTGATTTATTGACAAAAAAATAAAAATGGGGATATTGTTGGGAACACTTTGTGTATGGAGTTGTATTTATTATCAACAGTTTCCAATATTGGTCAAAATGAAGGAGGAATCCAAAGTTAATGGAGAATGGAAAATCAGATGATTGATTGAATTGATCTTAAGTCCAAAGAACATGTATCAAAATGGATAAATTGTTTACAAAAATAAAAGAAAATATGAAGAAGTTGAGGATGCGATTTGTGTTATAAGGTGTCCATGCACTTATATTGAATGGAATACTTGGTTTTTGAGACAAGTATTTGTATTGAGTTACTAAAAAATAGGCCATCCCACTAGCCGACCATCCAACCTCAACCCAAGGAACATACATGGCCAAAGGGGTCAACCACACCACAGGGAGGCCAGCCAGGCCAGCCTATAGGTGGAAGGGCTGTGTGTAGGCCTGGAGGAGCACATGGGGCAAAGCCTGTGCAGAGGTTGGGCACAGAGCGCACCCACAGAGAACACAGTATAGGGAAGTACTATAGAAGGAGGAGGAGAATTCTGAGTTAATGCTGGGACAACTTGATACTTAAGCCAAAAATCTCCATGTTTTAGTTTTGACGTGGGACAAGTTTTTAAAATGAGCAAAGTAATCTCGACCATCTCTAATCTCGCACAAGATTGTGACCGCACAACTCATCTCATAACCGCTCATCTAATCCTGGCCATCCACGTCTGACCTGAGTCAATCCCATGACTGTAGAGAAACCACATTGTCATCTTCAACCTCCAAAACCCTTGAAGAGATCCTGATGCCACAATTCACCAGAGCTATGTTTGAACCTCCTTTTTTGAGATTCTATCCATCTCTATCATTCCAATTCACTACATTACACTCATATGGGCATCCCAAAATCATGCATGCAATTGCATTTTCATGCATGAAATGAAATAGAGAAGTTAAAATGTGGCCAAAGCAAACAAATATGTGAGGCCATGTCATGGAGCTCGGGTGATATTGATTAAAATTTTCACGCGACTCTTAGTGCATGCGTGTGATGTTTTCACAAAAGGAGAAGGACATGCACATGAAAAGGAAAAAACCAAAACTATTGGCATATCTTTATCCATAGTTTAAAGATTTTGAAATCTGAGGATCTCGATCACTCGAAGAAGATATTTTAATATCATATCCTACAGGATTTGAATGCGTGAAATAGACATGGTATATGCATATAAAAGAAGAGTCCATTGAGTCAAAAAGGGAAACTGCTCCCAAGATTTTGAGAGATCATGTTTTGAAAAGTAGAGCATATGGGATTCTAGTTCATGAAGGGCAAGCAAGAAACCACAAAACACTCTCAGTTTGTAAAGAGAAGATCTGCGAACCATTTTGGGTTCATGAAGAAGTAGTACCACGTACCATTCTGGTTCTGCGAAGCGTAGGTACCGCGAACTAGATCTAGTCTGGTGAAGGAGAACCGCGTACCACTTGGTTCACTAAGGTGAACTGTGTACCATCCGGTTCTGCAAAGGAGAAATGTGCACCACTCATGAGAACCATGTATCACTTGGTACGTGAAAGAGGTCCACACTCTCTGTGTGTAGGAGTTCCACGCATCCCGTGCGTGAGGAGGAGCCATGAACCATCCTAGTTTTTGAAGGAGGCTTGTACACTCTATCCAAAGAAGAAATCCATACCCTTATTATAAAAAAGGAGAACATGAACACCATAATAAACCCAAGGCAGTGTGTGTGTTTGAATAATAATGGAGATCACATGCATTATGCACATGAAAATCATGTGCATGATTTGAGACACCCAAGTGTATAAGAACAAGACAAAAAATGCACTACCACCATTTGAGAGGAAAGAGGAAGAAGTGTAAGTGAGAAGAATATGCATGATCACATGCATATGTAAAAGGTTGCAATTCAGTTGAACAAATATTAACTGCACCAAGAGAAAAAGAAAGAGAAGAAGTGGACAGTTCATGCACATGTGAAGACATTTAAAGAAAGAAACACAACTGTGGGTGCACACATGAGAGCAAGAAAAAGAAGAAGTGGAAGAAAGGGAGAAGTTCATCTAAATTCCACATGCATGATCTCATGAATATATGTAAAGAAGAAAGGAGAAGAATTTGTTTTTGATGATGCCCAGTGAGCTGATATTCATTGCTTTAACAATCACATAGGTACTTATGATTATGGTCAAGAAGAAGAATAAGTTTTTAGTGCATTAAATTATTGAAATAAAGTTTAATATTGAATATAAAAGTGCATCAATTTTTTATTTCAATCCAAGCAAAGTCTCATTCTGAAAAAATACAAAGACTTCCATGACAATCTGTTGAAGAGACCTTCAAGTCGATAAACTAAGTGAGACTTCTCCAAAGGTAGTGAGATAAGGGGATTCAACAGAAGTGATCTGAGGGAAGAAATGAGCTATCCCTAAACCTTTTTAAAGGTAGTGTTCCTGGGATAGAGTGACTATTCCCAAACCTTTGTAATCCATAGCTAGTGAAGATTAGTGGAATTTGGTATGACCATCAACCTGTCAGCGTATGTTCATTGGACGCAACCCTTAGTGGTGAACCAAGTAAAAGTGTTATGTTTTACTTCTGAATTTGAATGTTTTAATTACTGCATAGATTAATCATATTGGGTTAAATAAGTTCCTACCAATGTGGGAATAAGATACATCGGTTTAAGAGAAAAAAGTTACACCCTGATTCACCCCCCTCAGGATGGTCTGGGGTTCTTCAAAAGCCTCATCCAAAGTTAAACTTAAACCATTTTATAAATGGTTAGCCTTATGAACCTTAAAAAATATTAAAATCCAGTTTTTTTAAATAAGGTTAGTAAATTTACAAAATTAACATATCATTAATCCCCAAACAATATGAAGTAGCTCTTAATTGTCACATACCAAACATGTGAATACCTTCATCATGTATTCTCTTGAAAGCTGAATTACTATAAAACCTTATTAAAATCATACACGATTCTTAATTCCTTACATAAAACATAGATTATTTTATATATTCCTTAAATCCAAAAATGTTTCTTACTAGATTAATGATAGAATAAACCACTTTGTCAACAAATCATTAACTAGTTATAAGGAAATCAGTACTATACAATTTACTTTATCCAAATAGATCATATATTTATCCCAAAATCACTATCTTAACATCCAAAACATATTAAGGGTTATATTACCTTAATCAAAATATCACCTTTCCATTAAATCACTTTTCTAGTCCATCAACATCATCCATTGTATTCTTTTTAAATCCTTAATGAAAAATTTATACTGAACAATCCTTATATATTTCATGATTTATATAACATAATAATTAAATTCCAATACATAAATAATCCAAAAATCCTACTTCCTTCTCAAACCATTAACTAAGATTCATCATCTTATTCTTTAACACCTCTTTCCTTTCATATGCCATTCGTAGTCTCTTCATCATCAGAAATATAACCATTAAACGTAAAACCTCACCGATTTCCTTCATGATATTTCCCTATAGGACATTGATTTTCATAATATCCATACTTTACACATTTAAAATATTCATATATTGATAATAATTTAGAGAGACCAATATTATCATCCATTATGTTAACTGAAATTTTCCCTTTTCTTCATAAATTACTTACTTTGTGTCCCTCTTTTCCACACTCAAACCATCTTTCTGTTCCTCTAAGACATTCACTTGGGTGCTTATTCCCACATTATTGACATATGGGAAACCAAATATTCTTTCCTCTATGGTATCCACTAATATAAATCTTAGGGAACTCTATCATTCTCTTATTTGGTGAGGCTAAGAGTTGGTTAAGGTGCACATTGTCAATCATGTTTCATGATAACTGATTAGGAATAATCACAATATCCTTTACTCTAATCATAATCCTATTTGTATTATCATCAGTAAATTTTCTATCATATTAAATGTTAACCCAGTTATTTGTGGATCCCTCCATTGAATAAAATTAAAAATCATAGCATGAGAAACAATATTCATAGTGGAAAACCACATAATCATGAAAAATCACTTATAATATGTCTAAATCACGACACCATCTTTTCAATATATGACACCTTAGGCTTAACCTAGGTTATTCATAGTCATAATATATTTAAATCCTTCATGATGTTTTGTTAAGAGTTTGTAAATTTCCAAAGAATATCCCCCGATAGTGTCAAACCATGTGTGTAGTAAGGCCCATTGTCATGCACTAGGTGATGATAAAGTCCATATAAATGTGCACTTTTCAGAGTTATTATCCCCAGTTACCTCTGTACAGGATCCACATCCACTTGTAGTATCTAGAGAAGTATGTAATTTCTTGGAAACTACTTTATCTATCCTATACTAAAATTACAGGATATTTTCCTATCTTTAACTAATTCTTATACTTATCCTTAGATACATTCCTAGACATATCATTAGAAATATTCCTAGGTATCTCACTAAATTTTTCTCATCCTAGTTTCCAAAGTTTAACTAAAAATTTCCTTAAATACCAACTATAGATACCCAGGATTTTCATACATAGATATTACATCTTTTTAGATAAATATACAATACATTACACAAACACATGCCCAAGGACCATAATAGTTTAGTGCCTTTGGAGACTAGGTACACAATCTTCTAATTTGGTGAAAGATATTCCCACACAGTACTATTCTTAGACATGCCCTACTTAAAACCCTTATTAATAACCTAGGTGAAGGAAACATAAGAAAGGGTGATCTCACATGATAAGTAAGGGTAAACTAAGGAATTTCATAAACATAATGTGAACATGAGGGTACGAGAACATGATCATAACATATGAAAACCACACCCCACATATCAAAGATGAAAATCTTGAGTCATGACATAAATATTGGTAGTTAATAAGACATGAATCGTAAAAGAAATCAAGTAAAATGATCCATGAGACCATAACATTGGCATAATACAGATAATTGTGGCATATACATAATCATAGAAAATCTTATGTCAATGTTATCCACCATGACATTCACAACATGTTAGGCTTGGGATAACCACCCTTGTACCTATCTCAAGCTTGGGATGACCTCCCATGTACCCTCTTTTGTGCTTGAGATAATCTTCCATGTACCCACTTTTGGTCTTGGGATAACCTCCCATATACCCTTTGAGCTCATATAAAAATAATCGTTACCCAATACATTAGAAAAAGATATAGGTCTCACCCATCACATAATATATAAATTTGTGTGCCATAAGATCATATAACATTAATCATATTAGAATCCATGAAAAGAAATGGGTTTCATAAAAAATTTCATCGTATCATAACCCATGGAAAAGAGACAAGTTTCATAATCATTCCATCATTTAATTATATCATAACCCATGGAAAAAGAAGCAGGTTTCATAAGAATTTTATCATGGTATAACCCATGGAAGAGAAACCGATTTTATAAATATATTTTCATGATAAAACATTCAGATAAAGAATAATAATGGAATCTTTGGTTCATATCCCCAAAAAATCATAAGTTACATCAAAGGACGTCATCTTAGATGAAGAATGATTTTGAAATATCACTTAGACCATTTCTTGAGAAAAATAACTTTTATTTGAAAATAGATTTTTAAAACTAAAAATTCATAGAACATTTTGAAAATAATTTTATTTTAAAATAACCTTAAAAAATATAAAGGATGCTTCAAGTCAAATAATTCTCATGATGGTGGAAAATTTCATTCATGTTGTACACGTTAAAATAAAGATATCTTTCACAATTTTAGTATAGACCAAATGAGTATTGTTTGAAAATGACATGAAGATTACTTTAAAAACATTTTGTAAAAAAGTCAAACATGGGTAAAAATTTATTTAATAAATAATTTTAAAAATATTAAAAACATTTATGAAAACATTTTTAGAAAACACGGTTTTGGAAGAAAAATGGATTTCGACCGAAGAGAGAATAAAAATGATTTTTCTTAAAAACATAATTTTGAAATATTGTTTAAATAAAGAGAGTAAAATGATTTAAAAACATGTATTATCAATAAATAATCACAGTATAAGAAAATTCATGAGTTTCTTGAGATATATATCATAATATTTCATCATTAGAATCATACTCATGGACAATCTTGATAAACGATGAGATTATAACATAAAATCCTTACTACTTTGGTAACTTTGAATAATAATCCCCATGAAAGGATAAAATTAAATGAAACTTAATATATAATTAGAATAAATAAATTTAGGAAATTACATTTAAAAGGTTTTGTATATAAACCTCATAAAATAATATAGGTGCATATCGTGACATAAGTCTCAAAGAAGGAAAATTGAGACAAAAATCCTTACTACTGTAGAAATCTTTTGAATTGTAATCCTCAATAAAAAATAAAATCAAATAAAACTTTAAATATCATGAAAATAATGGTATTTATGATATAATATTTCAAAGGATTATTATATACACCACATAAAGAAACAAGTGGTGAATTTTCACATGTCTCCCAAAAATAAAAGTGAGGCTAGAAATCCCTTACCTTAAGTATTGACTTCCTTCGTACACATCCAAAACTCATATATAATAAATATAAGTTTATTATAAATATATTAAAGAACCATAATTATATATATCATACCATATATGTTTTACTTATGACCTTTTATTACCTGTTTACTAACAATTCCCTGTTAAAATCATGTTTTGGGTAATAACCGCTTTGTTTTTCATAAATGTTTTGATTTGTTATTTTTGGTATTATTACTTTGATCATGGTTCAATTATATATAGGTTAATAATAATGAAATAATTATAATATTTATACATAAATTATACTCTTAATTCTAATCATGAATAGTGGTTTTAAGGAATGAAGTATGTTACAATCATGGAGACAGTAGTCTGCACGTACGCATGAGTAACATTTTCATTTTTCAACGATCATTTTCGAAAATAGGTAAGTAATATATTATCTTTAAAAAATGATAATAATATAATAAATTACATTTTATTTATTTAAATATACTTATACATATCATTCATTTAGTGTGGTGATTAAAAGTGAGTCACATCACTTCGTGAAGGCGGTAGTCCACACATACACGAACGACATTATCATCTTTCAGTGAGTGAAAAGGTAAGAAATAAAATGATAAATTATAATTTAAGAATGATAAATATTTAATTAATATTATAATTATGTAATTTAATCAACATATATTCATTAAATTTATCCTTATTATCTTCTATGTAAAGAGTTAGTAAGAATGAATCACATCGCTTCACGAGGTGGTAGTCCTCCGTACACATGAGTGATGTTATCGTATCCCATATAGAATATAAAGTGAAAATTTATATATGATATAATGACTCCATAGGTATAATTATTTTATAAATATCATATATATACTTTATATTCATTATAATACCCAACCATGAGAGGTGGTAATGGAAAAACGAATGACATCAGTTCGCAAGGCGGTAGTCCACCGTACACATGAATAATGATTTCATAACCCATTTGATGGAAGTAGAGATGGTTGTAGGTAATGAAATTAACGTAAAAAAATATAATTATATGTAATACACTAAGTTTATTATATCACTATTTTTAATAATAATTTAAGGAGGTGGAGGAAGAAATAGAATAAAAATTCTCATCGAAGAATGTTACCTTTTATTCTGGTAACCTCCTTAGGTTTGCACCAAGAGCCTTCCTAGGTTGGATTTACGACCAAAATAAGGCTTCTAAGATGATAATAGGGAATTTAAAAAGTGGTTTTTGTAGGTATTTTCTAAAAAAAAATGGGTTTAAGATGTGAAGAATATAGGAGAGGGTGCGACCTTTTATAAGTGAGGTGAGGGACACATTTGTAATTTTTTGAAAAGAAAAAGGTGTATCCACATTTTTCTCATGAAAAAGGTACAAAAATAGATTATTATAGATAATTAGACATTATAAGTTATAAATATGTATGAAAAATATATTTTAGACAATGTTTTAGGTCATTTAACCCTTATATTTTTAGTTTAACCCCTGGTAAACCCATTTTTATCTTAACCGCGATAATTATTTTTTACTATTTTTACTATTAATTTTTGTAAAAAATTAAGTTAGACTTATTAGATAATATAATTATTCTGATTCAAAATATGGAATCCAATTTTTACAAATTAAATTCACATAAGTGGAAAAATTTAATTTAAAATTAATCTCGCAAATTCTACGGGACAACAAATTTTCAAAAAGGAATGTTCAAAAGTTTACCAAGTTTCTATATCCAATTTCAATATAAAATTGATTAATATAACATAAATTGGATTAATAGATATATAATTGAACTAATTTTACTTTAAAACTAATTTAAAATATAATATAATTTTATAAATAATTTAAACAAAAAAATAATTTTCATTTAAAATTCAGTATTTTTTCACTATTTATAAAAAAATTATTATTTTTATAAAATTCACAAAAGTTCACACTAATATAATTTTTAAATGATAATTTCAAATATTAATTTTATTTTTTAAAATATTTTTTTTAAAATTTCCAAAAATTAAATTTAAAATGAAACCTGTGGATATGACGAAAAAGATGGGTTTTGAGAACTGTATTCTTTTCAAGCATAAGATGATTTTATATTAAATCTATGTCTAATAATAATAATTGCATGAATATACATTAATATTTATTGATATATAATATATTAATTTAATTTAAAACATTATTCATTAGGTATTATTTAAATTAATTAAAATGGAGAAAGATTATTCACATTAAAGTAGTTTTTAGAAAAACCCCTTTTGAAACCCAAAAATAAACTTATACTAAAATCCAATATAAAGTTGATTCAAAAGAAATTAAGTGGATTAAATATAACTAAAGAATAATTATGTTACTTTAAAATATAACAGGGGATTTAAATTACATAATTTATTGAAAATAAATGATAGTTTTACAAAAATCGGTATTTTTCACTATTCACTGAAAAATAAACATTTTATAAAAAATCCAAAAATTTAACCATAATTTAATTTCATTAAAATGATTTCAAAAATTAATTTCATTTTATAAAATAAATTTTCTAAAATATATATAAATTAATTATAATATTTTCTCATAAAAATCAATAAAAATCATTTTTGAAGAAAACATATTTTTGAAGAATATAATTACTTTACTAAAAAATGATTGATTATTTTCTAATAATTTATAAATAAATTTATATTTAGTAGAAAATTTATATGTTTATTTAATAAAGTAGTTAATACTATTAATACCTTCCTATTTAATGGTTAGGTTATAATGTTTGTATTTAAAATAATATCATTTCATGGTTCATTGAAGCTCGGTGTCATGTGTCATGCATGCTATCGAAGAAACTCATTGTTTCATACAACACAAGTTAAAATTAGTATTGCATATAACATAATATATCTAAAAATTTAAATTAATTTTTTTAAAATATTTTATAAAATCTCAAAATGTTAAATTATACCCTCCTTAAAATGAATTTCGCTCTTGAAATTAATCTCGATAATTAAAGGTTTAACATTTGAAAATTCCTTTATAGAAATCCGCATCGTAAAAATGAACAATAAAACTTCCCTTAAAAAAAGGAAAGTTGGAAATATAAAGGTTACCTAAATTAACTCATAACTAGTTACCCACATAGGAGAACATAGGTTGGAAGTGAAAACATAGACAAAAAAGATAAAACTGACACCCATATACTAATGGAGGGTGATAGAGAACTTAGCCAAGAGAAAGTTAAAAACCACAAATCCATAAACCAAATAGGTATGAAAACAATAATTGATATCATAAAAAATGATGATAATAATATAAAATTTTATTTCAAGATCATTTTCCTAATATTGAATAATTTTTACGATCAGATATACTTACCTGATTTCATTCTATTATAAGAACAATCTCACCCATTGGTTGTGCCTTGATCAATTTCTACTTCATCTCTTACTCTAAGAAATAAAGGTGAAATTTTTATGCCTAAATCACTAACAGGTCATAAGATCCATAAATATTATGATAATTCATTCCATATATCTTTAGTTATTATAACAAAAAAATGGTTATCATAGGTTATCCAATATGAATAAATCTTCATATGGTGAAGTAGTACATAAATCTCTAAAGCCTCATCCAAAGTTCAACTTAAACCATTTCATAAATGGTTAGACTTATGACCCTTCCAAAAGATTAAAATACACAACTTTATAAATAAGGTCACTAAATTTCTAAAATGAACTTATCATCAATCCCCAAACAACATGAAGTGGCTCTTAATTGTCACATACTAATCATGTGAATACCTTCATTATGTATTCTCTTGAGACATATTTTTGGGTTAATGTAACAACACTATAGTAGTACTATAGTAGGCACTGTATCAGGTACTGTTCAGTACTGTAGCCGTCATAACTATTCATCTATTTGGGTCTTTGGGCCACCAGTTTGGTGCTCAGGTCCCTTAAGGCTTTCATGCCACCCAAGGCCTTCAGGCCAGTTTTATCTCAAGGCATTAGGGCCACCTCAAGGCCTTCAGGCCACCCCAAGGTCTTCAGGCCACATGAATATACATATGTCCAGTTAGAATACAAGGGAAAAGGCTTCAGATGAGGATCAGAGTAGGCACATTCACTAGAGCAGAACTAGCTGGAATTGGAAGAACGAAAGGGTATGGAATTACCATCAGTACCAGGCCTGTGTAGCTTTGCACAAGATATCTAGACGACCAGCCTTGAGAAGGGGCAGTGATGATATCATGACATGTTCTGGGGAGGAGTAGTTTCAGGTTATCTTGTCTGGGTGATTTTCTATAATACCTACGGGTCAAGTAATTATCTCTAAGCCTTCAGGCCTTGTAAGGGTTCCACCTCTCCCCTTGAAAGATGGATTATCAAAATAATAAAAAAGGCCTTCGGGCTATTTAGTAAAAAATAGATATGTTCCTTAAATCCTAAAATGTTGTAAACTCCATTAATGATTGAATAAACTACTTTTTCAATAAATCATTAATCAATTATAAGGAAATCAGTACTATCTAATTTACTTTATCCAAACCAATTATCTATTTATCCCAACATAATTATCTCAACATCTAGAAAAAATTAAGGGTTATCCTCCCTTAATCAAAATATCACCTTGCTGTTAAATTATTTTTCTATTCCATCAGCATCATTCAACATATTCTTTTAAATCATTAACAAAAAACTTATACCTAACAATCCTTATATATTTCATGATTCATATAACATAATACTTGAATTCCAATACATAAATACTTAAATAATACCACTTCTTTCTCAAACCATTAACTAGGCTTCATAATCTTATTCCTTAATGCCTCTTTACTTTCATATATCATTCATATTCTCTTCATCATCAATAGTATAACCATTACTCGTATAACCTTACTGATTTCCTTCACGAGCCTTCCCCCTAGGAAATTGATTTTCATAATGCTCATAATTTCCAAATTTAAAATATTCATCTGTTGATAATAATTTATGGAGACCAATATTTTCATTTGTAGATTCAAATAAACTTTTCCTTTTTCCTTGAAAATTACTTACTTTTTGTCCCTCTTTTCCACACTCGAAACATCTTCCCATTCCTCTGATACATTCACTTGGGTTCTTCTTCCCAGATTCTCAATATATGTGAAATTAAATATTCTTTCCTTTATGGTCTACACTACCCAAACTCTTAGTAAAATCTATCCTTCACTTCTTTAGTGAGTTTGAGAGTTGGTTAAGGTACATATTGTTAATCATGTTCCATGATAACTGATTAGGCATAATCACAACTTCCTTTACTCCAATCATCATCCCATTTGGCTGTCCATCAAAATTTTTTATGTCATATTCAATGTTAACACAACTCCTTATGGTTCCCTCTATTTACTAAAACAAAAAATAATAGTGTGAGAAATAATATTCATAGTGGAAAACCACATAATCATGAAAAATCACTTATATGATTTCTAAATAATGATACCTTATTTTCAATATATGACACCTTAGGCTTAACCTAGGTCATTCATAGTCATCATCTATTTAAATCCTTCATGATGGTGCATAAATATTTTATGAATTTCCTAATAATAACCCTTGAAAGTGTCAAAAAATGTGTGTAGAAAGGCCCATTTTCATGCACTAGGTGATGATTGAGTCTATCTCAACACACCTTTTTGGGAGTTATTACCCCTAGGTAACTTTTTTCCAGAGTCGCATCCACTTGTAGTATCTAGAGAGGGATGTAATATCTTGGAAACTACTTGATCCATCCTTTAACAAAATTCCAGGACATTTTCCTATAATTTTACCTATTCTTAAACTTATCCTTAGAGACATCCCTAGACATATAATTTGAAATATCCTTTGGGATCTGACTAAAGGTTTTCTCATCCTAGTTTCTAAAGGTTAACTAAATCTTACCTTTGATACCAACTGTAGCAACCTAGTATTTTCATACATATATATTACATCTTTTTAGATGAATATATAATAAATTACACAAAATCACATATGAGGACTATAATAGTTTAGTGCCTTTGGAGTCTAGGTACACGATCTTATAATTTAGTGAAAGATCTTCAACATATCCCATAAAGATCTTCCCATATAGTACTATTTTATAGAGAAAATATTTTAAAATATTTTAATTTTAATTTAAATTTTTTAATCCCACCAAGGTGTTATTTTAAGATCAATTATAATATTTTATGGTTTTAAAATAATTTTGAGCTTAATTGAAAAAATGAACTAATTTTGGATTTTAACTATTTTAATTTATTTATGTATTTAGGCAATAAATTTTTATAAAAAGATTTTATTTATGAAATTAATTTTTTGTAGGATTAAAATTATTTTGGGATTCATTTAATTCTTTTGGACTTAGAGATAAATCCAATATTTTTAGGCCCAAAATAAGTTCACAAGTTAATCCTCAAAATCTGTACACATATTTGGATATTTTTGAAGATGGGATTATATTTTGCAAATAGATAGCCCAATGGAGTTTAAATTCAACATGGTTAAATGAAAAATATGAGGGAAAAAATATCATAATTATGGACCCACTTTATTCTCTCATTAACAAGTCTATAAATTCATGATAAATAGGATTTTGGAAATTCAAAGATTCTGCCTGGACAAAATAAATTTTTAGAGAAAATGGGATATAAATTTTTCTACAGGTAGGGAATGAATATTAAAATTGTTGTTAAAACTATAAATACATATTTTAACAACTTTAAATAAGAAATACTTCATAAATTAAGTCATTAAAGGGGTCTACCACATGAAATATTTTAGAGGAAAATTCTGGAGATATAATTTTACCCCTTTTGCCTATAAAAATTTATATCATATCCTTTTCAAAGAATTGTAAACTTTAGTTGGAAATTTTCTAATTTTTTATATTTTATTTTATTCTATAATATTATTATGTATATTTAATATATTTTACTCTTCTTCTTCATCCATTATCATATTTTTATCTTTTGTGTTTCCACCTCATTCTCTTCTCACCATGAACTCTTATAATCATGATCATGAGTAACTAACATGAGGAAGTTTATAGGGGAACAATACAGTGTTGAAACCAAGTCATTTCACATTCATGTTGATTATTTTTTATTTTCTTAGAGTTAGTTCAAGGGGGATCTTAGTGGGTAAGGCACCTTTGTGTCTCCACTTACCACTCGAGGCTTAACTTTCTCTTCTACAATATTCTCCCTCGATTGAAGAGGTGGATGTGTGGTATCTCAGTGATCATTGAGTGCACCATATATTCATAACATGGGTATTATAGTATGTTCATGCATATGATAGAGCATGTTCATTAAGTTTACTTGGAACTAATAAAGAGACGATGAAGGTTCACTCTAGGTGTTCTCCTGGGAGGATCTCATTTATGTCAAAAATCATTTTGTCTGCATTTATTTTTCCTTCATTGTATTATATTTTTATATATACATAAATATTTCATGCATCTTTCAAACTCGTCTTCTTTCAATTATTTTTATATTAGTTAAAATATAAACAGTGACAATAGAAATTCATTGTTTCATGAGCTTCCTCCTTGAAACTGAACCTAGGTGTGTGATATATTGCATGCTTAGATAAATAAAATATTGACCAAGGATTCATGAAAAATACCCATATATCAATTTGGTTCCATTTCTAGGAATTCACAACACTTTCACACACCATTTTTCATAAAAAAACACAAAAAATTAATAAATTTTAATTTTTTTATAAAACCCACTTTTGTCTATGATGTATTAAAATTATGATTATTATGCATGAACTGAATACTTCCAGGTGAAACAAAAAGAATAAATTCAAAAATATCAGATGAAATAACTTCGAGAATAAATATAGGGCCTAAAAAAATGTAATGACTAATTGAATATGTCTGCACATATCAGGAGCAACAGATGAAGCTGCAACTAGAACCTGAGAAGGCCAAGGAAGAAGTAAAACTTATTTCCCCCAATTTTACTAAAGACATACAGGAAGTTAAGAAAAAACTTAGATATCATCAACAACCCAACCTTTTTAGGATCCAGATCTAAGATGACCATGATAAGCTAGAGTGGATTCATGATGAGGAAGACTTACTTGCTGAGATATGTTTGGGAGATCAACAATACATAGAAAACTTATATAATGAGTATGAGGTACAACATGGTCTCCTAATTCCTTAAAAATTAGAAGAACAAACACAAATTTACTTGTCTTTATCCATGGAAGAGGAGGAATCCACAATATTTATGTAATTTGAAGAAATGATGGAGAAGACAGACTACCTACCTCCATCCACTGAGATCCAAATTCAAGAGTCACTCACCACTGAGGAAGTAATTGAACCAAAAACAAATGAGGGAGATGATATTATTTTGAGTTATATCTTTTCTGATCTCATTCAATCTGATTTGAGAATCACTCCTTATTGTTTTTAATTTTTAAATTTGGTCAATCCTTTCCATGGATTAGAGGCAGATGAAGAAACTGAACATGCACCTGTTGAGGAACACATGGATATCCCTAATTTTAATGAGCATACATTTGTGGAAGCCCATGAAGAAACCCAAAAATCTGAGCCTGAGTAAACCATGATAAAGGTCTCTCACACCGAAAGGGGGAAATCTGATTTATATTATTCATGTTTAAATTCCATCGAATTAAAAATACATTCTAACCCTACTTTTGAAATTACAATTCATACAACCCACATTAAGAAAGCACTGGAAAATGAAGAGAAGGTTTCACAAGTAGTGACCAAGGAATAAGATGAACCAAACTTCATACTACCCCTACCATGCAAGATATACCTAATTGTGAAGTGGGAGGATCTAGTATACTCTATCCATGGATCATTACTCATCACAAAATAAGAATCACAATATGGGAAAAGCCACATGCATTGGTTCAAATACAAAAATCTCCAACTACCATCAGAATTTAGATAACAGCTGTTAATACCCTCTAGAGGTAGTAAAAATTCAGGGCCCACTTGGGGGATTATACTAGGACTTGTACCTTGATTTCTAGGACTTTAAATTTAAATTTCATTCTTAGGATTATTCCAGTATACAACCCCACTCTATCTTATCTTTTTGAACTTTAATTACATGATACTTGTTCTTAATTGATTAATTATATTTTATAGGTTCATGATGGTAGAAGGAAACCCAAAAAAATGGAAGAAAAGGAATAAGATTCATGGGAAAGGTAGTTAACTTTTATTCTTATGATAAAACTCTCTTTAAATTGGAATTTCATGCCCATGCTTGAATTATGATTTACTTGAATTATCTAGGAGACATGAGTTTCTTAGGAATCTTATGATTCCATGTTTTAGATTTCAATATTAATGAGATTGAATGAGTAAAATGTAAAATTTGATGATTAAAGTGAAGCATGAATATTTAAATACAGAGTCATGATTTAAGGGAATTAGTTGATCCATGTAAATAAAATTTCCCTATTATTTTTCATGATTTGAATTTATAGAATTCATGTGAATTGTTTTTTTATTAATAGTCATGCCTTAAGTGATTGTATAATATAAAATTTCCCATTCCCAATAGGATTTCTAGACTAAGTACTTTATATTTTATTCTTGAGCATATTTCTTGAGTGATCTTGGGACAACCACCTACTAGAACATAAATTTGAACTTATCAAAGTCATGAATGTACAAAAACACATTTAAAATGATTGATACATATTTTAAAAATAAATTATCCTTAAAAGACCACATTTACATCAAACCTTGTTTAAACCATATAAACTATGAATGACTTTATTAGGGATGAGCCATGTTTCAAGCCATTTTTATCCATTTCTACCCTACTCTTAGTATTTTTTATGATATTTTAAAGTTAAAGTGTGGGGGTGAAGGGAGTCATGTTGTAAGGGATGGAGTGAATTGTAAGGAAGAAGTGTGGGGGTGATATATGTGGGGATTAAGAAATATTTATATTCATTTTACTCTTTATTATTTTCCCCCTCTTTAAATTGAAAATATAAATTGACAAAAAAAACCAAAAAAAATGAAAAAATGGGTTGTGATTTGTGAAAACCAAAAAACACCATTACTAGACCTATGATTTTATGTGGTTAAGTGGTGGATGAAAGGTTTATTCTAATCATAAATTAAAAAAAAACATTTCTTTAAAAAAGAAAAAAATAGAGTATAAAATTAGTGAAAAATTCAAGAGGGTTCATAAATCATTCATTATGCTTTACTTTGATCATGACCTTACTTTGTGTTTTTGGGGGAAATGGGAGTTGTTACAATTTAAAGGAGATAATTTCATTACACTTTTACTTATGATATCATTCTTTATAATTTAATATACAAACCACCTCTTTGAGCCTTAATTTTTAAAATATCAATTCCTACCAACCTTAAGCCTCAGATTCATTTGAAACATTAATGCAAGTCCTCATGTTTTTATGTGTATTTTGTATTTACAAAGTGGATAAAAGAGTTACTTCATAAGACTATGGATAAGGATCATGTTCTCATGATATGAGAATAACTCTACTTGAATTAATATCATGAGTTTTGATTGAAAATATTTAAATGTGAGGTAAATCATGATTTGAGATGATTAATAATAATTAATTAAGGAGATTTGATGAATGAAAGAATAAGTTACACTATTTTAAAAAGGGAGAAAGTAAAATTCTTGAATTGATTGTATCTTTTAAAATTAAAAAAGTAAATTGATAATTTATGTTTATTTTTGAAAATTTTATTTAACATCGAATATTTTTTGATTTTATTACTTTAGAATTTGAATATTGGTAATTAGTTGTTGAGATTTTATGCTTGAGGAAAAGCATGGTTTAAGTGTTTGGGAATTGAAATAACAAATATTTTCAATTATTTTAATTTTAATTTCAATATTTTTAATCCCACCAAAGTATTATTTTATGGTCAATTGTAACATTTTATGGTTTTAGAATCATTTTGAGCTTAATTGAAAAAATGGACTAATTTTGGATTTTAATAGTTTTAATTTATTTATATATTTAATCCATAACTTTTTATATACCAATTTAATTTATGAAATTAACTTTTTTAGGATTAAAAACATCTTGGGATTCATTTCATTATTCTGGACCAAGATCCAAATCCAACATTTGGAGGCTCAAAATATGCTCACAAGTCAAGCCTCAAAACCTGTGCACAAATCTAGATATTTTGAAGATGGGCCTATATCTCGAAAATGGATAGGAAAATGGATCTAAAATTTTAAATGGGTAAATAAAACATGTGGGTAAACAACTTTCATAACTATGTACCCACTTGATTCTTCCTATTTCAAGGCCATAAATTCATGATAATTTGGATTTTATAAATTCAAAGATTCTGCCTATCTAGAATAAATTTTTAGAGTAAATTGGATATAACTTTTTTGACATGTGGATAATGAAGATTAAATTTGGTGTTATAATGATAAATACATATTTAAACAAAATTAAAGTAAAAATAATTCTCAAATTAGGTCATAAAATTGGTCTACCATGTGAAATGTTTTGGAGAAAAATTTTGGATAAAAAATTTCACCCCTTTTTACTATAAAAATGTATCTCATCTCCTTTTAAAATCATTTAAAACTTTAGTTGGAAATTTTATATATTTTTGTAGTTAATTTTCTAGTATAATATTAATGTTCATTTTTAATATATTTTACTCTTCTTTTTCTTCCATTATTATATTTTTATCTTTTGTGTTTCCACCTCGTTTTCTTCTCACTATGAACTCTAATACTCATGATCATGAGTAATTAACTTTATGGAAGTTCCTCGCGAAACAATATGGTGTTAAAACCAAGTCATTTAAAATTCATGTTTATTGTTTCCTATTTTCTTAGAGTTATGTAAATGGGGATCTTAGTGTGTAATGCGAATTTGTGTCTCCACTTTCCACTCGAGGCTTAACTTTCTCTTCTATAATATTCTCCCTTGATTGAGGAGGTGGATGTGTGGTCTCTCGATGATCATTGAGTGAACCATATATTCAAAAAATGGGTAGTATAGGATGTTAATTCATACAATGGATCATGTTCATTAAGTTTATTTGGAACTAATAAAGAGACAATGAAGGTTCACTTTAGGTGTTCTCCTGGGAGGATCTCCTTTCTGTCAAACATCATTTTGTCTACATCCATTTTTTCCACATGGAATTATATATATATATATATATATATCAATATTTCATACATATTTCAAACTCATACTATTTAAATTATTTTTATATTAATTAAAATATAAATAGTTACAATAGAAATTCGGTGTTGTGTGAGCTACCTCCTTGAGACCAACCCTAGGTGTGAATAATATTGCATGCTTAGGTAAATAAAATATTGACTAGGGATTCATGAAAAATACCCTCACACCACTCTTCTTATACATACCCTACTTAAAAACTTTTCTCATAACCTAGGGAAAGTAAACATAATAAAGGGTGAGGTCAGATGCTCAGTAAGTGTAAACTAAGGAATTATATAAACATAATGTGAGCATAAGGGTATGAGAACATGATCATAACATATGAAAACCATACCCTTCATATCAAATATAAAAATATTGAGTCATGGAATAAATATTGGTAGTTCATAATCCATGAATCATAAACAAAATCAAAGAACATGATCCATGATATCATAACATTGGCATACAACATAGAATTGTTGAATATACATAATCATAGAAAATCTCATGTCAAGGATACCCGCCAAGACATTCATAACATGTTAGTCTTGGGATAATCACCCATGTACCTATCTCAGGTTTGATATGAACTCCCATGTACCCTCTTTTAGTCTTGGGATAACCTCTCATGTATCCTCTTTTGGGCTTAGGATAAACTCTTGTGTACCATTTGATCTCATATAACATTAATCATTACCCAACGCACTGGAGGGAGATATAAACCTCACCCACCACATAATCCATAAATTTGTGTGAGAAAAGATCATATAACATTAATCATATTAGAACCCATGAAAAGAAATGGGTTCCATAAAAAATTTCATCATTTCATAATCTATGTAAAATAGATAAGTTTCATAATCATTCTATCATTTTATCATGACATAACCCATGGAAAAAGAATCCAGGTTCATAAAATATTTATCACAGTATAACCCGTGGAATATAAATAGGTTTCATAAACATCTTATCATGTTAAACCATTTATATAAAGAATAATAATGGTATCATTGATTCATATACCCAGAAAAGCATAAGTTAGATAAAATGATATCTTCTTAGATGGAAAATTATTTTTAAATATCACTTGAAACATTTCTTTAGGAAAATAAATTTTCTTTGAAAATAAATTTTTAAAACTAAAAATTTATATAACTTTTTGAAAATACTTTTCTTTGAAAATAACCTTGAAAAATTATAATATGATATTTAAATAAAATTATTTTCATGATGGAATAAAATTCTATTCATGCCATACACGTTAAAATAAATATTCCTTTCACATTTTCGGTAAATTTCAAAAAACATTGTTTGGAAAACGACATGAAGATTACTTTTAATTTTTTTTGTAAAAAATAAACACGCGTAAAAATATATTTAATAAATTATTTTTAAATTTTTAAAAACATTTTTGAAAACATTTTTAGAAAACATGGTTTTGGAAGAAAAAGGGTTTTTGATTGAAGAGAGAAATAAAGAAGATTTTTATTAAAAACAATATTTTAAAATACTATGTACATAAAGAGAGGAAAATGAAGGGAAACATTTATTCTCCAAAAATAAACATAATATAATAAAATTCATGAGTTTCCTAAGATATTGATCATAATATTTCACCATTGTAAGCATACTCATGAGAAATCCCGATAAATGATGAGATTGTAACATAAAACCCTTACCACTTTGGTAACTTTAAATCATAAGACCCATGAAAGGATAACATTAAATGAAATCTAAAATATCATGAGAATAAATAAATTAATGAAATTATATTTCAAAGGGTCTGTATATATACCTCATAAAAGAATATAGGTGCATACAATGACATAAGTCTTAAAGAAGGCAAATTGAGACAAAAACCCCTTACCGCTTTAGTAATATTTTGAATCATAATCCCCAATAAATAATAACATAAAATGAAACTTTAAATATCATGAAAATAATCATATTCATGATATAACATGTCAAATAGGTAATATATACACCACAAAAAATAAACGAGTGGTGAATTTTCATATGTCTCTTATAAATAAAAGAGTGACTAGAAATCCCTTACCTTAAGTCTCAACTTCCTTCGTACACATTCAAAAATCATGTATAAAAAATATAAGTTTATTATAAAACTATTATAGAACCATAATTATATATATTCGGTAGCATCCTGACCTATAATCCACTAAGTGGTTCCTTGGGCCAGTTGGCCGCATGACCTTAATCACACCTCCCTATACACCCAAGGCTACTGATTAGCAATGAGGGACTAGGGGTGTCCATAGGGAGACTATGACATCTTGAACAAAGTGTAAAATAATGTTAAATAATAATGATAAGTAGTATAAATGTTAATAAATAACTTGCAGTGGAATAATAAATCATCTAGATAATAAATAGGAGGAATCTAAGAAACATTAGATACAAAAATGATGATCATTCAATGATGCTATACAAAATAGGAAGTATATGAGATACAAGGGTAAAAGAATATAAAACATTCTGAAAAAAATAACATTATGACTCCATTATAATCATGATCATAGGATCAATCTTCTTATCCTATACTCCATCCTAGTACTGAAAATCAAACATCGGAAGTTGGGTGCTTCCCTTTGTCTATCCGTGAAATCATGAAATTTTTTCAGGTACCATAGGTGGACTGAACAAGGTGTTTTATATACTCAGTATTCCACCACTAGAAATTTCTAGAACTATCTAGTCTATTCATATAAAATGAGCAGTGTGTAGGTAAATCTAAGGTTAGAATAATAAATAAATAAAACTCTTTGGTTTGGGTTCCTCATCAGATACCCAACCGATACTACCTACTTCGACCTAAGATAGATATCTATAAACCAAGGTCAACCTATAAAGATATAGAATGTAAGTAAATTTATATGAATATATATTTATATATATACATATGTGTAATCACATAATAAGTCTGAAGGCATACATGTATGGAAAACATAACTGGGCCATCAGAAGTCAAGTGTAAACACGGACCGAACACAAGAATGTTATTTAGCTTGGAATACACACCCTTAAACTTATAAAATAGGCATAATAGTTCTTAATAAAGAGTAATACTATTCCATTACAAGGTTATCTATAAGGAGGAACCCAAGTATTTATTCAGGATCACTATAAGTACCCATCATCATAAGAGTCTGTCCAAGGAAATCTGTATGTGGAACCCAAGTATCACTCTCAACATAATATAAAGGCATAAAACTCTAAGAACATCCATGGTATTCTACACAGAGAACCAAGTATCTCTTATGGAATGGTATAACAACATTTCCTACCAAGCCCATACAAGGTAATCCATTAAGGAACCATGTATCTCTCATGGGTAAAGTACATAAGGCATCCATCTGGTGAGCCTATCCAAGGTATTCTATAAAATAAACCAAGTATCACTCTTAAAATATTGAGATTCATTTTCAAATTATAATTTATAAATATCAACAAGCTCATCCAAGGTGTCCTTAAGTCGAGACCCCTGTATCAACCTTAACCTAATGTAAGGGTATGGGTTTAACTATCATGAAAACTCACACCATTTAAGAAAAGAAGTAAAATCATTACAAGGGGAAATTTACACACAACAATTGGTGGTTTAATTTAATTTAAAGCATTAGGATCATAGGAATTTAAGGAAGGAACACCCTTCTGGATGGCTCTCTAGAAGACACTATCGTGGGCACTCTCAAATAAAGTGTGGTTTTTGGGTACTTTGGTGCAGCAGAGTGGTTGACCAAGGTAATATCTCAAAGGATGAAGTAATTTAAAAACTTATTAAATGTAATTTGAAAATAAAATAAAAGGGAAGAATCAAACTAATTAAAAGGATGTGGTGGTGGTGGTGATGGGGGGATCCATTTATAAAAGAAGAAGAAATATGTTGGAAAAATATTGCATTTTTTTGTTTTTGTTTTTGAAATGAAATTTGATTAAAATGACACAATAAGAAGATGTTTTTTAGAAAATATTTTAAAAGGAAAAATTGATCTAACTATACCTCTTCACTTACTTATCAATCATTATTATTTAAATTAATATTCACTTAATTATAATCCCCTAATTTATTAATTCTATAACCCTATTAGAAATAACTTTACCACAAAGATGAAGTGAATTAAACCCTAGGATGGATTTGGAACATGTAATCGTAGCACCCTACTTTGATTGAAATTCTAAGTATAGATTATGGTAAGTGGTAAATCAAGGAACATATTTATTCTGGAAAATGAGGATTAATTGGGTTTAGGGATTATATTTGAACTCTATAAATTTATCCTGCGTTCTTTTGTTTCATTGGTTAAGGTCGTGCTCTCAAAATTCACACATTACTTGACCTCATGTGTTTTTTCCTGTATCATTAAATTTATTGCTTAGTTTCTATTAAATTAAAAACTCAATTCATAGATAATTTTAATTGAATTACAATATCTCATTGATTCAAAATAAATGAGTGAAGAAGGTAAGAGGTAGACCGATTACTAAAAAGAACTACTCATCTATGGGCGGTGTAGTTATTGTAGAAATGTTTTTCATTCATAAATGTTTAGAAAGGGTATAACCCAATACCACTTCTACTATTGATTTATATCCCAAATATGATGAGTAAATAATAATATAATTAAACAAAATAGAAGAAAGCAGAAGAAAAAAAAGAGTAACTAGGGATTTTATTACACAAACACATACATTACAACATGAGAAGGAGAGGAAGGCTTCGACGAAGGGATCATTACTTCAAGATCTCTCCCTATGAGTATAGAGAGTTCCAGAACCTATAAGGTGATGAGAGGAATCATCTGGAACTCCAAATTGGCAGCACTTCACTCCTTGGACGAACTTGCAAATGGGGTGCCCAAGGTGCCAATTTATAGCCAAAATGGGAAGTGATTTTGGGAACCTAGATTTCGAGATACCACTTGTATATTGGTTTTGGGTTGGTAAATGGACTTATATAGACTTGGAAAAAAGATAAAAGTTATAGGCTATAATATTTAATGTATCTATGTCAAATTTGGTGGCCAATAGAGGATGAAAGTGTGAGATATGATCAAAATACAGAACCAAACCTTTGACTTCATATAGATTCGGTCCCCTTGATAGATCAGTTTGGATGGGCCCTAAGATGGCATAATTGGGATTGAATTTCTTGATATGAGTTTTATCCCACTGAATTTTGGATCAAACCACAAAATTTAATCCTATTTTGATGCACTTATTTCTCATAATTTGTAAAATAGTGGATAGATATCCTTGGGCTTCCATGCAGATTGTCCCATTTTCCTTCTTGATCATATCAGACCCTCCAAATCACCTCCTCCTACAACAAAATCACCAAAACAAGTAAAATATACCTTTTTAATAGTGATAAAATTTAATAATTGAATCAAATGGGATGTGAAATTTGATATAATATTTGTAATTTTAGATACAAAATAAGTTTAAAACAGTGATGTAAGGGTGAAATAAAGTAGTGAATTGTGATGCGATCACACCCCCACACTTACCCTTTTTCACTCTCTAGAAAAACCTCATATCATGTATTCCAAAACATTGTGAAAAGATATGCATGTTCATATTACTCAATACACAATGGAAATATAGTCAAAGTAAGAATCCCATCAAGGGTCAATATTAATAAATTTTAAAGTCATGGTCTCATAAATTATATAAAAACAAAATCCAGTGAGATTAATGACACTAATCATAGAGAAAAAAGTCATGGGTATACTATGACACTAATTACCCATGTGTGTGTGTTCCAACCATTTCAAGATCATATCTCCACCCTTTATTCAGTATATTTAGGTCAAGTAAAATAATTCTTATCACTTGGTTTAATTCACCAAACCTGTTCTACATTCCTTTGTAATCGAATTTCAAGACCCACTCACTTAAGCATTCCTGAAATTCAAACCTTAAGATAATAACCTAAATATCCTCACATTTTTTACATTTCATAACTCCCCTTATTTTTTTTAAGTTTCACTTGGAAAAAATCTTTCGCTC
Organism: Viscum album; assembly: GCA_963277665.1. NCBI lineage: Eukaryota > Viridiplantae > Streptophyta > Magnoliopsida > Santalales > Viscaceae > Viscum > Viscum album. The sequence continues at coordinate 1,874,136,340 of OY728138.1, forward strand.
ATCTCTAAACCCGTGTCTGATCTCCTCATGACACTAATTGTAATAGTTATAACAACATCAAAGGTCGAGGAAGAGTGGGTTTTAACCTACCTAAGACACAAACCATATTTTTTTTATTTTTTAAGGGTGTATAATAGTCAGATAAAAGGTACACATGCATAGTTAAATTCCTTACAATAATGAAATTGATTGGAATATAATTGAATGTATGAACCAACCATTGATATAAGATGATTTTTTACCTAACTTGGATATACCTTAAATTGAGTAGGAAACATTTCAAAAGTCATGGTTGAGTGAAAGGTTATGTGGAGAAATCAATGAAACAATTTACCATGAACTAACATCACAAATAATTGTGTTAAAATCTGAAAGGTTTTATAATGACACAAGAAATCATATCATCGACGACTTCTATTTTTATAAAAATTAACCCTTGATGATGAAATATTACTCATGCTTATCATTATACAAATTAATTTTGAGAAAATTAATTTTATATATGTTCCACATGAGAATTTTACATGATATCTTTTTTTCTTTTTTTTGAAAATTTAATAGAAAAGTTAATAGAAAACACCCAAAAAGCACAAAAAAATTAAAAATCCTAAAAAAAACTACCCCAAAATATTGTACCCTCCCCCACACTTAAAATATTGCATTGTAATAAATGTTAAACCATGATATGATATGTGCACATGAAATATAGAATTTTAAATAGGACAAATAATATAAAAGTGAAAGGTTTAGAAACAACATGATATTCTCAAGTGATGACGGGTTATGCAGTGTGATGAAATTCACCACATCAGTAGAAATTCCCTCAATGTACTGCTTCAAACATTTCCCATTTACTGTAAATGTTCTTCCAGTGTCCTCTTGTGTGATCTCCAATACACTATAAATAAAAAAAATTAGATACAATATAAGGTCTTAAACATCTAAAATGCAACTTACTGAGCATCATATTTAGTCGTGAACTATAGAGTATGACTTTCTATCCAACATGAAACTCCCTTTGTTGGATCATTCTGTCATGAGATACTTTTGACGTTTCCTTATAGATCCTTGAGTTCTCATATAATGACAATCAAATCTTCTAAATCTCTTGAATTTGAAGCTTCTTGTGAATTCCATATTGGCCCAAATCCATGTTGCATTTCTTTATAGCCCAATATTCTCGGTGCTCAAATTCCACTAGGAGATGACATGATTTCCCAAAAACAATCAGAAATGGGGACATACTTATGGGGGTCTTGTATGCTATCCTATAATCCCACATAGCATCATCCAAGCGCTTGCTCAAATCCTTCCTATTTGGCTGCATGGTTTTCTCCAAAATTTGTTTCAACTCCCAATTTGAAAATTTTTCCTGGAAATTTGTTCGGGGGTGGTATGGTGTTGATGTATTGTGTGTCACCCCATACTTATGAAGGAGGGAGTCCAAATTCTGATTACAAAAGTGTGTCCATTGGTCACTAATGATGGCCTTTGGTACTCCAAACCTGTAAAAAAACTGTGCCTTGACAAAGTCCACTACAACATGAGAATAATCTGTCTTGGTGGCCTTAGCCTCCACCCATTTACTCACATAATAAAAATTAACTAAAATATAAAAAAACCCAAATGAATTAGAAAAAGGAACAATAAAATCAATTCCTCATACATAAAAAATCTTATAGATTAATATGGGTTGTTGGGTCATCTCGTGTCTCCTAGAAATGCCAGTGTGTTGGAAACATGAGCATGACTTACAAAACACATGAGCATCATAGAATAAGCTAGGACAATATAATCCATAGTCTAATAATTCACTAGATATTTATTGGGGTCTAAAGTGTCATCCACATGAAAGTGTATGGAAGAAATGCAGAACAGACTCAAACTCATGACTGGGAACACACCTCCTAATAACTTGATCACTGTACACGCGCCAGAAGGAGGGATCATCCAAAACATAAAATCTTGACTCACTTTTTAAATTTTGGAATTGATGTTTTTTTAAATTTTTAGGAATTTTAGAGGCAACAAGGTAGTTAACTAATTCATCATACCAAGGATGTGTACCTGAGATGGAATAAAGATGCTCATCAGGGAAAGTGTTCCAAAGTGGTACTTGGTATAAGGTGACAACCTCTAATGTGTGAGTAAGCCTAATCATGTGATCTACCCCCAAGTTTTCTAAAACCTTATTATATTTTGTCTCAATATTGAATTCTTGAAGAAGCAGCATCTATCAGATAAGTTTGGGCTTTGCATTTGGATTCTTCAAGAGGTACCTCAGAGTTTCATGGTCAGAAAAAACAACTTTAGATCCAAATAAATATGAATGTAATTTATCTAAATAAAATATAATGACAAAAAAATCCTTTTATGTGGTTTTTTAGTTTGATTGGGCCAAATCCAACATCCTCAAAGCATAGGAAATAACATGTGAACATCCCTCCAACCTCTGTGATAAGACTGATCCAACTGTGAAGTTTAAAGCATCACACATCAGCTCAAATGGAATGTCTCACTATGGGGGTTGTATGATCAATTGAGTGGTTAGACACTATTTTATCTCATCCAAAGAATTCTTGTAAGAATCATCAAACACAAAATCAGAATCCTTTTGAAGTAATCATGACATAGGAAGAGAAATCTTATTAAAATATTTTATGAAGCACCGATAAAATATTGCATTCCCTAGGAAAGATATAACATCACACACACATGAAGGATAAGGTAAGGATGAAGTAATATCTACCTTAGATCTACCAACATCTATTCTATGTTTTGACACTACATTCCCTAAGAAAATCCCATGCTCTACCATGAAATGACACTTTTCAAAGTTTATGACCAAATTCTTATCAATACAATGATTCAAAACCTTTCCTAAACTAGAGATAAAATCATCAAATAAATACCCATAAACTGTAAAATCATCTATAAATACCTCCATATAGGTCTCAAGAAAATCAGAAAAATATTCACTATGCATCTCTGGAAGGTACCTGGGGCATTACAAAGTCCAAATGACATCCTTCGATAGGAAAATGTACTGAATGGACAAGTGAATGTTGTCTTCTTCTAATTATATAGAGCTATAAGAACCTGAAAATATCCAGAAAATCCATCTAAGAAATAATAATGTCTCTTCCTAGCTAGTCTCTCAAGAATTTGATCAATAAATGGGAGGGGGAAATGATCCTTGCGAGTTGACTAATTAATTTCCTATAATCAATACACACACACCAACTGTTTTGAACCCTCATCGGAACTAAATCTTCTTCATCATTATTAACAATAGTAACACCACTTTTCTTAGGCACAACCTAAATAGGACTTACCCATTGTGAATTTGAAATGGGATAAATTATACCTGCCTCGAGAAAATTTTCAACCTCTTTTTTAACAAATTCTAGGAGAGTTGGATTCAGTCACCTTTGTGGATGCCTAACCGGTTTATCCTTATCCTCTAAAAGAATCCTATGCATGAAAATGGAGGGGATAATACCTGATATGTCATCCAAGGTCCACCCTATTACCCCGATGTTCTCCCTCAAAAGATTTAAAAAATTTTCTTCATGTTAAAAATGGAGATTGTTAGCAATGATAATAGGTAATTTTTCACCATTTAACAAGTATGAGTATTTTAGATTTGGTGGAAATGTCTTGAGTTCCAATGTAGGGGGTGATGTATGGATGTAGAAATTAAAGGAACTGAAATATGTGCACAATTAACATCAATATTAGAATATACATCATCAAAATCAAATAATAAAGCATGGAATCCATTAACATACTCAACAACCATGTCATAATTAGATATTACATGATCAAAATCAGAATATGAATCCATTTAAAAATCAAATATAAGAGAGGTTTATGCATTATAAACTAGTGTGAAAGTGCTCTTAGACATCAAACTATAACCAATGCTCATAATCTCTCTAAGCATAGGACAATAAAAATCTATGGGGTTTTTTATTTAGTGGTTCAAAATGGGAGATAACAAAAGAAGAATGGTCCTCTGAGGGGTACTTCATGGAGTCCATAACATTAAATATTACAAATTCATCTCCAAAATCCATGGATTTTGTACCCTCATGGACATTTATAGTTGTTTTTTCAGTTTTGAGGAAGGGTCTACCTAAGATAATGGAAGCATGAGAACTTACCTGATCATCCTCCATGATGATCATTTAGAAATCTTTGAGAAAGATCATGTATATTACCCAAACAAGTACATCCTCAAGGACTCACAATGGATATGTTGTAGCTCTATTTGATAACTTCACCACTACTCTCATAGGCTTCAACTCACCAACCTATAATTAAGAGAATACATAATGATTCATTACATTTATAGAATAACCTAAATCACATAAAGCATTAGAAAAGTGTAAATCCCCTATGGTGCATGGTATAATGAATGTCTTGGGATCCTTGCACTTTGTTGAAATTGATAGAGTTGGTGTAATGAGTACTGAAAAATTCTTTACAATATTGATCCTATCATTTATATTAACCCCTATTTTATTGGTACAATGTTATTTTAAGAATTTGGCATACCTTGGGATTTTTCTTGATGGCTTCAAGTAGAGGGATGTTGATCTCAACATGCTTAAATGTATCCAAAACCTCTTTTTTCATCACCTATTTAGCTATATTATTGGTTTTAAAAATCTATTAGGAAAGGGAATGGTTTTATGAGGAACATCATCAATATTTTTCTTACCTTTTTCATTCTCCTTAGGTTTCTCATTAGTAGTTCTTGAATGGGGCTTCTATGAAGTTGAGGTGAATCCCGGTGGAATGGTAGGTGCAGAAGAATCAGTTGTTTGCTTCCCTCTTCTCAATGTGATGGCACTAGCATTCCCCTTGGGATTTGGAGTAGGTTGGGAAGGAATATTTCCAGAGTTATTACTTACCAGTTCATGAAGAGTAGTGGCAATCTGACTCATTTGATTCTTTAGCTCCCTTAGATCTGAACCTTGACTCTTTAGCTCATTCTATTGATTAAGAACAATTTGTTTCAAAATATCACCAGTATTAGAATATAACTTTGGTTTATAATTACCTTGTTGATGACTTGTTGATTCTTGAGCTTCAAGTATCCTTTGGGGTTGTTGGAAACCCTATTGGTAAGGTGGAGGTTGCTGGAAATTTTGTTGAAAAGGGGGACTTTGTTATTGTACAGAGCCATACCTCATGTCTGATTGATACGTCAATCCTTGATTGTATGTTGGAGAAAATTAATCATAATTCTTCTAGGTATGTGGTTTTTGTTGTTGATAATATGGTCTCCTAGGGAATACTACTGCCCAATCCTCTGTATCTCGTAATTTGGGGCAACAATCAGTTGGGCAGTCTGTTTCAGTACAAATTCAACAAGGCCTTATAGGAGAGGGTTGGGATGTCTTTTGTGCCAAAGCAATATATCTCTCCATAGTGGTTAATTCTTATAACTTGGAATTAATTAAATTACTTTTAAGAGAAGTTGGACTTACCTGATTTACTCGTCTAACATGTGGCATACCTTGATTACCAAATTGTTGGGAGTTTTGTGCCATATTGTCAATCAATGAACATGCAGCTACTGGGGTTTTATCGACCAATGCCCCTCCATCTGCAGAATCCACCATGATCCTCCATATAGGTGTGAGTCCTTCATATAAGTATTGGATGGGGATTTTTTCACTGATTTGGTGATGTGTATAGCTTGCGCATAACTTCTTGAATCACTCCTAGTACTCATACATTAACTCCCCTTATGCTTGCTTGATCATAAAGATCTTCTTACGAATGGAAGTGGTCCTTGATTCTAGAAAAAATCTATATAAGAAAATAAGTTTCAAATCATTCCAACATGTTACATCTTCAGGTTGTAAATAATACATCAAATACTTTGCAGCTCCATCAAGTGAAAATGAGAGTGCTATTAGTTTTATTTGATCTTTAGAGACATTTATTGGTTTAAGGGTTTATAAAAACACATTAAATTATTTTAACTGTTTGTTTGGATCCTCAACAGATAATCCATGAAATTTTGGAAGTAGGTGAATTAACCCAGATTTCAGTTCAAAGTCCAATTCGAGATTTTTGTATATGATATAATTTGGTTGATAGTTAATATCTAGTGCATCCAATTATGGAATGGTTCTATTAATTTAATTGTTATTGTTTTTAGACATTTGTTCTTATGTTATGTTTAAATTAGAATTTCTTCTAATTTCGATGTTACCAGAATGGAGGAATTCTCCAACTAGTTGAAAGTTCAAACTTTCCATAGATTGAGAATATCAGATTCGAGCCCTAAAGCTGCACTCAATCTTAGGGTCAAGATCTAAGAGATCTTAGGGATTAGTTCATGTCATAAATCAAATAAAAATAAAATTATGAAAAGTGAACCATAATAAAAAGATAAGAAGTTTGGGTTGATGGTTTGATAAAAAGAAAATAAGAGAGATAAAAAATGAAAACTTGATAAAGGGGAAAGAAGAAAGAAAGTGGAGAAGAAAATAATAAAATGAAAAATAAAATAAATACCTATAATTGGTTGAAAAATTACTTTCCTCCCCAGTAAAAACTCTAATTTGGAATACACTATCATGAGTGCTCTCAAATAAAGTGTGGTTTTTGGGTACTTAGGTGCAGTAGAGTGGCTGACCAAAATTGTCTCTCAAAGGAGGAAGTAATTTAAAAACATATTAAAGGTATTTTTAAAATAAAATAAAAGGGAATAAAGAAAATAATTAAAAGGATATGGGGGGGGGGTCTGTTTATAAAATAATAATAAGAATTTTGGAATAAGATTTCATTTTTTTTTGTTTTTTATTTTTGAAATGAAATTTGATTAAAAAGACACAAGAAGAAGGTGTTTTTTAGAAAATATTTTAAAAGGAGTAATTGATCTAAATATACCTCTTAAATTACTTATTAATCATCATTATTTAAATTAATATTCACTTAATTATGATCCCCTAATTTTTTAATTCCTAAATCCTATGAAAAATAACTTTACCACAAAGATAAAGTGAATTAAACCCTAGGATAGCTTCGAAACATGCAATCATAGCACCCTGCTTTGATTGACATTATAAGTCTAACTTATGGTTAGTGGTAAATTAGGGCACATATCTATTCTAGAAAATGAGGATGAATTGTGTTTAAGGATTATATTTTAACTCTATAAATTTATCCTGTGTTCTTTTGTTTCACCGGTTAAGGACGCGCTCTCACAATTCACACATTAATCGACCTCAAGCGTTTTTTCATGAATCATTAAATTGATCACTTAGTTTCTATTAAATTTAAAACTAAATTCATACATAATTTTAAGTGAATTATAGTATCTTATTGATTCAAAATAAATTAAAAAAAATGTAAGAGTTAGACCGATTACTAAAAAGAACTACTCTGCAATGGGCAGTGTAGTCATCGTAGAAACATTTTGCATTCACAAAGGTTTAGAAAGGGTATAACCCAATCCCATTTATAATCTTGATTTCTATCCCAAATAAGATGAGTAAATAATAATATAATTGAACATAATAGAATAAATTAGAAGAAATAAAATTGGAACTAAGGAGTGTATTACACAAGCATAAACATTACAACATGAGAAGGAGAGGAAGGATTCAACAAAGGGATCCTTCCTTCAAGAGATCTCCCTACTAGTATAGAGAGTTCCAAAATCTCCAAGTTGATGAGAGGACTCCTCTAGAACTCCATATTAGTATAACTTCACTCCTTGGCTGAACATGAAAATGGGGTGCCCAAGGTACCAATTTATAGCTAAAATGGGAAGTGGTTTTGGGCACCCATATTTCAAGATACCACTTGTGTCTTGGTTTTGGGTTGGTAAATTTCTTTATCTAGACTTGAAAAAAAAATTCTAGGCTAGAATCTTGACTGTCTCCATGTAAAATTTGGTGGCCAATGGAGGATGACATATGAATATATGACTGAAATACCGAACCAAATCTTTGACTTCATGCATATTCAGTCCCCTTGATAGATTAGTTCGGATGTGTCCTCATATGGCTGAATTGGGCTTGGGTTAATTGATATGATTTGTATACAACTTAATTTTGGATTATTCCATAGAATTTAAGCCCATTTGGATGAATGGATTTCTCTTAATATGCAAAATAGTGGACAAATTCCCTTGGGCTTCCATGCAGTTTGGCCCATTTTTTTTCTAGATCATCTCCGACCCTCCAAATCACCTCCTCCTACAACGAAATCACAAAAAACAAGTAAAGTTTCCCTTTTTAAAAGTGATCAAAAATTAATAATTGAATCAAATGGGATGTTCAATTGGATATAATATTTGTAATTTTAAATACAAAATAAGTTTAAAACAGTGATGTAAGGGTGAAATAAAGTAGTAAATCGTGATGCAATCACTCGCGTCAGGGTGGTCACCCTATGACGTCAATTTGAAAGTTTCTAGGAATACATTAAACATTGGTTTATTATTTAATTTAATTTATTAACATATGGGAGGCTCCATTGGAGGAGTCCCACATGCAGTATAGTGACACATGATAAATATGACAAGAATTTTAGGGAAAAAAACTAGACTACCTACCTTAGGTTGGTAGATGACCCCTCATTCATTGTCGACCTTTAAATTAAGATATAATGGGAGAAAATGGAAAATTAAAAAAAACCATGAAAATAGGGCATATTATCTCACACTAAAACAACACTAAAGATGGAGGAATAAACCAAAAAAAGAAGGAAGTAGATCAAATCTCTTTCCGGTGTGCTTACAACATGATAAACAGAACATAAATTAGGAATTGGAGATCTCCCATGGTAGAAGTGGTGATGTGAGGGAGGAGAAATAAGAAAATAAAGGGTTATTCCCCTCTTACAAAAATAACCCATGACATATTCATGATGTGAATATTTTTCACATTATGAAATTATCAGGTTTTCCCCCTCTAGGAAAAATCAATACATGTCATGTACTGGGTCTGGCCAGACCAATTCACATCGTGAATTGAATTCACAACATGTATTAAATTCACGCCCTGTAAAACTCATGGGGTATATCGAGAGAAATTCACATCATGAATTAAATTCAAGGTGTGTATTGAATTCATGCCCTATAAAACTCACTGGGTCTAGCCAGAGAAATTCACATCATGAATTGAATACACACTGTGAATTAAATTCATGTTGTGAATTCCTTTCACATCATGAATTTATCCTACATCTAACTCCATCCCACCAACTAAATTTTCTTTTAAAAACAAATTGATCATCCTAAAGGTATGTTTTTATGGTATAAGCTGAAAGAAAAACTTAACAAGGTTTTACCAAAAATTAAAAGAATCCGTACCTCTCTAAAAAGTCGAGACTTTACAAACCCCCCTACTTAAAATAACTCGTCCTTGATTTTCCATTCCAATGGTGGTAAAAAACCATCTAAGAAAAGTTCTAGACACTGATCATGTATATCAACCTATCTATCCCAGGTCTTGTCCTACACATAGTCGTGCTACCATACCATGCATACGAGAGGAACTGACCACCTTGAAGAACCTTCATGATCTAATCAATGATATGTAACAGATCCTCCTAAAAGGATTCATCTTTATCTAAATCTATATCCTCGTGATCAAATGAATGATTCAAGTTAAAATAATAGCAGTGAAGCTACAATATATGGAAGATGTTGTGCATGGTCCATTACCTATGAGGTAAAGCTAACCAATAATCTACCAGCCTGACTCTCTCTAAGATATCAAAAGGATTTTCATAATGAGGTGATAACTTTCCCTATCTCTGAATATGTTTATGACTCAATCTAGGTGAAAATCACAGAAAGACCCGATGTCCTACCTTTAACTCCATAGGTTAGTGGTGATGATAAGTATAATACTTATTCTTGGACTAAGTTGTATCCACACTCTTCTGAATCTTCTAGACCCACTATGAAGTCTCATAAATGAGACGATGTCCCAGTAACACTACCTCACATGCCTCTAACCAGCACAGGGGAAAAGAATATTACCTACCTTAAAGGTACTCATAAGAATTCATCTAGATCATTTCTTGAAAGCTTTTATTGTAGGAAAATTTGATGAGTGACAAGTGTTTCTCCCAAGAACCCCCAAAATTAAGAAAAAATGCCTAGATCATGTCCTCAAACACCCATATCACATGATTGGATTGAACTTTGGTCTGAGGTTGATATGTTGTACTTATGAGAACCTATGAACCCAATGATTTATCTAACCCATTCCAAAAACCTAACATAAATCAATCATCCCTGCCTGATATGATAGAATGGGGAACACCATGAAGACAAAAAATATCCCAAATATAAATACTTCTAATCTCTTCAATTGAGAAGGTATCCCAGATAGGTAGGAAGTGTGTGACCTTAGTCAACTTGTTGATGATCACCCATACTACATCACTAACTCAAGGGGATATTATAAAACCCATCACAAAATCCATAGTGATGTCTTCCAATTTTCATTTCATAATGGAGAGATGTTGAAAAACCCCAATAGTTCATTTTTTTATTCCTTCATCTGCTAACAGGTGGAACACCATGTGATGAAACCTACAATATGTATCTTCATACCCGACCACCAACACTGATGATGCATGTCTTGGTATATATTGATAATCCCAGGGTGCACTACTAAAACAGAGGTGTGAGATTCTTGTTTCAATTATTCCTATATTTTTGTAGGTACCCAAACATTTTTGTGAAAGTTCATGATCTCATTCTCATCAATAACCCAACCAGGAGGCGGGTCCTCACCCAAGACACTCTCCCTTAGGACAATACACAAGGGATCTAAAAGCTATCTCATCCTTACTCATTTTAGAAGGGAAGATATCACTGGAAAATATGTTAAAACAGGTTTCCCATGATATTTATAAACCTCTAGGTTCATATTAGAAAACAGGTCCATCAACTTCTACTCACTACTAGCCTCTTGGTAAGCCTGTTTTTGAGTCTTCCAGCTCAAGGAATCAACTACTTCATTTCCATTTCTAGGTGTATAAATGAGTTAAAAGTTGAATGGATAAAGGTAAATTTCCCACCAATGTTATCTGAGATTCAAGTAATGTTATGTGGAAATGTATTTGAGACTTTTATGGTCTATGTAAATGATGGAACATTCTCCCAATAGATAGTGCCTCCAATAGTATAAGGTATGAACCAAAACTGCTAGCTTTAGGTCATCCATAGGGTAATTCCACTCATGAGGTATCAATTGGAGGGACTTGTATGACACAACTCAATATCCATACATCAAAACTTATCCAAGACCAATTCTTGATGCATCATAATAATTTGTATATCTTATTCCTAGATTTGTAAGAATCAGGATTAATGCTGAAGTTAGTCTCCCTTTCAACTCTTTAATGGATATATCGCATGTTTCTGACCATAAAAACTTAACAACATTTTTATTCAAGATCATGAGATGTTTTTTTATGCATGATAATTATTGAATAATTTTTTTAATATCTATACAACCCTATGTTTTAAAGAAAATATTTTTCTGCTCCTAGTAAACTATGGTTCTCACCTTCTCTGGGTCAATAGACACTCCAGACTCTAAAATGATGTGATCTAGGAAGTGAACCTTATCAATCCTAAATTAGAATTTAGTGATATTATCATATAGTTGATGTTATCTTAGTTTATTCATCACAATCTCAAGATGTTTTACATGTTCATGTCTAGGGTAGGAATACATCAAGATGTCTTCCATGAAGACCACCGCATAATAATCCAAAGATGGGTGGAAAACCAACTTCATTAGATATATGAAAACCATTGGCATGTTTGTAAGTCCAAAAGATAAAACCATATACTCATACAATATGTATCTACTATAGAATGATATATGTGGTATATATGATGGTCTCACACACATCTGATAGTAGCCCGGACTCAAATAAATCTTAGAGAAAACCATTGCTCCTTAGAGATGGTTGGAGAGGTCATTTATATGAGGCAGTGGATACCGATTATTTATTGTATACTGGTTCAAACAATGGTAATCTACTCAAAATATTAGGGTATAATTAACCATATTATAGAAAATGGTAGGTGAACCCCAAGGAAAAGTACCAGGTCATATAAAACCCTTAACTTATAAGTCTTCTAACTTTTTTTTGAGTTTTAAAATATCTATAGGCATCATCCTATAAGGAGGAATGGACATTTTTGATGATCCTGGAACTAGATCAATGGTTAAATCCACCTCTATCATAGGATATAATCCAGATAATTTATCAGGTTAGACATCCCTAAAATGATCCACCATAGGAGAGAATTCCATACATTTCATTCCCTAATCACTCATAAAGAGACTAGCCATCTAGTCTGTCACTCCACCCAGCCCATGATGCTCTAGTCTAGCTCAAATTTTCTAGACATCCCATTCTCCATTATGGACATAGGTACTACCCTCAAGTGATGTAAAAGATGCCCTTTGATGATAGAAATCAACATAGATGTGGTATGGAACCAACCAGTCCATCCTAAGAATGACATTAAATCCTATCATCTCAAGTAAATGTTTTTTAGAGGAAGATATATCTGCCCAAATCAATAGGAAAATCAATACACTAGATTATAATCTCTTATCACACTCACAGGGGATTATTTGAGCTCATAACACCACAAAAGTACTCTATTTCCAACCCAAGTATCTCCATAATTTCCACAGATAAAAAGGAGTGTGAAGTGTCTGTATCAAATAAGGAAGAAACTGAAGTAGAGGTTACCAGAATAGTACCTTGAATTGTAGAAGGCCCTATAATTTTCTACTCAAGAGTAGGTTTCACTGCATAGATATGGATGGATCCATGAACCTAAGATAAAAATTGATTAACTTGAGAAGGTCTGATCTAGTGGTGCTATACCTATGAAGTTTTATTACTTTAGTCACAACCAACTCCTCATCTTGGTCGGCTAGTATTAGCCCATCTCTTAGCCTAATGTGGAGCTATCAATCTTATAATTGAATATGGTGCTGGTACAAATCCTTTCTCACTAAGCAATAGGGGAAAATTTCAATAGAAACACTGAAGGTGACCCATCCTACCATAATCTCGACACTCAATTAAGTCCCTTATACAACGGGGATTATTATATCATACCATAACACATTAGAGACACACCACATAAACGTTGGTGTGTGTCATCTGACTCACACTATCACCTTGAGAAGACTCGAAGCAATGTTTCCTGACGCTAGATGAATCACCTCCCTACCTTGAAGATAAATCACCCTAACTCACACTATCGGCTTCCCTCAGGTTCCACTCAGAGATGAGGGCTTGGTTTACTATCTCTAAAATGGTGGTCAACCAAAATAAATTCACCTATGATCATATGGAATATGCAAGACCATCCTCAAACTGTCTCATAGTCATCAAATCATCACCAGTCAGTATCGGTGTAAAACACTAAAGCTCAGTAAAATGAGATGAATACTCCATCATGGACATAACACCCTAATGTAGGTGTATAAACTCTATATCATAGTCCACTCTTATTATCTATAAAAATAAGTAATTATAGAATACTTTCTGGAAGTCTACCAACACCATACCCCGATAAAGATCATCCTGAGAGATGACATCCTACCAAAATTTAACAAAGTCATGAATTATATAGGTGGATAGATTTAACCTTCACTTTGGAGGAATCGCCAAATACTTGAAGATGGATAACATAGCCTCTAACCAAGACTCTATAACCCGAGGAACACCATCCCCTGAAAAGGTGTGAGGATGTTGCTGCTGAAATTCTTGTGTCAGCTCTACCATAGTAGGGGACGGTCAGGGAGCTCCTTGTACGAACTTCATTAAGTGAAAGAAGATCTATTAAAACTGAGCATTAACACCTAGCGGAGGAATAATGGGAGGTACTTCTAGTGTAACAATAGAAGGTAATATTGGTGGCTCTGGTCCCACCATATTCAGAGTAAGGTCGTCACCACCCTCATGGAACATGAATCGAGGACTCCGTGGTGTCATAACCCTCAAATTTTCAAACACATGCCTCATATAAGATTTAACATCATATAGGATCAATGATAACAGAAAAAGACAGGTACAAATACTTCCTATAAACAAGCCACGCCTCTCTTCCTACTCCTAAAGCCAGATCTAGGTGATAAGAAAGGTCTTAGAAGTCACAAGAGACACTACCTACTGCCAACTACTAAGGTCGGGCTAGGGTCAAGGTCTTACATAACACCAAATAGGTTCTGGCATATAAAGTACCAATTGAAAGTTATAGAGGAAAACACACTTTACCTTGCAATTGGCATCCCCATTTAACAGTAACTATTTCATTTAAAAATTTTAAATTTATTTAAATTATTTCTTATTTATATGCATATAGATATCATAGTCTAGTTATATTCATCACAATTACCAATTTATAAAGGCCCATACTCTTTATAAATTGCAATTGCTATGTCATGTAACTACGAACTGACCCCTCACATCTGATATCAGGATGTATCAGGTCATGTAAAATGATTTGATTAAATGAATTACCATTCCTATTTTATATAATTACATAATTCATAAATTATGATTGTAATCCATGTAATCAAAATCATCTAACGTTTTATCCCATGAAACCAGTGGTCCATGACTCAAACATGGTATACTTGGTTAATTAAGGAATCACCACCAATTTATATGGTAAAACACCATTTATATTGATGAAAAAACTTTAATTAATCCAATTATTTTGTTCTTATAAGAAGTTTTAGAACATTTATTTATATAATAATCAAGTCACTCATAATAATCATAGGAAAAACAAGCAATGTATGCAACATGATATACCTATATGGAATAGCATAATTCATGACATGTGAATCCTTAAGTGCCTATAATAATGCATGAGATGATACATCATTTCCATGACAGGCCAAGGAAAAAAGAATTATATAATAATAATATCAACAATAATAACATCACAAAACATGTATGTAACCCAATGGTGAAATCAGTACAACTATAATAGAAACAAACCAAAACAACAATATCCCATCCTAGGTAATTTGGGTTTCCCATGAATATGGGTTAGCTACTCCCAGACCCTATACATGAGTTATCTACTCCTAGATACATGCTCATTACCAAATTTTGATACATCCTACTCTCCTATACAATACCCAAATGGTAAGACAAAATTAAAATGGAAGTTTTGATACCACTTTGTAGCGTCTCATCCTAGAATCCACTAAGAGGTTCCCAGGCTAGTTGTCCACATGAACTTAAGTGTGTCTCCTTATATTCCAGAGGTTGCTGAATAGTAGTGAGGGACAATGGGGTTTCTATGGGGATACTATTCCCTCTTTACCAGAGTGTATCATAGTGATAAATAATAATGATAAGAATAAAAAATAGTAACAAATAACTATAAATGGAATAATAAATCATCCAGATAATAAATAGAAGGAAGATACAAAATATCAGATACAAAAATGGCGATCTTTCCATGATACTATACAAAAATGGAAGTACATGAGATATAGGGACACATGCATATACAATATGATACAAAAAGACCAAAATCTACCTCCACTGTCATCATGATCATAGGCTTGGTCCTCTACTCTCTTACTCTATCCTAGTATTGAAAATCAAACATTAGAAGTTGGGAACTTCCCTTTGTCTATCCCTACAACCATGAAGTCTGTTCGAGTACCACATACAGGTTAAATAGGGTGTGAGAGATACTCAATAGGCCACCACCAATGGTGTCTATAACTAACTATTCTATACATATAAATTGATTAGTGTGCAGGTAAATCTAAGGTTAGAGAAATAAATAAATAAAAATCATCGGACCGGGTTCCTCATGGGATACCTGACCGATACTGCTAGCTTAGGCCTAAGTCTAATATCTATGAATCAAGTTCAACTTATATAGATATAGTATATAAGTAAATTTATATGAATTTATATGTATATATATATACATATGTGTAATCACATAATAATTATGTATCCATACATGTATTGAAAGTATAATTGGGTTGTCAAAAGTCAAGTGTAAACATGGGCCGAACCCAAACATGTTCTTTGGCTCAATAGATGCATCCTTAAACATAGAAAAAAGACATCCTAGTTATTAATAAAGAGGCATCATGATCCCATATAGGGAGATTCATAAGGATGAACCCTAGTATTACTCTAAAATCATTATAAGTACCCATCACTATAAGAGTTTGTCCAAGGAGATCCATAAGTGGAACCCAAGTATCACTCTCGGCATAGTCTAAAAGCATAACCCTCTATGCCCATATATGGTATTCATAAAGGTAACCAAGTATCAATCATGTCATGGTATAAAAATATTTCCCAACTATCCTATACAAGGTAATCCACTAGGGAACTAGGTATCACTCATGACTAAAGTATATAGGCATCCACCGAGTGAGCCCATCTAGGTTATTTTATAAAAGAAACCAAGCATCACTCATGGAGCATTGAGATTAATTTTTAAATTCTAATTTATAAAGCTCAATGAGATAATACAAGGAATATTTAAGTTGGAACCCTTGTGTCACCCTAGGTCTTATGTAAGGGTATGGGTTTAGCTAGCATGAAAAATTATACCATTTAAGTAAAGAAGTAAAATCATTATAAAGGAAAATTTACACACCTCAATTGGTGGTTCAATTCAATTCAAAGCATGATGCTCTTAGGCCTTTAAGTAAGGCACATCATTCGGGGTGCCTCATATTGGGGTGTTAGTATAAAATATTAATTCTTAGGTTTATAGGACTAAATTAAACATTTTTTTCATTTAATTTAATTTATTAACACTTATAAGGTGTCATCGGATGAGTCTAGTGTACGACACAATGACACATGATAAATATGATAAGAAATTTAGGGAAAATAACTAGAATACATGACTTAGGTTTGTAGATAGACCCTAATATGTTGTTAGCCTTTAAATCACGATAAAATGGGAGAAAAAAACAAAACAAACAAAATCCCTGAAAATAGGGAATATTAAATCACACTAAAATAATGCTAAACATGGCAGAATAAATCGAGAAAAGAAGGAATTAGATCAAAGATCTCACTGACACACTTCCAATATAAAGAATGGTGGATTAATTGAAGACCATATAAAGAGGATACAAAGGAACTTATCTTAGGCATTGGATAGATACCATAGAATAATAGGTGATATTTGGGATGAGAAATGAGAAAATAAAGGGTTCTTCCGTTTAAAAAAAAGAACCCGACATATTCACGATGTGAATAATTTTCAAGTTGTGAAATGATTAGGGTTTTACCCCTCTATAAAAAACAATACATGACATGAACTTGGTATAGATAGATTAATTCACATCATGAATTGAATTCATGGCATTTATTTAATTCACAACTTATAAAACTCATGGGGTATAGCCAGAGCAATTCACATCATGAATTGAATTCATGGCGCGTATCGAATTCATTTCCTATAAATATCATGGGGTATAGTAAGGGAAATTCACACAATGAATTTAATACATGTCATGAATTAAATTCACATCATGAATTCATTTCATTTCATGAATATCTCCTGCATCTAGCTCTATCCCACCTACTACCTTTCATTCCAAAAGAAAACTAATCGACCTAAAGGGGAGGTTACCTGCTTTAAGCCAAAAGACAAAGTTAATAAGGATTTACCAAAAATTAAAAGAATAAAAACCTATATAAAAATTAGGGAAATTACATATCATACAATATATGTTTTACTTGTGACCTTTTATTACCCATTTACTAATAATTCCTTGTTAAAATCACGTTTTGGGTAATAACCACTTTGTTTTTCGTAAATGTTTTGATTTGTTATTTTCAGTAATATTACTTTGATCATGGTTATATTATATAAAGAATAATAATAATGACATAATTATCATATCTATATATCAATTATACTTTTAATACCAATCATGAAATATGGTTTTGAGAAATTATGTATGTTACGATCATGGAGACGGTGGACCGTACGTACACATGAGTAACGTTTCTATTTTTCAATAATCATTATGAAAAGAAGGTAAGTAATATATTATCTTTATATAATGATCATAATATAATAAATAAAATTTTATTTCTTTAAATATAGTTATACATATCATCCATGTTACATGGTGATTAAAAGAGAGTCACATCACTTCATGAAGGCGGTAGTCCACACGTACACGAACAACACTATCATCTTTTAGCGAATGAAAAGGTTAGAAATAAAATGATATATTATCCTTTAATAATGATAAATATTTCATAAATATAATAATTATTTCATTTATATCACATATATTCATTAAATTTATCCTTATTATCTTCCATGTAAAGTGTAAGTGAAAATGAATCACATCGCTTCACAAGGCGGTAGTCTAACGTACACACGAACGACGTTATCGTATCCAATATAGAATGGAAAGTAAGGTATATATGATATAATGAATACATAGGTATAATTATGTTATAAATATAATATACATAATTTATATCCAACATCATAACCAACCACGAGAGGTGGTAGTGGAAAAATAAATTACATCGGTTTACGAGACAGTAGTCCACCGTACACAGGAATAATGATTTTGTATCCCATTTGATAGAAGTTGAGATGGTTTTAGGAAATTACCTTAACATAAAAAAAATTAGTATATGTAATATATATATTTTATTATATCATCATAGTTTAATAATAATTTAAGGATGTGAAGTAATAAATAAAATAAAAAAACTCATTGAAGAATGTTACCTTTTCTTCGGGTAACCTCCTTAGGTTTGCACCAAAATACCTCCTAGGTTGAATTTATGAAAAAAATAATGATTCTAGGATTATATTATGGAATATTATAAGTTATTTGTGTAGGTATTTTCTTAATCAAAAGTGTTTTAAGGTGTGAATAAGAGAGGATGGGGGGTTGCGTTTTATAAGTGAGGTGAGTGACACACTTGTAATTTTTTGAAAATAAAAATGTGTAACCATGTTTTTCTCCTGAAAAAAGGATAAATAATAGAGTATTATAGATACTTAGACATTATATTGTATAAATATTTTAATAAAATATATTTTATACAAGTTTTTAGGTCATTTTAACCCTTATCTTTTTAGTTTAAGTCTCGGTAAACCCATTTTACCTTAACCATGGTAATTAATTTATACTATTTTCACTATTAATTTTGGTAAAAAGTTAATTTGGAATTATTATATAATATAAATTATTCTTATTAAAAATATGGAATAATTTTTTCTAAATTATATTCATATAAGTTTCAAAATTTAATTTAAAATTAATCATATAGAGGCGACGAGAAAACAGGTTTTAAAAGAGGAATGTTCAAATGTTTACAAAGTTTTCATATAAAATTTCAATATAAAATCTATTTCCAATGGACTAAATTGGATTAATATATATATAATTTAAATAATTTTACTTTAAAACTAATTTAAAATTTAATTTAACTATATAAATAATTTAAACTAAAAGGCAGTTTTCAATTAATATTCAGTATTTTACACTATTCAACAAAAAAAAATTAATCTTTTTAGAAAATTTTCAAAATTTATCCATAATATAACTTTGAAATGATGATTTAAAAAATTAATTTTATTCTTTGAAATAAATTTTCTAAAATTGGAAAAAATTAAGTTTAAAATGAAACCCACATATGTGATGAAAAAGGAGGTTTTCGAGAAGTATATTTTTTTCAAGCAAAGGACGATTTTATATTAAATCCATGTATAATAATAATTGTATGAATATAAATTAAAATTTATTGATATATAATATATAAATTTAATTTAAAACATTCCTCATTAGGGATTATTTTAATTAATTAAAATGGAGAAACATTATGCACTTTAAAATAAATTAAAAAAACCCTTTTTAAACCCAAAAATAAACTTATACTAAAATCCAATATAAAGTTGATTCAAAAGTAATTAGGTGGATTAAATTTAAATAAATAATAATTTTTTTAATTTAAAACATAATGGTACATTTAAATTACTTAATTTATTAAAAATAAATTATAGTTTTACAAAAATTGGTATTTTTCACTATTCACTAAAAAATCAATATTTTACAAAAAATCCTGAAATTTTCCCATAAGTTAATTTAGATATAATGATTTAAAATATGAAGTTAATTTTATCAAATAAATTTTCTAAAATATCTATAAATTAATTATAATAATTTCTCATAAAAATAAATAAAAATCATTTTTAAGTAAACACATTTTTGAAGAATATAATTACTTTACTAAAAATTGATTGATTATTTACTAAGAATTTATAAATAAATTTATATTGAGTAGTAAATTTAAATCTATATTTAATAAAGTAGTTAATACTATTCATACCCACCTATTTAATGGCTAAGTTATAATGGTCATATTTAAAATAATATTTTTTCATGGTTCGTTGAAGCTCAGTGTCACGTGTCATTCACACTATTAAAAAAAATTGTTGTTTCGTGTAACACAAGTTAAACTCAGTGTTGTGTATAACATAAGATATCTAAAAATTTAAATTTATTTGAAAAAAATATTTCATAAAATCTCGAGATATTACATATTTTCTACAACATATACATATGAAAAGACCCAACCCACTAGTACCTGTATGAGGTGGAGATCAACTGAGTGTGCTACCCCAAGCCCACCTCCGATATGATAGGGACCCGTGACTAGAACTGAGTAGACACAACTCACATAATGGGAGGCCTTAGTCTAATTCACCTGTACACAACACACACCTCCACACAAGATATAAAAATGTAGAATATATAAAAGGAAACTAACTGTAATATAGAATGCATGGGGCAACCTCTAAAACTCAAAAAGGAAAAATCAACGCATAATCTATAATGAAAAATGTAAAAATATATGCCTAATAGTCGAAAGGAAAATACAACCTAATATCTGAGATGAATAATGTACCTATAATAAAAAAAACTCCAGATATGAACACCATCCAATACTACCACCTCTAGGTACCACTAAGCTCCACCAACACCACATCCTCCAAGATTGTTGTTGGACAATATGTCATTTGCATAAGACATGACATGTGTGAGAGAAGACACTCTTGGAGGGGTGAGTATAAACTTACCTAAAAGGATTCCCTAAAAACCAAAATGGAATAATAAAAGACCATAAAACTCAACCAAAATGTAATAGGGAAAGAAAAACTCATAAGGAGAACACATATGTACTTTAAAGAAGAGAACTCAAGATGTAAAAGAATGTAATTCCCTTCACAACCAGCTACATGTGATATCAAAACACAACTCCAAGAATCATAAATACCCAAATAATTAACCTAAGTAACCTATCTGAAACTATAGTGGAGTAACCTTGCATTTCCAAAGGATAAGTATCGGTGGGGGGGGGGGGTAACCTACTTTGTAGATAGATGGCATCATGCCTTAGGTATGAAGGGGGAATACTAAACCTACTCATGATGGGGTAAAAGACCCTCTCCCCTCTTGAGCTCTTAGATAAGGGGATACTAACTCTATAGATAAAGGATATTTCACCCCATGTATACGGGGGTAATACTGAACCTATTTGTAATGATGTGGGGGACCCACTCCTTGACATAAACATGCTTCCAAGGGAGTATCGACCTCGATAATTATTTGATTAATAGACATGGTCCTTGTCATCTGATCTATAGAGATAAAGCAAATAATATTATCTAATCACCCCACAACTCACATTTTATGTTAAAGAGGAGCACACCATTTCATTCTATGTGAAAAAACTATTTGGAAAGACTACTCATGTGTATGAATTTGAGTCCCAAGAAAAAAGATATAAAAATACACTAAGGATGGAAAAGTACATGACATGTACTATAGGGTTACATGATGTGTAGCCCCTCAGATTCTTTATGGTCATGTACTTCCTCACCATATTCTATGTAAAGGTTTGCCTACACAATGTGTATGAAAGGGTATACAATGTGTGGGACCAAAGGGTCACCTGGCGTGTACCACCACAACTCGTGTCATGTAAGTATCATCATACACAACATGTCCTAGTGGGAATACAACACGTGGAATTGGCCAACTCACTTGGAATGTAATGTTAGGGTGTCTAGGTTATGTAAAACCTGAGTTACACTATGTATGGTCCTAACCCACATGACATGCATACACAAATGACCACTTGGGCATTTACTCCCTATACACCATGATGGTCAGCTTAGGGTTACATAGTGTGCGGCCTTGGGCTACATGGTGTGTGATAATTATCTTTAACTGAAACCCTAGTAATCACTGTTAAGAATTACATGACGTATGGACCTAGAACACATAGCGCGTTCTCATCATTATAGACCTAGTTTTTTAAAAATTCACAAAAATCACTACCCTCACCTATAATCAATCCTGGAACGCCACTAAATGCCTTTTACATGGATTTCCTACCCTTAAAGATCATTTAATAGCCATCATCATCTGAAAAAAATGTTTGAAATCATCTTACACATGGAACCATCACCCAGTTTGTTGCTACCCTTTGGGAACTCACACCTATATTCCATTAGCAATCTATCATACCTTGATAACCCTATTTCATGCCAAATTCTACATTGTTGATCCCTCAAAAATTGACCACTATCCTAAATTTCAATTAGAATACAAATCAAACCATAATTTTTCAAAATTCTAGCCAAAATAAAGGCTGAAAAAGAATACATGAAGAATAGAGGATGGGAAATCAAATAAAATAATAGTTTAGAATACACAATAGTATTACAAAACTTGACCACTGATTGTTGATGTAGAATTAATATAATAGGAGTAAGGCCATAAAAAAATGAATTTCAAAGAAAAAATTGAAAAAGATATGTTAATAGGGGCATGTGATTTAAGGGAACAATTTGATAGTAGAAAATCTAGGCTCAAAATCACAAAGTATGGAGAAATGAAAAAATAGAAAATTCATACCTCAAGCTTGGATCAATAATTGGCGAGGATTGTCTTTGTTCCAAGAATCATTGGTGATTTTTATAGATAATTCCATTCTTTAGCTTCCACAAATTCTACATATCTTCTTCGATCTCCCCATGATCTCCTCCTCTCACTTTCCCTCTCAAGTTAGGGTTTATGGTGATCAACCCTAGTGAGAGAAGTTATGGAGGTTTTGGAGGTGGATTTAGGTCAAACTCTAATTTGAACAATTAATTAACTAATTAATTAAACTTATTAATTAATCCACTAGTGACGAACCAACCTCCTAAACCCCAGTACATATGAAAAATACAACACTTCCAGGGTAAAACCCTTATTCTAGATGCACCCATGGTATTAGATTTCTCATCCGAGACTTCATTTAGAATAAAATGTATTATTCCCATGAATTATCATGAATACACTGGAAATAACATATTATTTATAATATATTATTTCTAAGGCACTATAATGCCCACAACTCCATGCCATCTCAACGAATCATCTCAAAAATATTATTTAAAATATTCTAAAGGTTCATAAAACAAGACTAGATTAATTATATCCTCATCAAATTAAAGGATTTTAACATTGAAAAGAACAACCTACATGAAAAGGTGATACTACTAAGCCCAAATCTAGTTCCCATTCTCATATGAGATCTTATAAAGGTTCTCATTCTACCAAATGATATGCACTAGTGGAATAACTGACCCATGAAGAGTCCTCTCCTGATGATCCTTGATTGTATACTATAAGAAATTAGATCCATACTTAATGTGTAGATCACCCCAATAAATGATGTGTGATAGGTCATACACATATCACCTCAGTCGTGACACGTGGAATACAACATGCACCCGATACAACTGTAGAGGAAACACTTGGTAATAGGAAACCCCTCCTATCTTGAATAAGATATAAAATAGAACAATGAATCATAAGGATAACATTCCTACCCTCCTAAATATCTACAAACTAAGTTGTGGAGAGACCTTAAGGAACACATGATATCTCTCCTTGAACTCTAAAGTCCTTTTTTGTTAGTCCAAATAAAACTTCTGATGGCTCTAAGCAGTCCTCATCTAATCTTAGATCACATACACCTTCTTCGTGTCCCCTACACCAACTCTGACCTCATCAATAATAGATCTCTGACGTGGGTCCTTGTCGTGAGGATGGTCAAGTTTACATTTATAAAGACCCAAGATATAGAATAGTGGCTAACCTCAGGGTCGCTCTCAAGGAAGCAATGTTGAGTGACTAAATGGTCATTCCAAAAATCTTTTTGTGTTTTTAAATACTTTGAAAACAGAAAAAAAACACTAACCTAAGGAATCACTAATCAGTGCTGAAGAGCACAGTGGATGTGGAACGGTGACGAACAGAGGAGAAACAGAGATGGAAAAGTGCAAAAATATGGAGACACATGACAAAACCAAGAAAATAAAACAGGCGTAAACACAACACAAGACACAGAACACACAAAAGACACCAAGACAGAGAAGAAGAAAGTCAGTGAGAACAAGGACGGACCCAGGTCAATCCACCCTCTACTCCCCTTCCTAGATCAGCTTAAGTAATTGATCAACAATTCTTGAATTCACACAGTGCATGATCGATGTCTCGGATCACACACCAGTCTCGCCAAGAACTTGAACACTCAAACATAGAATTCCTTCCATTCTTAAGCATTACCCCAAAATACAAGGTGATTCACTCAGCAAAGTCATTCTGGAAGGAAATTATCACAAACCAGAGTGATTCCACTAAGATCGTCACATTGCACAACCGATCTTGATTCTCAGTTCGAGAAATCAAGATAGGAAGGGAAGAAGAAATGATATGAGAGAGTAGCAAATCGTCCTATGAAAGATCTCGCTCTCGCTAAATCTTACCCACAGTTGCGATCTACCAAGGTGAATAAAAAGAACGCAATCACATTAATGTGTGGATCTCCAGATTGCGTTGGGTTTCATAAAATGGATCCAACCCCGCATGTTAGATCTCCATTTCTGGAGATTCGAGATCACAACGCAAGACGAGAAAGAAGAAATGACACAAACAATTAAACATAACTAACATCACAATTCAATTAACTAAACATGAAACACTACGAGTGTATTTAAAGACTCAACATAGAACACCAAAAATAGAGTAGAGGGGGGATGGATGAAATGGAGGAGCAGGAACCCGTCTCCAGGTCGAAGACAAGTTCTAGTCCGATGAAGTGGTATGGATTGGGTGCGTGAACCGTGGTGGAGTCTCCTACACCAATGCTGATGGAGTGTCCCCCCGGGTTCTCTGCTCTGGCCCTCGGCCCCTTAGCTTCCTGAGGAGTAGCGCATCCTCTTATTTAGGGATCAAAACAGAAAACAGAAACTAACCGGCATCAGATATCCACGTGGCGTGTCTTTGAGTGCACATCACGAGCCTTTAAGTGAACTCTTAGTGAGTTAATACAACCCCTACAATGACCTATGGAATCTTTATGCGCTATTCCCATGAACAACTTCTTTTAATCCCCGCAAGTACGAGTGACTCCCCCTGCACGAAGTATAGTAACATCAAAACAAGTAAAAAAAATGAAACTAAATAAATAAAAAACTATATATTAATATTATTACTTATATTAGTTAATAAACATACTTATTAATATATATATATATAATACTTAATATTAATACTAAAATATGCAACTATAATAATAATTATTATTATGATATACTAATAATATATATAAGTTTATATAATATTATTAATATACCTATAATTGTTATAGTATAGTATATGATATATATATATATATGTTATATTATGTAATATAATATGATATAATAGTTATATTATTATATATGTTAATATATAAAGTATATATTAAATGAATGTTATTGTATATTGTAATATATATAAAAAAAATAAAAAGAAAATAGAATAGAGAAAAGGGGGGAAAAGGGTTTAGCATGGAAAATAGGGGGAAAGAGGCGATAACAGCTTCATGGTGGAAGGGAGCAGCGGAGGTTCGTGCGAGTGCAGGAAGGGGGACGACGACTCTCGCTCTGAACAGGGTGCTGACGGCGCGTTTCAGGTAGTGGGGTTCGCTCGTGCAACGATGGAGGAAGGGAAGGGGGCTAGGGTTTAGGAGCGGCGGATTCGGTGATTTGCGGGTGAGGTTGGTGCGAAGCAGGTGGTTCCACGGTGAGGAGTAAGGCAGGGGACGATGACGCGACAAGGAGGCAACAACGGCTTAGAGGTGGAAGGGAGCAGTGGAGGTTCGTCGTGAACAGGGGACATCGGTGCCTGTGGAGCAGGGAATAGAGGAGGTGGTTTAGCAGCGAGAAAGGGTTGAGTGCGGCGGTTCGAGGCCGAGACGTAGGGAGAAGAAGGCAGCAGTCCAACCGGGTGTGCGGTGAGGAGCTCAGGCGAGATGAAGCAGTGGCGCGGGTGATGCAGATTCAGGCCGCGACAGGGGTTTGAGGTCCAGATTTGAAAACAAGGTTTGAAATTAGATATTGAATAGAAGAAGGAAGAAAAATTAGTATGCTATAGGTTAAATTTAGATCTATTGTGTGTTTTCGGTGGCTGAAATGATGATACTACTGTTGGTTTGCTGCTGGGGTGAGTAGAGGAAGAGCGGGACAAGGTATTGGTGAGAGCTGTGTACCAGTGAGAATTTACAGCAGTAACAGTGAGGTAATGGAGAGGGAGACATATCAGTGAGGTTTAGCAGAAGGGGTGTATCAGTAGTTGGAAAAAGGTATCGGTAAGGCTTAGTGGTGAGGATTGGAAAAAGTGGGAAAAAATGGCTATAACGGTGAGAAATTAAAGAGGAGGGGCTAACGGTGGCTGGAATAGTGCATTGGTAGGCTAGGCTACTGGTAGTGGGGTAGCCGTGAGGATGGGTAGGCGGTAAGGATGGGTGTATCAGTAGTTGGGGAGTATCAGTGAGGTATATTGGTAGCTGAATTGTAATGGTGAGGATAACTGCATCGGTGAGGTTTTTTGTATCGGTGAGAAAAGGTCACCGATAAGGGCGGGTTAACGTGCGACCGCAACACCTGCGAATCAAACAAAAAAAAGAAAATTAAATTAATAAAATAATTTAATAAAAATAAAATAAATAAATAAATAAATAAATAAATAAATAAATTAAATTAAATAGAATAAAATTAAAAACTAAAAACACAAAGTTAAGAAAAATAAAATTAATGAAACTTTATTTAAAATAATGAATTAATTTGGGTCTAAAATTTATAAACATGCATAATTAAAGAACAAATTAAAATATTTATAATTACTTGCTTAAATAAATTAACCAATTAATTAAAGAACTAATTAAATTAAAGAATAAACATATTAAACGAATAAAATTAAATTGTTGAAACTAATTAAATTGCTAAAAGACTAAAAAAAAGGAGTTATTTATTTACAATTTAAAGATTAAATAGTTAATTAATTTAATAAATTAATTAATAAACTAACTGGAATGAAAAATTATAAAAATAAAAGAATAAATGAGTAAAAGTCTAATTGGCGAGACTAAGTTAATTTAAGACTTATTAAAAATGACACTAATGTACATTAAAATGCATGTTTTAAACTAAAAACTGATTATTCTACACAACAAGTACAAAAACACAACACTTATCAATTATTTAATAAAAAACAACATTTTGATGTAAAAAAAGTCAATAAAAATATGAAAAGGATGTGGAAAAGAGTGTTAAAACACTGCCACGTCAAACTCCCCCACACTTAAAGCCTTGTTTGTCCTCAAACAAATATCTGCCTTTGACATTAAAAGAGAAAGATGATTTGTGAATTTCAGTTCAAAGAAAGGTGCATGATTAAACTTTAATATCCAGAGGAGCAGGACCAAACAATGAGTTAGGTTTTTCAAGGGTGTTCAAAAAAAATGTTGTTCTGTCTAGCTTCAAAAGCCCACTGGAAGTCAAAATCCTCACAAACTCATACACTGTCAAGTATGTCATGCCTCCTATGTGTATTCATTAGCTGTCCTAATTCACCTTCCAATTCAAGTACTGATTCAAGGAGTGTTGACAGGTTAGTTAAAATGGAACTCAAAACATAACCAAGGGCACCTTCCATTCTCACCTTCCTCCAGGTTCCAGAAATTAAAGTCCATTAATTTGATCACTTTATTGATTCAACCCAAATGAAAATTAACCAAGTCAATTTCTCCCTTCTTCATCTGGGTTCAAAATTCTCCTCACATTAATGAGTTCATTTTTGACAAGGGAACTTTATTTTACTTTTTCCCCGCCATATTTCATGTGCAGAGCACTGTGCATAGCACTTATTAAGATTGAAATTGGCTTTATTTATTCACAGAAGCGCACCCAGTGCACCTTGTCTCAGATACTCACCGTGGGATCCCATTTTCCCATTTTACTCCAGTTACAAAGGACTAAATTAATAATCATTCGGATTGACTTCCTAAAGTGATTGAATATTATTTAATAAAAATGTGAGTCCCCTGGGTTTCAGTGAGAACTTCTAGTTACTCTAAGTCATGATCCTTACTCCACAAAACCTATCATGTCACAATTCCTTCCTCAGTTCCTAAATAGAAAGGTTCATAAAGACAGTGAACAATTGCACTCAACAATCATTCATACTTAACGATTTCTGACTAAGTGTCACTCTCAACATCCAGCAAGCAGTTATCCACCAAATAGGACATAAACGAAGTACCAGTGAACCTCCAATGACCATTAGGTGATTAAAGAATTTTGATTTTTTTTGAAGGAATTTTGAACCATTTTTCTGAAAAAAATGAAAAAATTTGACCATTTTTTTTAAACAAACACAAACTCAGGTTCAAGAAGGGGGAATTCAACATGACACTAGAATGACCCCTCTCCCCTACACTTAAAACCCAACATTGTCCCCAATGTTGAATCTCAGTGTAGGAGACAGTTAAAGTTCAAAAAAAGATGGACATTTCAGCTGAAAAAGGAAATGGAGGGGTATCAATGAAGTTCAAAAATTCTCTTTGCCGCACAAAAAGTGAACGAAAAGAAAAAAAAACAAAAGAAAATAGAAGAGCCCAACCCCACCAACCGTCACCAGCAACCAAGTGAATTTCTATTCCTAAAATGTTCATGCTTTGAATCATTGTGAGCAGACAAAAGGTTTTAACAATTTACTTCAAATATTAGCATGTTTAGCAATGATGTGTAGCAGCAACATAATGAAATTGAAAGCAGTGGGTGCAAGCATGTTTCACAAAATAAAGAAAAAAAAAGAAAATTAAATTAATAAAATAATTTAATAAAACTAAAATAAATAAATAAATCAATAAATAAATTAAATTAAAAAGAATAAAATTAAAAACTAAAAACACAAAGTTAAGAAAAATAAAATTAATGAAGGTTTATTTAAAAAAATTAATTAATTTG
Source organism: Viscum album (assembly GCA_963277665.1). Taxonomy (NCBI): domain Eukaryota; kingdom Viridiplantae; phylum Streptophyta; class Magnoliopsida; order Santalales; family Viscaceae; genus Viscum; species Viscum album. The sequence goes on from OY728138.1 coordinate 1,874,165,756, forward strand.
GGTCTAAAATTTATAAACATGCATAATTAAAGAAAAAGTTAAAATATTTATAATTAATTGATTAAATAAATTAACCAATCAATTAAAGAACTAATTAAATTAAAGAATAAACATATTAAACAAATAAAATTAAATTGTTGAAACTAAGTAAATTTCTAAAAGACTAAAAACAAAAGGAGTTATTTATTTACAATTTAAAGATTAAAGTGTTAGTTAATTTAATAAATGAATTAATAAACTAACTAGAATGAAAAATTATAAAAATAAAAGAATAAATAAGTAAAAGTCTAATTGGAGAGACTAAGTTAATTTAAGAATTATTAAAAATGTCACTAATGTACATTAAAACGCATGTTTTAAACTAAAAACTGATTATTCTACACAAGTACAAAAACACAACACTTATCAATTATTTAATAAAAAAAACATTTTGATGTAAAAAAAGTCAATAAAAATATGAAAAGGATGTGGCAAAGAGTGTTAAAACACTGCCACGTAAAACTCCCCCACACTTAAAGCCTTGTTTGTCGTCAAACAAATACATGCCTTTGACATTAAAACAGAAAGACGATTTCTGAAGTTCAGTTCAAAGTAAGGTGCATGATTAAACTTTAATATCCAGAGGAGCAGGACCAAACAATGAGTCAGGTTTTTCAAGGGTGTTTAAAAAAATGTTGTTCTGTCTAGCTTCAAAAGCCCACTGGAAGTCAAAAGGCTCACAAACTCATACACTGTCAAGTATGTCATGCCTCCTATGTGTATTCATTAGCTGTCCTACTTCACCTTCCAATTCAAGTACTGATTCAAGGAGTGTTTACAGGTTAGATAAAATGGAACTCAAAACATAACCAAGGGCACCTTCCATTCTCACCTTCCTCCAGGTTCTAGAAATTAAAGTCCATTAATTTGATCACTTTATTGATTCAACCCAAATGAAAATTAACTAAGTCAATTGCTCCCTTCTTCATATGGGTTCAAAATTCCCCTCACATTAATGAGTTCATTTTTGACAAGGGCACTTTATTTTACTTTTTCCCAGCCATATTTCATGTGCATAGCACTGTGCATAGCACTTATTAAGATTGAAATTGGCTTTATTTATTCACAGAAATGAACCCAGTGCACCTTGTCTTAGACACTCACCGTGGGATCCCATTTTCCCATTTTACTCCAGTTACAAAAGACTAAATTAATAATCATTCAGATTGACTTCCTAAAGTGATTGAATATTATTTAATAAAAATGTGAGTCCCTTGGGTTCCAGTGAGAACTTATAGTTACTCTGAGTCATGATCCTTACTCCACAAAACCTATCCTGTCACACTTCCTTCCTCAGTTCCTAAATAGAAAGGTTCATAGAGACAGTGAACAATTGCACTCAACAATCATTCATACTTAACGATTTCTGACTAAGTGTCACTCTCAACATCCAACAAGAAGTTATCCACTAAATATGACATAAAAGAAGTACCAATTAATCTCCAATGACCATCAGGTGATTAAAGAATTTTGATTTTTTTTGAAGGAATTTTGAACCATTTTTTTGAAAAAAATGAAAAAATTTGACCATTTTTTTTTAAGAAAACAAAAACTCAGGTTCAAGAAGGGGGAATTCGACATGACACTAGAATGAACCCTCTCCCCCGCACTTAAAACCCAACATTGTACCCAATGTTGAATCTTAGGGTAGGAGACAGTTAATGTTCAAAAAAAGATGGACATTTCAACTGAAAAAGGAAATGGAGGGGTATCAATGAAGTTCAAAAATTCTCTTTGCCGCACAAAAAAGTGAAAGAAAAGAAAAAAAAAAACAAAAGAAAATAGAAGAGCCCAACCCCACCAACCATCACCAGAAACCAAGTGAATTTCTATTCCTAAAATGTTTATGCTTTGAATCATTATGAGCAGACAAAAGGTTTTAACAATTTACTTCAAATATTAGCATGTTTAGCAATGATGTGCAGCAGTAGCATAATGAAATTGAAAGCAGTGGGTGCAAGCATGTTTCACAAAACAAAGAAAAACAAAGAAAATTAAATTAATAAAATAATTTAACAAAAATAAATAAATTAAATTAAATAGAATAAAATTAAAAACTAAAAACACAAAGTTAAGAAAAATAAAATTAATGAAACTTTATTTAAAAGAATGAATTAATTTGGGTCTAAAATTCATAAACATGCATAATTAAAGAACAAATTAAAATATTTATAATTACTTGCTTAAATAAATTAACCAATTAATTAAAGAAATAATTAAATTAAAGAATAAACATATTAAACGAATAAAATTAAATTTTTTGAAACTAATTAAATTGCTAAAAGACTAAAAACAAAAGGAGTTATTTATTTACAATGTAAATATTAAAGCATTAATTAATTTAATAAATTAATTAATAAACTAACTAGAATGAAAAATTATAAAAATAAAAGAATAAATAAGTAAAAGTCTAATTGGAGAGACTAAGTTAATTTAAGACTTATTAAAAATGACACTAATGTACATTAAAATGCGTGTTTTAAACTAAAAACTGATTATTCTACACAAAAAGTACAAAAACACAACACTTATCAATTATTTAATAAAAAACAACATTTTGATGTAAAAAAGGCAATAAAAATATGAAAAGGATGTGGCAAAGAGTGTTAAAACACTTCCACGTCAAACTCCCCCACACTTAAAGCCTTATTTGTCCTCAAACAAATACATGCCTTTCACATTAAAACAGAAAGATGATTTGTGAAGTTCAGTTCAAAGCAAGGTGCATGATTAAACTTTAATATCCAGAGGATCATGACCAAACAATGAGTCAGGTTTTTCAAGGGTGTTCAAAAAAAATGTTGTTCTATCTAGCTTCAAAAGCCCATTAGAAGTCAAAAGCCTCACAAACTCATACACTGTCAAGTATGTCATGCCTCCTATGTGTATTCATTAGTTTTCCTACTTCACCTTCCAATTCAAGTACTGATTCAAGGAGTGTTGATAGGTTAGATAAAATGGAACTCAAAACATAACCAAGGGAACCTTCCATTCTCACCTTCCTACAGGTTCCAAAATTAAATTCCATTAATTTGATCACTTTATTGATTCAACCCAAATGAAAATTAACCAAGTCAATTGCTCCCTTCTTCATCTGGGTTCAAAATTCCCCTCACATTAATGAGTTCATTTTTGACAAGGGTACTTTATTTTAATTTTTCCCAGCCATATTTCATGTGAAGAGCACTGTGCATAAAACTTTTTAAGATTGAAATTGGCTTTATTTATTCACAGAAACACACCCAGTGCACCTTGTCTCAGATACTTACCGTGGGATCCCATTTTCCCATTTTACTCTAGTTACAAAGGACTAAATTAATAATCATTCGTATTGACTTCCTAAAGTGATAGAATATTATTTAATAAAAATGTGAGTCCCCTGGGTTTTAGTGAGAACTTCTAGTTACTCTAAGTCATGATCCTTACTCCACAAAACCTATCCTGTCACACTTCCTTCCTCAGTTCCTAAATAGAAAGGTTCATAGAGACAGTGAACAATTGCACTCAACAATCATTCATACTTAACGATTTCTGACTAAGTGTCACTCTCAACATCCAGCAAGCAATTATCCACTAAATAGAACATAAACGAAGTACCAGTGAACCTCCAATGACCATCAGGTGATTAAAGAATTTTGATTTTTTTGAAGGAATTTTGAACCATTTTTTTGAATAAAATGAAAACATTTGACCATATTTTTTAAACAAACACAAACTCAGGTTCAAGAAGGGGGAATTAAACATGACACTAGAATGACCCCTCTCCCCCACACTTAAAACCCAACATTGTCCCCAATGTTGAATCTCAGGGTAGGAGACAATTAAAGTTCAAAAAAAGATGGACATTTCAGCTGAAAAAGGAAATGGAGGGGTATCAATGAAGTTCAAAAATTCTCTTTTCCACACAAAAAGTGAAAGAAAAGAAAAACAAAAACAAAAGAATACATAAGATCCCAACCCCACCAACCATCACCAGAAACCAATTGAATTTCTATTCCTAAAATGTTCATGCTTTGAATCATTGTGAGCAGACAAAAGGTTTTAACAATTTACTTCAAATATTAGCATGTTTAGCAATGATGTGTAGCAGCAGCATAATGAAATTGAAAGTAGTGAGTGCAAGAATGTTTCACAAATCAGATCAAAATACATTTTCAACCAAGTAGATATTAGAAGCTAACACCCAAGCATAAAACACAACCCAAGAGTTTCAAAAATCAGTGGGAAGACCCCCACACTTAATTCACAGCAGCACAAAAAATGAATGAGCAGTTTGAAACAACTTGTAGAATTAAAACAGTACTTCCATGACTGGAAGCTTTAATTAATTTTTTTAATGTCTCCCTTTATTTACCTTGTGCATGAACTCTAGATGCTTCAGTTTGGAACCTACATGACGAAACAATTTAACATTCATGTTCAAGATTTAAAGCTCAAATAAAAAAAAACAACCGTAGAGTATGAGTTAGGGAGTTTTATCCATTAATCTAGTGAGCTGCCCCTCTGAGACTTGAATGATAGCCATGTGGAATCTACTGCCTGTTTATTGTCCTAAGAAAACAACACTCAAATTAAAAACAACATGAAAAAAGAAACTAAAGAAGGAAATTAAAGAGGATAATCCTGGGATAACCCCCTAGGGGGTGCTGTAGTTTGACTGTCCACAGCTGGACAGTCCTCAGATCAACCCCAGTTGGATGGGGGATTAAGCTTCTTTCTCAAGAACCACCAGGTGTGATTCCTTCCAACTTTAGTCATTTTCCATCTTTGGAGTACCCATTGTGCTGCTTCAACTGAATTACCCTCCTGGGCAGTGAAGTGCCTCATGTTGAGTGATGGAGGGTAATAAAGAATGTAGGGGTACTTGCCTACTTCTTCTGATTGAGGTTGAGTGTGCACAAGTTGTAGAAATGAATATCTTGGATGTGACTTATCCTTTGGCTCTATCCAAAAAACAAATTATTCTGTAACAAGAAAAGATGTGTCATCATCCACTTCTATTCTAGCGCACAGCTCCAAAAATTCCTCTTCAAAAGTAACTCCCAAACTGGAAGTGTCTTCCAGAATTGGAAGTTCCATTAACTCTTCAGCAGAAGCAACCACATCTTCCTCACTCTCCAAGAGATCACAAAAATGAGATGCATCTTCAATACCTGTATAGGGAGCAAAACAATTAAAATCAGATTTGATGTAATCTAGGTTGAATAAAAATATATCTTCTTCCATAAAATTATCAACTCCCTTTATCAGTGCTGCTTGTTCCTCCTCATGAAGGAATAGTGATCCTGGGAGAGGGTCTGGGGCAAGAGCGGGGTAGTCAACCTCCTCCATCCTCTCTTCAAAACACACCACCTCACTTGCTGAGTCTTTTAAGGAGAATGATATAATGTCATGTGCAGGCTCCACCTGTTGAAGCATTGAGAAATCATTAAAACAGTTATTACAAGAAAAACCATTAGAATGGAAATCAGGGAAAGAATGATCATCAAAGAAATTCCCAGCATCATGAATCATTGATAGTTCTGTCTCCTGCCAGCCCTTGAAAAAATACTCGGAAGTTGGTTCTGGAATTTCCAGCTTTGAGTCTAGGGGAAAATCCATATCAAAGTTGAGAAAATCCAGCTTTTTCCTTCTTTTGTTTCTTTTCTCTTCCCTTCTCAACTGTTTTCCAGAATCTTGGGCTTCAATGGGAGGTGGTGGTATTGCACTGTCGTCCTAGTATCCCTTGACCTTATCCATGGCTAGTTGCATCAATTGTATGATCTCATGAGAATAAGTTGTCTCCTCATTAGTAAGTTCTCGATGCTCCCTTTCATGCATACAACATTGAAACTTAGTAACATCCTCCTCAAGCTCTTGAACTGGGTTAAATAGTGACACTACATCAAAATCATTAGAGTTCATCACTGTGTATGAGTGTGTTTTTATGGCCTTTTTTGTGTTTTTTTATGTTTTTTTGTTTTAAAATAAAATAAAAAATTGGAAAAACCACTGAGACAATCGTTGCTTCCCCGGCAACGGTGCCAAAATTTGACGTGGGTCCTTATTGCGAGGACGGTCAAGTTTACATTTATAAAGACCCAAGATATAGCACAATGGCTAACCTCGGGGTCGCTCTCAAGAAAGAAGTGTCGAGTGACTAAATGGTCGTTCCAAAAATCTTTTTGTGTTTTTAAATACTTTGAAAACAGAAAAACACACTAACCTAAGGAATCACTAATCAGTGCTGAAGAGCACAGTGGATGTGGAATAGTGACGAACAGAGGAGAATCAGAGATGGAAAAGTGCAAAAATATGGAGACACATGACAAAACCAAGAAAAGAAAACTGGCGCAAACACAACACAAGACATAGAACACACAAAAGGCCCCAAGACACAAAAGAAGAAAGTCAGTGAGAATAAGGCCAGACCCAGGTCAATCCACCCTCTACTCCCCTTCATAGATCAGCTTAAGTAATTGATAAAAAATTCTCGAATTCGCACAGTGCATGATCGATGTCTCGGATCACACACCAGTCTCACCTAGAACTTGAACACTAAAACATAGAATTCCTTCCATGCTTAAGAATTCCTCCAAACGACAAGGTGATTCACTCAGAAAAGTCATTCTGGAAAGAAATTCTCACAAACCAGAGTGATTCCACTAAGATCGTCACATCGCACAACCGATCTTGATTCTCAGTTCGAGAAATCAAGACAGAAAGGGGAGAAGAAATGAGACGAGAGAGTACCAAATCGTCCTATGCAAGATCTCGCTCTCGCTAAATCTAACTCACAGTCGCGATCTACCAAGGTGAATAAAAAGAACACGATCACATTAATGTGTGGATCTCCAGATTGCGTTGGGTTTCATAAACTGGATCCAACCCCCTGTTAGATCTCCATTTCTAGAGATTCGAGATCACAACGCAAGATGAGAAAGAAGAAATGACACAAACAATTAAACATAAATAACATCACAATTCAATTAACTAAACATGCAACACTACGAGTGTATTTACAGACTCAACATAGAACACCAAAAACAGAGTAGCGGGAGGATGGATGAAATGGAGGAGCAGGAACCCGTCTCCAGGTTGAAGATGAGTTCTAGTCCGATGAAGTGGTATGAATTGGGTGCATGAACCGTGGTGGAGTGTCCTCCACCACTGCTGATAGAGTGTCCCCCCGGGTACTCTGCTCTGGCGGTCAGCCCCTTGGCTTCCTGAGGAGTAGCGCTTCCTCTAATTTAGGGATCAAAACAGAAAACTGAAACTAGCCAGCAGCAGATATCCACGTGGCACGTCTTTGAGTGCACGTCACGAGACTTTAAGTGAACTCTCAGTGAGTGCATACAACCCCTACAATGACCTCTGGAATCTTTATGCGCTATTCCCACGAACAACTTCTTTTAATCCCCGCAAGTACGAGTGACTCCCCCTGCACAAAGCACAGTAACACCAAAATAAGTAAAAAAAATGAAACTAAATAAATAAAAAACTATATATTAATATTATTACTTAGATTAGTTAATAAACATACTTATTAATATATATATATAATACTTAATATTAATACTAAAATATGCTACTATAATTATTATTATTATTATGATATACTAATAATATATATAAGCTTATATAATATTATTAATATAGATATAATTGTTATAGTATACTATATGATATATATATATGTTATATTATGTAATATAATATGCTATAATAGTTATATTATTATATATGTTAATATATAAAGTATATATTAAATGAATGTTATTGTATATTGTAATATATATAAAAAAATAAAAAGAAAACAGAATAGAGAAAAGGGGGGAGAAGGGTTTGGCATGGAAAATAGGGGGCAGGAGGTGACGACGACTTTGGGGTGGAAGGGAGCAGCGGAGGTTCGTGCGAGTGCAGTCAGGGGGACGGCGGATCTCGCTCTGAACAGGGTGCTGGCGGTGCGTTTCGGGTAGTGGGGTTCGCTCGTGCGATGATTGAGGAAGGGCAGGGGGCTAGAGTTTAGGAGCGGCGGCTTCAGTGAGCTACGGGTGAGGTTGGCGCGAAGCAGGTGGTTCCGCGGTGAGGAGTAAGGCAGGGGGCGACGATGCGGCAAGGAGGCAGCGGCGGCTTCGAGGTGGAAGGGAGCAGCGAAGGTTCGTCGCGAACAGGGGATGTAGGTGGCTGTGGAGTAAGGAATGGAGGAGGTGGTTTAGAAGCGAGCAAGGGTTGAGTGCGGCGGTTTGAGGCCGAGGTGTAGGGAGAAGAAGGCGGCAGTCTAGCTGGGTATTCGGTGAGGAGCTCAGGCGAGATGAAGTAGTGGCGCGGGTGATGCAGATTCAGGCCGCGGTAGGGGTTTGAGGTCCAGATTTGAAAACAAGTTTTGAAATTAGATGTTGAATAGCAGAAGGAAGAAAAATTAGCCTGCTGTAGGTTAAATTTAGATCTGTTGTGTGTTTGCGGTGGCTGAAATGATGATACTACTGTTGGTTTGCTACTGGGGTGAGCAGAGGATGAGCGGGACGAGGTATCGGTGAGAGTTGTGTACCGGTGAGAATTTATAGCAGTAGCAGTGAGGTAATGGAGAGGGAGACATATCAGTGAGGTTTAGCCGAAGGGGTGTATCGGTAGCTGGAAAAAGGCATCAGTAAGGCTTAGCGGTGAAGATTGGAAAAAGTGGGGAAAAATGGCTATCGGTAGCTGGAATAGTGCATCTGTAGGCAAGGCTACTGGTAGTGGGGTAGCAGTGAGGATGGGTGAGCGGTAAGGATGGGTGTATCGGTAGATGGGGAGTATCAGTGAGGTATATCGGTAGCTGAATTGTAATAGTGAGGATAACTTCATTGGTGAGGTTTTGTGTATCGGTGAGAAAAGGTCACCGATAAGGGCGGGTTAACGTGTGACCGCAACACCTGTAAATCAGACAAAACAAAGAAAGTTAAATTAATAAAATAATTTAATAAAACTAAAATAAGTAAATAAATCAATTAATAAATTAAATTAAATAGAATAAAATTAAAAACTAAAAACACAAAGTTAAGAAAAATAAAATTAATGAAACTTTATTTAAAAGAATGAATTAATTTGGGTCTAAAATTTATAAACATGCATAATTAAAGAACAAATTAAAATATTTATAATTACTTTCTTAAATAAATTAACCAATTAATTGAAGAACTAATTAAATTAAAGAATAAACATATTAAATGAATAAAATTAAATTGTTGAAACTAATTAAATTGCTAAAAGACTAAAAAAAGGAGTTATTTATTTACAATTTAAAGATTAAAGAGTTAATTAATTTAATAAATGAATTAATAAACTAACTAGAATGAAAAATTATAAAAATAAAAGAATAAATAAGTAAAAGTATAATTGGCGAGACTAAGTTAATTTAAGACTTATTAAAAATGACACTAATGTACATTAAAACACATGTTTTAAACTAAAAAATGATTATTCTACACAACAAGTACAAAAACACAACACTTATCAATTATTTAATAAAAAACAACATTTTGATGTAAAAAAAGTCAATAAAAATATGAAAAGGATGTGACAAAGAGTGTTAAAACACTTCCATATCAATCTCCAAACTCCATCCAACACAATGGTGACCTACAAGGTCTCCCATACATGTAATTGAAAGGTTCCATGCCAATGGTGGAGTGTTAGATGTTGTTGTATATGAAATCTACTAAAGGTAAGTGATACTCTTAGCTACAAATAAAATACAACATGCAATCCCTCAACATATCCCCCAGAAACTGAATGGTTCACTCAGTTTGGCCATCAGTCTTAGGGTGAAACATTGTACTCATCCACAACTGAGTCCTGAATGCCTTTTACAAGATCCTCCTCAATTAGGACATAAATTGAGCATCTCAGTCAGAACTGATTATTGAGGGTATACCATGCATCTGGAAAATCTATTCCATGTACAAGAATCTCATGATCCCCACTATACTCTACTCCTAAATAATAAGAAAGTGGGATGACTTGGTCAGTAGGTAAATGATCACCTAGATTACATCATGGCCTCTTAGAGATCACAAAATCCCCATCATAAAGTCTATTGATATGTCATACCACTTCCACTCTAGAACCTCAAGGGGTTGGACCAAACCTACTAGGACCTCATTATAACGACCCAAGCCTATGCTTATGGACTCTGAACTTATATATGTTGTGTATATTTTTTTATAAGGAAACTGGACAAATATACAATACTTATTACATACCAGAAACTTTTTCCAGTCTAGGTTCTAGATAATTGGATACATGTCTTAAAACATAACAAAACCATACAAATAAAATAAAATGAACGAAAGTAATTCACATTCACTAACTTCTTAATTGAAGAGAACACCATCGGAAACTATACTAAACCTGTAGAAAATAAATTTAAAACATAGGGTGAGCATTAAATTTACTAGTAAGGGGTTTTAGAATCTTTGATAAATCCTTTTAAAATATTATTTTGAAAATTATTTTGAAAATAAATTTATAAATACCTTTTGAAAACATTATTTTAAATTACTTATGCCTTAAAAATACTATATCACTTTTAAGAATATTTACATTCAAAAATTTCTTTAAACATATTCTAGTGATTTTTGAAAAATATTAAGAAATCTTTTTAAAACAAAACACATGAGGCCACTTGATACATGGAAGGCTATCTGGGCCTACCCATATTACCAAGATACGGGTTCACTCCTCACTCTGTATCATGTTTACCATGTCCAAGTGCCAATTTTTATAAAAACCCTTTCATCTTGCCTTACTTATATATATACGTTTCCTACTAGAGTTTTTTAGTTTTAAAAACATAAACAAGCATTAAATACACATAAAACTGTATTTGTATATAAATGTATAGATACAAACCTTCTTTGAAAATCACTTATTAGACTTGGCACAACCAAATATCTTGATACTTGACTTTACATATTTACATGGAAGATTAATCACCATCCATTTACTTAAAATTTCATTCATAATCTCATAAATATCAATTTTGAAGGTAGTTCAGATAAATGTAAAATTTATTCAATGCGCATTTTTGTATATATTTTGTGCATAATGTCATGAATAATCTTGATTATGACCGCATGTCAATGATTATAAATGATATGCATATAACATGATTTACATTACCTAAAATTTGGAATTATTAACTATTTAATTTCTTAAATAATAATCATTAATAATTTATTTATGAATTAATATAAACTTGACTCAACAAGTTAATTATTCTTTAATATTGAATAAAACATGTATATAACTTAAATATAACACATTAATGATTTTTGAAATAAATGATCATTGAATAATTCTTAAATATGTAACAATCATAAACTTGAAATCACTTATAAATATAATCATGAATTGAAATTCTAAAAATAACTTAAATTTATGTTAATAATCACATATATATATATACCACAAAATTTACATAATAGTAGATTAAAATCACATTGAAACAAAACTTTGATAAAATAAAAATAACACTTACAGTATAAAAATGAATTCAAATTAGATCACAAATTTGATAAGTAAAAATCCCTTGAAAAACCATATATAAAAATATCTATTTAAAATAAATTTAATATGAGTTCTAAAATAAAACCTAATTTTGATAAATGAAAATCTCTTACCAAAATAATATACATATAAAATATAAATTTCAAAATAAAATTATTAAAAAAAAATTGAAATAAAAATTAAAATCCATTTAAATGAAATAAATTAACCTTTAAACACAAATATAACCCCTTACATGAATCACTAGAACAAAATAGAAGGTTTTGTAGTAGACTCCCCTATTCCGGAATCCAAATTAGTTTTCCCCCAAAATCTATTTACACACTAGTTTATTTTTTTATATCCAAAAACTCTACTATGTACATTATGACAGAAATAAGCTTGTAGTGAAAGCTGGGTAGATAGATTAATTGAGATAGAAAATTGATACAAATTCAAAACAAAACAACAATGATATAAATAATTTAAAACAACCAGATAAAGACTACAAATCAAAATACAACAGTAAATTGACAAAACCAATCCACAGGTTGACAACCAAAAGAGTGCAGATACTAATCTAGGTAAAATAAATTCATGAGACAAACAAAAAATTAACATAAATTATTTTGTATAATCATATCATCACTTTTAATCTATTCATATGAAGAAAAATCAAAACAAAAATAAGGCATAACATTGACAAAAAATGTTTAAATTTAAAATAGAGACAAATGAATTAACATCAGTGGATAAAAAATATATTCAATTTCATATTCCAAAAGTAGAGTAGTAATAAGCAGACCATAGAGAGTAAAATATTAATAGAAGATAGACAAAGAAAAAGAAAACAAGCATCTTTGTTATCTAAAAACAACACTATAATGAAGTTTTGGACACCTAAAAATTAAACAAAATGCTAACCTTTCTAGGTTGAAGAAGATCTGAGACCCTCAAATATGGATTTGGATGTTTTCTTTGGAACCTCCAACCACAAGCGAACCACAATGATGCCGTTCGGATATTCAGAATCCCTCATTCATCACTCGTACATACTCCTTGTCAGCAGAAAAATCGTCGTCGATCCATCTTGGATGATTCTTGAATGAGATCTGCTGTTGCACTTGGCCTCGACTCATCTCCTACGGTCAAGACCTCTCCAAGACACGCCCAACCTCCACCTCAGCTTTGAACTCACGAAACCCTAAACCCCCCTTTCACACTCAGTTGACACACCTCCCCTTGCTGCACGACTCCACTTAGACTCCCTCTCCAATAACCCCAAATTCATTTACCATTTCTTTTTTTTATCCATTATTAATTTGTTTCATATTTTTAACACAATTTTTTTTGATAAAACTATCATAATAAAAGTAATAATTTTATAAAATTAATTTAATCATAATTTATAACTAATAATTATAATTTCATATACATATATATATATATATATATATATATTAGAAATTCATTTATTCAAAATATTTATTAGATAACCTTTTGATAAAAATAAATTCTATTTTACAAAAAAATTAAATAAATATAGTAATTTTAAAATATTCTTTTAAACAAATCAAAAAAATAATTTTTTAGAATATTAATTTGGAAACTATAAATAATAGGTATAATTAATTATAAGTATTATAATTAAATTAATTGAAACTCTTAATTTTAAATATTATAAAGAAAATAATTTCAAAAATATTATTAGTTGGTTTTAATTATAAATAAATACATTTAATATTATATTTTTATAATAAAAATAAGTTTAAAATTTCTGGGTTGTTACATTATTCCCCCCTTAAAAGAATTACATCCTTGAAATTTTTTAGTCGGACTCTAGAAAATTCTGAATTTTCATCTTCAGAATTAAGAAAACTAGGAATCATATACTCTACCACTTAGACAACAACATCTAATATCCAAAGTTGTCTAAACTGTTGCTCTGATACCAAATATAATGACCTGAGCCCGTGCTTCTAGACTTAACACTTATAAATGTTGTGTATATTTTTTTATAAGGAAATTTGACATATACATAACAATTATTATATACCAAGAACTTTTTATAATATAGGTTCTAGAGAATTAAATACATGTATTAAAACATAACAAAACCATACAATAAAAAATAAAATTAACAAAAGGACTTATAATGTTCTAACTCCTTAAATCGGGAAATCTACTAAACCTATAGAAAATAAATTCAAAACATAGGGTGAGAATTAAATTTCCCAATAAGTGGTTTTAAAATATTTGATAAATCCTTTTAAAATATTATTTTGAAAAAACTTTTGAAAATGAATTTAGAAAAACCTTTTGAAAATATTATTTTAAATTACTTATGCCTTAAAAACACTATATCACTTTTGAGAATATTTACGTTCTAAAATTTCTTTAAACACATTTCAGTTATTTTTGAAAAATATCAAGAAATATCTTGAATAAAAAACACATGATACCACTTGATACATGGAAGGATGTTTGGGCCTACCCACTTTCTAGAGGGATGAGTTCACTCCCCACTCCCTATCATGCTTACTATGTCCAGGTTCCGATTTTTATAAAAACATTTTCATCTTTCCTTACTTATATATATACTTTTTCCACTAGAGATTTTTTGTTTTAAAAACATAAACAAGCATTAAATATACATACACTTGTATTTGTATATAAATATATAAATGAAAACCTTATTTAAAAATCACTTATTAGACCTGGAACAACCAAATATCTTGATACTTGACTTTGTATGTTTACACGGAAGATTAATTATCATCTATGTACTTAAAATTTCATTCATAATCCAATAAATATCCATTTTGAAGGTAGTTCTGATAAACGTAAAATTTATTCAATACACATGCTTGCATGTATTATGTGGGTAATGTCATGAATAATCTTGATTATGGACATATGAAAATGATTATGAATGACATGCATATAACATGATTTCCGTTTCATAAAATTTGGAATTATTAACTTTTTAATTTATTAAATAATAATCATCAATAATTTATTTATGAATAGATATAAACTTGAATCCACAAGTCAATTATGATTCAAAATTGAATAAAACATGTATATAACTTAAATATAGTACTTTCATGATTTTTGAAATAAATGATAATGGAATAATGCTTAAATATGAAATAATCATAAACTTGAAATCACTTATAAATATAATCATGAATTAAAATTCTAAAAAGAACTTAAATTTCCCATAATAATCATATATATATATATACCATGAAATTTATATAATAGTATATCAAAATCATATTTAAATAAAACTTCAATAAAATAAAAATAAACCTTACAACATAAACATGAATTTAAATTAGATGATAAATTTGATAAGTACAAATACCTTGAAAAACCACATGTAAAAATATCTATTTGCAAAAAATTTAACATGAGTTATAAAATAAAACCTAATTTTGATAAATGAAAATCTCTTACCAAATTAATATACATAGAAAATATAAAATTTAAAATAAAATTACTTGAATAAAATTATTAGAATAAAATTTTAAAATAAAAATTAAACTCCATTTCAATGAAATAAAGTAACCTTTAAATAGAAATATATCCCTTAAATGAATCGTTGGAACAAAATAGAAGGTGATGCTGTAGACTCTCCTATTTCAGATTCCAAATTGCTTTTCCCCCAAATTCTATTTACACACTGGTTTAAATTGGTTTTATAGAAAAAAACTCTACTGTGTAAATAGAAGTGTAAATAAGCTTGGATTGCAAACTGGGTAGACAAAATAATTGAGATTGGAAATTGATACAAATCCAAAACAAAACAACAATGATAGGAATAATTTAAAATAATCAGATAAAGACTACAGATCAAAAGATAACTATAAATTGATAAAGCAAATCCAAAGATCGATGAACAAAAGAGTGTAGATACTGGTCGGGGTAGAAGAAAGTCATGATATAGACAAAAAATTGACATAAATTATTTTTTATAATCATACTGTTGCTTTGAATCTATTCATCAGAAGAAAAATTGAAACACAACCAAAGCATAACATTGACAAAAACAGTTTAAAATTAAAACAGGGACAAAAAAATTAGCATAATCATATCAAAATAAAATATCCAATGTTTATAAACCAAAATCAGAGCAGTAATAAGCGGACCAAAAAGAGTCAACAATGAATAGAAGATAAACAAAGAAAAATAATACAAGCATCCCGATTATCCAAAAATGACACTACAATGAAGTTTCAGACACCTAAAAAGTAAACCACACACCTACCTTTCTAGGTTGAAGAAGACCCTAGACCCTCGAATCTGGATTTGGATGTTTGCTTTGGAACCTCCAACCGAAAGCGAACCACAACGACACTGCTCAGATCTTCGGAAGCCCTCAGTCATCACTCGCATAGACTCCTCATCGGTAGATGGATCATGGTAGGGCCATCCCAGACAATGCTCAGATGAGATCTGCTGCTGTGCTCAGCCTTGAATCATCTTCTGTAGTCGAGTCCTCTCCAAGTTGTGCTCGACCTCCACCTTGGATTCGAACTCGCAAAACTATAAACCACCCTTTCACACTCAGTCGATGTGCCTCCCCTTGTTGTGCGACTCCACTTAGACTCCCCCTCCAATAACCCCAAATTCATTTATCATTTATTTTTTATCCATTATTAATTTGTTTCATTTTTTAACACAAAAAATTTGATAAAACTATCATAATAAAAGTAATTTAATAATAATTCATAACTAATAATTATAATTTTACATACATATATAATTATATATGTATATATTTTAGAAATTCATTTATTCAATATATTTATTAGATAAACTTTTTATAAAAATAAATTCTATTTAAAAAAAATAATTAAATAAATATAGTAATTTTAAAATATTATTTTACACAAAGAAAAAAAATACTTGTTTTTAGAATATTAATTTGCAAACTATAAATAATAGGTATAATTAATTATAATTATTATAATTAAATTAATTGAAACAATTAATTTCAAATATTATAAGGAACATCATCTCAAAAATATTATTAGTTGGTTTTAATTATAAATAAATCCATTTAATAATATATTTTTATAATAAAACTAAGTTTGGAATTTCTAGGTTGTTACACTCATGCTTCACCTTCACCTACAGACTGGTGAAGCACTATGAGACAAAATCGATAAAACTCATCTTTATACCTACCCACAATAATTGATGTTGGAGGCCCTAGTAAATTTTCATCACTCTAAGGTGTACCAATAAGGGTGAAGTATGGAACTCCCTTAACACCTCCCCAAATAGAATGAATGGCACCATCACCACCCTCAAAAGAGGATGATTTGATCCCCACCTTTAGAATATACATCCGATGCATCATCTAAGAATATTTGGTTGCACAAAACCTCATAACTAATGTATCTTAGTTGGAACTCCCTTATATACTAAAGAAGTGGAGGGGCCACCACCATCAACTAAAGAAATTACAATTATCTCTCATCTAATAAGGATATCTGAAATTAGGCCAATTGATCAAATATATATCATAAAAACTAATAACATAACTTTCTATTAAGGGTATCAACAACCATATCACCTTCCCCCAAAGTATAGATAATCACAAAGTCACAGTCTTATAGGAGCTCCAACCAATGTATATAATTCAGGTTGAAATCTCTCTGATTAAAGATATACCCGAGACTCTTATGGTCTATATAGACTACGAACCAATCACTAATAAGATAGTGGATCTAAATGTTCAAGGATAAAACTAAAACTACCATCTCCAAATCATGGTTCACATAGTTATGCTCACATTGTCTTAGTTTCTTGGACTTATAAGCAATCATTTCTCACCTCTACATCATCACAAAACCCAACCCAACTCTAGATGCATTTCAAAACACCACATACTCAACTCCCTCCTTGAGAAACCTCAATATGGAAGCACTCTTTAACCTCTACTTAAGCTCCTTGAAATATCTCTAGCATTGCTTGGATCAAATTAATAGTTGCCTATTTCGGGATAGGTAGTCACAGGGGCCACAATCTTGGAGACATACACCCCAAATATATAGTAGTAACCTACCAACCTAAGAAAGCTCCACACCTCAAACATGATCTTGGGTGGATCCCAAGCTAGAACTTCCTATATATTTATCAGGTACACTAATACTCCACTCTTTGAGATGAAATTCCCTAGGAAGAATAAATCCCTAATCTAGAACCAAAAATTCTATAGATTTTCATATAGCTAGTGCTCTCGAACTAAGTCCAATAAAATCCTCAAATGATCTATATTCTCAACCTATAACACTGAACATATGAGGATGTATTTGATGAAGACAACAACAAACCAGTCCTAGAAAGACTCAAATATTAGATTCATGAGGTCCATGAACATCATTAGGGAATTAATTATGTTGAAGGGAATCACCAAAAACTCATAATAGTTATAATGACATTAGAATGTAATCTTTACAATATTCTCTTCATAAAATTAAATTTGGTGATATATAGACTTGATATTGATCTTCAAAAACCACTTCACTCCCTTTAACTAGTAAAAAAGATCATAAATTCTCAGAAAAGGGTACTTGTTCTTGACTTTAAAATAATTAAGGTAGTGATAGTCAACATAAATCTTTAGAATCTAGTCCACATTATTTGTGTACAATACCAAGGATTCCTAGGTGGAAATATCAGGTCTGATAAAAACTTTCTATATAAGGTCTTCTAACCACACCCTCAGTTACCTAAGTTTAGATGGGGCCATCTCAAGACTTTAAGAAGATATCAAAGAGAGTCTTAGGGTGTAGATAAATATAGAAGTTGATCTCTTGATAAGGGGAAAATCTAGAAATATCCTCAGGGAAAATTACCATATACTCCTCCATTGTTATTGGAAGCTAATCATTTGAGGTATCCATTGAAAATAAATCCAAACTCACTAACTGGTGGGTGATCAAATTCCACATCCCATGCATATTCCATTATCATTTTGACTAAATATCCCACTCAACCACTAAGGAGAATATTAATCCCTCAACTCAGAAACACATCATTCTCTAATGATAATTTTATATCCATACATGAATTATAGATAACAATCCTATATCAAGGATGATATCACATGAATTCATCACAACCACCATGAGGTTCTACAAAACCCCTGTCTATAAAGTACAAACCTTTATCACTAGAAGATGTGAGTGAATGTGTAATTGCTTCCAATAGAAGTCTTTAGCCACATGGGTTAGTCTAGGGGCTCAACCAGAATATCTAGCTCTCAAAATATGGACATAAAAATTAAATAACGGCTCACATTGGTGTTTATGAGTATGGGTTATAGTGTAGAGAAGATATATATTGTACCTCATATCATGTTGGTTACTGCCTGTATGTAACAATCCATCACTTGCAGCTAGTTTTTCCCTTGGCCGCCAACCTTCTAAGACTTATGTGGATCACCAAGGAGTGGTGGTGTAGGAATAAAGTCATAGAATCCTCCTCCCCAAACTCCCCCCCTTGGTGAAATATCATCTCCCCTACCAAATCCTCCACACCAGGGACCACCCCGATTACTTATGAGAGGTCCTAGTCACACCACTACCTTTGACATAGAGGTGCATCGATTGCCTAACTACCCCTACTATACAATGTGTTAGGAAGTCATGTTCCAAATGAAATCACCCCTCACATTAATAAAAAATTTCCCTCTAGATAACCGGATCCCCTATGTGACTTCTGATTTATTGATCCTTTGGTTTGATACTGTTCATGCATAAGCCTCTTTTGTTGTGACATTGATACCTGGAATTGGTTGGTTGTAGTGGATGGCTCTACTCTTGGATGACTACTATTGACACTTTCTACCTTATCCCCCTCTTATAAGAAGTTCACCATCACCATGTATTTCTCTATAATCTCAACATAGGTAGGGATATATAAGGCAAAAACACATGATCAAATATCCCTATGTAGGTTGTGCTCAAACTTTTACATTTAGAAGAACCCATCATGGATCATATCAGGTGAGACCTCACGAGATCGATTAATATTTATGTGGACTCAATAAATAATATGCTACCCTAATGAAACTCTAATAGCTCCGAGATGAATAATGATCTCAACATTTTCAGGTAGTACTCCTACAGGAAACTGTTCAAAGGTAGGTAGTGGGATCTAGGCAGGCGCATGGTTAGGTGCATGATTTTTCCAAACCGTGTAGCCATTTAGGAGTAACCATGTGAAGTGCGGAAGAGGGATTATAAATGGTTGGAATATGGTTTGTCTAACCACATGAGGTGATCCTTGAGGTAGTGGTTGGTGCATGGTTTGCCTAACCGTGTGACCCAACTATGCAAGGTTAAAAAGTTAGATCCTAAAAAAGATGATCTCACTTGGATTTACCACTAGACAACTCATTTTCCCTCTATTTTGACCCTAAATTATCTTTTCTTCCTCCCAAAGGCTGTGGAGACATTCCCCCTCGATCTGAGAGTGATCCGTTAACAAATCTTGCTGCGTTGAAGGTCAGATTCCTTGGTAAGTCTCCATTTTTGGAGGTTTTCCTTAGATATACTATTCTTCCATATATTATATTTATAGATCTAGTTCATTGGGGATAAATATCTAATAAATTATTCCAATAATGATAATATTTGGCTGTGTTTATGTTAGGGAAATATATTTAAGGTAGGTTTTTGAAGATTCAACCTGGTTTTGTTGAAGAATTCGTGTTTTTATTCATTTTCATCATAGTTTCTAATTTAGGTGGCTTCAATCTCAACCCCTCTTACTAGAACTAGAAGGTTTGATTTAAAATTGATTGTTTTGCTTGAAATTGATTGTGAAATTGTTGTGAAATGATTGATGGAAAACCTATTTGGTGAAGATTTATGGAATTGTGAAAATTGGGTGTTTTGGTGGAAATTGCAAATGGTAACATGATTTTAAAATGATTATTTTAAAATGGTTTTTGGGTTTGATTCATGGAAAATTGTTTTTAATAAAAGTAAAATTTTATTGAAATGGTTTGGTAAAGATTATGTTGGTATGATTGTTGGATTTAATGGTTAAGCGTGAGTTGAATGGGATGGATAATGGTTGTGAAGTACCACCATCAAAGGTATAGAGTATGGATGTGTGAAAGGAGTTGTTGCAGGCACCCTCAAATGATGTTCGATTTCAGGTTATTTAGGTGCAGCAGAGAAGCTGACCAAGGTCGTATCTCAAAGGAGAAAGTAATTTAAAACAACTTATTAATGGTATTTTGAAAATAAAATAAAATAACATAAACACACTACTTAAAGGGATGGGTGGAGGGTTTTTTTATCATTTATAAAACCCAAATAATATGCTAAAAGAATATTGTATTTGTTTTATTTTTTTTTGAAATGAGATTTTGAAAATTCAATGAGAAGTTATTTTTTTGAAAACTATTTTTAGAAAGAATAATCGATCTAACTATACCTATTTAATTACTTATTAATTATTATCATTTAAATTAATATTCACTTAATAATTATCCCCTAATTTTTAACCCCCAAACCCCACAAAAATTAACTTAACCACTAAGATGAAATTAATTAAACCCTAGGCTAGCTTCAGAATATGCAATAACAACACCCTACTTTGATTGATGTTCTAAGGCTAAATTATGGACAATGATAAATTAGGTAATATATAAAGTCTATAAATGAGGATTAATTGAGTTTATGGATTATATTTTAACTCTATAAATTTGTCCTGTGTGGTTTTGTATTACCGATTAAGATCACACTCTCATGATTTACACAATTCTCAACCACGTGTGTTTTGTGTTAATTATTCAATTACTTGGTTAGTTTCATTTAAATTAAAATATCAATTCATATATCATATTAAGTGAATTAAAGTATCTCATTTATTCAAAATAAATTAATGAATAAGGTAAGAGGTAGATCAATTACTAAAAAGAACTACTATTCTATGGGTGGTGTAGTCATTGTAGAAATGTTTTGTATGTGAAAAGGTCATGGAAAGGGTATAACCCAATAACCTTTCTAATATTGATTTACATCCCAAATATGATGAGTATAGAATAATAAAATATAGCAAAAAAATAAAATAAAATAGAAGAAATAAAATAGGAACTAATAATTTTATTTCAAGAACAAAAACATTACAAAGTGAAGAAGAAGAAGGCTTCGATGAAGGCATCCTAGCTTCAAGATCTCTCCCACTTGACATTCTAGGATAAATGTAGTGAAACAAATTATTATCTCCCTTAAACCTCCTAATTCAAATCCAAAACCCTCCAAATGATAAAAATACATATTAAAAGAGTGGAGTGGAGGCTGGGTTTACAAGTGGTTTTAATTGTGAATAGGAAAATTCAAACAAATATTTTAAGCCAAATTACACAGAATGTTT
Source organism: Viscum album (assembly GCA_963277665.1). Lineage (NCBI taxonomy): Eukaryota > Viridiplantae > Streptophyta > Magnoliopsida > Santalales > Viscaceae > Viscum > Viscum album. The sequence goes on from OY728138.1 coordinate 1,874,187,710, forward strand.
TACCTCCAAAACACCTGAACCAACTATCCTTACATAATTATTATTCATGTGAAATTGGGTTATCTATCTTCTATCCAAATTTTATCACAATAAAATCCCGGATCTAGAATATATGGACCAAAAGGTGAAGTGGTTTCCAATCTAGAGAGTTCAGTCTAACTTTGACTTCATGTCTCATTTAGTCTAATAAAATGAATGATTTAGCTCATATGTACTGAATTAAAGTTTTATCCCATTAATTCAAGAACACAATTACAAAATTTTAAGTTCAAATAATTTACATAAAAATATTTATGTCCAAAATACTACAACAAATTTTAAAGGTAAAAATTGTAATTTTCATCAAATTTTTAAATGAATGATCTAATCCCAAATATTTTATAAATAAACATATTTAATACAATTTGATGAAATTATTTCATTTATTATCAATAAAATACTCAATAAACTTTTGTTTTAACAACTCCCCCACACTTACCCTTTTTCACTCTTGGAAAAATCTCATATCATGTAATCTAGAAAATTGTGACAAGATATACATATTAATATTTCACAATCCACATTAGAAATATAGGCAAATTAATAATCCCATAAAGAGTCAATATTAATAAATTTAAAAGTCATTATCTCATAAATTTCATCAAAATAAAATCTAGTGAGATTAATGAAACTAATCATAGTGAAATAAGTTATGGGTCCACCATGCCATTAATTTCCCATATGTGTGTGTGCTGACCATTTCAAGATAATATCTCCACCCTTTATTTAATATATTCAGGTCAAGTAAAACAATTATTATTACCTATTTTAATTCACTAAACTTTTTCTATATTCCTTTACAATCATATTTCAAGAACCACTCACTTAAGGATCCCTGTTAGTCAAAACTTAAGCTCCTGACCTAGATATCCCCACATGTTGTACATTTCATAACTCCACTCTTTATTAAGATAATATATATTATTTTTTTTAATTTTTTAGGGCGTAAAACTGCCAGTTATTAGGTACACATGCATAGGTCAATTTGGTATAGTAATGAATCTGATTAGAATAGAAATGAATATATGGATCAACCATTGATATAAGATGAATTTTTACCTAATTTTTCTATACCTTCAATTGAGTAGGAAAAATTTCACAAGTCATGGTTGCGTGAAAAGTTTTGTGAAGAAATAAATGAAAAAATTTATCATGAGTAAATATCATAGATAATGGTGTCAAAATATAAAATGTTTTATAATTACACAACCAATCATATCATCAAAGAATTCTATTTTTATAAAAATCAACCCTTGATGATGAAATATTACTCATGATTATCTTGCTACCAATGAATTTTGAAAACATTAATTTTCCATATGTTCCATATGAAAATGATAATGTTACATGATATGTTTTTTATTTATTATTATTTTTTTTGAAAATTTAATAGAAAAACTAATATAAAACACACAAAAAATAAACAAATGAAAATCCTAAATAATCTACCCCAAACTACTATCCCCTCCCCCACACATACGATATTTCATTGTCCTCAATGTGAAACTATGATATGATATGTCCACATGAAATTTATAATTTCAAATAGGCAAGTAATATAAAAGTGAAAGGGTTAGGAACAACATGATATTCTCAAGTGATGATGGGGTCATGTAGTGTGATGAAATCAACTGCTTCGGTAAGAAGTACCTTAATGTATTTCTTAAAATTTTACCCATTGATTGTAAATATCCTTCGTGTTTCCTCTTGTGTAATATCCATTCCACCACAAGTAAAGACATTAGATACAATATAAGGATGCAACCATCTAGAATTCAACTTATCGTACATCAACTTCAATCGTGAATTTTAGAGTATGACTTTCTCCCCTACATGAAACTCTATTTTTAGATCATTATATCATGAGCCACTTTTAATATTTCCTTTTAGATCCTTTATTTTTCAAATGATGACAATTTAATCTCCTAAAGATCTTGAATTTTTAGCTTTCGTTGAATTATATCTTGGGCCAAATCCATGTTGCATTTCTTTATAGCTCAATATACTCGATGCTCAACCTCCACGAAGAGATAACATGATTTCCCAAAAAACAATCCAAAGTGGGGATATACTGATGGGAGTATTGTATTCCATCATATAATCCCAAAGTACACCATACAAGTGTTTTCTCCAATTATTCCTATTTAGATGCACAATTTTCTCTATATTTTTTTTCAATCCCTGATTTTGAAACCTTAGCCTAGCCATTTGTTTAGGGGTGGTTTAGTGTTGATGTTTTGTGTGTCACCCTATACTTATTAATTAGGGAATAAAAATTCCAATTGAAAAAGTGTGTCCCCTAATCACTAATGATAGACTTTGGTACTCCAAACCTATAAAAATATATGCCTTGAAAAATTAACTATAACATGAGAATCATCAGTCCTGGTGGCCTTAGCCTCCACCCATTTGTTAACATAATCAACAAAAACCAAAATATAAAAAAATACAATTGAACTTGGAAAAGGACCTATAAAATCAATTCCATGCTCTACCATGAAATGACATCTTTCAAAGTTTAAAACTAGATTCTTCTCAATACAGTGATTCAACACCTATCCTAAACTAAAGATACATTTATCAAATGAAGATCCATCCACTATAAAATCATCCATAAATACCTCCATACAAGTCTCAATGAAATCTGAAAAAAATACTCACCATGCATCTTTGGAAGGTACCTGGGGAATTGTATAGTCTAAAAGACATCCTTTAGTAGGAAAATATACTGAATGGAAAAGTGAATTTTGTCTTCTCCTGATCATCCAGAGCTATAGAAACCTAAAAATATCTAGAAAATACACCCAATAAACAATATAGTGTCTTCCCATCTAGTCTCTTAAGCATTTGATCAATAAATGGGAGGGGGGATATGGTCCTTAAGAGTATATTGATTTAGTTTCCTATAAAAAATACACACACACTAACATTTTTTCACCCTCATTGGAACTAAATCCTCTCTATCATTTCTAAAAACAATAACACCACTTTTCTTAGCCACAACATGAATAGGAATCACCCACTGGGAATTTGAAATGGGATAAATTATAAATACCTCAAAAAAATTTTCAAATTATTTTTTAACAACTTACAAAAGAGTTTAATTCAGTATCATTTGTGAATTCCTAACTGGTTTAGCCCCATCCTCTAAAAGAATCCTATGCATGAAAATAGAGAGGATAATACCAGATATATCAACCAAGGTCCACCCGATTTCCCTAATGTTATCCATTAAAATATTCAAAAGTTTTTCTTCATGTTTAAAAGAAATATTTTTAGAAATTATAATAGTTAATATGTCATCACTCAGCAAATATAAGTATTTGAGATTTGGTGGAAATGGATTGAGTTCCAATGAAGGGGGTGCAACATGGATGAAGACATTGAAGGAACTAAAATATGTGCACAATTAACATCAGTATCATAATATAAGTAATAAAAATTAGAGAATAATTCATCAAATCCATAAACATACTCAACAACCATGTCATAATCAAAGTGAACATGATCAAAATTAGAATATGAATACACATCAAAATCAAATACAAAAGAGGTTTGTGCATTATAAAAATCTATGTAAGTGCTCTTATACATCAAACTAGAATCAATTTTCATAATCTCTCTAAGTATAGTGCAATCAAAATCCATGGATTTTTTACTTGGTGGTTCAAAATTGGAGATAAAAAATACAAAAATGGTCCTTTGATGGGTACTTCATGGAGTCCATAATATTAAACATCACAACTTTATCTCCAAACTCCATGGAAAGTATACCCTCATGGATATTTATGATTGTTTTTTTAGTTTTAAGGAAGGGACCACCTAAGATAATGGGATAATGAGAATTTAACTAATCATCCTCCATGTTAATCACATAGAAATATGCTGTAAAGATCATGTATCTTACTTGAACAAGTACATCCTCAAAGACTCTCGCTGAATATGTTGTAGCTCTATTCTCCAACTACACTACTAATCTCATCTTCTTCAACTCACCAACCTGTGAAGAAGAGAATATATAGTGAGGTATCAAATTTGTGGAAGCTAAAAAATCTCATAAATCATCAGAAAAATGTAACTACCCTATGGTACATGGGATGGTAAATGTCCCCAGATCCTTGAAATTTGTTGGAATTACTTGAGTTTGTGTAATTAGTGCTAACACATTCCTTCCAAGATTGATCCTATCATTTACCTTGATCCCTCTTAGATTGGTAAAAAGTTATTTTAATAATTTTTCATACCTTGGGATTTTATTAATTGCTTTAAGTAAATGGATGATGATCTCAACACACTTTAATATACCCAAAACCAATTTTTTCATCGCCTCTACAGTCATCTTCTTTGTTTTTATAACTTTATTTAGAAATAGAAGGGGTTTAGTAGGAACATCATCAATATTTTTCTTACCTTTTTCCTTCTCCTTGGGCTTCTCATTAGTTGGTCTTGAATGGGGATTCTCTGGAGTTGTAGTGAATCCTAGCGGAATGGTAGGTGCAAAATTATTAGTTGTTTGCTTCCTGATTCTCAATGTTATAGAATTGAAATTCCCATTAGGATTTAGAGTATGTTTAGAAATAATATTTAAAGAGTTATTAATTACCATTTCATGAAGGGAGGTGGCAATATGGCTCATTTGTGTCTTCAATTACCTAAAATCTAAACCTTTACTCTTCAGATCAATCTATTGATTAAGAAAAATTTGTTTAAAAAGTTTATTAGTGTTAGAATATACCTTTGGTTAGGGATTTCCTTGTTTCTATCTTGTTGATTCTTAGGATTCAAATCTACTTTTGGTTTTTTGGAAAACCTGTTGTTAAGGTGAAGACTACTCAATTTTTTTGAAAGGGGGGTCTTTATTGTTGTCCAGAGCCATAACTCATGTCTGGTTGATCTTTACACCATTGGTTTCATGTTGGTGAAAAAGAATCATAATTATTTTGGGCATGCGGTTTTTTATTGTAGATATAGTCTCCTAGGGAATACAAATTTTCAATCCTTTATCTCTTGTAATTGGGGGAAACAGTCGTTTGGGTGGTATGTTTTAGTGGAAATGCCACAAGGCCTCGTAAGAGTGAGTTGGGATGTATTTTGAGCCAAAACAATCTTCCTCACCATAGTGGTCAATTATTACAACTTGGTATCAATTAAATTATTTTCAAGAGAATATGGACTTACCTGATGTACTCCTCTAACATGTGGTATACCTTGATTGACAAATTGTTGGGAGTTTTGTGAAATATTTTTGATCAATGCACGTGTAGCTGTTGATGTTTTATTGACCAATGCCCCTCCAGTTGTGGCATCCACTATAATCCTCTATATAGGAGTGATTCCTTCATAGAATTATTGTATGGTGAGTTTCTAACTGATTTGGTAACATGGACAGCTTTCCTACAACTTCTTGAATCGCTCCCAGTACTCATACATTGACTCTCCTTGTTCTTTCTTGATACATAAGATATCCTTTTGAATGGAAGTGTTCCTCAATGATAGAAAAAATATCTATAAGAAAATAAATTTTAAATCCTTACAAAATGTTATGTCTTTAGGTTGTAAATAATACATCCAATCCTTCACAGTTCTATCAAGTGAAAATGGGAATGCTCTTAGTTTGATTTGATCTTTAGAGAAATTTCTCAGTTTCATTGTTGAGAATACCACATTGAATTATTTAAGGTTTTTATTTTGGTCTTCACTAGATAATCCATGAAATTTTAGAAGAAATTTAATTAACCCATATTTCAGTTTAAAGTCTGATTCAAGAGTTAGATAAGCAATACATGTAGGTTGAAAATTAATAACAGGTGCAACTAGCTCTTGAATTGTCCTATTGAGTTCATTTTTATTATTTTAATCCATTGGATTTGGTTTAATATTTTTTAAATGATCTTTTTATTTCAAAATTCTTAGAGTGGAGGAATTCCCCAGTTGGTTAAATGTCAACACTTCCTATAGACTGAGATTGTCCGATTCGATCCCTAAGGTTGCATTAAATCTGATGGTCTAGACCAAAGTGACCATAAAAATGATATAATGTCATAAATAATATAAATTAAGAATATTAGAATATAATATCATGATAAAAAGTTTCAATTTATGGTCTAACAGAGAATAAAAGAGAGATAAAAAAACAAAAAAAATTGAGAAAGGGGAAAGAAGCAAGAAAACAAAAGAAAAGAAAAAGGATAAAAAAGTAAACAAATACCACTAATTAGTTGAATAAAATACTTTACTTCTCAAAAATGACACCAATTTTAAAGGTTCTATCATGGGTGCTCTCAAATGATGTTCAGTTTTTGGTTATTTATGTGTAGCAGAGTGGCTGACCAAAGTCATCTCTCAAAGGAGGAAGTAATTAAAACAACACATTAAATGTATTTTTAAAATAAAATAAAATAACATAGAAACACTACTTAAAAGGATTGGGTGGGGGTGGGGGTATCATTTATAAAACTAGAAGAATTTTTCTGGAAGAAGATTGTATCTTTTTTCTTTTTATTTTTGAAATGAGATTGAGAAAACGCAACAAGAAGATATTTTTTAGAAAACTCTTTTTAGAAATCGTAATGGATATAAATCTACCTATTAACTTACTTATTAATAATTATAATTTAAATTAATGTCCACTTAATTATTATACCTTAATTTTTTAACCCCCAAACCCTATTAGAATTAACTTAACCACTAAGATGAAATTAATTAAACCCCAGGATAGCTTTAGAACATACAATCGTAACACCCTACTTTGATTGATGTTATAAGCCTAGTTTATGGAAATTGGTAAATTAGGGAACATATACACTCTATAAATGAGTATTAATTGAGTTTATTAATTATATTTTAACTCTACAAATTTATCTTGTTTGGTTTTGTATTATCGATTAAGATCGCGTTCTCACAATTCACACAATTCTCAACCTCACATGTTTTGTGTTAATTGTTCAATTTCTTTATTAGTTTAATTTAAATTAAAAAATAAATTACTATATAATATTAAGTTAATTATAGTATCTCATTGATTCAATATAAATGAATGAAGAATGTAAGAGGAAGATCAATTACTAAAAAAACCACTCTTCCATGGGTGGAGTAGTCATTATAGAAATGTTTTTCATGTGCAAAGGTCGTGGAAAGTGTATAATGAAATCACTTTTATACTATTTATTTACATCCTAAAGAGGATGAGTAAATAATAATAAAATATATGTAAATATAAATAAATATAATAAATAGAATATGAACTAATAATTTTATTTCAAGAATAAAAACATTACAAAGTGAAGAAAAAGAAGAAGGCTTTGATGAAGGGATCCTAGCTTCAAGATCTCTCCCTCTTGAAATTTTTGGAGAAATGGTGTAAAAACAATTTTAATATTCCTTAAATATCCTAATTCGTATCCAAACCCCTCAAAATGATAAAAATACATATTTATAGAATGGAGGGGAGTCTAGGTTTGTAATTGGTTTCAAGTGTGAATGGGGAATTTCATCCAAATATTTTAGTCCAACTTGAAATGAATATTTTACCTCCAAAATGCATTAAACGACTGTTCATATATAAATATTATTTTTGAAAAATTTGGTTCTTGATATTATAACCAAATTTGGTCCCAATTCAAGTACGTATGAAGATGTTATGGCTTAAATACCGAAGTGGTGTCCAATCTAGCGAGTCCAGTCTAGCATTGACTTCATGGATCATTTATTCCAATTAAATACATTATCCAACTATTATTTCCTAAATTAATGTTTTAAAAAATTTAGTGAGAAACCTGTTAAAAAATTTTAGGTTCAAATAATTCACAAAAAAATATTTATGTCTAAAATACTACAGTGAATTTTAAAGGAAAAAACTGGAATTTTCATCAAATTTTCAAATGAATGATATAATCCCTAATATTTTATAAATAAACATATCTAAAACTATGTGAGTAAATTATGTAATTTATTATCAATAAAATATTCAATAAAAATGTGTTTTATAAATTTGTTGTTCCACCATCAATGGTAGACACCAAGATTGTGTGGTAGAGTGTGTGCGTGTGGTTTCAAAATCGAATGGCCATACGTATAGATTTTTAGGAAAAACTTATTCATGATTATCACCATTAGAAATGGTTTTCTTATACTGGAACACAAAATATGTATATGGTGTTTAAAACATAGTTTTGTTGGTCGGGCATGGAAAGGAAGGTGGCTGAGTTTGTTTCAAGATGCTTAACTTGTCAGTAAGTTAAGGAGAAACACTAGATGCCAACATGCATGTTGAAATTTTTACCTATTAATATTTGGAAAATGGGATCAGATAACCATATATTTTGTTATAGGTCTCCCAAGAATGGTTTAGAAACATGATTCCATATGGGTGATAATGGATTAGCTCACAAATTCATCCCATTTCATCCCTATTTGTGAATCTCATATGGTGGAGGACTTGTCCAAGATTTATATCTGATAAGTGGTAAAGAGGCATGGAATACTAGTTTTTATAGTGTTAGATAGATATTTGATGTTTACATCTTGTTTTTGGAAATCCTTATAGTAAGCCCTTGGGATTCAGTTGACCATGAGTACGATGTATCACCCTCAGATAGATGGATAATCTAAATGATGATAAAATCATTAGAAGAAATGATTATGGATTGTGTAATGGATTTTGGTGGATTATGGTAGGAACACATACCATTAGTGGAGTTATTATATAAAAATAGTTATGAGGCCTTGATACATATGGCTCATTTTGAAGCATTGTATGGGCATCCTTGTCGTTCTATACTTTATTGGGTAGAAATAGTTGAAACTTCACTAGTTTAGCCGAGCCTTGTCCAAGAGAAAGTAGAGAAGATCCAATTGATCAGGAAGAGGATGTAGATGGATTAGATTTATCGAAAATCATATATGGATTATCTTCTACAACCAATTTCATTTAGGGTGAGTGATCATGTGTTCTTGAAGATCTCTCCAAGGCTTGGGCATCATAATTTTGGAAAGTAAGGAAAATTATCTCCTTGATTCATAGTCCCTTTTGCAATACTTGAACACATTGGTGATGTAACATACATGTTGTATTTTCCAACATGGTTTAGTGAAGTGAATTATATTGTTCATGTATCTCATTTGAAAAAGTATTAGCCTAATCCTGACCATGTGATTCGATGAGATCATGTTGACCTAGAGACATATTCTTCATTGGTACATGTGCCAGTATAGATTGTGGATAGGAAATAGAAAGTATTTCATGAAAAAGAATCAGCCTAGTATGGGTTTTGTGGAAACATGGTCAGATTTAGGAAGAAACTTGGGAATAAGAGAAATAAATGGTTGAGAAATGGCCCAAACTCTTTTAAGCCAATGGTGGTTTTTAACTTTCTATGGAAGGAAAGTCCAATAGTTGGGAGAATGTAGCACCCATAGTTTCAAGTAAGTAACCCTTTATTTATACTTTTTTAAGTATGTAAAGTGTTTGGGTGAAGTTTGGGAGGTTTTAGAGGAATTTTGAAATGTTTTTTGGGATTTTATGGAGGTGTACGACTTGATCACGATTAGTAGAAACCATGAAATTCCTATAGGAAACAAAGAAAAGATAGGTAGTAGGATTTGGGAAGGCACACAATTTGTCCAAACCATGAAACTACATAAGAGTAACCATGTGAAGTGAGGCATAGGGATTCTACATGCTTATCAATTTTTTTTCTAATTGTGAAAGCCAACTGTGTGAGGTGCTCCTTGAGGCAGTGGCTGGTATACAGTTGGCGCACAATATGCCTAACTGTGTGATACAACTGTGCACGGTTAAAAGTTAGATCCTAAAAAAGTGGATCTCACATGGGTTTACCCCTAAACCACTCTTTTCCCTCCATTTCTACCATAAATAATTTTTTATTACTCTCAAAGGTTTTGGAGAAGCTCCCCCTCAACCCGGGAGTGATCTGTTGAAAAATCATGGTATGTTGAAGGCTGGATTGCTTGAGAAGTATCCATTTTTGGTGGTTTTCCTTATATATAATATTCTTCCCTCTCTTGGACTTATATATCTAGTCTATTGGGGATATATCTATGATATTTTATACTAATAATGATGATATTTGTCTATATTAATGTTAGGTAAAGAGATATAATGTGATTTTTTGGAGATTCAACCTGGTTTTGTTGAATAATTTGTGTCGTTCTTTGTTTTCATCATATTTTTCATGGTAGGTGGTTTCACTCTTGAATCCTCTTACTAGAACTTTAATGCTTGATTTAAAAATTTTTTTTCTTGAAATTTATTGTGAAATTTTTGTGAAATTCTTTATGGAAACCCTCTTTGGTGATGGTTTATGGAATTGAAAAAATTTGGTGTTTGGGTGGAAATTGAAAGTGGTAACATGATTTTAAAATGAATATTTTAAAATGGTTGTTTGGTTTTTATGCATAAAAAAGTGTTTTCAATAAAATTATAGTTTTATTGAAATGGTTTGTAAAATATAGTTTTGGCATGATTGTTGGATTTAATGGTTAAGCGTGAGTTGAATGGGGTAGATAATGGTCATGAAGTACCACCATCAAAGGGATGGAGTATAGATGTGAAGTTTCACTATCAATGGTAAACACCAAGTTTGTGTGGTTGAGTGTGTGTGTGTGTGGTTATGTGAAATGAAGTGGGTTATTCCAAAATTATATTTTAGAAATGGTTAAACGACTTGTTTGGTTGTTTTCCTTGAAATATATTTGGTTTGGGAAAACTATTTTATTATGGAAATTGTTTTAAATTATGATATAAATTTTTTTGATTTTTTTATATAAATTGTTTTATATAAAAATTATAACATGTTCTATCCTAGTGGCATGAGTAGGGAATTCATTTAGGAAAAAACCTGCTGAGTTTTATTAATCACCCCCTACTTTGGAACTTTGGTGCTTTTTCAGATGTTTTTTTTATCAAGACATAGGTAAAGGAAATGTATCATATTTCTTTAGTGATGATTCGTGATACTTTGTGAATGGATCATGGAGTTGGATCTTGGAGCATATTGGGAGCTATGGAGTTAGTGTCCTTATAGTCTCCTAGTTTTTCAGCTTTGTCTTCAACTTTATACTCTGATATTGGTTATAGTGTAGTTTGATATTATAGTATTTTAGTATTGATTTTGATTTTTAGTACATTATTTATAATACATCATATAATTTTTGTTTGGTTATGGTATACTTGGTTAGGGTTGTTTTTATTTTCAAAGGTAAAATTATCCCCCAATTGTATTAAAGCCCTTGGAATTTATTTCTAGCCTTTGGCGCCTTGGGGATGTCACTTAAGGCCATGTAATATCCTTTATCCTTCTCAAGCTAATGAGGAGGGGCAGGATGTTACACTCGGTCCATGAGAGAGTTGTCTCACTGTGGGACTTGATGATCAAGTTCCACCAATGATTCACCATGTTATAGAGAATATTGGACATAAGCATTACCATTTGATCAATAAGTGACCAAATAAATTATAAAAATCAAACTATCATCTCAATTATGTCCTTGACCACCTAAGGGTCAAGCTTGTTTCAGAACTTGGGTGATCACTATCACTGGAACTCATGCAATGTAGTCAACCTATGTACATACTCATCCTATACCATAGGAATAATAGCTTATCCAGCAGGAAGAAGAATGATCAACTTCACTATGGGATTTGGTCCTATTTTCTAAACAATAGAAAAAGATCATTCAATATGGAAACACCTCATGAACTAACCATTAGATGGAAGCCTTGTTATTCTGATAGTCATCAATAAGTGGCTCAATCATTGGCATAAGAACACCACTACCCTACCTCAGAATCCTAACTAGTTATCTACATGGAAATATACTACATTTCACAAGATGGGTCATGGTCAATAAGGAATATTTTGGGAACTGACATAAGGACATGAAAATCAATGATCCATTCCAATATGATGCATGTATCAATGTTTGTTCCCTATAACTGGTGCCTCAATGCATCAAGTGGACAAATAGGTTATAAATTTTTTGTTAAATTAATACGTCAATCACCATACTAAAATTGGGTTCCCTGGACTGAAATCCAAGGTTGATACCCTTTAACACTATTGTCCTAATTTACCAAACCAATCCTCACCAAATATCTAACCCCAAACTTAATCCCTCAAAAAAACCTACCTATGATACCACTCTGATAAAACCTAACCCACTGAGACCCTTTTTGGGTGGTGGTAAGCTAAGCAAGACACCTTAAGCCCATCTTTGATAGGATAGGGGATGATGACTAGCATCGAGTAGGAATATCTCACATAATGAGAGGCCTTAGCCTAATATACCTATACACTGCACACACCTCCATAAAAGATATAATAATTCATAATAAATAAAATGAAACCAATTTTAATACATAATACATAAAACAACCTCTAAAATTCACAAAGGATAAATCATTAGACAATCTATAATGAAAAAGGGGAAAATATATGCCCAAAAACCTAAAATGAAATCCAACCTAATAGTTGAGATGGAGAAGATCCTCAAAATGTGCAAGCTTCAGGTATGAACATCATCTACTATTACCACCTCCAAGTACCACTAAACTTCACCAATTCCATGTTCACCAATATCATCACCGAACTACCTATTGTTTACATAAGACATGATGAGTGTGAATAAATATGACCATTCAGGGGTAAGTATGAACATATCCAGTAGGAAACCCTAAAAATCATAAAGGAATAATAAAATACTATTTCGATTAACCATAAGTAAATAGGGAAATAATAACCCAAAAGGAGAACCAAAACACGATTTAAAGGAGAGAACTTGAGATATAGAAGAAATTCCAACCTCTCACAATTAAATACATGTGATATCAGCACACAAATCCAAGAATTTAAACTAAAAAAATAATTAATCCATGTAACTTCTTTGAAACTATAGTGAAAGACCCTCACCTCACCAAATGATAAGAATTAGTCAAGGGGTAACTGAATTCATAGATAGAGGATCCTATGCCCTAGGTATATGGAGGGAATAATAAACTAACTTGTGATGGGGTGGAGGACCCTCACCCCACCTAAGATCTTAGATAAGGGGATACCACTCCAAAAATAGAGGATCACATGCCCCTGGTATGTAGGGGAATACTAAATCTATCTATAATGATGTGGGGGACTTGAGTTCTAATATAAACACACCACCATGTGAGTAACGACCCCTAGAATTATATGATCACTATGCTCCATCCCCATTGGTATCCCTATATAGATAAAAATACTAATATACTATAATCACCTCATGTATCATCTCTTATGTGGAAGAGGAGGAAACCATTGTGTTCTGAATATAAAAATGATCTGTATAAACTACTCATGTGCATAAATCCAAGTCCCATGCAAAGAGATACAAAAATACATTGAGGATAGAAAAGTACATGAAATTTACTATAGGGTTACATGGTGTGTAGCCCCTTAAAGTCTCCCTGGTCATATATTTCCGCAAAACGTGGCATATAAAGGTCTACCTACACAACATGCATGCTAGGGTACACAACATGTGGGATCAACGGGGAACTTGACATGTACCACGATAGCCCTTTTCATGTAAGTGTTGACATACATGGTGTGTCCTAGGGGGATTATGACATTTAAACTTGGTCAAATCACTCGATGTGTTATTTCAGGAAGATTGAGTCATGTAAATCTCGAGTTATATAGTACATGATCCTGAACCACATAATGTGCATGTACAAATGACCACCTGAGAATGTACTCCATGTACACTTCATTCTATTCAACTCTGGGTTACATGATACATGGCCTTGGGATGCATGATGTGTGATACTTCTCTCTAACTGAAATCCCAAGCACCACTATTGGGAGTTGTATGACATGTGGACCCAGAACACACACCATGTGTTCATTGTTACGAACCTAAATTTTGCAGAACACTAAAAAATTGACCATCATCACTACTCTCACCTATGATCAAGCTTGTAATACTTCCAAATTTCTCATACCTATATATCATTACCTTAAAGATCAATTTATGGACATCCTTGGTTGGAAATGATGTTCTCAATAATCATATATTTGGAACCATCACCTAGTTTTCATTTCCCTTTAGGAACACACCCACATGACACCAACAATCCATCACCCCTGATAACCCTCATGTATTCCAAATTATTCATTATCGATCCCAAAACAAACACTCATGGTCACATATTTCGATCACACATCAAATTCGACCATCATTTATCGAACTATTAGTTAAAACAAAGTCCAGAAATGAATACAGGAAGAACAGGGGAGGGAAAAATAACGAAAATCATATGTGAGAATAAATGATGATTATCAAGACAAAAATTAAAATCATAAATTTATAGGGCCATGTGATTTTGGAGAATAATCAAATAATGGGAAATTTAGGCTTGAAATCACAAAGTATAGATAAATTAAACAATAACAAAGTCCTACTTAATGCTTGGATCTATCATTGGTGAAGAACATATCTACGCCAGGTGGTGTTAGCAATTATAATGGATAATTATGTTCTTTGGGTTCTTTAGATTCTCTGGATCTTCCTCAATCTCCCCATGATCTCCTCTTCTCACTTTCCATCTCAATCTAGGGTTTAGGTGACCAACCCTAATGAGAGGAGTTAGGAGGTTTAAAAAAAGGGAGTATTTAGGTCAACCTATAATTAGATCAATCAATTGAATAATTTAATTAATTAATTAATCAATCCATCCATAATGACCTAACCTCAAGAACCCTACTAAGTGTTAAAAATAAACCTCTCCTAAGAAAAAACCCTCATTAAAAATGTACTTACAGTCTCATATTTCCCATTCTAGGATCTGTTTAGAATGAAATTCATTATTCCAATGAATGTGTATGCACATAATAAAAAAATATTACGTCTAATATATTATTTCTAAGGAACCAAAACACCCAAGACTCCATGTCATATTTGTGAATCATCCTATAAATATTATTTAAAATATCTTAATGGACCATATATAAAAAAATTCACCACAACCTAATTGTTTTAGACTTATTATGTCCTACCCAAAATGACATGCTCCTCATAACGGTTGGGAGAAACAAGATACAAAAAATGCCTTGGTTAGCTCAAAACACCATAAAAAAATGAGCACCAAAATGTTTGTGTCTAATGATGTTTATAGAAGATCAAAATGGTATGAACTATGAAGTTTTGCAAGAAATTTTGGGAAAAAATTGAAGGAGGATTTAAACTAAATGAAAAATACTCTGGTAGATGTGACTACAATTTAAAGTGTATTTACATGTTTGCATAATTTATAAAATGTTTATAAATTTAATAAGGTAAAATATAAAGGTGTTTATAATAATTTATAAATAGTTTATAGATTAAAATATAAAATTTTAATGTTAAGTCCTTATTTGGAAAATTATTCAAGTCATTAAAAAATCCATTTTGGATGATGATACGATCAATGGTTTAAATAAAATCCAATGAGAGATATTTAATTTATGTAAATTATTTTTAGAAAATCTGAAATGTTTATTATTGAATAATAAAAGTGTTCATAAAATATCTCATATTGTGAAATTTTAAGGGGTTTATATTAATTACATGTAAATAATAATATGAAATGTTCATATTATATATAAGTGAATTTTTTGAGTTTATCCATGACAAATTATAGTGTTTAAAATTTCTTCATTTATGAATTGTTTATAAATTATTTATCTCAGGTTTAAATATATGAATCATTCATTTGTTTAGTTTTTAACCTACTTTATCCATAGATATAAAGTGTTATATTATTAAATGCAATGTATGATTTATTTTAAAGTGTAAATATTCTTCTAAATTATCATTAATACATTTAAGGAGTTACATACAAGGTATGATAAATGATTTAGTTTTCTTCTAACTTGATTTAATTTGTTATTAGGTTATTAAACTAAATAAATAAGTTTATTATAGTTTATAAATATTGGGAATTAGAATTTTAATGGAATAAAAATATCTCTTGAGTAATGTATCTTTGTGTTTAAGGACTTTAGGTTAGACTACGCATTTTCCTAGTGGTTTATGCATTTTATAGAGAATTACGAGTTATCTATCTATTGCTCTAGGATTACTCTCATAGGGAATGATAATTTAATATGATTCCAAGACTTTAAATTAAAGAGTTACATGTACCTTATGCATGGAATGTTTTTGGATATATAACATGGAATCATATATTCTCTCTCCTAGATAATTTTCAAATTATCATTAAAATATCACATGCGATGATATTTTATCTCTCCTAGATAATTTATAAATTATCATTTTATACTATGCATGCGCTAAAATCTTATCTTTAATAATAATTATAAAACCAACTTTGATATTATAAATATCTCCAGATTAAACCAAGAACCTACATGTCTCTTCCTTATAATTATTCTTTGATAATTTGTCATAATCATCCCTTGATATTTTTTCATAAATTATCCTTTTATAATTAACTTTTGAAAATTTCTTATAAATTATCCTTTTATAATTATATTTTGATAATTTATTAAAAATTGTCATTTTATAATTTGGTATGATTATCTTTTGATAAAATTTTCCATAAATTATCCCTTAATAATTTAGTGTAATTATCATTTAACAATTTATGAGAATTTTCCTCTAATAATTTTAAAAATTATCTCTTGATAATTTTTATAGATGATACCTTTTGAATAAACTAGTGTCATTATCATTTGATAATTAGTTATAATTATCCCTGATAATTCCAAAGTAATTATATTTTGATAATCTAAACTAATATTCTGATAATTCACATAATTATCCTTTGATAATTTTTCCATAATTATTTTTATTAAATTGTGAATTTTCATTTTGGTAATCCTCTAAATTATCCCTAGAAAATTTTGTTTTTATCATTATATAATTCAACCATTTTTTTTCATATTTTGAGAAGGAATAAAAAATGCACGAATAAATAAAAAAATAAAATAAAATAATGTCTTTTTCAACCTAGTGTGTGTCACCCATCCCAAAAAAATGTCACAACACACCTTGAAAAAGATGAAGAACACCTAACAGATATAAAAACTTCACTAATCACACATAAATGAGATTTTGGGTTTCCCAGACTTAGAAAGATCAACCGTAATGGAAATATAAGATGGTTTGACTATTATAACCATCCCGCATTCGGCAATTAAAACCCCCAAATCCAATCTCTCATTTTAAAACATGTTTCAACTAAACCTTGATGGAATAGTGGTTAAATTTATCCCATTAAGGTGTTGTTAAATTTAAATCATTTAAAATGGTGGGTTTCAAGGTTCTGAATGGATGGTCACATCAAAAATGGTGGAAAAGGGGTTGTTTAGGGGTATGTGGAAGAATATGGAATAAAAAAATGATTTTAATTATTAAAATTGTTTTAATAATTGGATATAAGGGTAAATAAATTACTCTTAGGTAAAATGTAACTAAACAACTGATGCATACAAATGTTAAATCACGCTTAGGGTAAAACCCATATACTGAACCCAATGGAGATCTTAGATTTCTCATACAAGAAACCATTTGGGAGATACTTGTTATTTTCATAAAAAAATTATAATAAAAATATTAAATAGATTACCCTCATATACGATGTTACCAAACATCCAAAGTAAACAAATTTCATGTCGCACCTAAGATAAATCCCACATTTCTAATTTAATTATTGTCTTAAATTTCTCATCCAAGAAAATATTTAGTAGATATTACATTATTTTGAAAAAATCACACTATCATAATATAATATATTTAATATTTTTATTTTATAAATACTGATCCTCTATGGGCCTTAGAATCACATGCTGACTCAGTTCCTAACTCCAAAAATATTTTATAGAATATTCTAAGGTTCTAATTGGGATTTTACCCCTATATAAAGCCTTTAAATCATTTATTAAGTGATTTTTATAGAAAAATTATATTTCCACATAAAAATAATCATAAATTATTATCAAAGAGGATTTTTATTACCATTAAAAATTGAGGACATTACAATTATCCCCTATATTAACTTCTCATCCCTAAGAAGTATCTATAGAAATCTTTCTCGAACAACTTAGGTCACTAATCTCAAACATCATACTTGAGATCCCATGTATACACCTGGATCTGTCCATGCTGCCATCGAATACAAACTAGTGGTATTGTATTTCCTCAAAAGACCTTCTCACTATGGTCTATGATCTGTACCCGAAACTTTTCCTAAGATGCATTAGTCTCCATCTCAATGTACTCATAATCAATAACATGCACAAAGTTGGGTATGTACCTCTGAAGCTGTGGCACATGGAATATGTTTTTCATACCTCGATAGTGAGAAGTGAGGTCTATATGGTATTCCAATACCCCTATCTTCTTGGTGATTTCAAAGGTTCCAAAAAAACAAGGTATTGGATTTACTTTCTTCCTCAAACATCTATGCCCTAACCGAGGAGTCACTCTCAAGAAAACTTGATCTCCCATAATGAAATCCAAGGTTATCCTCTTACATTAGGCATAATATATCTATCTTCTCTGAGTAGTGATCAACTGCTTTTGTATTACCTATACTCCTTTGAACATCTCCTGAACCATGCTGGGCCCAAAAACCATTACCTCACCCACTGCATGACAATAGAGAAGTAGGTGACATGGTCTCCAATAAGGATCCTCATAAGGTGAGATTTGAATTGAATCCTGATAACTGTTATTGTATAAAAACTCTACCAAGTCTAAGTGATTATACCATACTCCACCGAAGTCTAGGATGAAAGCTCAAAGCATTACCTCCAATATGCATATAGTCTGCTTGGATTGTTCTTCTATCTAAGGATGGTATGCTGTGCTCAATCTCAATTGAGTCCCTAGGGATTTCTGCATGACCTTCCAAAATTATGACATAAAGTGTATGTATTTGTATGATATAATTCTTAGGTAAACTCTATGTAATCATATGATCTCAAGGACGTTGAGGTTTCCTAGCTCCTCCACTAAGTGAGTTTATATGATTGATAAGAACCAATAATTATTCATTAGCTGATTGAAAATCACCCAAACTGTGTCACAAATCCTCATGGTCCTGGCTAACCCCATCAGAAAGTCCATTATGACATACTAACACTCCCACATAGGTATTAGGAGTGGATGCAACAAATCACTGGGATACTGGTTCTTAGAATTCACCCTCTAATAGGTAAGGCATCAGGAGATGAAACCAACAATGTATATCTTTATCCCTAGACAAAAAAACTTCTGCCTAAACTCATGATACATCTTGGTTACACTAGGATGTAATACCCATATAGAGGTATGGTAATCCCTCACTATCTCCTCTCTGATGGAAGTAGTGAATACTACTATCCCATGTACCAAGATCACATCATTGTCATCCATCGACCATTTGGGAATCAAGTCACCACCATCTAGCTATTACCTCATTACAATACACTCTAATTCTAACTCATGTCTGACCTTTACCTAGTCTAAAAGTGACAATGTTACTAATAAGGGAGTATAAGTAATAGAACCCTAGTCTCATGAGGCATACATCCTCCAATAAACCAATAATCTCATCAAGCATCACTACTCCGATGAAGTACTCTCACCAATATCTTGATCAACCTATGTCTTATGGCTAAGATCATCCTCAATGATATTAACTTTTCCAAGTGAATACATAATCTCAAAAATTGAATGTCTGTTGATACTCAACCCAGTGCCTATGCCTCTGATTTAGGTCCCTATATGCGAAGATACAATGAATGATTTTTTGGTCCATATAAACAAAAAATCTATCACCAAAGAGATAATGTATCAAACACTTCAAGTTGTGGACCATGGATACTAGCTTCAAATCATGTATAGGATAGTTCATATCATGGGGCCATTTTAACTTCTTGACCTGGGATCCACTTAACCCATTCCCTAAGATAGTGGGTCACATGGTCTCAAGCATTCCTCCCCGTATTCTAGAGGTTTCCAACTAGCAAAAAGGATATAAAGGTGATATGGTGGGGAAAATATAACCTCATATCAGAGTGGAACAATGAATACAATAAATAACACAAAATGGTGGAAGCATAAAATATAAACAGACACAATAATAACTTTGGACCAATAACCTACCATAATAGAAAATAGTATATATAACAGATATAAGAAACAAGTGTGGAAGCCTGAATAACTAAATAATAATATCAAAAGCCACAAGTAAGTGTCATATACATGGATTCATGGAATGCTGATGTACAAGGGGAATAGGGGACAATCATATAAAACATGACATACAAAAACTACAAAAATAAAAAAGGATACTCCACCAACATCTAGAGCCTATGCTTAGTCCTCTACTCCTATGCTCCAACTATAGGTAAACCATATCAAATATCTGTAGTATGGTGCTTGCCTTTATCTATACTTGCAGACAAGTAATCTACTTGGGCACCGAAGGTGGCCCGAGTAGGGTGTGAAATAACATCCCAATGGGCCACCACCAACGATTTCTAGAAGTAATCCAAGCCGTGTACATAACAACAACAATGTGTAGGTATAAATTAATAATAAACAAGGATAAATAAATAAGTATCAACCTGCTCAGTTTCATAAAAGAAACCTAGTGGCTCTACCTGCTTCGTCTCATGTCTAGAATGAGTGTTTGATTAGTAACTATATATATATATATTATATTTATATATTTCATCCACCTATATAGACTAAGTACACACCAATTTAATTAGCCATATTCCTAGAATACTAGGTGTTGTCTAGACTGGGGTGTAACTTATTCATCCATAATTAGTTTGAACGAGTCTATAAGTTCAAGAAAAATGGTAAATTTCCCACATCTCATGATGAATAAGAGATGTTATGCTCATCACTCAAGATGGTGGGTGAGTTGTTATGTCGATACTCAAAAAAGGGATGCAGTGCGTCATTACCATGGTCTAAATAGTTTCAATGGTGTGATACATCATGATAAACACCCAATTTAATGGATCGTGAATCACCATGCTCCACAACTTATATCAATAGAGTAATCATATTTATAATAATATCTATGATGCATTACCTTTTATGCATTATATTCCACAATACCAAATATAACCATGGGAATTTCATTTCATACTTAATTAAAACATACAAGAGGTGTATCCTTGATACCCATTCCATTTATCCATTTAATTCATTTAAGCAGGAGAACCATCACGAAACAATCCATTCAATATAATTAAGCCATTTAATTTTTTAAAACATGGAAATTCAATTACAAGGTTCAACATGACACTCAGGAGGTGCTATTATCAATTATGCAATTACCTACAAGTATAAATTCCATTTTTAAGTCAATAAAAGTACTTAGGAGGTTATTTGGTTCAATTAAATATTTATATAACAACAGGAAAATCCATTTATTATTCAATCCGAGTGATTGGAAGACATTCTAGGAATTTAATCATTTAATTATAAAGGGAAATTTCATGACAACACACCCAAGTGGTTTCCACGATCGAGTTTAGTATCATATAATTACTAAAAATTGATCCTAGAGAGTATAAAAAGTTGAGAATATCAATTTAGAATGAAGAAATCCATTTTTAGGCAATGTGCGGTAAAGGCCGGCGTGCAACATGATGACATGGATATGAAACCAAATCTCTTTTCAAGGAAAAAATCTTGACCAACCACCTCAGGGCTGATGATGGCTCTTTATCTAATATCAGCCTTAGATTTGAAGTAGATTGTAAGAAATCAAAGAAATAGTCCAACGACCTGGAAATAGGGAAAATGAGATTGCACCTAAATAAGACAACAGATCCAAAGATAAACTTATAATATAAGGAAGAAAAATCAAAATAATACCTATAGCTGTCCAAAGTTTCTGAAAAATATTGATTTGGACTTTGGATCAAGAAGCTATCACATTACCTAGGTAAGGAAAAATGAAGATCCATGATAGGAGAATAAGGGAGAGTCTGTTGAAAATTAAGAGGAGAAAAGAGAAATTAGATTATAAGTTTAATGAAGGAAAAAAATGACATTTCAACCTCAAAATAGGAGGCACATGATTTTTACAAACTGTGTGCAAACCATTCTATGGCTAGTCCCTAAAGAGAGACCCCACACAGGCACATAGTTTCCCTAACTATGCACAAACTATGAAAAAATCCTCTTTCCAACCTATCCAGTTTTTCACACGGGCATGTGCTTGGGGTCGCATGGTTGCATAAAAAACGTGCTACCCCCAATTCTCCTATGTATCACCTCATATGGTTAGGATATATTGTTCAAGATGGGCTGTATGATTTTTTCTAACCATACAACCCAGTATGTTTTCAAAATTTTTGAGTTTCTGGGCTTCGAACAAGCCCTAGACACCCTCATGACCTCCATAACTCCATTGGGTAACATCTTAAGGGATGTTTAAAATAATTTAACCCCAAAACAAATTATTCGTAACTTCATGAAAAAATGGGAAATTACAACCTCCCCTCTTTAAAGCAACTCATCCCCAAGTGGGCCTTATGAGGTTAAATATGCATTTTATGAAAAGAGTTCCGACCAATGAGCTTGTATATCAACTTCCCACTCCCCGGTCTTGTCCTATACTCAGACTTGCTACCATAACACCCATACCAAAGGAACTGACTTTTCTCAAAGTGTCTTCATGCTCCAATCCACAATACACACTGGATACTCCTCAAAAGAAGTATCTATATCAAGCTCAAACTCATCAAGTTAAAATACAAGTGATGGATCTAGATAATACCGGTGAATATTTGATACATGAAAGACATCATGCATAGACTGGTATCTTTTAGGAAGTATTAACTGGTAAGATGCTTGTCTGATCTATTTCACAACATCAAAGGTGCCAATGAACTTAGGTGAGAGCTTAACCTACCAAAAAATATGTCTATGGACCAACCTAGGTTAGAATTGAAAGAAAAACCAATCTCAAACCTCATACTCAAGAGGTAATCAATGTCTATTGGTATATGACTGTTGTCTGAACTGAGCTATCATCCTACACTTTCTGATCAATTAGACCTGCTCTGTAGTCTCCTGAATGAGATATGGTCTAAGAAAAGTTGCCTCCCCTATCTCTAGCTAACACAAAGGTGATTGAAAAGTCACACCATATAAGGATTTATAAGGAACCATCATAATGGTATCCTGAAAGATATTATTATATTAGAACTCAACAAGGGGCATGTGTTTCTCCCAAGAACCCCCAAATTCAAGGACACATGCAAGGATCATGTCCTATAACACTTGAATTGTGTGCTCTGTTTGTCCATCAGTTTGAGGGTGATAGGCTATGATCAGAAGCACCTATATACCCAATTATTTCTAAAACCACTACCAGAACCATGATGTAAAGTGATATTATCTATCATAAATGATAGAACAATGATATCTATGAAGAAGTACAACCTCCATGACGTATATACTCCTTAGATCATCTACCTATAAGGTCTCTTTCACATGTAAGAAATATGCGACCTTCATTAAATGATTAATAAAAACCCACACTATATCATTTCCATGAGGTGATATGGATAAACCAGTCATGAAATCCATCGAAAAATCATCTCATTTCTACTCAAGAATGAACAACATATATAAAACCCCCATCGGATGCTAATGTTCCACCTTCACCTACTTAAAGGTAAAACACCAAGTAATAAATATGACAATATCACATTTCATACTAGGTTACCAATATGAGAACTATAGATCTCGATACATATTTGAAACATCGGGATGAAATACCCATGATGAAGCATGAAATTCATGAATCATATCCTTTATGATTTCACTATAACCCATACACATCCATGGAATAGTAGAGTATCATCCCTATCCACAGTCCAAACTGAAGATGTATCATCATCCAAGATTCTTTCCCTTTGTACAAGGCCTCCAGGATCAGAAATTTATATCATTATCACCCGTTCTAGAAGGGTAGAGGTCAATACTAAGGTTGTGAGGATAGTCTAAACATGTTCCTACTGAACCTAAATGTGCATATTTGAGAATAAGTCCATGATATTTCATTCGTCACTAGCCTCCTAAACCACCTGTGTCTAAGTCTTTTAGCTCAGAACATTGTCTACTTCATTACCTTTACTAGGCATGTAAGCAAGCTCAAAATAAAATTTTTGTAGGTATTAAACCCACCTACACTTCATGGTATTCAAATCCTACTATATAAATATGTACTTGAGGATTTTTTTATTAGTGTATACCAAAAAATACTCTCTAAGTAGATAGAATCTCTAATAACATAGAGAATGAACTACAATAGCTATATTAAGGTTGTTTATTGGGTAATTATACTCATGAGGACTTAATTAACAATACCCATACACGATGAATCACTCATCCTTCATCAGAATAGATCCAATCCTGATACCTGATGTGTCACAATAGGCTGTATATAGCTCTTGCCTTTTGAAAAAAATCAATATCAGTGATGAAGTCAATATGCTCTTGAACTCATGAAAGGATTATTCACAAGATTATGACTATAATAATTTCATATATTTATTTTCCAAGTCCATAAGAGGCATTGTAATATAAGAGAAATATTAGATAAAGTGTCTATAATACCCGACTATCCCCAAGAAACTCTAGATGTCAAAGACGATCTTGGGATACTCCCAGGAAACTATATCTATTGATTTATCTAGGTCTATTGAAACTCCTGACTCTGAGATAACATGACCCAAGAAGTGGACTTTTTCAATCCAAAAGTTGAATTCACTAATATTAGCATAAAGATGATTCACTCTTAGGGTATCCAAAATGATCTCAAGATGGTTGGCATAGTTGTTTATAGAGTGTGAATACACTAAGATATCTCCAAAAAATACTACCATAAACAAATCCAGATATGTGTGGAAAACCAGATTCATTAGACCCATGAAGACTACATGAGTGTTCTTGAGACCGAAAAACATGACTATATACTCATATAGACCACACCTTATCCTAAGAGCTATGAAAGGTATGTATGAAGACCCGACATGATCCTGAAAATAGCCCGAACTAAAACCTATCTTTGAAAACACTCTCCCTCCTTAGAACTAATTGAAGAGGTCATCTATTCGAGGCAGTGGATATCGATTATTTACCATGATATGGTTCAAACAATGGTAATACATGTAAAGCTTGAGGGTACCATCTGCCTTTTTAGAAAAAAGGACTGGTGAACCCTAATGAGAAGTACTGGGGAATATAAATCCTTTAGCCTCAAAATCTTCCAACTATTTATTGATCTCCAGAAGTCTATAGGTTCTATCCTATAAGGAGGAATGATCACTGGTGCTACCACTGGCACAATCACAATGGTAAATTCTACCTCTCACACTGGAGGTAGACCAGAGAAGTCATTAGGAAAGATTTCCTTGAAGTTCTCCACTACCAGAGGAAAACAAATAGGTCATAACCCCTGATCATATAACAAGAGACTATTGATTTGATCTGTCACATTTCCCAGCCTTGGATACTTGGGTCTAGCTCAAGACTCATGAACATACTATTCTCCATTATTCACATGCTCACCACCCTCTAGTGATGCAAACATCACCCTCTAATGATAGCATTAACTGTGGTCTCGATAGGGAACTAACCGGTCCATCCTGAATATTACATCAAACCCCATCATTTCAAGGATGAAAATATTCGATACGAAGATTTATCTGCCTATCTTAAGGGGAAAATCCTTAAAATGGTGAATTCCAACTAATTGGATACCTAATAGGGTATCAAGAGTCATAATTCCATAGAATTGTTCGATCTCGAGGCCCAAAATCTCCATGATTTCCTCAAATATAAAAGAGTGAGACACGCCCATGTTAAATAAAGAAGACACTAAAGTGAAGGATACTAGAATAGTACCTTGAACTATAGAAGGTATGGTGCTATTCTCTTCTTATATCATTTGAGCTGCATGTAACTGGACTATACCACATCCCTGAGTTTATTCCTAACTACCCTGAGCAATCCCACTCCACTGGTGCTAAGAATCATGAGTATGAATACCTATATCTTGACGACCACCTCAGTCTGAGCAGCTAGTGGTATTCCAGCTACCTGCTTGGAAAGATCCTACTATCCCCGCTTCAAAATGTTGGGTAGGAGTAGATCCCCACTCACTAGGAACTGATGGAAAGGTCCTGCGTAAGTGCCAAATATTCCCCATCCCACTACATCCTCTACATTCCACCAGATCTCGTAAACACTATCATTTTGTATATAATGACTTTCCACACTAGTGACATATCAAGAAACTGTCTAAACAAGGAGCCTAACTAATGCTACCTCTATGAGATACCTTGAAGCAATACTTGAATCCACTAGAAGAACCACTGATAGATTTAGGTTCTGAACTGACCTGAATTTCACCATCATCTTCCCTCAGATTTTGCTATGTAATAAGGGTCTAGTTTATGATTTCATAAATAGTAGTCAACTTGAATACACTGACCTATGATCAGATAGACTATACCAGCCCATCCTAAAATCACCTAGAGGTCATAATATCATCACCAACTAGATTCGGCGAGAACCACTACAAATTAGTAAAGCGAGTAGAATACTCCATGACAGATATTGCTCCTTACTGTTAGTTCATAAACTCTCTAGCCTGATCAGCCCTCAGATTCTGCAGAAATAAATTGCTATAGAAGATAGTCTGGAAATCTGTGCAAACCATATTACGATACTGATCTACCTACGTAATAATGTACCACCATCTCTTTGTAGAATCATTTAGCATATATATAATAATTTTAACCCTTTTCTCCAGAGGCATATCCAGATAATTAAATATAGAAAGAATAAATTCGAGCTAAGTCTCAACAACATGAGGTCCACCATCCCCCAAAAAGGTGGGATGTTTTTGCTATTGGAACTCTCAAGTCAACTCATTCATACTCAGGGAAGGTCTATTAACACCTTTCATGGACTTCAACACACATAGAAAGCACTCTCAAAATTGGGTGTTAGTGCCCACATCAAGAATAGGAAGAGGTGGCATAGGTGGCACTGTAGGAGGAATCATTGGAGGCTTAGGGCTCACCACCTCCAATGCATGGTTATCAGCACCTTTAGGGTGTGAAAATGGAGGAAATCATGGTAACATGATACCACAATGCCAAACACATGATTTAGAAGAGATCTTAACAATTTTAAAAAAATTAGATAGAAAACTAGGACAGGTACAAGCCTTCATATAGAAATGATCACACCTCTCTACATTCTCCAAAAACTAGGTCTAGGTGGTATAAAAGGCCATTACAGGATATAATAACATAAGATACACACCAACTACCCACTAATAAGTCTGTATTTGGGTCTAGGTATCTATTTTACCCGTATAATATATTCATTTAATTATAAAAGTGACATTCCTTTTTTAAATTTATACCCATTTATGTAATTAAATCTCTTCAAATGGATGAACTAAATGGATTACCATTTCCAATACATAATGGACCATAATCCACATGAATCGAAATATTGCATCCATTTAATTCATACCATAACTCATTCCAACCCCTGCGACCAATGGTCCATGAATCAACATGCCATAACTGACTGCTTAAGGTGTCTGATTTAACTTATTTAGGAAAATACCATTAGGTTAAGGCAAAAACTTTAAGTGTCAATTATGTTTTCTCTATCCTGCAAGAAATGTCAACACATTTCAATACATAATGACCAAGACACTAATAATATTCAATAAGAAAATGAACACTGAAAATAGAAATGGCATGAAAAAATGCATGACATATTAGTCCTATTATGCCTATAATGATGCATGTAATGAAACAACCTCATTTAATTGGGCCTAGGTGAATGAAATCTTATTTTAATCACATCAATAATAATAATATCACAACACATGTATATCACCCAATGATGAAATTATATCAACCATAAAAAACACAATCAATAATAGAAATTTCCATCCAAGGCAATTTAGGTTTCCCCTGTACATGGGTTAGTTATGTCCAGGAACAGGGTCATTTCCAAATTCCTTTAACTTCTAGTTTCCTTTATAATAACCAAATAATAATAAAAAGGAAAATAAACCCTTTGATACCACTTTTTAATGTCTTGACTCGGGATCCACTTAACCTATGCCCCAAACTGGTGGGTCACATGACCTTAAGTATGCCTCCCCATATGCTAGAGGCTTCCAGCTAGTAGTGAGGGTGTAAATGTGGTATGGTGGGGAGAATATACCCTCATATAAGAGTGGAGAAATAGAAACAATAGATAAAAAACAATAACAGAAGCATAAAATATAAACAAATGCAATAATGACCATAGACCAGTAACCCATAGTAGCAAAAAATAGTATATATAACAGATATAATAAATAAGTGCAGAAGCATGAACAACTAAATAATAATATAAAAATCCACAAGGTAGTGTCAAATACATGGATTCATGGCATGAAAATGTATAGGGGGTACATGGGATAGACATATACAACATGCTATAGCCCGAATGTCCCGAAGGCCTTCATTTTTTATTGATTTTTGATAAACCCCCTTTCATGGGATGAGGGGTAACCCTTACAAGGCCTGTAGGATTAGAGATTACATGACCCATAGGCTTAAGATATTACATGACCCAAAGGTCTTAGGGAATTCAACTAGACTATAACTACAAGGAACTGCCCCTCCTTAGCATCTGCATCGTTATGGTATCTCTCCACCTTTACATGACCATCTGGCTAGGATTTCTGTGCAAGCATAGACTGGTCCCGATGACATAGCCATACCCTCTCATTCTTCCAAATCCATTTGGTTCTGATCTGGTGAGTGCACTTTCTCTGAATCCTCCTCTAGGGATGCTCCTTTTTTAGATTCTTTCTGGGGTAACTACACTGATCATGTGGCCCGAAGGCCTTGAGGTGGCCCGAATGCCTTAAAGGTGGACTGAAAGCCTTATTGACCTGAAGGCTTGGGTGGCCCAAAGTCCTTAAGGACTCCAAGCTGAAACTTGTGGACCAAGGTGAATAGTTTTGGATGCTACAGTACCGCTACAGTACCTGCTACAATACTTGCTACAGTACTTCACAATATTATTACAGTGCCTACTACAGTACTACTACAGTGCCTGCTATAGTGCCTACTACAATGTTTGCTATAGTACTACTACAGTACCTAGAAAATATGCCTCTGCCTAGTTTTGAAAGGCAGCCTGATTAGTGTGTGAGATAAAATCCCAATAGTCCACCACCAACGGTATCTAGAAGTCATCCAAGCAGTGTACACAACAACAATAGTGTTTAGGTATAAATGAATAATCAATAAAGATAAATAAATACGTACCACTACTCAGGTTCCTAAAGGATACGTGGCAGCTCTACCTACTTCAGTGCATAACTCAAATGAGTGTCTGATCAGTAACTATATATATAGTGATAATATATATATAGTATAGTTATATATTGAAACCACCTATATGGACCAAGTATGTAGAGACACAAGTATCCATATACCTGGAATACTAGGTGCTGGCTGGACCGGGGCATAAATTAGCCATCCATAACAAGTTTGAATGAGTCTATATGCTCAAAAAAGGTACATGCCCTACATCTCCTGATGAACGAGAGACACCATGTTAATCACTCAATATGGTGGGTGAGTAGTCATGTCAACACCTGAAACAGGGGACATATTATGTCATTCCCACCATCCAAATAATGTCAATGGTGTGATACTTCATGCTCAACACCTGATGTAAGGGAGCGGGAATCATCATGATCATCATAACCCTTAACCACCATTCCAAAACCTATATCAAAGGCATAATCATATTTAAAATAATAACCATGAGGCATTACCTCTCATGCATTATATTCCACAAGCCAAAATATAACCAAGGGCATTTCAATTCATATTTAAGTAAAACATACAAGATGCATGGACTTACCACCCATTCCATTTATCCATTTAATTAATTTAAGTGGGTAAAACATCACAAAAAAAGCCAATCAATATAATTAAGATATTTAATTAATCAAAACATGGAAATTCAATTTCAAGGTTCAACATGGAACTTAGAAGGTTTTATTATTAATTATTCAATTACCTACAAGTGGAAATTATATTTTTAAGTCAATCCAATCACTTAGGAAGTGGTTTGGTTCAACTAAAAATTTATATAACAATGGGAAAATCCATTTATATTCAAAGATGAATTCTTGGAAGGAATTTTGAGCATTTAATAATTTAATTATAAAGGAGAATTTCAAGACGTAACACCCAAGGGGTGTCTATGATCAAGGTTGTCATCCTCTAATTACTAAAAAACGATCCTCAGGAGTATAACAAGGTGTGTATATCAATTTAGAATGAAGAAATACATTTTGAGGAAATGTGCGGTGAAGGCTGACATGCATCACAATCACATGGATATGAAAACAAATCAATTTTCAAGGAAAACATATTGACCACCTACCTTAGGTTCGTTGATGACTCCTTGTCCAATAGCGGATTTTGATTCAAGGTATATTGGAAGAAATAAAAGAAATGTTCCAATTCCATGAAAATAGAGAAAATGATATTTCACCTAAATAGAATAACATATCTAAATATCAACTTAAAATGGAAGGAAAGAGACTCAAGATAATACCTTTAGCGATCTAATGCTTCTGACAGATCTTGATTTGGACTTCGGATCGAGAATTTATCTCATTACCTGGGTTAGAGAAAATAGGGATTCATGGGAGGAGAATAAGGGGGAGTCTTCTAGAAATGAAGAGGTGAAAAGAGAAAACATATTTTAAGTTTAATGAAGGTAAAAAATAACATTTCACCCTCAAAATAAGGGGCACATGGTTTGGTCAAATGACTTGGTCAAATCGTGCTATGCCCACAACCCAAGGAGAGACGCATCACAGTTAAGGTTCACAGTTTCCCTAACCATGTGAAAACCATGCAAAGAGCATCTATCAAACCTCTATAGATTTTCACATGGGCATGGGCCTAGGGTTGAAAAATTATAGACAAAACATGCAGCCCATAGTTCTTCTATATCTCACCCCACAGGGTTTTGAGAGACCATGCATGCCAGGCAACATGGTTTTTTATAACCATGTGACCCAATCTATTTTCCAAATTTATGAGGTTCTAGGCTCCAAACAAGCCATGGACACCCTCATGACCTCCGTGACTCCATTGGGTAACATCATATGGGCCCTTTAAAATAATTTAACCCAAAAACAAATGATACATACCTATTTGAAAATACCGGTCATTAAATTCATAAAAAACATGGCCCATAGGCTTGTACCTACTCTTTTTGCATCAACACTGCTCCCATACCAATGCCTGATGCATCACAATACACTGCATAAACAATCATAGGATCAAGGAGTGTTAGTACTGGATCTATTATCAAAATTCTCTTAATATCAAAGAATGTATCTTCACATTTATCTGACCACTTAAGTTTAATCCCTTTTTTATTAGTGTTATTATGGGAACTGATAGTCAAGAGAAGTTTTAGATAAACCACTGGTAATATCTTGCTAAACCCAACAATCTACTGATCTCAAACACATTATTGGGAATTTTCTAGGACATGACCAACTCAAATTTATCTTGGTCTACCGATATACCTATTTCATACACAACATTTCCTAGGAACTTCACCTCTCAAATCCATAAGTCACACTTCAATAGATTAGCATAAAGACCATGTGATCAAAGTGTACTCAAGACTACATCTAGGTGCCCAACATGTTTCTCTGGTGTCTATGAGTAGATAAGGATATCGTTGATGAAAAATACTATGAATGAGTCTATGTATGGATGTAATATCTTATTCATGAGGTCCATGAACACTACCGACACATTCGTTAGCTCGAACGACATCACCAAGTACTCAT
This sequence comes from Viscum album, assembly GCA_963277665.1. Taxonomy (NCBI): domain Eukaryota; kingdom Viridiplantae; phylum Streptophyta; class Magnoliopsida; order Santalales; family Viscaceae; genus Viscum; species Viscum album. Next base: position 1,874,219,682 of record OY728138.1, read on the forward strand.
ACAATCCACACATTCTCTAAAACACCGTCTTCAAAGTGTCCTCCTATCTAACTTTCAACTGATGATATCCCAATTGAAGATAAATCTTGGAGAACCACCAGGATCCCCATATTTGATAGAAAAGATCATCAATATTGGGAAAAAATATCAGTTCTTCATTATCACATAGTTCAAATTCTGGTAATCAACACAGAGGTTAAGACTACCATCTGCCTTCTTGGGGAACAAAATAGGTGAAACCCATGAAGAAGTACTAGGTCTAATAAAACCCTTCCTTTACAAGTCATCTTGCTGCACCTTGATCCCCTTTATCTTAGTTTGTTCCATATGATATGGGGGTATTGAAATGGTCTACACACTCGGTATGAGATCTAACTTAAATACAAACCCTCTATCAAAATTGAGTCCTATGAATTCATCTATAAATATATCCCAATAGAGATCCATGATTGGTGGAGAATATGAGGGGGATACCACTGATCCTGCTAAAAGAGCCAAACCATCCATCTATTCTATGATCATCTTGAGGTGACTCAATTCTGGACCCACTCTTCCTACTACAAGTTTCAACTCTCTAGTCATCATGAAATTATCTTCCTTAGGTGAGGTAAAATACACCTATCTATGAAAGCAATTAATGTGAGATTAGAATATGGTTAGCCAATCCATTTTTATAATCACATCAAAAGTTTTCATCTCTAGAATCATTAATTTCCATAGATGTCCATAGCCAATGATGATTAATGGACACTTTGGTAATCAATGAAGATATACACTCTCATTCCCAATAATATATCAAGGGATACTAACTCAGAGGATAACTTGACTGGTAAGTCAAGTCTAGAAACTACTTGTATAGATTTGAAATAATGGGAATCACTAATATCGAATAAGGAAGTAGATAGAGAAGAAGTGATCAAAAATATATCTCGAGTGGTTGATGTTCCTTCCCAACCATCTATTAAAATGTAATCCACCATGTAAACCCATATTGGGTCAGCTCTACAACCCTTTACCAATTCCTTTTTAATATGAGATGTATGTGTCCTCTATTGAGGTCCCTTATCAGACCAATAGCTCCCTGGCCGTGTCTATCTCCCTATCATAGCTGTAGATCCAGCACAAAACTGCTGGAGGTATCCTTTCCTACCACATTATTAGAACTGGATCTAGGGCACTGTGCACTACCGTCTATAGATTCTAAACTTTACAAATTTAAAGCACTATGGGTCAACTTCAAAAGAAACCAAAGAGACTGAAATATGATATACTTTCATGCCATTACTCTACTGGATGTTCCCAAACTCCATCCTCCTCTTATTGGAAGAGGCACTCACAGTAGTAGTGGGAGGTCCACTTATATGAGTAGTGAAAGGAATGAAAATACCAACTAATAATACATCCTTTAGAATCCTCTATATGGTCAAGGAATTCCTCAGAACCTCTGGGTATGAAGCTAGGTAAAACATTTGGACCTACTTTCTAAGGTTGGGTCAAAGTCTGATTTCAAAATTTCTTTCTATATGGGCCTCATTATCAGCCAAAAGCGATGAAAAATAGTGGATCTCGATAAATCATATAGAGTATACTGATAATTTCATGGAGCCTTACTATGGTTCCATGAAATTATATGCTCGATCAATCTTCAACATGTTAGGGAAATAATTTCTGAAAAACAAGTCCTTGAAGGCCTCCTAGGTGAGACCCTAACTTCATCCAGCTTATCCCATAACTCCCCACCAGTGCCTAGTGGGTCCCTTAAATATGAAGGCTACCATCTTCACCTTCCCATATGATAGGATATCAACGATATCAAAGATAACCTCTATGATATCCACCCAATCCTCAACATCCTATGGTTTACCAGTTCCTTGGAATGCTAGAGGATGTTGTGGCTAAAAATCCCAGGCATAGCTAACCATGGATCTCTATAGCGGCTGGTAAGAAACCGCTTCCTGCACTACTGGAGTTGGTGTGAGGACATACTCTGGAGATGCCTTCTCAAAAAGTAGTCCCACCAAACATCTGCGAGGATGAATCTTCTACAATAGAAGGAACATTAAGGAAATATAAAGTCCTAAAAATTCTATGGGATCACACAAGGTTCTCTTAGAATTCTACCCAAAACCCAAGGTATAACCTCCTAGAACTAACCCTGGTCTCTATCTCTGCACATTAGTCTTAGTCATCATATATATACTAACATAAAAACATGATCAGTTAAACTGATTAATGTTAATAAAGATATATCACAACAGCATGTCAACACAACTATATCACACAAAGAGAAACTATACCAAATATATAGAACAAATCAAGGATTTTAATTTAATAACTACTATGCAACACAACAATGAGTATATATATCTCATGTGAACCAAAGTTCCTATCCATGATACATGAACACACTAGAAATATCATAAATCACATATCAAAATCATGTAAAACACCCGAGGTGAATTTAATCAATGGTAATAGAAAAAACATAATTGACTAGTTTTATGGAAACTTAGAGGTCTAATATATAGTTCTAGCGATTCACTTTCATAGTTCCTATACCAGAGTCCTAACTATCCTTTATCCTTTATAACATGTCCCAACCCAAATACAGAAGAAAAAAAAGTTAGTGAGTCCTAATGCTTTGATACCATTTTGTAACATCCCAAACCGAACCACAAGGTCTGAACTAGAAGGTCACATGACCTCATTCATGACTCCCTCTATGTAAGAGTATTTCAACTAGTAGAGAGGGTATGAGTATATCATTGGGGATACTATACCCTCAATATCATGTAGTATGATCATTAATAAAAAATAAAAAATATAATAAATGATCAAAGTAAACATGAAGAAGCTAAATAAATGGCCCACATATCACTCAAATAAAATATTTCCCAATGTGGTAATCCTATCTAGTGTAATAATTAGTCAAAAATAAATAAATAATATCACTATAAGGGTCCTCTATAATTTTTCCTAGTCTCCCACTTGCTTCTTACTTCTTTTCTCATCCATCCACCATAAGTTCCTTACCCTTTGTCGGATCCCTTGAGAAATCTACAAGCACACTGAAATGCTTGAGTAGGGTGTGAGTATAAGACTCAGTAGAACACCACCAATTCATACTTAACATAATGTACTTAAGTATAAAATGTGTATTTCAGAATGAAAATAAATTCACAATGAGAATAAAAATATAAACCAAAATCGAGAGGTAGTGTGCTTACCAAGCATCCATAAACCCCTAACCGTACATGCTTTGTATCCATGTTGGAAGATAACAGAATGAGTTGGAAGAAAAAAACTAGCTATTTTATGATGTCCTCACAATGTGATGAAGATAATACCCGATGTCATCTATCTCTCAAGAGTACTATTTCACCTGGGTCCTCTGGATGATAATATATTGTACTCCCATTGACCAGGCTATCATGTGCCGAATGACACTTGTAAAATCAGGCTACCTCAAGAAAAACCTTGACATGACACCATGACTACCTCATACCTCCACCCAGTGCTTAGGTATCTCATCACCATCATCAAAATCAAGCGCACTCCCCCACTAAGGAATAATTTTTCATGATGGTCCACCTGTCTCATTTACCAATCACAAACTCCAAGGTAATGGTAACATGGATACAAGGTGATCACACAAGTAGACATAACATATCATAATTAGTATATTGTAGAATAAATAATAGCATGTGATCACAATCAAACATGGAAACAAGATACTCTCATATCACTCATGGAATTAATATCACAAAGGGTCTCATGGACCACACACCTAGATGTGATCATAAAAAAGCATGGTATCAAATGCCAATAGATATAGTCATATAATGGAAACAAGTTTAAATGCGATTCCAATAAGGTAATAAACTTCCTACCTCAAATTCATTGACATCAGTGACAAAGATAAACCACCTTGTGTGGTTCATAAGCTAAAGTGGAAATCTCAACTGTCAAGAACACCTCCACATGGGCCTTATTATCATAGTTTTGGAAACATAAATTCTCATGGTTCATCAAATGATCCTAGAACCAAAAATTTCTATTTTATTTAAAAAATAAATGAAATATAACATGTGATGATACATTCTCTCTCCTATATAATTTTCAAATTATAATTAACATATCACATGTGATAATATTTTCTCTCTCTTGAATAATTTCCAAACTAAAATTTTATGATAAGCATACGCCAGAGGTATTCGCTTTAATAATAATTATAAAATCACATTTAATATCATAAATATCTCTAAATTAAACCAAGAACATACATGGTTATTCCTTATAATTATTCTTTGATAAAAATTATCGTTTGATAATTTTTCATAATTATCCCTTGATAATTTTTTTTATCAATTATCTTTTTATAATAACTTTTTTACAATTTCTTATAAATTATCCTTTTATAATTATCTTTTGATAATTTCTTACAAATTATCCTTTGATAATTTGGTATAATTATCTTTTGATAATTTTTTTCCATAAATTAACTTTGATTATTTTTTTATAATTTTTTTGTTAAAATCATACAATTGTCAGTTGGTAATTTTCTAAATTATCCCTAGATAATTTAGTTTTTATCATTATTTATTCAACTATTTTTTCTGATTTTTAAAAGTAATAAAAAAATGGAAGAATAAATAAAATAAAATAAAACTAACATCTTCTTCAACCTGGTGTGTAGTGCCCATCCTAGAAAAAAACCCACAACACACCTTGAAGAAGATGAATAACGTCGAGAAGATAGGGAAACTTCACTGATCACTAGTAGAGAGGATACAAGGTTTATTAGAATTAACAAGATCAACAACAATGGAAATTTGAGATGGTTTGACTATTATAACCATGTCGCATTTGAAAATTAAAAACCTCAAATTCAATCTCCTGTTTTAAAACGTGTTTCAACTAAATCTTGATGGCAGAGTGAATAAATTCACCCCATTAAGGAGTTTTTAATTTTAAATTAGAAAAATTAGTGGGTTTTAAGGTTTTGATAGGATGGGCATGTAAAAAATGGTGGAAAAGGGGTCGTGCATGGGTATGGGTAAGAATATGGAATAAAAAATGATTTTAATTATTAAAATCATTTTAATAATCAGATATAAGGGTAAATAAACTACCCTTATGTGCGATGTAATTAAATGACCGATGCACAAAATTTTTATATCAAACATAAGATAAAAACCACATTTTGGACCTTATGACGGTCTCATATTTCTCCTACAATACACCATTTGGGAATTAATTATATTTTTATAAAAAAATTATAATAAAAATATTAAATAAATTACCATCGCGTGTGATGTTACCAAACACCCAATGCGCAAAAAGTTCATATCATGCCTAAGGTAAATCCCATGTTTTGGATTTAATGGCAGTATCAGATTTCCCATTTGAGACATCATTTGGGAGATATTCTATTATTTTTTTTAATAATTGGGAACACATAATATAATATATTTAATATTTTTATTTATTTAATATCAAGGAATTATAGGTCTCATAATCTCATACCAACATTGAAACTAACTATAAAAATATTATATAGAATATTACAAGGTTCTAAAAGAGATTTTACCCTTAAAAAAAATCCTTTAAATCATTTATTAAGATATTTTTATTGAAAAATTACATTTTTACATAAAAATACTCATAAATTATTATCAAAGAGGGATTTTATTATCATTAAAAATTAAGGATATTTCAAATTGAAAGACCAATGAGGGAGAATCCAATCTTGGGAGAAGAGATCACAAAGGAGGTGGGGAGCTTAGATGTATGGTTTTAGAAACAAAATGGGTTCTAATTTTATAAAAAAACATTAAATATTAAAAAATTTAATTTTAATTTTTTTAAAAATAAAAACTTCCAGCCACTAGGTACTTGGTACTTCTTCATTGGGTACTTGGTATCCCACTGGGTACCTTCTTGGAGGCCACCAGGTGGGTGATGGCCAACTTAGGCCAACCCCCTCTTTCCCTAAGCCACTATGTACCCAGTACCAAGCCATTGTGTACCTCATGTTATATGTCACCAAAAGAAAAATTTTCCACAGTAAGACTATTTCCTAAAATTCCACCCCTAGTCTCCACCAATAACTCTAATGGATGAAAACCACTAAAATATGCATGTTTTGATAAAAATTTATTCAAATTTACACCTCAGTAGGAAAGGGTGATTATAATGATCCCCTAATTAGATCAGGGATCCACACACATTAATTATAAACCATTTATAATCAATTTTACATTTAATTACTAATTTAATCACTTTGGTATAAACATGGAAAAACTCACCAAACCGCACCCACCCACTACAAAATTTTCTAAAAAAACCCAAACACCTAAATTCCACTTCATTTCACCTCCTTCCTCACTATAATCCTAACAGCACCCGTAATCATTCACCCTCTATGAGACTGCCACCACCCGTGAGCTTTATCCCTCTTAAATATTGATGCCGTACTAGCCACTATGCACCGCTTCCCATTATTCCCCACCATCCGTGATCCTAACATCATACCAACCACCTCTCTCTATGATCTTTACACCACACCGAATACTCTTCCCCACCAAACATCCCCCACTCCCCTCCACCCTTTGTATCCCTCCAATGTTAGCCCCATATACCTATATACACCATTGGTTGGTTAGTGAAACTAATTTCAAATTTATTTCACCACATTGAGCCACAAATTTATTAGAGAGTTAGCATGTGAACATTCTTCATGATAATTGGGTATTTCTCATTGGTTTTGACTAAGATGATGCAATCACTATTATGATATCAAATTATAGCTACCATTGATTACATATAACTATTTAAAGAACCCCATGATCCTTTTTTTACTTTTAAAAAATATATTTTAGTGACCCATTTATGTTATATAAAGAATACATTAGTGGAGAATACTGAATATCCCTGATAATGATCTATTTATCTTCCTTATTACGTTTTTTCTTCAAAACCATGATTTTTGTGAATTTTAATTATGGTATGAATTTTTATAGTATGATCTATCTAATAAAATAATTTTAAAAAGATTTTTGAAGCATAAAATGGATTTCAAATGAAGTAATTTTTTAATTTGACTTTTTTATGAGTATAATTTTTAGTATATATATTATTTTATCGAAGTCATGTTTTTATAATGATTTTAATAATTTATTTTAATTATTTTATTAAACATTTATATATTTATTTTGAATTTATATGGTTAAGAGTGGTAATCTAAAAAAGTATAGATAAAAGTTTATTTAATTTACCTTGGAATACAACTCAGTATGCTAGGGGTTTGGAATAATTTTTAGATTATGCAATTGAAAATTGATAAGTGGATGATAAAATAAAATTTTCATGTAATGATTGTAAATTTAGGTGATGATTGAATAGAAAATAAGTATATAAGTACTTGATATTGAAATATTTTCTTACTTGATTTGTACCTTGGACTTTTCATAGAAAATTGAATGTTACAGAAAGTCAAAACATGGACTATCCTCTCAACAAAACACAAAGTGACCAATGAGAGGAGAATTTAGTTCAAAACATGCTAAATGATAAATTTAGATTTATAGGATACAATGATAAAGATTTTAATATATTAACAGAACCTTTATTTAATACTTAGTATTTTAATGTTTATAAAAACTTTAGTGAGAAAATAAAAGAGTTTTATGAATTATTTGAATATATAAATCAAGAATTGTATGAAAAATGTGCCAAGTATTTGAACCTATATTTTCTAGTCAAGTTTTACCATATCAATTGTCTATGTGGAATTATTGATAAAGAAATGACCCTAATTTTGGAGTTACTTCATGATAAATTTGGTGAATCTAAGATCCCTATATAATTTTATGAGATGAATAAAATCATTAATAAACATGAAATATATATCTATATATGTGTATAAATCATACTTAATTTATTATTTAATGAAATAAAATTTCTAGAAATAACATCGATGTATACATTCAGCCTATAATCAAGTACTTGTAATAATTATGGAATGATGTCTTGGAAAAATTTGATGAATCAATAAGAAAACTTTTCAAAATTAATTTGGATTTAATGTGAATAATTAGTGAATTTATTATACTAGGAAAATTATCTGATTGGAACACTCATACCAATTTATCTTTTCTAGTTTGTAATTTTGATTTTGAACTCTAATGATCACCTCATAGAAAAAATGGTGCTTCATGTGTCATTATTGATTTCTTGACGCATCTCAAAAATTCAAGTTTAACATGAAATAATTCAATGGAGATTTTGAATTGAGAAAGCCACTGATGGTGTTATCTAGTTTATAAATCTTGGGATAATTAATTAATGTTACTATAGAATTTATAAAATTTAATCAGTTGAAAGTAGTGGGGAAGGGTATGAGGAACAATATCCAAAGTAGATGGAACCCAACAGTGGAATAAAATGAGTATATTTTTCAAACATCCATATTGACAGTTTAATTTGATACATCATAATCTTGAAATAATTCACATTGATAAGAACTTTTGTGACTATGTTATTTTTACATTGCTTAATGAGCATGGTACATCGAAGGATCTCCTTAAAGATCATAAGGACCTGGAAGTACTAAATATAAAGCATGGTTTATGGGAAAATGAGAATGGAAAATATCCTTAAGATATTTTTGAAATGAAAGACCAGTAAAAATAATATTCTTTTGAACTTTAAGGAATATAAAATTTCAAAATAGATATTAAAGTAACATTTCAAGGTGTATTGACTTATGAAATCAAGAGTTACATAGATTGAAAAGTCATGACTCACATATTCTAATGTAATAGTTTCAACCCTTATAATTGCATAAAATTTTTCCTAAAAAAGTAACTGTAGTTGTAGTTGATTTTTTTACATTTTTCAGAGAGATTTGTGAAAAAATATAAATCTAAACGAGCTTAACAAACTTTAACAAAGAATTTTAATGAAACTTTGTCATTTAGAGATGTTATTTCTCCTTTGTTTTTCACCATCATGATTCATTTTACTATTCATTTAGTCAAGAAGGATAATCATTATAGATTAATACACTATCAATGGATGTATCTAATTGAGAGGTATATTAATATTATTTTAATTTTCATTGATTAATTAAAAATTATCAAATAATCATGTAATTTTTTTAATATGTTTCTTATATTTTTTTTCATTAGGTACTTCAGTTATTTGAATTCATATGTGAGAAATAATTCTCAACCAAAAGGCTCTATTGTTGAAGTTTACATACCCAAAGAGTATATAACCTTCTATTATATTTATTTGGATATAATTGAGACAAGAATCAATCATGTTGGATGTGTTGATGATATATCTAATATTTATGATTATGGAGAACAATCATTAGTTTTTCTAACTGTAGGATGACCAGTGGGAAAGGGATTAAATTTTATATTGACTAGATTTAAGTTAATACAAGTATATTGATATGTGATACTCAAAAATAATACTATATATATATTTATTGAAGAATTGATATTACAAAAAAATAGACAACTAAGGGGTTGAGCTTAAAATGATAAGTAATTAATAAAGGTTGTTAATAATAAGATTATAATATATTTCACCCTCCATTTAAGTATATACTCATATTCATATTATTAATGAGTTGTTATTTTTTCTATGTTAAAATCAATAACTTATATATTCATTTTTAGATTATGAATGCTGATAATTGAGATAAAATGTCAAATTATTTAAAGTCTTTGGCTTGAGGTCCTCTAAGGTAGGCTAACAGATTCAATGTCTAAATAATATCTAGTTCAAGTTTCATATAATTAATCATAGAGAAAAATTTAAAACAAAAAATATTAGTGTATTTACACTTATAAAGGTGGGGTAACAAGGAAATATAGTAGATATCATCAAATTAAACTATCATATTCAATTTATAGTTGTATTATTCAAAGGAAATTAATTTAACATTGATATTGGTATAATGAAAGATTTATTACATTTTACTTCTATTAAATTCTATGTCTTGATCCATACTGGTGATTTTAAAGAGCATGATCCATTTATCTTGGTTTCATAAGTGAAGTTGGTCTATTACATGGATGATGAAGTAAATGAAGGTTGGAGTGTTGTTATACACTTAAAATAAAAAGACTCATATAATATGGGTGATGTGGCTCAATTGGTAATTTGTGACAGTAAACCTTAGCAACCAAAAAACATTCAATAGTTTCTACTTGACAATATTGAAACAATATAACTTTAAAGGTAGGGAGAAAATAAATAATTAATCTTTGAAATAGATCTTGATAACAATATGGAAAATGAATATGGGGATAATTGAAGATATAAATTGTTAATTAAACTATATTTTTAATTCAATATTCTATGATTAATAATTATCTCATTATATATTACTTGAAGTTACTTAATTATGTTAGTAATGAATATTTACAAAAATTAAAGGGAACTGGTGAGTATAGAGTGATATGCATTCTTAAAATTCATGAATTTCCTTTTAAACCCTTAATTTTTTATGATTTAAAATAATTCATTATATAAGAAATTATGATATTTTATTTTTATGATATATTATTTTGAAACATCAAACACACTTATATGAAAATGAGTTATTAATTATCACTACTAAAAATTTAGTCTTTAACAGCACTAGTTAAGGGGTTTTATCAGCACTTAAAAGGAGTGATATTGTGAGTGATGTTGGGGGGGGGGGGTTTAATAGCGCTAAAAAATTGCTATTAAATAAACCATTTAACAGTGCTAAACAAGTGATGATAAATTCATCATTTAACAATGCTTTTTTTATTATTTTTAAAGGGTGCCTTTAAAAATGTTTTTAACAATGTTAAAGGGTGAATTTAAGAGCACTTTTTATCACTATTAAAGGTTTGATTTTAACAACACTATTAAGAAAATGGGAAAAAATTAATTTTCATGCACCCCAACACCCACATTTTTTAGTGCTTATAATGCCCCTTCTTAGTGCTTTTTACTATCGATCCACCATCACGCACCCCACCCCTTTCCTTAGTTCTATAAGGCTACCCCTAATTCCTACACACACCTGGATTTGATCCCTAAACCTCTCTTATGCGACTGAAGCTCATTACCACTATGTCATGTGTGTTTGGTTGTATATTTAACGACTTTTCTATTTATTTGTATATATTTTGAAATTTGTGATATATATACACACATAATTATATTTATTTAAATATATTATATATTTATATTCATTTATATATATTAAATATATATATATAAGAATATAAATGTATATATATATATATATTAATATACACACATGTGTATACATATAAATTATATATACATATTATTGTATTTTTATAAGGTAAAAATGGATAATTTTTTAATTTAAACAGTATTAATAATAAATATTTATTTTATATATTTAGAAATACATTTTTATATAAATATGTTGATATATGTATATATACAAGTGGTTTATTGTAAGTAAATATAACAAAATATGCATATATTTAATTATAAATAAAACTACATTATGAAAAAAGATAAAATTTTAAAACCATAATATCAATATGAATGTAATACATGGGAATAAATTCAGTCCCCACTAAAAACAGGAAAAAATCCCCCCTTAAACAAGGTTGAAATTCCATCAAATGTTAAAAAATTGGGGTGACCTGGAAAAAAATTCAATTTTGGAGGACTTAAAGGCCTCTTTTTTACCTAAAAAATAGTTACCATGGTCTCCCCTACCAAAAAAACATAGATCTCATTGAAATCTTTGAATTGATATGCATTAGAGCCCAAACAGACACACATATCAAAATTTATGACCGTTTGAAGTTTGAGTTATGTTTTCAACTGATTTTAGATCTTTTATTAAGTTTTTGTTTTTTTATTTTCAAATTGTTATTAAATGACTATTAATATGTAATAATTATATAATTATTTATTGAAAATATTTTTTTAATTATTTTATAGTATATTTTCACTAAATAACTTATATATTAAGTGTAAATGTTTATTTATCCTTATCTAAAGCATATTTAAAAAACATATATTATATTTATATCAATATAAGTATATCAATATATTTATATATTAATATATTTTTTGTGATTTTTTTGAAATATAATCTTTATCAGTGCTAGTAAAAAATCATTGATAAGGGGGGGGGGATCTTTATTAGTGCTTCTAAAAAAGTGCTGATATATACCCTCCCTTTATCAGTTCTTTTTTTATGAGCACTAATAAATTCCCCACTTTATCAGTGTTTTTTTACTAGTACTGATAAAGGGAGGGTCTTTATTAGAACTTTTTTACAATCACTGATAAAGGGGGTCCTTTATCAGTGTTTTTTTCACTGTTAAAGCCCTAGCGCTGGATAAACCCAGTTTGTAGTAGCGTTTGTCTATATTATTACTCTTTTTTTTCTTTAATTTTAGAACTATTATTTTAATTCTTTTACTTTTTATTTTTTTTAAATTTAATATATTCTAATCCATTTTAAATATAGTAATGTCAAGAATACAAAAATTTCAGATTCGAGGTGAACATCATCTTAGAGTGCACCACCTCTATCATCACCTACAGTGGACCTAAGTAATTCCACCATACTTGAGACTGTTAGAGAGAAACATAATTCCAAATATGATGTTTCTAGATCACAATCCAATTCACCTCTAGTGAGAGAGTGTTTTTTTTTTCAAAAAAATAGAGAGGCTTTAAGTAAAGATTATGACATGAGTTTAATAAAACTTCTCTGAGAACTCAGTAGATGTATGTGAAATATTTTTGGGGCATGTCTTGTGAGTAGTGATTTTTTTTGAAATTAATAGGTATGTATCTCATGAAGAATTTTCATCTTTTATATTAACAATTTAATATTATAAACATAATAAATTTATAATTTTTATTAATTATACTATTATTTTCTAGGAAATATCCAAAAAAATTCAATGTATCAGGAAAACAATTCATTCCCCATATCACTAGGTCATAAAGTTTTTATTGGAAAAGAAAAATCTTAGTTTTATTTTATTAATTATTAGTTATATTATTTTATTATACCTAAAGGGTTTTTTGAAACTTTATATATATATACTTTTTATAAATAATAAGGAGTTAGTTCACCTGGTTAGATAGATGAAGATGTGCTTTCATGTTCATCAGAAACCTGATGATAATTTCATGAATGAACTTACCAAATACATTGGGGTAAATACTTTAAATTAAAATTTAATGTTATTTAATTAATATAAAATAATAATAATGATAAATATTTTTATTAAATAATATTTATGTTTAGATAATTAATAAAATCATTGTCAATATCGCTATATTAATAGGATAAAATTCAAGAATCTTGGGATGTGAACCCCACACAATCATAATCATTTTATCATAATGATGCAATTGTAATTGTTTTAGGGAAGGAGCATCATATGCATGTATGAGGGATAGGTTGTGGACCTACCCCATCAAATGTTTCTATTAGGTCATATTCAGCCTTTACTGCTACACCATTTAGTGGGGGTTCAAGCAGTTCCATTGATTTAGAAGTACATATAAAAATCTCAAGGCTAAAAGAAAAAGTGAAAAAACATGACTACCACATGAAAACACAAGATAAGTGGTGGTTGAAAATAGAAAATGAATTAGTTTTTCTATTCAAAATGATGAAAGACATAATGTTTTAGGAAATTTATAATATTATAGCTCATCCTACAGATATAAATTCTAAACCCATTTCATTATATGGTTAAATGAATAGTTTAAATATTATTATGATGATATTGTCTCCTCCAAGTAATGTTCCTATGAGGGGGAGTTGGGGCGATGTGAGATGTGTGTTCTATTAGAACTATATGATTATGTTGATCGAGTAGTTTTAAACTGAATTTAAAGATATATACATCTACTTTGGAAAGTTTAAACCTGTTAAAACCTTATGTAGACAAGATTTAAATGATTTGTGACTTATATGAATGAAATGTATTCCAATTAGACTTTTTATTTGAACAAAATGACTGAAGGTGAAAATTTAAAGCTTAAAATACTTTCTCACTTTAAAACATGTGTCACATGCTAAAAAACAACCAAATAAACTTATATTCTAATGAAATTATAAAAAAAATCCAAGTCATTTGTTACCTGTAGGATCCAACAACATAATAATCTAAGGTGTGATTTAATCAAAATGATCCAAGGTTCATTTTTAGATTCAAAATACATTTTTTATAGTGAAAATGAAGGAAACATGTGTGGATTATCATGGAACTCTACAACAATGATATTCAACTCATTTGATACTTATAGTAATGAAACTCACACCAATCTAAACTATGGTTTAGTTGGAATAACCAAATTTCCATTTTCAATTAGAAAACACTACCATAAAAACGAGTTTTCACAGTGCCACCCTTTAACATTGCTAAAAAAAGCACTATTAAAAGTACCCCTTTATCAGCGCTTTTTTAGTGCTAATAAATATACCCCCTTTAAAAGTTATTTTTTAGCACTGTTAAAGGGACCCCCATTATCAGTGCTTTTTTATTAGTTTTGATAAAGGGGGGTCTTTATCAATGATTTTTTACTAGCACTGATAAAGGGTATATTTCAAAAAAAATTATTTCATTAAAAATAACATATTGATATATAAATATATAAATATATAAATATATTTATATTAATATAAATATAATATATATTTTTTAAATATGTTTTAGATAAGTATAAATAGACATTTACATTTAATATATAATATATCTAGTGAAAATGGATTATAAAATATTTAAAAAATAGTATTAATTAATAATTTAAATTATCATCAATTAATAATCATTTAATAACAATTTGAGAAAAAAAATCAAAAAATCAATAAAATATCTAAAATAAATAATTAAATATATTTACATATAAAGTATATTTCTCAATATATAAGCCTAATAATATCCATTTTATTTAAAATACAAATATATTAATATTTATATGCCTATATAATGTGTGTGTGTGTGTATTAGTGTGTGTCTTTATTAACAAATTGATATATATTATCTATATATTCTGACATATGAATATACATATGAATATACATATGAATATATAATATATGTAAATATATATAAATATGTATAATTATAATTATAGATACACATATATAATATATATATACATGTGTATGTATGTTGTATATATGTATGTATTTAATTATTTATTTATAAACACACAAAAAAAAAACATATTTTATAAATGTATTTAAAACTAATCTTATTAATATATGAATAAATATATAGATAAAAAATATAACTAAATAAATAAATAGATATAAATATATATTAATATATGAATATATATATATAACTATATATATATATTAATATAAATATATATATAAATATATGAATAAATATAACTAAATATATATATAAATAAATAGACATATCATTAAATGGAGAAAAAAAAGATGAGTGAGTGGTAAAGGTGTAGGTGCACAAGGAGGGAGGTCTCGAGTTCGATTCCCAGTAGAGGCAGGGGTGTGCGGGCGGGTGTAGGTGGGGGATAATGCTGTTAAAGGGTGTATGTGTGTGTGTGCTATTAAAGGGGGTGGTGGGGGGTGGCTGGCTGGGGCGTGGGTGGGGCTTCCTGGGGGGGATCAAGCACTTTTAAAAGTGGGGTCTCCAATTTAATTTTTTTTTAACTATTATAAGTACTAAAAAAGCGCTGATAAAAGAACCCTTTTATCAATGCTTCTTTTAACACTAATAAAATTACTCTTTATCTTTGATTTTTTAGCGCTGATAAAAGGGACCCCCCTTTAATAGCGCCTCAATTATCTGTGCTTTTTTAGTGTTGATAAAGGTCTTTTTAGTGCTGATAAAACCCTATTTTGTGGTTGTGAAAGGATTTAACTTAAAAATACACGACATGATAAAAACATAGAAAATAAGATTGGGTTATCATAAAACCATAGGTTAAATATATTCAAATACCTTTTAACTTATAGTAACTAAATTTATGCCATTTATATATGTGATTTAAGCAAAATATAAATAAGTGAAACTTTAAAATAAAAAAACACTTACTCATATTAAAACATGTGTTGCATGATGAAAAATAACAAAATTATCTTGGATTGTAATAAAACTCTATAAAAATAATATTCAAATCATTTGTGAACTTTATGAGCCAACCATGTTCCAATCCAAGGTATGAATTGCTCATAATTACCTGAGTCGAGTTTTTAGATTCAAAACTCACACCACACACTGAAAATTAAGTAAATATTCTCAGATTATCATGAAATGGTATGACAATGATCTTTAACTCATTTCTAAAATGTAGTTAAAACTTCACACTAATATAAACTATGGTTTGTCTGAAATTACCAAAAGCATATTTTGAGTTAGAAAATGTTTTAACTTAATTGTTTTGATGGACTAAACAACCAAGAAAAGAAATCTTAGATTACCATAAATCCTTAGGTATAATATATTCAAATGATTTGTAAACTATAAGAATAAACCATATGTTAATTAGACTCAAGGTTTGAAAAAAATAACAAAAAGTGAAAGTTTAAAGTTAAAAATAATTTCTCACTTTAAAACACACATCACATTATAGAAATAAACCAAATGAGATCATATTATAATGAAACTATACAAAAAGAGTATTTGAGTAATTTGTAACCCATAGGATCCAACAAAGTTCCAATATATAGTGTGGTTTTGGTGGAATGATTCTATACTTAAAAAAAGGAAACATACTTTGATTTTCAATAAAAGGAATGAAAAAATTTTCAACTCATTTGAGACTTATAAAAATAATCCCCATATCAATCTGATCTATGGTTTGGTTGGAATGATCAAAAGTTCATTTTTTCTATAAATAGTTTTAACTTAAAAAAGTCTGAATAACTAAAAACCGATAAAAAAAGTTAGATTCTCATGAAACCATAGGTAGATGATCTTCAAATTATTTTTGAATTATAGTAATCAACAATAAACTAATTATACTCATGGTTTGAATAAAATGATGAAAAGTGAAACTTTAAATTTAAAAATACTTTCTCACTTTGAAATGCATTCCATATAATAAAAATAAACCAAACGAGATCATATTGAAATGAAAATATACTAAAAAAATATTAAAATACTATATGACATGAAATCATATTCCAATTAGAGGTTTGGTTTAGTGTTGAAATCATAGAATGTCTTGTGAGATGCTAGTTTTAAGGTCCACACTTTCTACACACTGGTTTAATATGCTATGTATTTTATATTTTTTTTTAAAAATTTCACAAAAATCTAATCTATGAAAATATAATTTATTTTTCATTGAAATTTCATTTATTTCATTAATAAACTAACAAATATTAAGTGAAAAATTATGAATGTATTATCTTTCTACTATGTTTATTGTTCATTTTTAAAATTTTCAAGTTTTGTATTTGATAGGGATGGAAATGGGTTGGGTACCTGCTAATATGCTGGTACCCAAACCCAAATACATTTAGAAATAGTCCAACTCGAACCTTTTTAAATCCCCATTTATATTTTTTATTTTTAATTTTTATAATATTTTAATAAGATAATACTCATTTAAAACAACCCTAACCCTGATTTATATACGTCACTCCCGTATTTTTCCCCTCACATATTTATTTCTCCCACACACAACTTCAACATTAATTTATCTATATATTATATATGTTATATATAATAATAATAATTATAATAATAAATATAATAATAATAATATATTATTATTTTGGAGAAAATTTGGAGCGCATTCCAACTCCCTTATATCACATGAATTACCCCTTGTTTTTTATGATAGTTGGAGGGTCCCACCATCAACTAGCTTTCACCACCACTCATCATTAATGCACTAAAATTTAATTATTATTTAAATATAATTAATAAATTGATTTCATGATATCACTATTTTTCATGCCATCCCACATAGCCTTCCTAGGTTATTCTCATCAAGCACCTCGAGTCTCCAGTCCACCTACTGTGATTTTCCTACAAATAGTTAGCGCTACTTGTTGTCATTTTGTCCTCACTGGTGGCCTAACCCCACCACTTTGGTTCACACCCAATACCCAGTGAAACCTTCACATATAAAAATATTATTTAAAAAATTATATTAAAATTAAATGCGTCTTCAGGTACCTATCAAGGATACCCAAACCCTACCCGATTATTAATCGGGTAGGGATTGTGAAACTCGAACTCTACCTAAACCCGATTAAGGGGTACCTTAACTATGGCGACACATAATTTTCATACATAAATACTACATATTATTAGATGTATATTCATTTCATAATATTACGATCCACACAATAACCATAAAGGTTTAGTGTTTTTAGAGATGAGATACATAAAAATTATATTTTATAAATGATCTCCAACATCTCTCACAAAGTTCTTCATATTAATACCCTTCTAGATATATAATACTTAGAACCTTTCAACAAAACTTTGGGAAGGAAAACATAAAAAATGGTGTGATCAGATGCTCAGTAAGGGTAAACATAGGGGGAATAAATCAATACTCATATATGAGTATAAGGGTATGAGAACATAGTCATAAAAAAATATGACATACCCAATTAATTTAATAACTTTAATCATAATTATTGGAATAAATCTTTGTCATAATAGAAGAAAATATTCATAAGAGTAAGGAATCATTAGTAATCAATCATGATTCATGAGAGCATAACATAAACATAGAAATGTATAAAAAACATAATATTATAACATTATGAACTTGTATAAATAGAAACAAGTTCAGTCATTAAGTTAAATACATGAAATTAGGTCCTCTCATAAACTTATGGACATAAAACTAGGTCCACACATAAACTTTTGGAAATTAAAAAAAATCCATACATAAACTTATGAACATGAAACTAGGTCAACAAATCATGCAGTGAACCTGAAATTAGGTTCACAAATAACATAATTATATCATGATCTGACCATATTTACCAAATTAATTAGAGGGCTATAAAGGACACAACCATCATATAAATTTATACTACAAATGTTCCATAATATCATAAAAATACTCATAGTTTAATAATCATTGAACCCATAGAAATAAAATAGTTTTGAAAGCACTTTATTATTATTATAATAAACCATCTAGTGAAAGAAATAAATATGGAATTATAGAATCATATACCTATTGAAACATAATTAAAAAAAAGGATTTCATTATAAATGAAAATTCCTTTAAAATATCACTTGGAACATTTCATGAGGAAAATACCCTTTTCACTTTGAAACTACCTATTTAAAATCTAAATATTTAAAAAATATTAAGGAAAATATTTTTTGTGAAAAGAACCATGGAAAATTTTTAGTAATCTTTAAATAATTGAGCTATCATGATGATAACAAATTTCATTCATGCTTTAATCAATAAAATAAATATTATTTTCACTCCTTCGGTAAAAAGTACCTTGTTCAAAAAATGAAAAGAATATGGTTTTAAAGACTTTTTTAAAAATTATAACATGGGTAAAATTGAATTTAAAAAATAATTGGATAATATTCAAAAATATTCTTGAAAATATTTTCAAAAACATGGATATGAAAGAAAAAGGTTTTCTAACCAAAATAGAATAAATAAGGTCATCTTTTCTTAGAAATATTTTCTAAACCATTTTGAGTACCAATGAGAGAAAAATGGTACTAAAACTTAAAATTTAAAGAAATAAACATAGTAAAATAAAAATTAATGGGTTTTTTTATCAAATAAGGATAACATAAATTCTTAAATGAAAATTCAAGTATGAACAAACCCGATTAAAATGGGATTGAAACATAAATCCATTACCTAAAGTCTTATCTTGCTTCATATGCATTAAAACCTCATATATAATAAATATATATTTATTATAAATATATTACATAACCATATTAACACATATAATAAAATAAATTATTTACTTATAACATTTTATTATCCATTTATTTACATGTATTTATTTAAATCATTGTTTCAGGTGATAACTGTTTCATTTTTCATGTAGGTTTCAACTTGGAAGTTCTAATACTTGTAATTTGATAATGTTTCCATAATATATATAATGTTAATAATGTCATTATTATCATATGTAATAATTATATACACTTTTATAAATATTTATATAATGTGGTAATGAAAAATTAATTACATCACTTCATAGAGATAGAGTCCGTACGTACGCACAAGTGACATTTCTAATTTTCAATGATTAAAAAAATAAAGGTAAATAATAATTAACATTTAAAAAATAATTTTTATATAATATATATAATATATATTCATTAAATCTATCCTTATGTAAATCTAAAATGAAAAATTAAACACATCGCTTCATGGAGGTGCTATTCCACACATATGCACAAGCGACATTATCATTTTTTTCAACGGATGCAAAGGTAAAAAGGTAGATAAGATATTATAATTAAAAAGTATAATTATTTCATAAATATACTATATACAAATTATATCCATAAAAATAATGAATCATTAATATGATGATGAAAAATGAATCATATCGCTATATGGATGCAGTGGTCCACACGTATGAACGAGCGATAATTTCATTTCTCGTTTGATAGAAAGGAATGTTGAAAATTGTGGTTACATAATCATAATAAAATTTTAGTAAATTTAGGATACTGAATTTATTATTTTATGATTAATACCACATGTTTAAAGGAGGTATAAGAAGAAATAAATTGAAAGAGTTTGGGTAAGATGATTACCTATGCTTTGGTATACATCCTTTATATCCCTCCTTAAGGATCCTTGGAATGGTATTTTAAGACAAAAAAATCTCTAATTAATGTATAGGGAAGTTGATAAGAAAATAGGTAGGATTTTCTTGATCTAGGTGGATCAAATTGGTGTAAAGTAAAGATATGTGGGTTTCATTTTCTAAGTGAAGGAAATGACACATATAGAATTGATAAAAAGATTTTAAATATAATAAATTAATTTTCATGTGAAAGTGGAACCATGTCACCAAAATTTAAAAATCAAGATATGATATCATTAAAATAACTTCAACCAACAAAATTTAGAAAGGTTTGAGTGGTATATAAACCTTATCTTTGGTTTAACCCCATTGTGAACTAATTTTAACCTTAACCACGGTAACAACGTTTTCAATCTTACAGGGTTATAATTTTCCTTATAAGGTAACTATTGGCTCATAAATGGATAAGGGATGAAATTTTAAACTATTTATAATCCTAATTTTCCACTTTTAATATTTTTATGATTTTTAAACAATTTAATAAAATATTATCTAATATAAAATATTATAAAATTCATTTTATGAATTACTGACATAATTTGACATTAAATAATTCAAGACAATAATGAAATTTGAATATAATCCATTAAAACATAAATAATACATTATTATTAACTATAAATTCTTATATCCATATAATTCATCCAAATACATTATTTTTAATTCTTTTAAAATTATTTACTTTGATTTTTTCACTACTTGCACAAGAACCGTGTTAGTGTTGTATAAGAATTTATAATAATTATATAATCACTAAAAATTAGAAATAAATTACCATCATAAATATAATTTAATTATTATAGAAATAAAATTTATTATTTTATCACAACTTATCCTTATCCCTATGTTAACATATAAAATAAATTTAAAATCAATATATTGACATTTTGTATCTTTCTTTACTTATTATATAATTAATTATAAAACAAAATGATATAAAATTACCATAACATAGAATCTTGGATGAATATGGTCAAACATAACTCATAAAATAGATTAAAATCAAGTATTATAGTTATTTTAAAGACTTATCCCATAGTTTTAACCTAGTTTTACCCTTTTTACCCTCCCTAAGGTGACAAATATTTACCATGGTTACTATTCATAATGAAAATAAATAAAGGGGAACTATTTACCAAATTTTAACATCTTGATTCCAAACATGGTATCTATTTTTCAGGATTGAATATATAAAAGTGGTATAAAATGATTTTAATATAAATGTGTAAAATGTATGGGAAAATAATTTTTAGAAAAATGCATTTTTAAGCATACAAATTAACTTATATAAAAATCATGAATATTTCCGATTCAAATGAAATTAATTATATTATTATAAATAAAATGGAATATATTTTACTTTAACACCAACTCCAAAATATAATGGTAATTTTAAATTACTTAATTTAATGAAAAAAATAATAGTATTTGAAAAATGTGTATTTTCACTATTCACTGAAAAACCAATCATTTAAGAAAAATCCAAAAATTTCACCCTAAGTTAATTTTGATATGATTATATAAAAAAATATTTCCATTTTATAAAATACATTTTATAAAATTTTCATAAATTTATTATAATATTTACTCACAAAAAAAAACATTTTTTTAGAGAAAAAGTATTTTTGATGCATAAAATGACTATTAAAAATCGAGTGCTTATTTCTTAAGAAATAATAAATAAATTTATACTGATTTGTACCATTATACATATATTTTATAATGTATTTTCCCACATTTATACCTACCTATTAAATAGCTAAGTTGTAATGATCACATTTAAATAATAATATTTTTATAGTATATCACAATTCTCTTAAAGACCAGTGTTTCATGTTAAGAAATCTATCAAGATTATAATTATTTTAAAGTAAATTTTAGGACTGATTAATTCTACCCATTAAATAAAATTCACCCTCTTAATTCTATACCAGTTCTTATTGGTTCAATATTTGAAAATACCTTTGTTGAAAACCCACATCAAACAAAGAGATAGTAAAACTTCCTTTGAAAAAGGGGAGTAGGAAACATAATGTTTACCTAGAATGACACATAATCAGGTTTCCATATAAGGAAAAAATTATTGGGAATTCAAAATATGGACATTTAGGAGAAAAATAACATCCAAGGACTAATAAAGAGTGATAGAGAATATGGTCATGATAAAGTTAATGACCACAAAACCATAAATCAATGAGGGGTTATAAGACCATAAATTCATAAAAAATGAAGGTAAATGAATAATTTTTTTATTTCAAGATCCATTTTCTAAAATTTAGGGATTGTTTTACTATTAATATAGATAACACAAATAAATAATCCTACTTGATATATTTCCATATCATAATTACAATTTCATCCTTTATCTATGCTTTGATCAATTTCCATTTTATCTCTTACCCCCTGAAATAAATATTCAAGATAAAATTTTCATGCCTGAAGTACTAAAATTAACCTTTAACAGATCATATGATCCATAAATTAATGATAAGTCATTCATTCTGTCTCTAAATATTTACCAAAACCAAAATGGTTAGCATAAGTTATACAATATAGATAAATATAATACATTAATCTCTAAAACCCGACTATAACACCAAAAGTTAAACTTAATATATTCCATAAAAAGTTGACCTTAAGACCCCTCTAAAATATATATGACCAAATTTAAAACCAAAAAATCTGAAAGATTTTATGGAATGACACGGACCGACCTGAATACCCTAGTTCCCTGATACCTTATCTAATATCGACATAGCCCGAAGGGCGTTCCCGATCCCCATAGGTTGGAAACTAGCACCTAATATCATATAAGATAAAGATGTAATACTTGTTTCCACATAAGCAGTATAAGAATATAAAGAAGTAAACATTCTCAAAATAAAACTCTATAAGGAGAATAGTATTGTAATTCAAACAATTATAAAACCAAAGTACATCATTAAAGTACCAAAAATTGAAAGATAAACGACCCAAGTCCTAACAAGACAAATCTCTCTAATCCCCAAAGATCAAAAACAAGAACCACCTCCAAGTGTCACTTTACCCTTTCTTGAAACTGATAGGAGTTAATCTACAAACACCTGAAGACACAGGTAGGGTGTGATCTAAAAGACCAGTAGGGTCTGACCAAGGATTCCATAATAGGATGTCACATTAATTAACTAAATAAATCTTTAAATTTTAAATAAACAAGAATCGTAATACAAAATAATATTTAAAAGAAATCATGCTTTACATTTCAATTGATGGAAAAGATTTCTAAACAATGGATTAAAAAACATTTTATATAAATTTTTTTATATAAATTCATAAGGCATGTGTAAAACAATTTAAAAATAATGAAATATATATATCAGAATAATAAAAAAGGAGCAATGTGGTCATTTTCCAACATGTACAATAGTTCTAGGTTATGAGATCCTCACACATTAGAACATGTAATCACGATAATGTGTGTACACACGTCCCTCAAGCACCGGTCAAAGAGGACTCATCACCATACCATCGAGAATGTGACATATTGTATATGTTTTGTTAAAGTTGTAAAGCATCAATAAAGTGTTGTACTGAATAACCCACTAACTACCTAGGATTTCATGTTCTCAAAAAACAATCAATAATAGAAAATTTACTATAAAAATGGTCAAAATACAATTAACCCATTTCCCATTTAAATATTCCAAAATTCATTTAAAAATAAAAAACATATTTTTAATCAATTCTTTTATTTTTCTAGGATAAAACCAATGGGTTATTATCAAAATAATATAGGAAATTTTTCTCAAATACAAATTTGAAATCAATTTCAAAAATAAATTTCACAATTTAAATTATATAATTTAAATTTCACAATTCAATTTCCCAATTTTCCATCAAACACACAAACACACCCCAATTCAATAGAATTGGGGGTTTTCTGAAATTTCATGCCAAATTAAAAATCAAATCCCAATTTGATTCGAATTGGGCTTTTCATAATCTAATTAAAAGCAATTAAATTCAATTCAAGCAATTTAGGGTTAAATAAATTGGAAAATATTAGACAGAACCACCTACTATAGATTATGGGATCATACAACACAACTCCAACAATGGGAAAATCCAATAAATAATATTGGTAATAGAGATCAAGAAATCAATTCTAGATTTAAATGATGATACCCTAGCTTCGATCCACCTTGGAAAAAGTTTGGAGGAGCCAAAATTGGTTCTTGAGAGTCCTCCCAACATATGGAATCTTAGTATCCTGAGTTAGGGTTGATAGGGGGTCCAAAATAGTGTTTGGGGAATTTTTTAATGATTTTCAGAATAATTAAATTCCACATGCTTGGTTAGCTGGGTTAGGCCACATGGTTTTTCAAACCATGAACCCCTACTGGTGGGGTTTTCTGGGTTCTACTTAGTGGGTAAATGGTTGAAAAAACCATGCAAACCCCCACTGCCTGGGTTTTCATGGTTTTCACTAGCAGGGCACAAAGTTTGGGAAAATCTTGTGCCAATCGTGCACAGCCCAAGTGCCCTCCAAAATTTTCAAAATTTTACCCGAAGAACCCCTAAATGAGACCTAACCGAAACATAATCAAAAGCAGGGGTAAGGAATAATTGAAAATAGTAATTAGATATTACAATCTCCCAACCATATAAACTTTTTGTCCCCAAAAATCCTATTAAGAAGATTCCATGTCAAAAAGATGAGGCCGCTACTCTCTCATCAGTGCCTCCATTTCCCAAGTATCATGAGTATAAAAACCGTGTTTCCATAGCACTCAAACCAAAGGTATTATCCTACCATGAAGTACCTTGGTTTCAAAATCAACTATCATTTCTGAATGCTCAGTTGCAGATAAATCAGGCTCAATGTCAAGATTACTCCATCCTAGAACATGGTATAGATAAGAAATATACCTTCATAATTGAGATATATAGAACACATTTTGTATTGATTTTATTTTAGGAAGAAGTGCTAAACGGTAAGATACTTTCTCCACCTTCTCAAAAACCTAAAAAGGTCCCACAAAATGAGAAGAAAGATTCCCTTACCTCCCAAACTGTTGATGACCCAAATGGGGTGAAACTTTCAAGAACTCATGGTCACCAACTAAAAATTCCAGTGGTCTATGACGATGATCAACATAAGACTTATACTGAATCCGTTATGTCAAAACTGTCTGATGAATGAACTAATTTTTTTTTGTATTCTCTTGAACCAAGCTTGGTCCAACCAATGAACTTTCACTGATTTCTGACTAACATAAGAGAGATTTGAAAGGACGACCATACAAGGCCTAAAAAAGATCCATTATGATTGTGGACTGGTGAATATTGCTATAAGAATACTCAACCATCCCCAAATGGTGATCCCAAGCCCCAAAAAATTCAATAATGTAAGCATGAATCATATCCTCAAGAATATGTATAACTCTTTATGTCTAGAAATCTGACTACGGATGATATTTCATACTCAAATGAACCTAAGATCCTAGTACCTCTTAAAGTACTATCCAAAAGTGAGAAGTAAACCAAGTATATTTATTAAAGAATATAGTATATGGAATTCCGTACAAATGAATAATCTATTTCATATTGATATTTCCCAACTACTCAAATTTGGTTGTATCATGAATGGGTGTAAAGTGAGCTGATTTGGTCAGCCTATCGATCACACCCCATATATTATTTTTATTTATATGTGTACATGTAAACCCAACAAAAAATTACATAGATATCTCATCCCACTTCCAAATTGGGACTAGAATTGGTTGAAGAAAACCTGATGGTCTTTGGTACTCGAACTTGACCTGTTGGAATGTGCAATAATTGGAGAAAAAAGTAGCAATGCCCCATCTCATACCTAGACACCAAAATCTACACCACATGTCATAGAACATCTTCAAGGTTCCTGGGTGCACTGCCTATAGTGAATTATGGAAATCCTCCATCAAAGCTTTCCTGATCGATAACGGTACCACAAAATGATTTTGATAACATAAAATACCCTCTATAGAGAACGAACACTCAGAAAAAATCTCCCCACTATAAAGAAATTATCTAATACTGCAGAATTCATCATCAAGATGAAATTATTGAAGACTCATCTCAAGAAGAGCATGGTTCAAGTGAACATTGGCCAAGGAAACCTCAACCCTGAATTCCCAGACTCCAATATGAAACTATACAGAAATATTTATCAAATTACACTCTTCTAATGATTCTTTAATGGCCTAGGTTAGAAATTTCTTGCTTAAATCATCTATGAATACATTCCCTTTCTTAAGGGTATAGGCGATGTAAAAGTAAAAATATTGAAGGTATTCCACCCAATTCCTCTAATAGAGGTTCAAATATTTTTAAGAGAAGATATAACTCAATATCTTGTGGTTAGAATACATGGTAAACCTTTCATTATGACCCTAAATAATAACAAAACCAGAGGAGATGACATGATGACCCTACATAATAACAAAACCCAAACCTGAACCTGATGTGTCACAGAAGACCAAATAGCCCTACTTGACCTTTGGAAGAGTCAACGCCGACACATTAGTCAAAAGATGTTTCATCTCAACAAAATAAATCTAACATTTCTCATACAAAGAAAAATTTACTCCCTTCCAAGTTAGAGTAGTCATCAAAGAAACCAACTTTGTGAAGTCCTTTGAAAACCAAAGATATTATTCAACTAATCCCAAGAAGCCCCAAATCTCAAAAACATTTCATAGTTGTTCCCATGTAATAACAGATTTCATATTTTTAGGGTGAACTAAAATACTATGTTTTGACATCAAATTTCCCAAGAATTTCACTTTCTGAATCTAGAAATCACATTTCAAAATCTTATCATAAAGTCAATGATTTATCAATAGTTATAGAAATAATATTAGATGAAACACATGATCCTCCTCAGACTTAGAGTAAACAAGGATGTCATCCATAAATACTAATATGAAAGTATTAAGATACTCAAGGAAAATCAGGTTTGTTAAATCCATAAATGATGCAGGATCATTGGTTAAAACAAAAGGCATGAAAAGGTACTTATAATGTCCATACCTGCTCTAAAAGGTAGATTTCTAAATGTAAGATTCTTTTCTTCTCAAATGATGATAAACAGACCGAAGATAAATATTTTAAAACCACTTCACTCCTTTCAACTAGTCAAATAGATCATCAATCCATGGAAAATATATTTTTTCTTTATCATATCTAGATTATGTTTTCGATAATCAACACAAAGGTAAAGTGAATCATCAACTTTCTTAGAAAAGAGAACAGGCTCTAACCAATGTGAAACACTCAGGTGTATAAATCCTTTCTCTAAAAGATCATTTATCTGAGACTTAAACTCTCTCATTATTAGTTGGTTTTATGCGGTAATAAGGAATAGATAATCATTGAGTACCAATCACTAAATTGATAGAAAAATCTACCACCCTTACCAATGGAAAACCAAATAAGTTAGAAGGGAAAAAGTTGGGAAACATGAAAAAAACTGGAGGGAGATCAGTGCTCAAGGATTCCTGCTCCATATCAAAAGAGAACATAGATATTACTTTACCAAACTTCATATAATAAGGTCTGGCTCTACTCGATCTCAGGTATCATTCTCCCTGAAAGATACAGAACACTTCATTGGGTGTAGTAAAGGAGACCCTTCAAAGATAACAATCAATACAAGCTTTATTGGTAATGATTAAATCTATCCTAAATATGGAATTATGAGTTTTTATATTAAGAACAAAAAAATACCAAGTCAGATGAATCTCTATTAAAGAGAAAACACAAGACGGACAACGGATACCCTCCTCTCTCTTCATTCTGATGGGTGTAGTAATATCCATCACATAAGATAAAAGCTCCATAGAAATATTAAGAATATTAAAAATACAAGTTGGAATGAACAAATGAGATGCACCAGTATAAAATAAACTAGCCACTAAAGATGAATCGATAGTGATGGTACCTATCACAGTCGCTTAACCCATATATGCTTCCTATGGAGACTCTTACTCTATGTGAAAAAGCTTCATTCTCAATGACTATGGCAGAACCACTTTGTTCATGAATAATCTGATTTCACTGTAGTTTTATTAGGTGCTGATGATCCTATTACACTACATAGATTATAATAGACATGAAAAAAATTCTACAAGTGGCCTGAGCATCCATAGGAACCAAATACTCAGGGTATCTTAGTGCAAACCCATTTTAAGTGCCCAAACATTCCACACTGGTAGAAAATAAAAGGGCCTCTTCCAGGCACTACAATAGGTCTAAAAAACCATATTATTGAGAAAAACCATGAGAATCATTAGGATTTGTCTTCCCTTTATAGGAAATCATAGAGCTACCACTAGGAGAAAAAGGGACACCTGTCAACCCTGATTTACCATCCAGGTCTATTTAAACCATCAATTATCTATCTAGCATATCAGTATAAGAAGGAATATTTAGAAAGAAAAACTAAGATTAAATATTAGATCAAATTACCATATCAAACCATTGAGTCTTAATCTTCTCATTTGATACTATCTCACGTGAAAATTACACAAGATCAGAAAAAGAATTTTCATATTCTATCATGGTATTGTTGGCCTTATCAAGTTTGAAAAACTCAATAGCCTTAGCTAACACCATTGAATTTGTATAGAACTGGTTAGTGAAAAGAAATCTAATGTCCTTTCACTGTAATCCCTAATACTTCTTCACCATCACCATCATGCCCCACCATCTCCCTCTAGGACACTCTAGCTTGAAGGTGGCACATTTCACCTTTATTTGATCATGAATTTCTAAGAACTTAAATAGAAGCTCAATATTTCTCAACCAATCCTTAGTCTTTTGAGGATTGTTTGATCCTTGGAATGCTGGTGCCTTATAGTGAAGGAAATACTGATCATGAATCTTGAAGTCATCCCTCTGAGGCTCTATAGATGGATCCTGAGTGGGAATGGGTGAAAGTGATTGTCCTAGAGCTTAGAAAACACACACAATAACTTAAACCGGATTCTAGTCCACATAAGTTTTTTTTTCACTATGGTTCATTATAATCTTCCTCCTGGATCTGATTCACATGTCTTATCAGAGGCATGATACTACACAACATCATCAAAAGAAATTTAATACATCATAAAGGTTATATAAAACAACTGTCAAAAAAATAAATAGGGAAAATTAATCCCAAAATATAGATAACCAAGATTTGGATTTCAATATATCCAAATAAAAAGCAGGGAAACAACTAGAACTAATCCTCAAAACATCTTTACCAAACCACCCCTAGTGACTTAAGGCTCTTTAGGGTGAGATCTGGCCAGACACTTTTTCATAACTACCTCCAATATCCTGAAAATATTTCACAATTTCATACTAAAATCAAGTAAATATGCTTAACCTTTACATTTAATACCACTTTGTCATGAAAAAACCTAGATACCTAGGTACCCTGATACCCAAGCCAATCTCGACATAGCCCGAAGGGTGTTACCAATTCCCATGGGTTAACGACTATCACCTAGCGTCATACATGATAAGGGGGGAACTATTTTTTTAACATAAACAGTAGAATAACAGAAACAAGTTAGTATGATAAAAATAAAACTCCATAGGTAGAATAGTACTAGAAGTAAAATAGGTATAAACAATCCAAAGTACATCATCGAAGTACCAAAAACTGAAAGATAAATAACCCAAGTCCCAAAAAGACAGAAATATCATTAAATAAACTATAATTGTATAATTGAAATTACTAACCTGAAAATAAACTATAAATAATTAACATATGAATGTTCATTATGTCATAATATTATTTTCTAATTAAATAAAGCATCATTCATTTTTTAGTGTTTCTTTTGAGACGAGTTATTCAACATAATCAATGAATGAAATGATTTTTTGGTCACCTTCTCATTAAAATGGAAAGTACTTCATCTCATGTTTTTGATTTGGTTATTGGAAGACTACCCAATATGATCAAAAACTTTATGTGCCTTGTGAATAAGTGAATCAATTTGAGTAAATTCACTATATAATAGAATATGGTGATGGTTTTTTAAAAGGAATGGTCCACTATTCACATATAGTAAGTTCTCTTCTAAACCCTAAGGGATCTAAATTTTTAGCTTTAGAGTAGAAGGATAATAATATCTTTTCATTTATTCTCAATTTAGTGGATAAGTTTGTCAAGCATGTTATAAAAAATGCGACTACTGTTAATAAGCTTTGGGACTCCTTGCTTCTTATTCTCTCTGTGACCAATAATTTATCTAATGTTTTTAATCTATTAAAATATTAATTTTATCTTTTATAGGGGTACTTATTGATTCCATTATATTATAACATATGGAGGATGATTTTTCTTTGGATTTATGATTTATGGTCAGTCCATCATACTCCTGATGAGATGCGAACTCAACATGAGCAATAATTTATGTTTTCTCCCCTATAGAGACTAAGCCTAGAATTTACCACTACTGTAACCAATATTATTAGTGATTTCTATCTATATCAAGTGTATAACTATCTCATTTAAGAAAATATTCTAATAAACTCTACCGATTCTCATGATTTTTCTTACTATAGCACCCTTATTTATTACTGTTGGGGATGTGGTGGAAATCATGGTGGTCACTCAAGATGGTGGGGGTCATGGTCATACTCAACCTTTTCGTACTCATTATGATAACACTATTCATTCCATTGATACTTATTATAATTAAAGGATATATGGTGTGAAAGAAGTAGTTGGACAAGTGCCAAACATTTTTTTCATCAATTTCAATGGATAAATTCAAAGAACATGACAGACACAACCCCAAATACTTTGAGTGGGGAACTTTCATATTTAATTAAAAATTAATTTTAAAAAAAATAATTACCTTAATTTGATAAATTTTCTTGTTTTCTGATCAATTTTATCACCACTCTTTTCATTTGGTCATTGCAGTGAAAAATTCAAATTAGAATTCCTCTAGTGGTATCCACATGTGGTCTAAAAATCTCGAAACATTGTTGTTGGAATTATAGGTGATAGCATAAAGGAACCATGTACATTGTTTCATTCATAGTTGATCATAAGAGAGATAATATCTCATTCTCTTATTCTTGAGATGGAGGAGGAGGATTATTCTCTCTATGTTCTTGAGAGAGTACTTGAGATATTCTCCCAGTCTTGAGATAATTCGCTTGATAGAATTCATTGTGCACAAAAATTATCTCACCCCTCTAAAATGATATATATTTGATTATATACGTAGGGATAAAAAATTGATAATTACACACATTGCATTTATAAAATTGTTTATTCTAATTAAAAAACATGTGAAATAATAATAATAATAATAATAATATTATTATTATTATCATATTCCATGACATGGGATAAATAATAGATATTTAAATATCTTTTATTAAATAAATAAATCAATATTTATTTAAATGATATTAAATAAAATATATCACTTCATCAGGCCCTCAAATCATCCCATCAATCATTCTCAACATTTATCAAACCTTGAATAATAAATATTTATTTAAATAAATAAACATCATTATATTATTCATTCATTCAATAAATAATTATTATATTCTATAAAATTGTAAATAAATTTTCATTCACATATTATAAACTTGAATATTAGGTGATTGAATTTATTAAATAAACTAAACTCAAATAATTATTATTTGATAAGCTAAGAATAATATTTATTCTAAATATTAAATTCAAGTACAATTTAAATAAGATTTTTGATAAACTTAGTGTGTGGCCCTCAAGTCCTCTTTATTAATGTAATTAGGTGAACTTTTATGAATTTAAAGATCTATTTCTAGTAATATGTCAAGGAACCCATAGATAAACAAGTTAACGTTGCAATGAAAAAAACCTCAAATAAAAAATTTCTATGTAATACAATCCCTTTATCTCAATATCTCATCAAGAAAGTTGAATACTTGTATCATAAAATTATGTTGTTAATTTATCTTTTTTTGAAAATATGAAATTAACTTATCGATGAACTACCATAACCAAAAATTTAATTATACAGTTCCATTTCAATCAAAGGGCTATAAATTTCTTCTTATATCAATCGAAAAGGGACAAATAATTTATTAACTTATTCAATTAATGTCATATCACTTATAACACACCCAACATATCTTACCTCATCATGAGCCTATGTTATCATAAATTTCGTTAATAATTCAAAGTATGTGATTCATGATATAAATTAATAATAATATCAAGTCTAAGGACCAATGCATATATCTTCTAATAGAAATATCCAATGAAACATATAACATGTGGAATTCCTGTAAGCAGTTCTGTTCTCATAACCCCCCTTCTTAGAGATCAAAAAGTGAAAACTTAATAAGAAGAATATTCATCCACTCATGAGACTCCAATAACTTAGGGTTAAATATTATATGTCTACTATCATACATATGTCATTTAGATAATAAGTTGTATGTTTAAGACTATTTTCATAGCATCTCAAGGTTCTTATTATAGTAGAGAACAAATATAACCTTTCGATGTGATATATATTATAATGAAATTATCACATTAATGTTATGAAGAACTGAAATTATCATGTGATAAGGTATTGATTAATTTTTTTAATAAAATATTTCAGTAATCTAAAGTACAAAGTTAGTTGGATCTAGGTAAACAACTCCAATAGGTAGCTCTATGATCATCTTAATCATCTATACCCTAGCCTATATCATCTTATTTTTGTTGTAGTGACTTATTATATAAACCCTCATTTTTATCATCACCATAATATGGTGTTATCTAATAAGGAATATCACCTTATACAGTTCCTCTATGCTGAACCCGCCACTTTCAGTTCTTATGTAGCTTTGAATCTGAAGCATTTTACATGTTTGTCTGAATGACCTATAACCCAATTATTAGATTATAGTTCTTCTAAACATGTCACCAAAAATATAGGTATTCATTGAACCTACCACTAAATATAAAATGGTAGATCTACCACCATGGTTGATGGTTCCTCTATACTGATAATTGGTTTCGGAACTTGTGACATCACTCTCAAGATTATATGTTCTTCTATGACCTACGTTCCATCTAACCCATATAATTTATTATTTATCAATAATATTAATCATGATATATATTTATCTATGATATGATCACCAATGGATTTTTTGGGAGATATCAAAAAATTGAGTACTTGATAGAAGCCAACTGCATGTATTGGTGTATTTTCTAGAATCACAACCTTCTTTACTTGTTCTTCTCTTTCCACCCATGCATGAGAGCTTCATTTATAACATGTTCATCGACCTATGCCAATTCTACAACATCTTTATCTATATTCAAGCCTTCTTTCACATGTAAATTATGAGTCATTCCATCTTACTAACCATCACTAGATCACTTATGCTCTTTATTTGTCGAAGTATGTGTCATGTCTGTTTGAGTTAGTCGATTCTGATGTATGGAGATCCAGCCTGGTTCCTAATAAAACCATCTATCTATAATGAATTTCATTCATTGATTACATCACCTAAATTCCATGAATCTATTTATTGGAAATCCAAACTATTATTTTCCTTATGTTTTTCTCCTTTATCATGAAATTAAAAATCAGTTCTCTATCTCTATAAAAT
This sequence comes from Viscum album, assembly GCA_963277665.1. Classification (NCBI taxonomy): domain Eukaryota; kingdom Viridiplantae; phylum Streptophyta; class Magnoliopsida; order Santalales; family Viscaceae; genus Viscum; species Viscum album. Next base: position 1,874,254,141 of record OY728138.1, read on the forward strand.
GTTTCCATTTTGAAATTGGATATTAATACTTATCCAAATCCTTTTCCACCTTTCTTAATGGCCATTGGATTTTCCATCAAACATAATTTCCTGATATAATTCATTTTTTTATAAAATAAAGTTCTTCATGTACTTCTCATAGCTCCCCATGTTTTTGAAAATTTCCACCCATTGGTAGTACGCATGAATCTGTATTGAGTACTATGAAAACAGATCTCTCACTTTCTCCATATATCACCCCACTACTTAGGTCCCTATCCCATATTAGACAAATATAGGGACTTCTTACTTTCCTCTATAGCCACTTGGTCCTCTGATCTAGCATTCTTCCCCACCTCCTTCTCCTTCCCTATCATCTTTAGCCCAGATCAAGGTATCACAGTACTTCAAGGATGATTTTTCCTATTATCCTTTCCACTCCTACTATATCCACATAATATTATTCCCCATATCCCATATCTAACCCTGGATTATAAGGCTATAGAGATCATCTATAGAAATATTGATTTCTCCTTAACTGACAAATAGTTTTTTTCATGTTGTGTGGTATCATTCTTGGCCCCTCATTTTCAAATTTAGAACTAGATGGATGTATCTGCCAATGTTTCAACAATTAATTGAATCATAGAACTTATCCTATCCAACAAACATTTAGCATTGAACCATTATTCTTTCTATGTGAATCTATTCTCATAGGATGATTTTATGTTATCTTGGTCGATAGAGTGTATGTCCTATGGTAACCAATAAATTTTACTCTATTAAGTGTCCATGGAAATCCAAGAAGGTCACAACCCCTGGGTTGTAGTGGTATGAGTCTATATCTTAGGGATACCCCTTCTTTTTCACAGCTCTTTGATCCTCAATGGTATTGGAGATGTATTTGGTAATTTCTTATATATGGACGACACCATGATCCGAATGTGAAATACCATTAAAGCTACGATTTATGTTGAAGTGGAACTCTTTTTACCTCCACCTAAAAATATCTGCTTCAAGTCAATTCTTTGATATCTTTTTATAAACAACTATTATTTAATTCTCTGGTGAGATACTATCATTATTCTGGGATTCAAGTCCATTTTATTCTGCAAGTATAAAGTGATTCTTATCCCCATAAGGCTATCATCATCTTAACTTCCCTTCTTCCACACAAATTTGATAGGGGTACTTATTGATTCCATTATATTATAACATACAGAGGATGGTTTTGGTTTGGATTTATGACTTATGGTCATTCCATCAGACTCCTAATGAGATACGAACTCAACGTGAGCAATAATTTTTGTTTTCTCTCCTATAGAGGCTAATTCTATAATTTACCACTATTGTAACCAATATTATTAGTGATTTCGAACCATATCAAGTGTAGAACTATCTCATTTAAGAAAATATTCTAATAAACTCTAATGATTCTCATGATCTTCATTATTATAGAGCTTTTGTTTATTGTTGTTGGGGATGTGGTGGAAATCATGGTGGTCACTCAAGATGGTGGGGGTCATGGTCATACTCCACCTTTTCATACTAATTATGGTCACACTAGTCATTCCATTGATACTTTCTGAAGGTAAATAATCTAGGGTGGGAAATAAGCGGTTGGACTAGTGCCAAACATTATTTTTCATCAGTTTCAATGGATAAATTCAAAGAAAATGACAAACACAACCCCAAATATTCTGAGCGGGGAAATTTTATATTTAATTAAAAACTAATTTAAAAAACAATAATTACCTTAATTTGATAAATTTTCTTGTTTTCTGACAATTTTCTCACCACTCTTTTCATTTGGTCATTGCGATGAAAAATCTAAACTAGAATTCCTCTAGTGGTATCCACACATGGTATAAAAATCTTGAAACATTTTTTTTGGAATTCTAGGTGATAATACAAAGGAACCATGCACATTATTTCATTCATAGTTGATCGTAAGAGAGATAATATCTCATTCTCTCATTCTTAAGAGGAAGGAGGAGGCTTATTCTCTCTATGTTCCTGAGAGAGTACTTGAGATATTCTCTCGGTTTTGAGATAATTCAATTGATAGAATTCATTGTGCACAAAAATTATCTTACCTCTCTAAAATGATATATATTTGACTATATACTTAGGGATAAAAAATTTATAATTACACACATTCCATTTATAAAATTGGTTATTCTAATTAAAAAACATGTCAAATAATAACAATAATAATAATAGTAATAATAATAATAATATTATTATCATATTCCATGACATGGGCTAAATCCCAGATATTTAAATATATTTTCATAAATAAATAAATCAATATTTATTTAAATGATATTAAATAAATATATCATTTAATCAGGCCCTCAAATCATCCAATCAATCATTATCAACATTTATCAAACCTTGGATAACAAACATTTGTTTAAATAAATAAACATTATTATATCATTCATTCATTCAATAAATAAATATTATATTCTATAAAATTTTAAATAAATATTCATTCACATATTCTAAACTGGAATATCTAGTGATTGAATTTATTAAATCAACTAAAATTAAATAATTATTATTTATAAGACAAGAAAAATATTTATTCTAAATATTAAATTCAAGTAGAATTTAACTAAGATTTTTGATACACTCAGTGTGTAGCCCTCTAAGCCTCTTTCTCAATGGGATTAGGTGAAATTTTATGAAGTTGAAGATATATGTCTAGTAATATGTCAAGGAAACCATAGATAAAAAAGTTAATTTAATAATGAAAACAAACATATACAAAAACTTTCTATGTAATATAATCCCTTTATCTCAATATCTCATTAAGAAAGTTGAATACTTGTATCATCGACTTATGTTGTTGATTTATCTTTACTTGAATATATGAAATTAACTTATCAATGAAATTCCATAAGCAAAAATTTAATTATATAGTTCCATTTCAATCAAAGGGCCATAAATATCTTCTTCTATCAATTCAAAAGGGAAAAATCATTTGTTGACTTATTCAATTAATGTCACATCACTTATAACACACCCAACATATCTTAACTCATAATGAACCTAGGTTATCAAAAATTTCATTAATAAATAAAAGTATACGATTCATGATATAAATTAATAATAATATCAAGTCTAAGGACCAATGCATATATCTTCTAAAATAAATATCCAATGACACATATAACATGTGGAATTCCTATCAGAAGTTATGTCCTAATTGTTGGAGTTGGTGGCCTAGAACCAACTACTTTGTACTTTATTCATTAATAAAAGCCTTATCACATCTTGATTTTTCTTTTGCGTGACAATGCATGTGATAATGTCCTAAGGATAACCGTTGCATTAAAGGGTCATAGCGGATCCCTGCTATGATGAGAACCCAGAAGTTCCATAACACTATTCTTGAATATATATTCTATGGCCGGATGATGTTATTTGGGGGACACAAATAATGCAGGCCATTAGGGGTGAAGACTCATAAAACTTTGAGGCACCTTCACATGGTGTGCGCCCTTGGTAATATCTAGGAGGATATTATGAGAACGAGACCCGCCAGTAGAAAATCCACATTTCATAGTGTCATTGGATGTTACTATCTTTGGATGTGTGTATTAGTCCTTAGACTTTAAGATTATTATTAATGGGTATTACAACTCGGACACTTAGATGTATTGACATAAACTATGACGAAACAATATTCGCAGCGAGGTAGGATACATTGGGTGCGTCACGAGTAATACTACATTAATAGATAATGCGAGAAAGGATTTGTCCCTTCCATTCCATAATGAAAGTAGATATATCAGGACCTTTGATGGAATTGATATAGCCTAAATAAATCCATGTCCATGGTAAAGTATGAGAGAGTTCAATTCCAGAAAGTCAAAGAAAGAATAATCGAGCACATGGGTTGATGGCACTAGCATACAACCCGCTTGATTCGAGATATCAAGACAAAGGGATTATATTACACAGTAAACGTTTGTAGGAGGTGACACATCATTTCGGTGTTAACTTCTTTCTCTATGGGTTCCTTGGAGTGTTGCTAGACACAAACCTTGGAATTTAGGTAGGCTCCACCTAATGCCACTGAGAAAGAGGCCTAGAGGGTCACACACTAAGTGTTTCCATGTATCTCAGATAAATATTAATTTAACAAGTTAAATAAAGATTATTCCCGACTATGGTTTAATAATTATTTAAGGATGCCTGATCGCATTTATTTCGACACTAGTTATTTGAGAGAATATATTGTGGGCAAAATAATACATTTATTAGAGAGTAATGCAGTTACATTTATTTAAGAAATAAATAGCCATTACTCAAGGACTACTAAATATGGTGGAGGAAATAAAGGAAAGTGGAAAATAAAATTACACGCCGTGTATATTAAATATACACACTGTGTAGTTTTAAGGAAAAACAAGTACACTCCGTGTATTAATTATTACACGGCGTGTAGTTTTTCTAGTCGGGATTTTGAGGAAATAATATCATTATTGTGATATTAATTATAATCAGTGTGGGTGCATGTCAAGAAATTAATAATTCAACATGGGGGTTTTAAATAAGAGTTAATGAAATAAGTAAAATGCGTAACGCGTTTATTTATTTTCATAACTCTATAACCTAAAACCTGATTATAAATATCCTCACAACTCCAACACTTTTCCAATCAATCATTGTGCACAACAAATCTGGAGAATTCTTTCAAGACTGAAAGAACTCCTTCCTCCAAGAATGCTCTCAAGACCGAGAGGCCAAGGCGATCGAAGGCGGACATCTCAAGCGAAGGTTCTTCCGCGCTAGCACTCGGAGATCCCTTTGGAAACGTCCAGAGATACGTGGCACACGTGTGGATCACCGCTAGAGGAATCCTACACTTGGATTCTATGACGCAACGACGAATCACAGGATCATGACTGGAGACATCAACGAATAAAGAATTCCACCAAGGTAATTCTTGTGAATTAATTAAATTAATTATAACCAACAAATGATGGTCCTATCTCTATGGTTCCGGGATTCCCTCTTAAGTTTTTTCATTCTTGGTTCTATTCTGAAGATTCGACATTTTAAATTGTGATAGATCTCAGATTGAACATTGCTTAACGTTAGAATTAAAGTTGGGAAAACCCACCAACGCGCTTCCGCTGCGCCCGGAACCTACAAGTGGTATTAGAGGGGTCATATCGTTGATTATAATTGTTTAGTTTTTCATTGATGTTTTACGCATATAATAATTTAGTTGTTTCAATTCAAGTTAATAGTTCTTTAAATCTGAATCTCGAGATCTGTTCCCCCTCTATCGTTTCTCGTTCACCATACAGAAATGAATTTTTCTTTTAATTTTTGATTAAAATAAAATAGAGGAACTCATCCGGAGGATCCAAACGTTTCTAACCGTACAACACTTGAATACACGACATGTATTCGGAAGTACACGCTGTGTAGTCTAGGTTCATGCATCAAACTGGTCTGCCAAATCAGGCCGTGTATTGATCCTATCTAAGTCATTTATGACACAGTGTGTTGACTAGGAACAGGTGGCACATGGTTTCCGGATTACACACTATGTGGTCCAACAGAACACTGCGTGTAGTCCCTTTGGGTTAGGGTTGGACCGTGTACCCCGTACACGGCTTGCCCGGTTGGAAACCATGTAATGCGGAAACTACACGGCGTGTGTCCCACTGTACATGCCGTGTACTCTAAAAATTTCAGAAGTACATTAACATGCCATGTACCTGGGCGTGTACTTCAGATGGACGGTGAAGAAAAAGTACACGCCGTGTAGTTGGAACTACATGCCGTGTACCCACCCAAATTAAGCAGATTTATTAAAATTTATTATAATATTATACAAACCCTTGAGATGTGTACCATGGTGCAGGCGTAAAGCTGAGACACAACACGTGATAGGTGTTTTATATATATGTGTTTACTTTAACATCTGCGTAATAAATGGGAATTCACCGGGTTACCTCCAAGGTACAAGTTACGTACAAGGATAATTTTCAATTAATTTATTTGTTTAAAATTATGATGGATGAGAATCTCAAGGAAGTTCAAAAAAGAGTTTAAGATAAAAGGATTGATTAATTAAAGATAATTAATTGATTCGAGCGTGATTTATCTTAAGCAATAATGATTAAAGAATTTAATTATAGTTTTATTTATGCGTAAATATCATTGCATGTATGGATGATCATGAGCTAAACTAAGACCTTTGTATATGAATGGTTTCTTTTAATTAATTTATTTAAAGTTAAATTTTGTTGGCCTGCGAGCCATCTCCTCATTAATATGTAGGGCCTGCGCGCCCAAGGATTCTTTTATGTAAAACCCCCTTTTTACCCCTCACCTACGTGTGAGATAAACACATATGTAATGGATGGAGCTCCCAAGATAGTGGAGGCAGCTCAAGTCAGGAGCCAAGGTGAAACCAATCCAAGGAGATACAAAAGTGGACAGGTGGAAAGCTATAAACACGAACCCAAAAGGTTCAAGGTGTTTCTCCCCTAGGTCTTGGGTTAGTTTATCAACCGCTAGATAAACTAACCAATATAAAAGCTCATGATCATACCATTTATTTTATTTCTGTTAGTTTCATGGTTTATTTATTGTGGGTGTGTTGTCACGATCACACAATTAATGAATTAAACGAGCATGCAAGATGGAACTAAAATAAAACTGGCTTATACGTGAATATTATCTTTGATATGGTTAATCACTTAAGTAAATCCCACTTAATATTGACAAGCGTGTAATAAAAGATAATAAATTGGAAATTTACGTATAAGGATAAAATCCCTCAAATAAATATTAAGTCGGTATAGCCTTCCATAATCTTGGTTAGAATCGAACCATAGTTCAAAGTGCTTGACCAACCCTAGTTGGGGTGGTTTCAATGATCGGGGAATTCTAATTCAAGGTTTTGGGTTGGCTTGACTTGGTTTGCATCAAGGGTTGACTGCCACAACAGGACTTGGTGTGACCAAGAGGCAAAGGTTGAGGAAATCCAAAATAAAAGGATTTCAGGATTGGGGAGTCCACTCAGCGGATCAAGGAGGTGCGAGTTAATGCAGTTGGAATTTGGAATGCCTACCTAAAACCCTTTAAGTTGCTTGAACAACCCTAGTTGGGGTAATGCAAAGGGGAATATGGATCCTTTCCACTAGAATATTCAGGAAACAGAATATTCCGAAGTCAATGGTGAGGGCTATTGGATTTCGATAAAATAGTGGGAGACTAATAAGTATTAATTAATTTATTTGTCTCTATTTTTTAATAAAGTTCTAAACCTTTTCTCATATTAATTTGTAGAAACGACAAGAAAATGACTTCAAACATATCATTGCGAACCATACTCGAGAAGGAAAACCTTCTCACCGACACCAATTTCCAAGAGTGGCAAAGGCGTTTACGCGTCATCCTTCACCACGAAAGGAAACTGTATGTGCTGGAAGAGCCTATTCCAGTTGCGCCTAGGAAAGAGTCCAGTGATGAGGAATTATCTCTCTATATGAAACACATGGATGATGCCAAAAATGTCCATTGTTTCATGCTATCGGCCATGTCGAATGAGCTCTTGAAGCAACATGAAAACATGGACGCGTATAGCATGATGTCTCACCTTAAGGATCTCTACCAAGAGAAGGCGAGACAGGAGAGATATGAGATCTCCAATGCTTTGTTTACAACTAAGCTTGGAGAGTCTGCGCCAGCTGGCCCTCATGTAGTCAAGCTTATTGGATACATTGAACACCTGGACATCTTAGGGATTAAATTCCCGGATGAGTTGCATACATATCTCATCCTATCATCACTGCCCAAGACCTTCTATAGATTCATTGTAAATTATAACATGAGCGTAAATGAGAAGAGTCTATCGAAGCTTCTGACCTTGATTCACCAGGTAGACAAGGACATGGGGCGTGACAAACCCACAGTCCTTATGGTGAACAAGAAAAAGAAGGACAAGGAAAAGGGGCCAAAGACTTATAAACGGTCTGAATCCCCCAAGCACCATCCCTCCAAGAAGGGGAAGATCCAGAGGTAGGGCAAGGAATGGGAGGCGGTGTGTTTTGCATGTGGCAAGCAGGGCCACTGGAAGAGGAACTGCACCCAGAAGTGTGGGGATGCTAAAGGTGAGTTCGTTATCGAGTGTAATCTTTCCATTTCTACACATTGTGTATTAGATACAGCTTGTGGGGCTCACATCTGTATTAAAATTCAGGAACCAAGTAGATTTAGAAAGATTGCCAGAGGAGAGGTGGATCTCCGAGATGCCAATGGTGCAAGGCTGGCTGCGTTGGCTATTGGCGATTACCACCTCTCATTGCTGACTGGAATGATTTTGGTTTTACATAACTGTTATTATGTGGCTAGTTTTACCAAGAAAATAATTTCTGTATCTTTTTTGGATATGGATGGATTTACTTTCAAGTTTGGAAATAAGGGTTGTCTCTTTTATAAGAACAAAGTATATTATGGTATGGTACATTTAAATAATGGTTTGTATGTGTTAAATTATGAAAACCAAGTGTTGTCAATCGATAATGAAACAAACTCACATGACTCATACATCACCCAGTTGTGGCATCACCATCGCAGTCATGTAAACGAGAAGCGCTTGACAAAGCTCTGCCAAGATGGTTATTTAGACTCTACTGAGCTAAAACCACTTGATAGATGTCACACTTGTTTACAAGGAAAAATGACCAAGCCACCTTTTGGTGGACAAGGTGAAAGGGCTACAGAGGTTCTAGGATTGGTACACACAGATGTGTGTGGACCATTTATAGTAGAAGCTAGAGGTGGATATTCTTACTTTTTTACTTTTACCGATGATTTGAGTAGATATGGATATGTCTACTTAATGAGGTATAATTCAGAGTCCTTAGAGAAATTTAAGGAATTCAAGAGTGAAGTAGAGAATCATCTTGGTAAAAAGATAAAGAAACTTCAATCGGATCGAGGTGGAGAATATCTGAACCAAGAGTTCATCGATCTTCTACAGGAGTTTGGGATTCTATCTCAGCTCACTCCTCCTTATACACCATAGTGGAATGGTGTTAGTGAAAGGAGGAACCACACCTTGTTAGACATGGTGAGGTCGATGATGAGTCATGCAGATCTTCCATTATCCTTTTGGGGATATGCATTACAAACTGCAGCATACACATTAAATCGAGTACCAACTAAGGTGGAAAATGGTATTCCATCCGAGTTATGGAATGTAAGGAAACCCAATTTGTTGCACACAAATTTATGGGGATGCGAGACATTTGTTAAGGCTTTATCAGGCAACAAACTAGCACCCCGTGGCACAAGGTGTATCTTTATAGGATATCCTAAGGAAACGAAAGGATATTACCTATATAACCCTTCAGACAAGAAAGTGACTATCACCAGACAAGCCATCTTTCTTGAGAGGGAGCACATCCTCAAGAAGGATAGTGGGAGCAAGGTTGACTTTGACGAAGTTGATGCTCAAGATACACAGGAGTTGGTATAGGAACAAGTTCCACAGGTCCCCGTGGAAGAGGTTCCAGAAACACAAGTACTACATAGGAGCTCAAGAGAGGCAAGGGAACCAAAGAGATTTGGTTTCCTAGTCACCAAGGATGGTGAATCATTATTGTTGGAAAATGATGAACCTCTCTCCTACAAGGAAGCAGTAGAAAGATCAGAAACTGCAAGATGGCTAGAAGCTATGAATTCTTAGATGGATTCCATGTATCAGAACCAAGTCTGGGTTATGGTCGATGAGCCAGTTGATGTAAAGCATGTTGGATGCAAATGGGTATTCAAGAGAAAGCTAGACATGGAAGGTCAAGTTAGAACTTACAAAGCAAGGCTAGTGGCTAAAGGGTTCAGACAACATCAATGAATTGACTATGATGAAAACTTCTTTCCAGTTGCCATGTTTAAATCCATAAGAATCATACTTGTCATAGCAGCTTACCATAACTATGAGATTTGGTAGATGGATGTCAAAACATCATTCCTTAATGGGAACCGTCAGGAAGATGTCTATATGACACAAACAGAAGATTTTGTGACACTAGGTGAAGCCAAATAGGTTTTAAAGTTGAAAAAAATCCATTTATGGATTAAAGCAAGCATCTAGGTCATGGAACATTTGATTTGATGAAGCCATAAAGGAATTTGGGTTCATTAAAAACGAATGTAAGCCATGTGTTTATAAATGGTTTAATGGGAACGTGATCGTTATCCTAGTAGTATATGTTGATGACATATTGCTTATTGGAAACGATGTACCAGTCTTACAGTCAGTTAAGGACTGGTTGAAGAAGTGTTTCTCCATGAAGGACTTGGGTGAAGCAGCCTACATTCTAGGGATCAAGATCATTTGTGATAGATCCAAGAGGCTACTTGGACTAAGTCAGAGTACATATATTGACCAGATACTAAAGGGATTTAGTATATAACAATCCAAGAGGGGATTGGTTCCAGTGTCACATGGCCTACATCTTTCTAATAAAATGTGTCCTTAGACACAATAAGAGAAAGATATAATGAGTAAGATCCTATACGCTTTGGCTATAGGGTCCATCATGTATGCCTTGTTATGTACCAGGCTTGATGTTGCCTATGCACTGAGCATGATAGGCAGATATCAAGCGGATCCAGGAGAACAACATTGGATTGCTGTTAAGACTATCCTTAAGTATCTGAGAAGAAATAAGGATATGTTACTGGTTTATAGAGGAGACGAGGAGCTTGTCATCAGAGGGTATGCTGATGCTGGTTTTCAGACAGATCAGAATGATCTGAAGTCACAATATGGATATGTTTTTGTCTCAATGGAGGAGCTATGAGCTGGAAGAGTTCAAAGCAGCCAGTTGTCGCCAATTCTACAGCAGAGTCCGAATATATAGCATCTTCTGATGCAACCAAAGAAGCCTTTTGGATTCAGAACTTTGTCCAGGAGCTTGATGTGGTGCCTAGTAGTAAAGATCCTATCACTTTGTATTATGATAATACTACAGTGGCGGCTCTTGCAAAAGAACCAAGGTCACATCAAAGGACAAAGAACATACTCCAGAAGTATCACCTCTTGAGCGATTTATATCAGAGGGGTGAAGTTGCAGTGAGAAGAGTGTACATAGAAGAGAACATGGAGGACCCCATGAATAAAGGCCTATCTTAGCAGAAGCAAGAATATCATGTGAGCTAGCGGGTTAAAGGTTGTTAGCAGTTGGCTCTAGTCCAAGTAGGAGTCTGTTAGAGTTGGTGGCCTAGAACCAACTACTTTGTACTTTATTCATTAATAAAATCCTTATCATATCTTGATTGTTCTTCTTCGTGACAATGTATGTGATAATATCCTAATCATAACTGTTGCATTAAAGGGTCATAGTGGATCCCTGCTATGATGAGAACCCGGAAGTGCCATAACACTATTCTTGAATATATGTTTTATGGACGGATGATGTTATTTGAGGGACAAAAATAATACAGGCCATTAGGGGTGAGGACTCATAAAACATTGAGGCACCTTCTCATGGTGTGCGCCCTTGGTAATATCCAGGAGGATATTATGAGAATGAGACCCGCCGGTAGGAAATCCACATTTCATAGTGTCATTGGATGTTCCTATCTTCAGACGTGTGTATTGGTCCTTAGACTTTAAGATTATTATTAATGGGTATTACAACTCACGCACTTAGATGTATCGATGAAAACTATGATGAAACACTGTTCTCAGTGAGGTAGGATACGTTGGGTGCGTCACGAGTAATACTGCATTAATAGATAATACGAGAAAGGATTTGTCCCTTCTGTTCCATAATGGAAGTAGATATCTCAGGCCCTTTGATGGAATTGATATAGCCTAAATAAATCCATGGACATGGTAAAGTATGGGAGAGTTCAATTCCGGAAAGTCAAAGAAAGAATAATCGAGAACATGGGTTGATGGCACTAGCATGCAACCCGCTTGATTCAAGATATCGAGACAAAGAGATTATATTACACAGTAAATGTTCATAGGTGGTGACACGTCATTGCGGCGTTAACTTCTTTCTCTATGGGTTCCTTGGCGTGTTTCTAGATGCTAACCTTGGACTTTAGGCAGGCTCCGCCTAATGCCACTAAGAAAGAGGTCTAGAGGGTCACACACTAAGTGTGTCCATGTATCTCAGTTAAATATTAATTTAACAAGTTAAATAAATATTATTCCCAACTGTGGTTTAATAATTATTTAAGGATGTCTGATCGCATTTATTTCGACACTAGTTATTTGAGAGAATATATTGTGGGCGAAATAATACATTTATTAGTGAGTAATGCAGTTACATTTATTTAAGAAATAAATAGCCATTACTCAAGGACTAATAAATATGGTGGAGGAAATAAAGGAAAGTGGAAAATAAAAGTACACTCCGGGTATATTAAATATACATGCCGTTTAGTTTTAAGGAAAAAAAGTACACACCATGTATTAATTATTACACGGAGTGTAGTTTTTCTAGTCAGGATTTTGAGGAAATAATATCATTATTGTGATATTAATTATAATCAGCATGGACTCATGTCAAGGAATTAATAATTAAACATGGGGGTTTTAAATAAGAGTTAATGAAATAAATAAAATGCGTAACGCGTTTATTTATTGTCATAACTCTATAACCTCAAACCTGATTATAAATATCCTCACAACCCCAACACTTTTCCAATCAATAGTTGTGCACAACAATTCTGGATAATTCTTTCAAGACTGAAAGAACTCCTTCCTCCAAGAATGCTCTCAAGACCGAGATACCAAGATGATCGAAGGAAGACATCACAAGCGAAGGTTCTTCCATGCTAGCACCCAGAGATCCCTTCGACGATGTCCGAAGATACGTGGAACATGTGTGGATCACCGCTAGAGGAATCCTACACTTGGATTCTAAGATGAAATGATGAATCACTTGATCATAACCGGAGACATCAACGAAGAAAGAATTCCACCAAGGTAATTCTTGTGAATTAATTAAATTAATTATAACCAATATATGATGATCCTATCTCTATGGTTCCAGGATTCCCTCTTAAGTTTTTTCGTTCTTCATTCTATTCCGAAGATTCGGCGTTTTAAATTGTGATGGATCTCGGATTGGACATTGCTTAACGTTAAAATTAAAGTTGGGAAAACCCACCAACGCGCTTTCGCTGCACCTGAAACCTACACTCATAACCCCCCTTCTTAGAGATCACAAAGTAAAAAAACTAATAAGAAGAAGATTCATCCACTCATGAGAATCCAATACCTTATGGTTAAATATTATATGTCTACTATCATACATATGTCATTTAGACCATAGGTTTTATGTTTAAGACTATTGTCATAGCATCTCAAGGTTCTCATTATAGTAGAGAACTGATATAACCTTTCGATGTGATAGATATTTTAATGAAATTATGACATTAATGTTATACAGAAGTGAAATTATCTTGTGATAAGGCATTGATTAATTTTTTTAATAAAATATTTCAGTAATCTAAAGTACAAAGTTAGTTGGATCTAGGTAAACAACTAAAATAGGAAGCTCTATGATCATCTTGATCATCTATACCCTATCCTCTCTCATCCTATTTTTTTTGTAGTGACTTATTATATAAACCCTCATTTTGATCATCACCATAATATGGAGTTATCTAATAAGGAATATCACCTTCTACAGTTCCTCTATGTTGAAATTGCCACTTCCAGTTCTTATATAGCTTTGACTCTGCAACATTTTACATGTTTATCTTAATGACTTGAAACCCGATTATTATATTATGGTGCTTCTAAGAATGTCACCAACAATATAGGTATTCATTGAAACTACCACTAAATCTAAAATGGTAGTTCTACCACCGTGGTTAATGGTTCCTCTATACCGATAATTGGTTTTGGAACTTGTGATGCCACTCTCAATATTATATGTTCCTCTATGACCTATGTTCTATCTAGCCTATCTGATTTATTATTTATCAGTAATCTTAATCATGATCTATATTTATCTATTATATGATCACAAATGGAAGTTTTTTAGAGATATCGACAAATTGATTACTTGATAGAAGCCATCTTCATAGAGGGGTGTATGTTCTAGAATCACAACCTTCCTTACTTGTTCGTCTCTTTCCACCCATGCATAGGAGATTCATTTCTAACATGTTCATACACCTATGAAAATTATAAAAAATCTTTATATATATTAAATACTTATTTCACATTTCAATTATGAGTCATGTCATCTTACTAAACATCACTAGATCAATTATGTTCTCTATTTGTAGAAGTGTGTGTCATGTCTGTTTGAGTTAATCCATTCTGATGTATGGATATCTATCCTAGTTCCTAATAAAATCATCTATCTATATTGAATTTCATTCATTTATGACTTCAACTAAATTCCATTAATCTATTTATTGAAAATACGGGATAATATTTTCCTTATGTTTTTCTCCTTTATCATGAAATTAAAAATCAGTTCTCCATCTCTATAAAATGTTTACATTTCAAAAATGGATATGAATACTTATCAAAATCCTTTTACACCTTTCTTAATTACCATGGTATTTTCCATCAAACATCATTCCCTGATATAATTCCTTGTTTTTATAAAATAAATTTCTTCATGTACTTCTCATATCTCCCCATGTTTTTCAAAATTTCCACCCATTGGTAGTACACATGACTCTCTATTGACTACTCTAACAGTAGATATCTCACTTTATCCATAGATCAACCCACTCCTTAGGTCCCTATACCCTATTAGACCATTCTAGGGACTTCTTCCATTCCTCTATATCCACTTGGTCCTCTGATCTAGCCTTCTTCCTCACCTTCTTCTCCTTCCCTATCATCTTTATCCCATATCAAGGTATCACGATCCTTCAAGGATGATTTTTCCCATTATCCTTTCCACTCCTACTATATCCACATAATCTTATTCCCGATATCCCATATCTCATCCTGGATTATAAGTATATAGAGATCATATATAGAAATATTGATTTCTTCTTAACTGATAAATAGTTTTTCGTGTTGCGTGATATCATTCCTGGCCCCTCATTGACAAATTTAAAACTAGATGGTTGTATCTGCCAATGTTTTAACAATTCATTGAATCATAGAACTTGTACTATCAAAAAACCATTTTAATATTGAACCATTATTCTTTCTATGTGAATATCTTCTCATTGGATGATTTTATTTTAGCCTGGTCGAGAGAGTGTAGGTCCTATGGTAACAAATAAATTTTACTCTATTAAGTGTCCATGGAAATATAAGAAGGTCACAAACCTTGGTTTGCAGTGATATGAGTCTATATCTTAGGTATACCCCTCCTATTTCACAACCCTTTGATCCTCAAGGGTATTGAACATGCATTTGGTAATTTCCTATATGCGGATGACACCATGATCTGAATGTGACCACGGTAGCTAGGATTTATGTTGAAGTAGAACTCTCTTTCCCTCCACCTAAAAATATCCTCTTCAAGTCAATTATGTGATATCTTTTTATAAACAACTATTATTTAATTCTTAGGTGAGATAATATCATTATTTTGGGATTCAATTCCATTTTCTTCTACAAGTATAAAGTGATTGTTATCCCCATAAGGCTCTCATCATCTTAAGTTACCTTATTCCACACATATTACCCAAAATTATTCTATCTTAAAGGAATCCCTACTCCAGGAATCACATCATATGAAAGACCTAACCCATATGGTTTATATTTATTTTGAACCTCCAATTCTTGATGATTTAGTTCTTTAGTCTTGTATTCCGGGTGGTCAGGGTGGAGTTACAAAGGAGGCTTTGAGTTTATTGAGGGTGTCAACTCCAATATCTCTTTATCCTTGACCCCCTAAAATCAGGTGGGATCACTATATCCCCCTAGTGAATGGGACTTAACATATCCTAATGTTGTCAAAGTCCTAGTGACTAAAATTGATAACTGATTATCCCTAGATTTGTTTCAAAGTTTGGATCCCCCATGTATTCCTTTTAGGTCCCTTATATGATATAGATGGTAGGTCAATCACCTTTGTAATCAGTTTAAACCCCCTCAAACCAATATTTGTAGTCCCCTCTATATCTATCTTCATCCCTAACCATGGACCACCTTCCAACAAAAATGAAAACACTTTTGAAATTCTAGTTAGTTTAGATGAAAAACCTCAGGCCTTGTTCTCTCCCCCTACTAAGAATAAGAGGCAAAAAAATCACCCACCACTCCCATAGGAACTAGTGGAGTAAAAACTAGGTGAAAAGATAAATATCTCTCAAAAGGAATATATCCATCCCCTAAAAAACTAGTTAGTAAGGTCTTAAAGACATATACCTCTTACTACTTATTCCATAAAAATTAATATAGAATGAAAAGGGATTAGAGTCTCATAAAAAATAAGAATACATCATAAAAGATTCCAAATAACCCAACCTATCAGTAATGTACATTCTGGATCCTAATAAAAATGATAGCCTCATCCAAACCCTTTCTTCTAAAATATAGGTTAAGAACTGATTACATGAGAGTCTTATTAATAGTCATAGTTGGATCTTCTAGAGAAACAATTTCACTATGAAGTGAATTAGCTCATCGACCCAATTCATTAATGCCAGTCTAACCTTTTATAATCATATGATGTTCTTAACCTTTGTTTATGAAAAATATGAATCTAGGGATTAGTAGGTACTTTGGTAAGACCTCTATATTTTAAACTTGGGATCTCACTCTTGGTTCATTGGAGGGGACTTCAATTCCATCTTGGATAATTCCGAGAAAAGAGGTGGGTGCTACTATTATAGGAAATACATGTCTGATATTAACAATTTCTTAGCCTCAAATAATATTTTAGACTTGGGTTTATCTAGAGATAATTATACTTGGTGTAATAATAAAAAATTCAATCAAAGGATATGGATCTTCCTTGATAATTTTTTATTCAATATCTAAGGTATTTAGTGTTTCCCAAATTTTATAGTCACTCACCAGGCTAGATCTCCATCAGACCACTCTCTTATTTTAATCTTTTTGGGAAGAGATGGTGTTCATCATCAAAAGCGGATATTTACCAAGTGTTGGATCCAAATAAAAGTTTTTCTGGTGGTGAAACATTAATAGGATGACCCCATAAATTAACAAACCCGTGACATCATGAAAATAAATATTAAATTCCTTAAATAGGAACTAAAAGAGTGACCCACTTAGTAAAAAAATATTATCATTATAAATGATTTGGATAATGACATTATTTCCTAGGATAAAATTTTTCAAGACAACTAGAGCGATATATATTTAATTTACCTCTTAGATAAACTCATGGCCATTATTGATGTATTTCCATATGTTGAACGAAATTATTAAGAAATATCATGAGTTTGATTGCTCAAAGAAGGATACAAGTACTCCACCTACATCCATGCATGAATCAAATAAAAAATATTAACTGGTAATCTAAACCTAAATATGGATGATGGTTCCTTCAATAATGATACAAACATCTATATCCCAAAGGTAGATAACCACATCCAAAGTACTGTTTTTGAATTAGGTTTAGAAATCTGGGGAGGATATCCTAAATACAATTCAAATGATCATTTTTCAACAACATTACTCACTCAATAAATGATTGTATGAATGAAATTACTTAATCTATTCCAGATATTATTGATATTTTATAGGTTATCCATAACTTAAACTTGGATAGTTCTCCAGGCCCAGATGGATTTCCTGGCACATTCTATATGGTAACCTTGGATGTTATTAAAGATTATTTCAAGATATATATAATTAATTAATTTACAAGAGGCCACTTGTCTAGAGTTTCATGTTTTACATAACTCATTATTATTCTAAACGTGAAACACCCCATAAATTTTAACCATTTTTTCCCGATAAGTTTATATTTATCTTAAAAAGTTTTGGCTAGAATTATTAATGATAAAATTACCAACCACTTACCATAGTTAGTTTCAAAATAATATCATTCCTTTGTTATGAACAAGAAAATTCAAGGAGATATTTACCTATAAGAATAAATGATACAATATCTTAATAGGAAGGTCATTGTCTCTATCTCTAACATCATGGTTAAAGTTTACATTGAAAAGGCCCACGACACTATCTAGCAGAGTTTTATCATCAAAACCATAAGAAATAAGGGATTTCAGAGTGGTTTTGGGATCTTTATTTGTAAATACCTAGGTTTTAGGATCCATTATTATTAATATTAATTTTATTATTATTATTATTATTATTATTTATGTAAATAATTTTAAATAACATTTCTCTATTCTTTTAAAAGGATTAAAACATGATTAGAAAATGTGACCTACAAGATATGAACTAAAATAAAGAAACTTTATTAATTT
Organism: Viscum album; assembly: GCA_963277665.1. NCBI lineage: Eukaryota > Viridiplantae > Streptophyta > Magnoliopsida > Santalales > Viscaceae > Viscum > Viscum album. Next base: position 1,874,272,507 of record OY728138.1, read on the forward strand.
ATAAATGGGACATTATAACTAAAGCATATAAAACTAAGTACCACACAATATGGATCATTACACACCATGGATGAAGTATATCCATTAAAAGTGCATAAAATAATTATGTACAATAGATGAAAACGAATAAAATATTCAGGACAAGAAAATCACTTGGATCATATTTAACCTTGAGGATAGAAAATAGTTAAACAAAACCAATAATGAGTAAGAAAATCATGAAAGGAGAAATAATTATATAAAATCTATAATATGAAATAAGAACTATGCCTTGAGAATTGAGAGTGGAATGATCAAATGATTTAGTAAGTCTATATATAGAAATAAATTCTGTTCGTTATAAATATAGCTCTTGAAAATTTAGTCATTAAAAATATGGTCATTGAAAATATAGATGTTGGTTATAAATCCAATATGTATAGTGAATTCATGTATCGTTAAGTAATAAATTTAAAATAATATAACCTACAATGAAATAAAAATATGATATTAAAATATGATATATATATTTATGTGTTACATATAAATATCAATAATAATATTACTAAAGTATGATATGATATATATATAAAATTTAAATAAATAATTTAATATTAATGGAGTCTTAAAATTAAATTTTATAATATAAATAATTAATTTTAATGGTTAAAGCATGTTTAGTATAAAAGTATTTTTTTGAAGAACTATTTTGTTATGTATTGTATATTTTAACCTAATATATTTAACAATTTTTAAAAATTATTATATATGAACTAATATATTAACATATTTTAAATTATAAATTTATATGAAATAATATGAATACTTAATGTTTAAAAAGTCACTTTTCAATAAAAGTAGTTTTTCTTTATATTTTTTATTTTCATTTAAAAAATAAATCTATAAATTTTAGAATCTAAATTAGATAAATCTAAATTCATTTTTAGAATTATAATTTCAAAAATTATCTTAGTATGAATTTTTGGGATGTTTCTAAAAATATTAATTTTCAGGTGAATAGTGAAAAATATTGTTTTTACCAATAACATAACTTTTATGACATTATTTGTATATAATTGTGAATTAAAAATTTATAAAACATTTTTATAAGACTAAATATTTTTTATAAGTAAATTTATAATTTAAAAAATTTTAGTTTTAATTTATAAACTCATATTTTACATTATATAATTTAAGTTATATTTTACAAAAAAATTATTTTTAATAAATTTTACATTCAGTATTTTAAAATTAATTTATATCAATTTTAAAAATCAAATAAAACATAATGTATTTCAAATTTTGAATAATTATTTCCAAATTATAAAATAAGGACCATTTAATTTTGGTCATAAAGGATAAATTACCTAGGTAAAAACTAGTTACTGTGGTGAAGACTGAAATGGTAAAAATGAGTAACCTAAGAGGTAAATGGAATTTTTTTTTTAAAAAAATATTTTAATTAAGTGTTTGAGATGTGGATATAAATTATCTATTTTTAATTCGATTATTTTTCAAATTTTTATCCAATTTCCATGAGAGTGACTTCCATTGTTGAAAAGTTTTAGGTATTTACAAAAATGTCACCCTTTTCACTTATAAAAGTGTCACCCCTCCCCTCACAAAAAAACCCTATTATCTTGGAAAAAACTCTACCCAAACCTATCCTAAACACTCCTATACATTATAATGATGTTCTTCTGTTCTATAAATACTATCCTTTAAGGGTTTAACCACTCTTCACAAAGGATACAACCCAAGTAGTGAGGTATAGATTTCTAACCGCTTCTTCATCTTTTCTTTTTTCATTATGTGCATTTATTATTTATAAATTTTATTTTCACCATCTAAAAATGATAACATCAGTATCCTTATTATATTGTTATGTCATTATAATTTTGGTATATTCTTTAACCACCCATCCTTTTTCCCTAAGAAAAATGAATACGACATTTGTGTGTGCACGAACAACCGCCTCCACAAAGTGCCATGTATTTTTTTAACCACCTTACACAAATGTTCCAAACATTGAATTTAATAAATAATTATAATATTTTTAAAATATTTTATATTCTTAAATTATAAATCATATTATTCATTTCTCTCATTTTATGGAAAATGAAATCATCAACCATGTGTTGGTGTGGACTATCGCCTCCATGAGATAATTGATTTCGGTCTTTATTTTCATCATCAACTTACATGTATGGTCATGAGAATCAGTTTAATAGATAAATATTATGTTTATGATATCATTAAGATTATTTTATGACAAATTAGAGAACCTATTAAATATATTACCAACAAAAGATTATCATTAATTCAATCATATAAAACAAGTGTACTAAGAGTAAAATATTTAATTCAAATTATGTAATAATTTAATATCCATTATTTATTATTATAATTACTTTATAATTATTATATATCACCCTAATGAACACTAAATTATATAATTATGCAATTAGTGAAATTATATTGCAACTACATCACCGCAAAATAATCAATAATCATGGAATGTTCATGTTTGGGTTGCTTTGACTACCTACTTGAACAATGCTATGAAATTATATCATGGATATTTATTAATACTTAATTAATGGTATAATATCATATATATATGTAAATAATTATTTTTTTCTGGAAAATATACATCAATATTTAAATCACTAATTAAGAAAACAACCTTCATAGGTTAAAAATCACCGAAAAATATTCATTTTTGATTTCATATTATAAGATAAAGACTAAAGTAATTATGAAAAGAAATATAAAATTCAAAAATAATTAAAATTCATTCATTAGATTAAATACAATGATATTTTAATGATGAAATTTTTGAGAATAAATAATAATAATAATGCTATTATGAAACTAGTTCAAAATAATCAAGATTACCCACAACCGACATTGAAAATAGGTAATAACTACCTAATATAAATATAGATAATAATTATAAATTAAGTTTATAAAAGGTTATATATATAATTTTTTTTATTAAATAGTTGATTAATATATTTATGTTTTTTATATATGATCTTAGAGTGCATTTGACTAAACAAGAAAACATGGCAAGGGGTTCTTTATCTCAAATTTAATTTTTTGAAACATATTTCTTAATGTAAAGCATGATACCATTAATACTGTGTGATTATTTCATAATGAATTTATTTTACCATATTAATGTGTTTTTAAGAGATATATTTTTCACTTTATTTAAATAGACATTTATTCAAAAGATACTGAAGTTTAAAGTGGTTTTGATAAAAATATTACTCAAACTGTAAGGGTTTCGTTTCCAATATTATTTTCAAATAGAGAATTTTTTGAAATATAATCCATTTGTGGAATTTTTATTCTTTATAAAACCTCTTATAATTTACTTTTTATATTCATAGAGTTTTATATTTTCTATCTATATTTCATTTCCCCTTGACTCATATTTTACCCAAAGTGTTTCTTGTAAGTGAAACTGACCTCATATCTTCTTTCAATCAAGAATCACCTTTTTTATATGTATTAATTCATTGGATGATTTTGAGAATGTAATTATATATATATATAAATAATTTATTTAGGTCATTTACTACTATATTTTCTTCAAAAGGTTTTAAATTAATTATTAACATTTTTTGTATGGGTCGTTTTCATCAAAGTTTAAAAAGAATACATTTTAACATTTTCCATGTGAACACATATTTACACCATATTTATCATTTAATTTAAAAATTTACCTTTATGTGTTCATGGTTCATAAAATAAAATTATTTTTATCTTATATTTATAAAATATCTATTTTAAAATTATTTCTGAAGATCAATAATATTTATTAGTTCTAAATTGAATGTTTTCTAAACCCCCTTAAAATTATTTTTAATCTATGTCATTATCCATTGAAAAATATTATGCTTAATTAAGGATGTTTTTGAAATATATCCATCCACCATATTTATCTAGGCGGTTTATGTAATTTCATTTTTTAGAGAAATGATCCATCCCCCCTTTGTCTTGCCTAATCGTCTTTGGTGTATAACTATCATTTTTCTTCCAATTAATTTCCTCTATGAATAACCCATTCATGATTATTTTTTTTGAAGGGTGTTAAACTAAATTCCATACATATATTTATTGGGGATAATTATTGTATTAAATATATACCCTTTATCTATACGATGTAAATACCATATTGTTTTTTATATTGATTGAATGGTATTTACCTAGAAAGTTAATTGATGTCATTGGATACCCATTTATTTTATATGGATTTATTATGTTATTTGACATAATTATGAATGATTTATTTATGTGAATCATTTTGAAAATGATATGAAACCCAATTTACTTCCATGATTTCTTTATTATGTGTTGAATGAAACCCATTCTAATTGTATAGGTTCTTTATGATATGATGACTGATTGATTTCTTATGGAACTCATATGTATTGATTATAATGATCAAGGTCATATATCTCCCTAAAATCCATTAGTTAAGAGTTTATATACCATGATATATGTATTTACGCATATTCTTTAGTTGATTTTAAACACGGGAATTGATAGTGTGCCTCATAAAAGTTATGTTCTCTGTGCTAATGTATGTTACATATTTGAAATATGTTTTACAATTTTATGCTAATTCTTATGACTATGTTATGATATCATGGATTATGTTTATTGACTCAATATTTTGATTCATGTCATATTTTATTTCAAGATTTATTCCAAGATTTATGACATAAGATTTATTAGGTATGATTTTTTATGTATCTGGATTATACTCATATGTCAATCTTATGATCACTTGTAATTTTTTATTGTTATTGCTTATATTTACCCTTACCGAGCATCTAAGATCACCCATTTCTTATGTTTCTATTTCCCCATGTCATGAAGATAGGAAAAAAAATAATATAGAAGAGTTTATTATGTTGATAATTTATGGGAGATGTTGAAGACTTGTAATGGATTAAGCCGTTTCTCTTATAGTGTAAACAATTTCCTTTGGTTAAAAGGGAATGAGTTTTGTTACTTAATTTTTTTACAAATCATCTAAAACTATAAACCTAAAAGGTCTTGGGAATGAATTTTAATTAAACACTTTCTTTATATCATGTAACTACCATATGATTAGGTATGGATTATCATAGTTAGTATCATATTAGGGTTTAGATAACTTTGGATATTTTGATGTTATTAGTTAAGGAAAATTTAAGAGTTTTAAAAGTCATACACATTTGATACATTAAGGTTTATCTTAATTTAAAAGATATATATAACCCTTTAGGTTAGTTGATGCAATATCAAATATTTTTTGGTATTAAGATAAGAAAACATTAATGAAAACCCTTGGGAAAAGTTAAGGGATATTTCTATATATATGATAACATAATTAAATTTTGGGAAAGTAGATATTTTCTGGGTTTTCTAAAAAAAATCCTTGTCTAGATATTGGAAGGTGGATGTAGGATCTGACACAATTGTACCCAGGGGTAATAACCCCAAATATGGTGTGTTGGGCATTAACTCCACTATGACTTGGTGCATGATAAAGAGGCTTAACTGTACACCTAACTAAACACTCCTAGGAGATATTCTTCGGTCGATCATATTCTATTTAAGAACTACTATAAAGGATTGATTTCTTAGTTACTTTAAGGGATCAAGTTAATAAGTATGAGATAACACAACTTAAAGTAACCTAGGTATAACCAAGGGAGTTATAGGATAGACCAAGTATGGCATAGTTGAAAATAAAGTATAATAGGTTGAAATAAATGTGTCATTTTAGATTACATATTAAAATTGATATTTAATATTCATATAATCTGATTATTTTATACATTATCATAACCAATTTTGTTTTAGTATTTGGTTGAAACAAGTTCATGGAGATAAAGCTAAAAAATTTATGTATAAAAAAACCACTATGTCTTATAACTAAATAAGCGAGTATACTTAATTGGTTTTGAATTATAGTATATTCCCATTATGATAGAAAATGTGAGTTTCCTATTACTACCTATGGTAGTGAGGTTGATACCATAATAGAAATTAATTTTTGATAATCATAGTTGTTTTCATTAGTGAGTGATATTTATCAATGATATTCTATTATATTCTAAAAGTTATGAGGGTTATGTGAAATATCTAAGGATTATTATTTAATATCTATAATTTAATGTTTTTGAAACATATAATAAATATAATCAATAACTTTGAAAAATTATTTTTTGACAATGTTATATTTTTTAGGATAACTATTGAATAACACATGATTGAGGTATGGATAACTCTTAAGATTAATATAATCTTTATATTGAGGTAATAAAGGGTTGATTGATTTTGAGAAAAGTGTGTTAAATAGTATTGGAATTTATTATTGATTTAAATAAAAAGTAATAAATGATATTTTTAGTGTTTTTTATCTATTTTTTGGGATTATGATATATATTGACTTGTGTTTTACCTTATGAACTAGTGGTTAATACATTTATGGGTTAAAATAGAGTTAATTTTTGTAAGAATATATAATATCACAATAGTTTAGTATCTTAGAGATTCAAATAGTTTTATGAGAAGTATGTTATGGAAAATATATGATGGGGGACATGATTGTATGGATGATAAATGTTATTTGAGTAAAGATAAGTAACTTAGTATAACCTAATAAAGTAAGGTATATGTCATATTAGAGTTTATAAACTTTATGATGAATATGTTAAGAATAACCACACTTACTTTTATTAGTTAGGAGTAATTAAAATTGTGAGGATGCACTTTATTTATATAGAAGGGTGAATGTAACTCCCTATGTTTTATGAGAAATTATTATTATTATTATTATTATTATTATTATTATTTATTCTATAATTTTAATGAACACTTATTTATTCTTTCAAAAGGATTTAAACATGATTAAAAAATTTGACCTATAAGATATGAACCAAACTAAAGAAACTTTATTCATTCATAAGCATGAAATTAGAAAAAAATCAAATAAAACTAATTATTGTACACCATGGATTATTAATCACCCTAGATAAAATAAATCCATTAAAAGTACATAAAATAATAAGGTAAAATAGATGGAAAAGAATAAAATCTCCATGACTAGGAAATATCATGGATCATCTTCAACTTTGAGTATAACTAATATATAAAAACTTATATAATTTATAAGAGCTACATGAAAGGATAAAACATTATATAAAATCTAAAATCTGAAATAAGAACCATTCCTTGTGAAGTGATAGTGGAATGAACGAATGATTTAATAAGTCTATATAGAAATTAAATATGGCCATTATAAATATGGTCATTGAAAATATGGTCATTTCAAATATTCTCATTAAAAATATTTTAATTGGTCATATATCCAATAAGTATACTAAAGTCATGTATTATTAACTATCAAATTTAAAATAATATAGCTCATAATGAAATAAAAATATGATATATATATATATATCTGTTCTATATAAATATTAATAATATTATTATTAAAGTATGATATGATGTATATATAAAATTCAAATAAATATTTTAATATAAAGTTAATAGTAAAATTAATTTTAAAATACAAAAAATTAATTTTAAAATACAAATAATTAATTTTAATGGTTAAAGCATACTTAGTATAAAAGTAATTTTTTTCTTCAAAGAACAATTTTGTTAAGTATTATAAATTTTACCCTAATAGATTAAATTGAACACTTTTAAAATATTATTATATATTAACTAATATATTTAAATATTTTAAATTATAAATTGATATAAAATAATTAGAACACTTAATGTTTTAAAACATCATTTTTCAATAAAAGTTGTTTTTCTTTATTTTTTGTATTTTCATTTAAAAATTAAATATATAAAAATTATAATATTTATTATATAATAAAAATTATTTTTTGGATTTATAATTTAAAAATTATTTTAGCATTAATTTTTGTAATGTTTCTAAAAAGATTGATTTTTAAGTGAATAGTGATAAATACTATTTTTTCAAATAACATGAATTTTATGATATTATTAGTATATAAGTGTGAATGGTAAATTTATGAAACATTTTTACAAGAATAAAAATTTATTTTATAACTGAATTTATAATTTTAAAAATGTTGGTTTTAATTTATAAACCCATATTAGACATTTTAGAATTTAAGTTATATTTTTTAAAAAATTGTTTTTAATAATTATACATGCAGTATTTTAAAATTAATTTTTATCACTTTTAAAAATTGAATAAAAAAAATTTATTTTAAATTTTGAATCATTAGGTCTAAATTATATAATAAGAACCATTTTATTTTTTTCATAAAGGATAAATTACCTAGGTAAAAAGTAGTTACTGTGATGAATACCAAAATGGTAAAAATGAGTAACCTAAGAGGTAAAGGGAAAAACATATTAAAAAAGTATTAATTGAGTGTTTGATGTGTTTATATACCTTATATATTATCCTCTATATTATATATCAATTTTTTAGCCACTTTACTTAAGAGTTACTTCCCATTATTGATTTTTTTGGGTATTTACAAAAATCCTACTCCTTTTTCACTTATAAAAGAGAAATCCTTTCCATACTTCCCCTCACACCAAAACCCCATTATTTTTTACCAAAATCTTACCAAAAAATCTCTTTAAAACTCCTATACACCTTAATTATGTTATTTTCTTCTCAAAAGACCATCCTTCAAAGGTCTAACCCCCTTCATAAAGGATATATCCCAAGTAGTGTGGTATAGATTTCTAACAACCTCTTCCCCTTTAATTTTTTTCTCATGTGAATTTATTCATTATAAAACATATTTTAACCATATAAAAATGATAAAATAATAATAATTATTACAATATTATTTTATTATAATGATGTTTCTATCTTTAACCACCCTTCCCTTTTTCCCTAAGAAAAGTGAAAATGATATTTATGTGTGCGCGGACTATAGTCTCCACAAAATGTCATGTTTATTTTTACTTAACCACTATTAATGGATAGTTATAATGTTAAATTTAATGAATAATTATGATATTTATAACATATTTTTTAATCTTAAATGATAAAACATATTATTCATTTCTACTGTTCCATGGAAAATGAAATCATCAATAATGCATATGTGTGGACTACCGCTTCCATGGGACGATTGATTTCCGTCTTTCTTTTTATCACCCCTTACATGGATGGTCATGAGAATGTATTTAATAAATAAATATGATTTTATGATATCATTAAGGTTTTTTATGACAAATTGGATAAGCTATTAATGATATGGCCAACAAACAATTATTGTTAATTCAATCGTATAAAACAAGCATACTAAGACAAAAATATTTAATTCAGATTATACAATATTTTCATATCCATTAATTATTATTATAAAAACTTTATAATTATGATATATCACCCTATTAATCACTAAATTATATCATTATGATACCTTTTTAAATATATTTCAACTAAATCACCTCATAATCATCAATAATCATGATATATTCTTGTTTGGGATGGTCTGGACACCTACTTGAACAATGATGTGAAATTATATATAGGATTTTTATGAAAAATTAATTATTTGTATAATATAATATAAATATGTAAATAATTATTATTTTTTCTATAAATGATACATCAATATTTAACTCACTAATTAAGAAACATCCTTCATAAGTTGAAAATCACTGAAAAATGTTCATTGTCAACTTCATCTATTCGGATAAAAACAAAATTACTCATGAAAGGAAATATAAATTTCACAAATAATTATATTTAATAAATTATAGTAACTATAATAACCTTTTAATGATGAAATTTTGGAGAAGAATGAATAAAAACATTACTATTATGAAACAAGTTTAAAACAGTCATTATTACCCACACCTAAAATAGAAAATATGTAATAAAAAACTAATATAAATGTAGATAATAATTCTAAATAAAGTTTATAATAATTTATTTATATTAAAAAGGTTCTTAAATAGGTGATTAAGATATTTATGTTTTTTATATAGGATCTTAGAGTGCATTCAACTAAGCGGGGAAATAAAATAAGGGATTATTTATCTCAAATTTAATTTCTTGAGACATATTTATTAATATGCACCATGATAACTTTAATATGTTTTGATTATTTAATAATTAATTACTTTTACCATATTCCATGGGTTTGAAGATCCATATCATGTACTTTATTTATATGTCTATCGATTTAAAATACACCCAACTTAAAAGTGGTTTTAATCAAAATGTTACTCAAACCGTAAGGGTTTCATCGCCAATCTTATTTTCAAATCAAGAATGTTTTTGCAATATAATTCATATGGGGAATTTGTATTCTTTATAAAAAAATCATCATTTTATTTTTATATTCCCAAGTTTTTATTTGTTCCATTGATATTTAATTTCCAATTGACTCATATTTTACCCAAAGTGTTTCTTATTAGTGAAACCAACCCCGTATCTTCTTTCTGATTAGGAACCTCCTTTTTTACATGTTATTATTCATTGGTTTATTTTTAAAATATCCCTATTTATATCTAAATAATTAGTTTAATTCATTTTATACCACTTCATCTTCTTCCAAAAAAAACAATTTTAAATGTTTTTAGTATTGACCATTTTGATTAAAGTGTAAAAAGAATCAATTTTTAATGATTTATATGTGAACACCTATTTACACCATCTTTGTCATTTTATTAAAAACTTTATCTCTTTGATTTCATAGTTTATAAAAAGAAAATTATTTTTCTACTATATTTAAAAAATATATATTTTAAAATTATTTCAAAATATCAAGGATATTTCTTATTTACAAAGTGATTTTCTAAACCCATTAAAATTATTTTTCATCCAAGTAATTACCCATTGAAATTATTGAAATTGAAAAATACTTTCTATAGTAGATTTCAAGGAAGGAACAATCATTTCAAGGTGATTAGATATAAGTAATATCCCTTAAAAATTGCTTATTATAGTGAATTTAAACTAGAAATCACTTTATTACATTCCAAAATATCTTTTAGGTTTATAGATTTAGAGTTTTAGGTCATAAATATTACATAATAAACCCATTCATATAAAAAGTGGTCATTTCTAATCAGTATCCATTTTTTTCACAATATAAAAATTTTAAAATAAAACATGATTTCTTCTCTTGGAAAATATTTATGACTTTCAACTTTACTTCTTGATTTCACTCACCCATACATAGACCCTAGGTTTTTAAAAAAATGAGTAATGAGTATAAAAAGCTCCGTAAGGGTTTTAAAAACAATAAAACCATTAGTATAGTGAAAAACATAAAACACATGAAAAACCTTTTCTTAAAAGTGTACATTTTTATCCAAAAAGAGAATCATTTTTCCTTTAAAAAGGTAATTATATTAAATTTTTAAATCAAAAAAATTCCATGAAGAATCATTAGTAAGAATAAAAAATCCATTTAGCTGCCTTGAGATGTCATCATAATAGAATTCATACAAAACCCTTACAAATTAGAATAACCATTCAGTTTACTTACAATATAATTATCTGGAGAACATAATCATTACCCAATGCATTGGAGCTTTATTTGGGTGCACCCATCATATAGGCTATATCATGCTCACCTATGATCTTAATGGGGCTTAACCCTTCAAAAATAATTTCCAAGGACTATATCTTTAATAAAACCCTTGAAAAACTATTTCAAACCTATGTGAAAAACACTTTCGGGTATAAAAATACCATTTATTTTTAAAAGTCATTTTTAATACCAAAATAACCATAAAAAGGGAAAGATGTTTTTTATTTTAATAAAACCTGAAAGTTTGTAGAGGAATATAAACTTAAAATTATGTTTATTATGTTAGGAAAATTCATTACTGCCGTATATGTTAAAATAGAACATTACTTTTGTATTTTATAAAGAAAGTAAAACATTCCATACAAATATTTTTTTTTGAAAAGTTTTGAAATAAAGTAAAAAAATTCCTTTATAAAACTCTAATTTCCATTACATTAATAAAACTATTTTAAAAATATAGACATGGAAGAAAAATATAATTGGAAGGAAAACATAAAAAGAGGACTTTAAAAAAAAAAGTCCCTTACCTTAAGTTTGACTCATTACATACATTCTTTATCTTCTTAAATTAGAAATTTATGTTAATTTTATACTTGTTTAATAACATATTTCAAGTTAATAATTAATTTATTTAATTTAATACCATGTTATATATAATTAATCAATCAATTAAATTCACATCGATCATTTTGATGATATTCAGTTCATATGTCAGAAATGACTTCGGTAGGTTGACTATGGTCAAAGAGGTTATTATTACACTATCTACAAAATAATAATCATGAAATAATTATAACTTTTATAAATAATTTATACTTTTAAATATAAATATTAAATATGTTTATGAAAAATGAACTATGTTTCAATCATGGGGACGGTAGGCCGTACATACACATGGATAATGTTTCCATTTTCAATGATCATTATGGAAATAAGGTATATAACAACCCTATTATTTATTACACCTTAATTAATGATTTATTATATAAAAGTAAAATTAATAAAACCTGAAATATTTACAAGTATACTGTATTTGGGAATTAGGTACATATCATAACATCATGAACATGAGATACAACAATATTATTAAAAACTTACTTCACATGGCTCTAAAATTCCATGGATTTTAAAAACTGCATGAGATAACCTGGGGACAAACATAAGAAAGGGGGGAGATATAAATCCTAGTAAGAGAAGAAGCATGTAATAAGGTGATACATGTTAGATAATAGGTATATCAAGGGGGAATAAAATGAGTAGGAATAATAAATGTGAACAATGATACATAATATACAATAATAATCATAACATGGGAATTGTGGAAACAACTTAAAATGTTGTATCATAAACATAGGTCAAGGATAAACCACCAAGACATAATTATGGAAATATTTCCATAAAGGAATCATGTTTACACCCTATCCCAACATAATGTATCATGATACTAAACATTACCCAATGCATTGAAGTGCTAGATAATTCTGGGCCCACCCATCACATTCATTTAATTCTCATGTTTAATGTGCCGCATAGATCATACAACATGGATTCATTCATCATAATAATTTATTCCATGATAAATTAGTGTGGAATAAATAAATTTATGTCCCCAATAAAAATGTATATGTACATAAAGGTGAACACCTTGATATGAAATGTGTATGATATTCACTACACAATTGGTTTGGCATGGCACTACTACAAATACAACCTTTATCAGCGCTAGAAATGGCCTTTATTAGCGCTAGAAAAGCGCTGATAAAGGCGACTAAGATAAGGGGGGGGGGGGGGGGTCCCCTTTATCCGCGCTCCGAAAAGCGTTGATAAAGGCCCCTTTTATCAGTGCTAAAACAAAGCGCTGATAAAAGGGTCCTTTATCAGCACTTTGTTTTAGCGCTGATAAAAGACCCCTATATCAGCGCTTCCTTTATCAGCACTTTCGTTTTAGCGCTGATAAAGGACCCCTTTTATCAGAGCTTTTTAAAATCGCTGATAAAAGGGAAAAAAAATTAAAAAAATTAAAAAAAATTAAAAAAAAATTAAAAAAAATTTAAAAAATTTTAAAAAAATTTAAAAAATACTGCCAATCGAGGGGGATTTTATAGCACTTGAGCCCCCCATTTTACAGCGATTTTCTTCCCCTGTATAGTGCCCCACACACCCCACTTCACCTATTAATAGCGCTTGCTCCCATATTCCCCCATGTGCGCGCGCCCCTGCCTCCACCAGGATTTGAACTCGAGACCCCCCCTGCGCGCCTAAGCCTTTACCACTACTCTATTTTGATTTGTCTTCCAATTCATGATATCTCTATATATATATTTATATATTTTGTTATATTTATTCGTATAGTAATATATATTTATATTAATATATATATATATAGTTATATTATAATATATATATATAGTTATATTAATATATATATATATAGTTATATTAATATATATCTCTAAATATATATATATATTTAATTATATTTATTCGTATAGTAATATATATTTATTTTAATATATATATATATAGTTATAAATATATATAGTTATATTTATTCGTATAATAATATATATTTATATTAATATATATATATAGTTATATTAATATATATATAGTTATATTAATATATATATAGTTATATTAATATATATATATATAGTTATATTAATATATATATTTATAGTAATACTAATATATATATATATATATATGTAGTTATATTAATATATATATAGTTATTAGATTAATATATATAGCTAGATTAATATATATATATATATAGTTAGATTAATATATAGGTATATAAATATTCATATATTTGTATTTTAAATAAAATGGATGTTAGTTATTATTTAGATAAAGCTAATATATTTTATATGTAAATATATTTTATTATTTATATTTATAATTAAAATTTTAGGTGTGAATATATAAAAAATATGTATATATTGTTATATATTTGATTATAAATAGCAGTGCATTATAAAAAAGGATGCAATTTCAAAGAAATAATATCAATATGAATGTAATACCTTGGAATAAATTCAGTCCCTACCAAAAAAATCCAATAATACCACCTTAAACGAGGCTGAAAATCCACAAAATGTTAAAAAATCGGGGTACCCCGACAAAAAACTCAGTTTTGGAGGCCTTATGGGCCTCTTTTGGCCCCGAAAATCCCTTGACAAGGGTCCCCCTGGGTCAAAATGACGTAGATCTCATCACAGGATTCTATTTTATATGTGGTATAGCTCAAACGGATACCCAGATCAAAAGTTATGGCCGTTTGAAGTTTGAGTTGCGTTTTCAACATATTTTGGATCTTTTATTATTATTTTTATTTTTTAGTCTTCAAATTGTTATTAAATGACTATTACTCCATAATAATTTTCAAATTATTAATTAAAAATATTTTTATAATTTTTTTATAAGCCATTTTCACTAAATATCTTATATATTAAGTATATTATAAGTGTAAATGTACATTTATACTTATCTAAAATATATTTAAAAATTATATATTATATTTATATCAATATAACTATATTAATATATTAATATATTAATATATTAATATATTTTTTTATTTTTTTTTAAATTTGACCCTTTATCAGCGGTTTTTTGAGCACTGATAAAGGGACCCCCCCTTTATCAGTGCTTTTTCGTTAGCGCTGATAAAGGGGGGGCCCTGCAAAAAACTGTTTTTATGGTAGTATGGGGAATCATGGTGATATTTTGGAAGCATAACAACATCACTAAATATTCATAAAAATGGTTTTATGAGAGATAAATGGGTCTATAATAAAATAGAAATAAAATTTTTAGTAATAGTTACATGGAAAAATATATCCAAAGATTATAAATTGGAAATAAAAGTCATAAGGTAATGAAGAAACATGAATAAAGAAAAGAATCCTAACTATAATTTGGCATGGTAATGGGTGTACATAAAAGATCATAAGAGGATTAATGAGAGTGAAAGGGGGATATCATCATTTATAAATTAAATATAAATTAAGGGGAATATGGAAGAACATATCCCAACATAATAAAATGGAATTTAAGGTACATAACATAAAAGAAGTTCTTGAATGGAAATAAGAAGAGAGAAATGTCTTACTTGGGTGTTTGACTCCAAATGTTTGGGATGAGATTCTTGATAGCCTGGGGGTGCCTTGGAAGGACTCTAGAGAGTGTAGGGAAGAAATTTTATGTGATTCAAGTAGTTTTAGTGAAGAAAAATGATAGCTTGGGTGGGTTTATATAGGAAAATATGGGGATTTATTTTATTATTTAGGATTTGGAATATGCATAATAAAATAACAAAAACCACAAACCATACCATGTTATTTGACCATGGTTTCTACAAAATGGTAGTGGTTATAATTATTTTATAAGGTCAAGGTCCAAAATTAATAAAATAATTCCCTGGATTATGTGGAGGTGAGTCATACTCTTAAATAAATTGTTTTAAAACCTTAAAATATATTAATGGTTTTGGAGGATTCATAATGGATTTGTAAAATTAATAAAATAAAAACAAAATATAATTATTTTATAGGTAAAACATATATTTGGTCTTGGATACCCTTTATAGTATTTATTAAATCACTTTTAGGTCATTATAATGTCATAATACACAAAGCATATTTATATGGTATTTAATTTTTACTTGAAAATTCGAATGCCACAAAAAATATTGAAAAAGTCACCATTGGATAATTTCAACATTCCAATTCAAAAAATAATATTAATTTTATCTAAATAATTTTCTAAATATTTACATTTTCACTTTTAAAATATTAATTGATATTTATTGAGAAATGCTGGTTTTTTTTACAATAACAGTTTTTAAACCCTTATAAAAATTACATTTGACTTCATAAAATTTACATGATCATTTATATTTAATAAAAATTATTTAATAAAAATAAAAATATTATTTATTTCAAAAATATTTTAATTCATCAATTTAAATTCCTTAATTGAATTTGAATATTACCCAAAAATGCTATTTGGTTTTTATTATATCAAAATGAAAATCATTTATAAATTTACCATAATAGGATGAAATTATATTCATCATTCTATAAAACATAATGTATATACTCATAATTCTAGGGTCTTGATACATATACCTTTAATACACTAGCAAACTCCCTAAGGGTAAAGTGTATGATAGTGAGACTTTCATGGGGTGGTTCGATGTACATGGTTTGGGCCTTGATCTCTATGAGCTTGAACTTATCCCATAAACAGTTTTGCTCATTCTTAAGTTGTTGGATATCGTCTTGGGACTGGTTAAGGGAAAGACCCTATGATTCTATCTCCCTCATAAGCTCTGATAAATGGGTTTCATAGGGTATGATCCTATTGGTTGAGGTCATCACTTCCTTTTTCTGTGTTAATTGGATTTATCAAAACCCTATATTTATACTAATCATGTGATCAATATTCAAAATATATATTATCAATGGTAAATATGATTAATGTTCATTTAAATACAATTGGATATAATCAAAAAAAATAAGTTCACGTGTTTTCTATAGCCATATTATATAATAATATATTTAATTAAATTAAAAGGGGAATTATATTTATAATAGTTCGGGTCATTAAAATCTTTCCCCATTAAGAAATTTCACCCTTGAAATTTTCATTTACCACAAAAAAAATATGAGGGTAACTTAGTTTCATCACTTACTCTGGTTCCCACATTGCTTCTTCAAACTTGTAGTTTCTCTACAACACTTCAACAAGGTGCATTATCGTATTTCATATAACTTTGAATCTATGGTCTAATATCTTCAGCGGATGCTCTTCATATGAGATATAATTCTCCAATAGTATCACCTATGGATTGAGTACATGTGAGGGGTTTGGTGTGTACTTTCTCAAGAGGGATACATGAAATATATCATATACTTAAGACAAGTTAGGTGGGAGTGAAATTTGGTAGGCTGCCACTCTGATGCGATCAAGGATCTCAAAGAGGCAGATATATCTTGGACTAAGCTTTCCCTTATTACCAAATTTCATCACTTTATTCCATGTATATATGTGGAGGAATACCATGTATCTAACATTAAACTCTAGTTCCCATCGATTATTGTCAGCATAACCCTTATGTCAACTCTGAGTAGCCTTGATGTGCTATTAAATGGTAATAAAATTTTCCACCATTTCCTTAACCATTTTTGGACCTAGTAGTTTTGATTCCCCAACTTCATCTCAGTATATATATGTTCTGCACCTCTTCCCATAAAGGGCTTCACAGGGAGCCATTTGGATGCTAGAGTGGAAATTATTATTGTATTCGAACTCGACTAGAGGCAGATGTTGGTCCCATCCTTCTTTTAAGTCCATAGAACATGCTCACAACATGTCTTCTAGTTTTTGAATAGTCCACTTAGATTGGTCATCAATTTGAGGGTGAGAATCCATGATGAAGTTCAACTCTTTTATTAGATCATGTTGAATACTTTTCGATAATATGGAGTTAAATCTAGGATCTCGATCAGATACAATCGATAGTGGTGCTCCATGAATCCTTACCGCTTATCTGATGTATATCTGTGCAATTTGATCGAGTGATAAATCTTCTCAAATTACAATAAAGTGAGCTGTATTTATAAGATGATCCAAAAAAACCCATATAACATTGTTTCCCCTAGATGTCTTCAGAAGTTTGATGAAAAATTCCATGGTGATGTTTTCCCATTTCCATGTTGGTATGGGTAATTATTACATCATCCCCTTATAATTTTTCCTTTCAGCCTTTATTTGCTGACATACCAGACACTTTGATTTATATTCAGCGATCTCCTTCTTCATATTGTCCCACCACTAGTGATCTCATAAATCTTGATACATCTTTGTGATCCCAGGGAGAATGGAGAATGTCTAACTATGTGCATCATCCAATAGTACCTTCTTTATCCTAGTATTTGATGGTACACGTATCCATGTCCCAAATATTATAACTCCTTCTTCATTAACGTTAAAAAATAAGGATTTACCTTTTCTTATAGTTTCCACTTTCTTATGAATTTCCACATCATCTCTTTAAGCATCCTTTAACCTCTATATAATACATGGTTGAGTAATCCTTTGTGAAAGGATTGATGATATTCCTTCTTTTATGATTCCCATGTCTATCCTTTATAAATATAAGAAGAACAGATCCCTCTCAATTTTCATCAATGATAGAATTTATGGGTCCTTTATAATAACATCATCTTCCACTTTATTCACTTTCTTAATATGGTAGTTAATTGAGTAGTCATAATCTTTGATCATATATGACCATCTTCATTGGTGTATATTCATCTTTTTCTATGTGAATATATATTTGATACTTTCGAGGGTTTGACAATCATGAGAAATTTCTCACAAATCGACGATAGTACCAAGATAAACTAAATAAACTACAAATATTTGTCATTAATGTTGGCCTTGACCATCCTTCAATTGCTTTTGTTTTTGAAGAATCCACAAATATCCCATTTCTTATGATGATATGTCCTAATAATGAGACTTATTTCAATTAGAACTCACATTTTTTGTACTTTTAATAAATTTTATCCTTTCACACGACCTTTAGCATAGTTCTCAGATTCTCCTCATGATCCTCCTTGGTTTTTGAGTATATTAGAATATAGTTTATAAATAATATCATAAATTTGTCAAGGTAATTTCTAAAGACTCTATTAATCAATTCCATAAAGTTCACTAGAGTATTATTGAGTCCGAATGGAATTACTATGAACTCATATTTCCCATACCTTGTATGAAAAGTATTCTTGGGGATATCCTCCTTCTTCACCCTAACTTGGTAATATCGTGAACACATATCCACCTTAGAAAAGTATTTTACACCACATAGCTGATCGAACAAGTCATAAATCCATGGTAGAGGACACTTGTTCTTTATCGTGATCTTATTGAGCTCACATTAATCAATGAAAAGGTGCATTGACCCATCCTTCTTATTGATGAAGAGGACTGGTGCACCCTTTGGTGAAGCACATGGGCGTATGAACCCTTTATCCAGATTCCCCTATAGTTTTTTCTTCATCTTCTCAAGTTCCACAGCATTCATTCTATATGGAGTATTGGATAATGAAAATGACCTAGGTATAAGATCAATTGAAAATTCGGCCTCTCGGTAAGGAGGAAGACCAAGGAATTCCTCAGGAAACACATCAGTGTATTTCCTCACAATAGGCATGTATTTGAGGATGGTTATTTCTTTATACTCAATCATTTTAGCTAGATAATATTTCTCATAGGGTAATAATTTACATGCTTTAGATTTTTGTGCTAAAGGGGATTCATTATCCTCCTTGCACTTGTACAGAATCAGGGGTTGATTCAAAATATGGAGAGTGATTTCATTCTCATGAAAATTTATGTTGGCTTTATATAGGGAAAGCCAATCCATGACTTTAATTACATAAAATTCCACAAAAGTTAGTATAAAAAGGTTTACTATGAAGTTAATCCCACAAACTATGATAGGGGAGGAGTTATATACTTGGGATTCAATAATTTCCCCATTTTACATTTTCATCAATAACTCCACTTCCAAGATTTTTGGTGGTGTTTGAATGGTTATACTAAACTTTTTTGATATAAAGGAATGAGTAAAAATAGAATAAAAAAGTTCATTCACTATTATTTAATGAATAACTAGCATACCTAACACCACTTCATTGTTAGGATCCACCTGAGAATTTGTGATGGAAAAATCTCACCCTTTCTGCCTTAGTGGTTGTTGGTTGTCTTCTAAAACCCTTGGATTAGTGCATTAGTTTGAAACGTTCTCTAGTTCCTTGTAGTTATAGAAATGAAAAATGTGTTGAGGGTTAACTGGAGCATTCATTTCCTCTGTCAAATTAGTGGGTTTCTCCTATCAGTAATCATTGTCTACGTTTCCTTCCTTCCTACACCTAAATCATTTCTTCACCCCCTTTGACCATTTATAGGAAGCTTCTTTCCACACCTTTGACAAGTTGGATGTATAAATTTCTTGGCACCGTTATATTTCTCCATCGGACTACCAGAACTAAACTCCACTTTCTGCTTCTTATCCCCATGATACCATTGACATTATTCAATCTCCATTTCGACTTTGAGGAAACATTATACAATTTCCTCATATCTATCAAAGTCACGGATCAACAGGTATTTTCATAGACTAGGTTTTAGTCTACCAAAGAAGAGGTCAACCTTGTATTTGGGGGTAACGACAAAGCCGTATGTGTATTGTGAAATTCTTTTGAATTTTGGATCATACAACCTAATAAATTAATAGTATTTTTTGCTTGAGGGAAATTAAATCCCTTTCCATTTTAATATAGACACTGCAAGGAAAATATTTATCAAAAAACATTTTCCATAATTCCTTCCACTCCATCACTTCGATATCTTCGTCAGGCATTATATTCTTGATCAATGTCAACCATTGATTAGATTCTCCCTCCATATGATAAACAACCAATAAAACTTTATCTTGTTCAGAACATTTAAGTATGGATAATATCTTCAAAATGGAGTTTATCCATTATTCTGTGATTAAGGGATTGGATGATCCATTGAAATTCAAATACCTTTTTATATAAATGTCTCAATCACAACTTGTTCTATCTTAGGGGGATTCATACTATCCTATGGATATAGGTTTCTATTTATAACCCAAGTCAGCTGAGATAGTATTGTCATGTGTTTCGTGATTCCTACTCCCATCAGGTTGGGCATCTCATTAGGACAATCATCAAATTGCCCATTACATTGATTATTTACCCTGATTCCTCCTATTTATGGCCATTGGATAGAATAAAGGAAAAATTAGGGATGATTATTTTTAAACTATTAAACATATTAAGGGGGAATCCAATGACATTAAAAGGATAAATTATAAATTACATTTATTTTATTAACTTATGAATTTATAGGCTTCAATCTATATTATCCATGATCTATTTCCTAACATATATTCTTATCAGTATTTTTTGTTCCCTTAATAATGGTTCATAATTATCTTACAAATTTACTAAAGAATATCCCCTAGGAAAGTCAAATCTGGTTCTTAGTAAGGCCCATTGTCATGTACTATGCTACACCGAGTCAAACCCGACTCACCTTGTAGGATTTTTTACCCATAGGTACATCTATTCCAGAATCAAATATACTTTAAGTATCTAGAAAGGGATGTATTTTCCTAATAAACAACTTAATATACAATTTCCAAAATTTATAGATATTTTCTTATAATTAGTCTTACCCCTAAGGCTTTCAGTAGAGTTTTCTAATCCTAATACCAAAAATAACTAAAGTTTTCCTCTAACACCAACTATAACAACCCCATTCTTTATTACACATTAATTCATGATTTATTACATAAAATTAAACTTCATAAAACCCAAAAGATCAAGAATTATAGTGTATTTTGGAATTAGGTACATAGCATAATATCTTGAACATGGGATATAACAATATTATTAAAAACTTCATTAACATGCTTCTAAAATTCCATGACATTTAAAACTACACAGGATAACCTGGGGACAAACATAAAAAAGAAGTGAGATATAAAGATCAGTAAGGGAGTAAACATGGAATAAGGTGATACATGTTATAAAATAGGAATATCAGTGGGGGTAAAAAGAGTATGAATCATAAACATGAAAAATGAGACATAATATAGCATGATAATCATAACATGGGAAATGTGGAAATAAATCAAAACACTACATCATAAACATTGGTCAAGGATAAACTAAAAAGACATCAGGGTGAAAAAATTACCATAAAGGAATTAGGTTCACTCCCTATTCCAAGATGACGTCTCATGAGACTGAATAATACCCAATGCATTAGAGTTCTATATAATTCTGGGTGCACCCGTCACATTCATTTCATTATCATGTTTAAGTGCACCACATATATCATATAACATGGATTCATTCATCATCATAATTTATCCCATGATAAAGGAGTGTGGAATAAATACATGTAAGTACCCAATAAAAAGGTATATGTGAATAAATTTGAACACCCTTTATAGTAAATGAGTATGGTATTCACTACACAATTGGTTTGAAATGGAAAATTGTTTTGATATTTTGGTAGCATAACATCATCACTCAAAGATTCATAAAATGTGATAATGAGAGAGAAATGGGTCTATAATCACATAGACATAAAATGAGCAGTAATATATAAATGAAAAAAAATATATCCCAACATTAGAAATTTGAAATATAAGGTATAAAGTAATGAAGAAACTTGAATAAAGAAAATAATCCTAACTATATTTTGGCATGGTAACGGGTGTACATAAGGATCATGGGAGGATTAATGAGAGTGAAAGGGGGATCCCATAATTTATAAATTAAATGGAAAGTAATTTTAATATGTAATAACATATTCAAACATAATAAAATGTAATTTAATATACATAACATAAAAGAAGTGCTTGAATCGAAATGGGAAGAGAGAAATCCCTTACTTGGGAGCTTAAATCCAAATGCCTGGGAGGGGATTATTGAGATATTGGAGGGGGGGGGGAGTAATTAGATGACTCTATAGATTGGAGGTAAGAGTATGTATATTCTACAATTATTTTTAGTGAAGATAAATGGGAGACTGTGTGGGTTTATAAAGGGTAAGAGGAGGACTTCTTTATTATTTAAGTTTTGGACTCTATATAATAAAATAACCAAAACCATAAACCATCCCATGGTTTTTGTCCAAGGTTTCTACAAAATGGTATTTTTATCCTTATTTTATAAGTAAAAGGTATAACTTAATAAAACAATTCCCTTGATTATGTGTAGGTGATTCATACTCCTAAAGAAATGATTTTGAAACCTTAAAATATATTAATGGTTTTGGATGATTCATAATGGATTTATAAAATCAATCAAATAAACATAAAATCACATTATTTTAAAGGTAAAACATATATTTGGTCATTTATACCCTTTATAGTATTTATTACATCACTTTTGGGTCATTATGATGTCATAGTTCACAAAGTATATTTGTATGGTATTTATTTTTTACCGAAAAAATCGATTATCTTAGAAAATTAAGAAAAATTAATCGTTGGATGATTTTTATTTTATGATTCCAAAAATAATATTCATTTTATATAAATAATTTTATAAATATGTTAATTTTCACTTTGAAAATAGTATTTGACATTTATTGAGCAATGTTGGGGTTTTTGATAATAATAGTTTTTGAACCCTTATAAAAATTACATTTGAATTAATAAAACTTATATGATCATTTATATTTAATAAAAATTATTTAACAATAATTAAAATATTATTTATTTAAATAATCCATTAATTCACCAAAATAAATTTCTTAATCGAATTTTTATATTACCCAAAAATACTATTTGTGTTTTATTATATCAAAATAAAAATCATTTATAATGTAACCATAATAGGATGAAAATGTATTCATCATTAAATTCAAAATATTCTACATACTCATAGTGATAGGGTCTTGATATATATCCCTTTAATACAACAACAAATTACCTAAGGGTATGGTGCGTGATGGTGAGACTTTCATAAGGTGGTTCGACGTACTTGGTTTGGGTCGTGATCACGATGTGCCTAAAATTATACCATAAAAGGTTTTGATCATGACTCTGTTGTTGGATATTATCTTGGTATTGGTCAAGGGGAAATACCATTGATTATATCTCTCTTGAAATCTATGATAAATGGGCTTCACTGGGAACAATCCTACTGGTTGATGCCATCACTTCCTTTGTCTATGTTAATTGGATTTGTTAAAACACTATTTTTATACTAATATTGTGGTAACTATTAATAGCTATATCATAAATGGTAAATATTCATAAAATTAATTTAATTAAAATTATATATAATAAAAAATACAAGTTCATGTGTTTTTTATAACCATATTACACAATAAGACATTTAATTAAATCAAAAGGGGAATTTTATTTATAATAGTTCAGGTTGTCACAAGGTAAGTATTATTTTTCTTTATAGAATGGTAATAATATTATAAATACCATATTAATTATTTAAATATACATATATATATAATACATGATATGTGATGATTAAAAATGAATCCTATCGCTTTGTGGAGGTGGTAGTTCACACGTATGCACGAACGATGTTATCGTTTTTTAGTGAATAGAAAAGAAAGAAGATAAATGATATATTATCTTTTAAAAATGATAAATATATAATTAATATAATATATAAACATTAATTTTATCAATATAATGTAGTAATGAGAGACGGTTATGGAAAATGAATCACATTGGTTTGCGAGGCGGTAGTCCACCGTACACACAAACGATGGGTTCATTTCCTATTTGACAGAAGAGGAGATGAATATAGGTCATAAAATTAACATAATATCATCTAAGTATGTGGAGTATAATTTTATTATTATTTTATAATGGTTTAATAATATTTTAATGATGTGGAATAATAAAAAAATAAAAACATGCGATTAAAAACTATACCTCTTCTTTGGAAAATCTCATTTTCTTGACACCTTATGCCCTATAAGGCTAATATGATTCCTAGAAAGACCTCTAGAATGAGGGTACAGATTATAGGAAGGTATTTGTGAGGCATTGGATGAATAAAAAGGGGTTTTAAGTATTAATTAAATGGAATAAGAGATTCCCTTTTATAGGAGGGGGACTCTTGGAAATTCTCAAAATATTAAATTAATATAAATTAATTTTCAATTCCAAATGGATAAAAAATAATTTATTTAGAATATAGAATGATTATGGGTCTAAAAAATCTCATAAAATAAAAATTAAGAGAGTTTTTATCACATATTTATCCTTATATTTTTGTTTTAATCCCTCATTAACCGCTTTCGCACTTACCATGATAACAATGATTTTTTACTCTTTAAGGGTCAATATAGTTATTATAAACGAGAAAACTGACCATAAATGGGACATAATTGATATTATAAACCATATACTAATAAATTGTATGAATATAATATTTTTATGAATTTTATATCATTTAATAAATTATTATTTATTATAATATATCATTAATGTCAATTTTTAGAACTATTCATTCCTTTGATTTTAATAACATCAAGAAAACAATTAAAATTAAAAATAAATATTTTAGTACATACATAAAATGTCATGTTAATCTATAAAATTCATGGATCACAATAATTATCTCAAATTATATTTATTTTAATATTTTTAAAATAATTTATTTTATTTTCTATTAATTGAATAATTACTACGCCAACAATGTGAAAACATTTAAGGTAATTACTTTTTAACAAAAAATTAAAAATAAATTACCATGATAAATATAAATAATTTATATTTAAAAATAATATTTATTATAAAACATATCCTCTTGTTAACCCTATGTTTAAAATATCATAGTTATTAAAAACAAGAGTGTGACATTTTTGACTATTCTTTAAATATAATATTATAAATGTTATAATCACATAAAAATGGTCAAAAACAACCATATAAACGAAAATTGGATTATTGTGGATAATATGGACCTATATAATAAAATTAAGGTACGTTTTTGGGTAATTTTATAGTCTTTATCATTTTATTTTTAACCTTCAATTACTCTATTTACCTTTAACCAAGGTAACAAATATTACTAAGATTATTATTAATTTTGACTAAAAATAAAATGGTAATTTTTAAAAAATTTGGGCCTAATAATTACAAATATAGAATATATTTTTCAAAATTTAAAACATAAGAGTGGAATAATTTAATTTAAAATTAAATTGTAAAAACGCGATGAAATACATTTTTTTAAAAAAATACCCCTTTTAAGTATAAATTGTTTTTATACCAAATTAAAGTATAAAATTAATTTTAAAAACAATAAATAGATTATATTAAATCAAAAATTACTAATTAAATTTTAAAACTGAATCAAAATATAATTCTACTTTATAAATACATTAAAAGAAAATACAGTTTTCAATAAAAACAGTATTTTTCACTATTCATTAGAAAATAAAATGTTTCAAAAAATTCTCAAAAATTCATCTTAAGATAATTTTAACCTACTAAATTCAGATATTAAGTTCATTTTTTAAAATTAAAAATATAGAATTTAAAAATTAATATTTTAAATAAAACCATATAATACATAAAAATCCAATTTGGTTAAAAATAATGCTTTTTCCCTTTTGACCAAAAAAATTATCTAATTAATATAACTCTATAAAATATAACTAATCAATATATGAACATTTTTTATTTAAAAATTACCTGGGGTATTACATTCGAGCCAAAAATGAGCCCAAAATCAATCTAAGGGCCCAGATTCGTGAAGTCCAATGAATTCTGTGTATCGTGATCATCGCGAAGGTCACCGAAAATGTGGAGGTTGAGGTAAAATTCAGATAGTGTATATATAACTCGTAGAAGTCAACAATCCATGTAGAGGTTTATGTAGTAACCTCTACACAACATATGTATATTTTAAAAAACACATTCCATCACAAAAGTCATAATCTTTTGTGAAGGACACTATATTTTGGGAAACCAATGTCCTATCCTCCACTGATCCTATAAATACCTCTCCACATCAGAAATTTAAGGGGACAAAACCTTTTATCTTTCTAAAAAGGTTATGAATTCAGAAAACTCTAACATTTGTGAGAAAAATTTGAGATGGATTCCAAAAGGTACCCATCTTTTTTTTTGAAATTCCTCGAATGGGTTCTTGAGAACCTCGACCCATGGTAGAGATTCCTTTCATGAAAGTGTATGTCCTTCACATTATAAGAAATCCCTTTATGGATCTTGGGGTTTTGTGAGATAATTATTCTTCACGAAACCAAACCCATGGGAACTAAGAATTCACTCTGAGGTAGGGCCAACCTATTTCATGAAAGACACACCTTCACATGACACCTATCCTTTGTGAAGCCTCCAACCTTAATGAAACCCCAACCTTCAAAAAACCCATACACCAAGACTCTCTATGGTTCTTCCTTTTAATAAACAACCTTTCATAATATTTGAGTTCCTAAGGACTATATACCCATAAAAATTCAATTCATCCACACCCTGATATCCTGTAGGATTGATATCACAAATCCCTGTGTCCACCCCTTTGCTTCAAGCATGACCTGGAAAATTACCTTAGATTTTTCTCCTAAGCATTGGAACCCTAATGATTCTTACACATAATCATTTTCACCCTAACATTGGGACCCATGATTTCCACTCCTTCATGGAAGTGTTTACACCATAACCAACCTGTGCATGACAAGTAGACGTGTAAGCCCTGAATGTGGCATCATATAGGGAAAATGACCACCTTTACTTATAAGGAGGCCTACTATTTTATCCTTCTCTATAACTTAGATATGGTTTCCCTGAGTGTAGGACCATCCCACATCTAAGCTATAATATGTAAAACTGCATAACCCAATATCCTAGTCATATGATGTTAAAATGCATGAAAATTACCTCAACACATGATGTTAAACTATATTATTACCATGTGTGATGAAAAACAGATGCCTCATGTATGATCATCATAGGATTCCACCTCCTCCTCTATTATGGGATGAAACTCTTACTCCTAGCCACCTCTATGTGTAATCCCTACGCCATATTCCACCACCATGGTATGAAACTCCATTTATTGGATGAAACTCAATACCTTATATAAGACCCCCAAATATCTATGTATCTTCTATGCATAATCCCCACACCACCTATCGTTGAAGCTCCTTCCATGACACGATCATCCTTACCACATGATATTAAATTTCATGGACCGGTCTTGTCACATGACCTTAAACTGAAAAATAAAACTATGTGAGTTTTGATCCCTACATACTAACAAGGTATGTAGGATGCCTCCATGAGATTTAATCCCAACATCCTGAAAAATATGGGATACCTCCTTAAGGTTTAATCCCAACACCCCAACATTACCATAAAATCTGCATGTCTCCTACCTAGGAGATGACAACTCAGAAGTGTGATCATCTTCCCCACATGAACACATTGAAAACCAAAGTGTGATCATATTCCCCCAATGGGGGTTCAATCCCCCTTACTACTATCATATCATAAATTGTGATCATCTTCCCTATGGGAACACACTAAAAACCAACGTGTGATCATCTTTCCATAATGGGGGAACAATTTCTCTCATTACCATCAAATACCAATGAGTGATCATATTCCCCATGGTAATACACTGAAAACATATCCCCATAAGATGTTAAACCTATAACCCACCTATTATGACCTAATCTAGAATCCTTACCCCATACAATAAACATGGGATTCCCAAGGTAAAAATTATTTGAAGTCTATGCCCCTATATTTAATTACCCCATAGATGATATGGGATACCTCTGGTTCTATGACTGATATGATTCAAATGAGATATGCCACCAACCTCAAAAGGGGAAATATTTACACATGCTCAATATGGATAATTCCAAAAAATTATTAGACATTCCAATCTTTACCATATACTCTAACTGTAGGTTGCTATCCTGTCAAGACAAAAATAGTGTAATTAATTGGCATCCACCCTGTGATGGCATTGAGAATGAGTTTGATGAACATGAATTAAATATTTTAGGGAGAACTAGAATATGTGATGATATCCAAGGAGTAATCTATGGAAGGAGGAACTGATATCCCATCATACTGTTTTGATCAAGGATCTAACATCACCAACCCTTGAAATAGAGGCCACCCACCTTTGGAATGAAGGAATGTGGGGTAATAATAAGAGCATCCGTGAACACCCCAGTGAAAATCATCAGAAAAAATGGCGTATCAGATGTGAAATTATCCTCCTCTAACAATGAGTAGATCAGTAATGCTGGGAACCACCAGATTTGATCATGATCAGATCCAGATATCTGGAACTAGGCCCCTACCAAACATATGGTGGGCCTAGTGTGAAATTATTCTCCTACAACTGGGGGAAAGTGAAGGTAATTGGGAATCCATAGTTTACGTAATTGTTAGTGAGGATACCCCCTTCACCTTGGAGAAGGAAGAATGATGTTGGGAACATTGGGCATCAACTTCATGGTGTGTTTTTTGACAGCTGACTCCATATATTTCCACAGAATCCAAACTGTAATGAACACATAACGACCTAACACCAATAAGAATGGGGGAAGGGGGAATAATAGTGATAAAAAGGCATACCACCACACTCCCTCCATGATGGTGGATTCTTCAATGAATATCAGGCATCCTCACCACATCACCCCTTTCGAGTTCATCTTGAGAAGTGTCATTAATTCCATTTTCATCAATATGAGAAAGAAGGGATAATCCCAACTAGGGATATGGATTGATAAGACCTGAAATCCATAAAAACATGCCATAACATCCACCTATGATGTTAGTGCTAGGTTAAATCCCCCCAAATCATGATAATGAACTATTTTGGGATCCTCTCTTCAGAATGTTCCAACTGATTCCTACCCTACGCCAATGAAGTAGGGAATGTACAGGTCAAAACCACAACAACCAAAATCTGAGATCCACTAAGGAGGGATCCCACTTGGATGTACTGATGATGTCAGCTAGCCCACAGGTCCAAGAGAAGATCTATCTCACCCCTACTTTGCTGACCTTGGTTCAGAAATCCTGGTGCCCATGCAAGGGGAAAGCCATAAACCCTACACAACAGGAAGAATATTCCCCCAATCCAATGGCCCCAAACACTACCAATTCATCTTACCTTACCCATAAAACCACTTTAGGGGGACCTATTTTCACCAACTTGGTATTGATCCCCAACCCACCTCTTCGGCAGACCAGGTTGCCTCTCCCAATAATGGGAACTACCGAAAACTAGAATAGGACATCCCATGATGAATAATTCCAATGTGGAGGTCCTCCATGAATTATCGCCAAATAGTGAAAAGGTTCTCTCAATGTGGAAGATATTACATAATCCAAATACCTTTCCTATAGAAGAAGGAAAAAAACCAATGTGGGGGTTATTCTCGCGACGAAGGTCATAATGCGCTTGGAAGAAACCTAAGAAGTTACAAAAAACTAGTGCTTAGAGAACTCTCAAACATCAGAGGCAGAACCATGATAAATTCCATGTCACCATTTATATCTCAGACTCTGATACAATGAATAAATCACTGAAGGAAACTTTACCTCCATCGTTAGAGCTGTAGGAAAAATCCTAGCAACTGAGGAAAATGATCCCTGAATTCGAGGTCCATAAAATCCCCAAATCAATTCGTAGGTACCTATAGGTGGAGGATTTAATGACCTTCTTACAAGGACTCAAAGTGAAACTATATCTACCACCAAAAAATTTCCTCATCTCAACCTCCACACTGGAAGTGGGAGATACATTTGGGTCAGAATTGACACCCTCATATGACTGTTAGTGGTATGTTGAGCCCCAAAGAGATGTTTCCCCTCTCACTCATGTGGAAGTTGTGAACAACAAATTATATATGAACACGATCTTGAAGTTGGTAATAGCACCAAAATACATACCAATGTTTAGGGTATGATTGGATTTTGTGATGCCCTACCTACTAAAAAGTTATCAACAAAGTAGGTCTGCATCAGTGTCACTGCTAGTTTCCCATTTAGCTCCAGTTGGGGTTTGGGATTATCAGGAACAAGATCATTCTCTAGGAAATGAAAAAGAGGACTTATGGGGGATTCTAATCACTGAAAAACTATCAGTCATATTTTGGCCACCTACAACACTAAATTTTTTCATCCCTAAGTCCTTCACTGAAGAACCATAGGCATGATTCCACTAGAATATTTGGATGATTGTTAACTACCTTTAGGACCATTGTTTGATTTATCATGGAAGCTAGGAAAATCTCAATTACATCAACCAATAGTGTAATAGGATTGAAATCAAAACACTCCCGGTAGCCCAATACCCTGAATCATATGGATATCATGAAACCATCCAGTGGAACTACATTAAGAACCTCATTATGCTCTAGCGAGTCATAGAAAATTCATTTAAACATGTATAGATTAGAGTCTATGGGAAGTAAGCTACCCTCCATTTCATCCCTATCATACAAAAACAATGAGATCATCGATATGGCCTTCACACTGATGGTGAAGGTTATTCTTCGACTCCCATGATGGTGAATATCATCACTAATGAACCTCCCTTGTATCAGATAAATAGGTCACTAACACGAGTAATGATATGGAGAATCTTCCCCAAGGTGTGAAATAATATCAGGTAGATCCCATGAAAGGTGATCAAACTCATTATTAGAGACTGGTGTTAGACCTTGGGAGTCCCTATAATAAGACATTATCACATGCCAACTGATATTTCAAAAAAGGAAAGGGGACTACCGAGCCTATCGATCCATCATAGATCACACTAAAAACTATGTTAGGCACAAATATGGATGCTTTTATTCAATAGATTGAAGGATACAAGTGGCTTACTACTGAAATTATTTTTAAGCAATGATTGAGTCATCACAATGTAAAAAATACCATATCACTCCTTCAGTTGGGAACCCAATTCTTATTAGACATGAACCTAGATTTTAACTAGTTTACATCGTGTATCTGATATTGAAAAAAGATAGGGTCTATGGTAAAATACCAAGATACGAGTCACCTAATTTGTTGGAGTAGCATGCCTATCGGTCTTGAGATCAGGGATGCCCTATCTCTC
The DNA here is from genome assembly GCA_963277665.1 of Viscum album. Lineage (NCBI taxonomy): Eukaryota > Viridiplantae > Streptophyta > Magnoliopsida > Santalales > Viscaceae > Viscum > Viscum album. The sequence goes on from OY728138.1 coordinate 1,874,304,761, forward strand.
AGTTTGATGAGCTGGTCAAAGAACTAGTGACAAAAAATACTCACCTAGATGACCTGACAACTATTATCATTTCCTTACTTAAATCTCTATAAATGAGATAGGTTCCAATCCTTCTTGAAGGAAAGTCATATCCAACATGGGTAGAATAGATGTGCCTAACACCCTAATTTGGAAATCTAAGCTTCTCCTCATTTAATTGGATGAGTGATCCTACACTAGACAAGCCCATCCAGTACTAGAAAACCCTACACCTATAAAGTATTAAAAAGTTAACCCCATGGAAATTTATCCACAACATTTCCACATGTTCCACAAAATAAGTCTGACTCAATGAAAGTCAACCCATTATCACTACTTCAATGTGAGGAGTGGACCATTTAGTCTGAAACTGCACAGTACTGGTTCATTAGCGTTTTTCTATAGAGTCTCCATAGAGAAAGAGTTCCTTATTGAATAATCTTCCACCATTAAATCAGGTTTTGATTCTATCCTCAAAGCTGTAGTTTTAGGAGTGTTACTTACTCCCTATGACTCTCATATCTCAGATGTCAAAGAGGATATAGAAGATTCTCCTCCTGAATTTGAAGAGGGTTTCTCCACCACTGTCGATGAGTTGATACAGGTAAACCTTGCCACTAGGGAAGATATAAAATTAAAATTTATGAGAACAACTATGTCTCTAGAGAAACAAAAAAATATATGTCCTTCCTGAAAATAAAATTGTGATGTGTTATCTTGAAGCTATAATGAGATTCCATACCTCAATTCCTAGATTTATGTCCATCACATTGTCCACCCAATGGGTCACTATAGATTCAGGTAGCCTCCCAGAAAGATGAACCTTCCCATGATGACATGTTTGAGGCTAAAGTTTATAAGATTATTAAAGAAACCTTCATTAGATAGATCTAGTATGCTAAGTGGCTGGCCAATATTGTCCCTGTCAGGAAGTTTAATGGAGAAATTAGAGTCTACATCAACTTCTAGGACCTCAAACTCCATTTTACGAATGAAAAATTTCCCCTCTTGATGAAATAATTTTTGCTCAAAACTACGAATAGTTTTTAAGAATTCTCCTTTTACTACTAGTTGATGCATTTTGGTTTGAATAATTTTGAATCCACTTACCAGTGTTCCATGAACCGTATCTTAAAAACACTCCTCAGGATGTTGGTGGAGTCTTACATGGATTATTTTGAAGTTTAATCTCACAAAAACTAAGACCATATCATAGATCTTGATAAAATATTTTGAAGGGATAAAAACCTATATTATCTCAACCACATAATCCTCTAAATGAAGAACAGATACCCCACCATCAATAATATTTTACTCACACTAATCTTTACAGTGCATAAGTTATGGAATTATTTGTAGCACCATGAGATACAACTGGTGTCCCATGTTTACCCATTGAAATATATTACCAACTACCCCATGTTGATAGGGAAATTGGTATGTTGGGTGGTAATCCTACAATAGTTTGACTTTAGGTTTTTCCAATAGAAAACTTTCAAGGTCCATACTTTGGAAGAATTCATGGATACACATCTGAACCCTAATAAAATGACCTAGGATGTTTATTTTCTAGATCAATCCATCCTATCAGTATATCAATATTTTACATGTTGATAGATGCATTTTGATAGTTCCTCCAAGATTCTGATTGAAAGAAGGATCAATGACCATAAACTCAAAAGGTTAGGCCTAGGTATTGTCTTTATCACTCATACATAGGCTATTATACCATATTCATTATTATTATCAGAAGTCTACAATAAAAAAATTATAGTATCATAATCTTATTACTGATCTTGAGTTGTCCCTCAAGATTCATTTCCCCTATTTACATGTGAAGGGAGACTCCAATTTTTTCATCAACCAGATCAAGGGAGACTATGTAATTAGAAAGAAAGAAATTGTGACCTTACTAGAATGAACTCATCAACTAATGGCACAATTCACTTCCCATCCAAAGGTGGCTCATGTTCCTTGGTAAAAAAATAGTCAAGTTGATTCCTTGGAAAGATTAACTTCATCCCTTGCAGAGAACAACCAAGATGACTTGGTCATTCATGTGGAACACTAGATGATCATTTCCCCTTCCACTTTTGAAGGCAATGAACAACTTGTAAATAAGATGGTTTCCAATAATTCTGTGCTAGGGAAATCAAATTCCGCCATAGTTGAGGAAACACCAGATTAGATGAATACCTTCATCGAATATCTCTATAATGACTTTATCTCTTTGAGATGATCTGAGAATGAGTGAATCCTCTAGTTTGCAACATAGTTTAACCTTCATGGTAGACCCAACCTTGAGAACACTCTCTATAAGTGTGATTTTGATGGAATTATTCTCTATTGAATACAAGGATATGTGATACCTCAAGTCATGAAAACGGTCTATGTGGGATCCTATAGAGCCCATCAAACAATATAGAAGCTCTCCCACCAAATTCAAAGGCTGAGTTACTTTTGGATAGTCACAGTTCATGACTGTATTGAATTCACTAAGAGGTTTCATGCATTCTAGATCCATTACATTTTTTTTACATTCACCACCATAGATTCTCCACACTACCAAGTATTCTTGGACCTCTATAGCATGGAGAGTTGATATTGTAGGTCCCTACCCACCAGATATGACTCAATAATGAAAGTTATTTTTGATCGCAATAGACTTATTTTTAAAATGGGTAGAAGCGATTCCCCTCAAAGAATTCAAAACCTAGTTCGTGATTGAGTTTATAAACTCCCACATCATTCATTAGTTTGTAATTCCTTAGACTATTCCCATGGAAAATGGAACTAAATTCCAGTCCACTGAGCTAAATAAATTGTATGTCAAGTACAACATCCAGTCCATCCACACTTCCTACTATTATGTGTAGGTGAATGGATAGATCAAGAAATTAAAAAAAACCATCTCTAATATCCTGTAGAATATGGTGGTCTAGAAAAAAGAGTTGATCCAATAAAATCTAAAATTGCCTATGGGCGTATCAGATGATAACTCAAAATTATACCCAGGCGACCTTATACTTCCTGGTCCATGGAGAAAAGGTAGTCTTACCTATAAAGGTTTAGATACCATCACTATAAATTAAAATTTATGACATGAATATTCAAAAAATAATAGAAAAACACTATCTATTGGAATTTGAATCCCTAAACTAAAATAGGCTTCAGGAATTTTATAAATTCGAGAGGCACCCGAATAGGGTATCATGAGGGCTCAACAAGAAGGGCCACCTCTACTCCTTCCTTTAGGGTAACATGGTACTGGATCTCAAAATGATGATGATACAAGGAAAAAAGACACTAAATCTAGAACCCAAGTGGTAAGGACCTTACGTTATTCATAAGTTATATTCAAATTGTTCATACTCATTGATCACCATGGTAGGGGAGTGAATTACACCTACCACTAATGATTGGTTTCTCAAGATATACTATTCATGAACCTTTGGACTAAGAATAATGAACTTAAACTATTTGAAACTTCTGGTCCAAGCTCTATGACCTTAAACTAGAAGATGTTGAGTCCAATAATTACAAAATTAAACTATTTGAAACTTAGGTCTAAGATCTATGACCATAAACTAGTATCAACTCTAGTATAATCTATATGACTTTAAATTAAAAAGCCCAACATCCTCATCACATGACTTTAAACTTTATCCTTACCCTATGCGATGAACATAGGATTTCTTATATGTTAAATGTGAGAAGACAAAAACCAACATCCTCAATACATGAAATTAAATTGGAGCCTTACCCTATGTAATAGACATAGGATGCCCCATGATAATCATGGGTTGACTTAACATCCTCCCAATAGAGGATGTAACCCTTTTAGCATTGTTATCATACCAAGAAATGTTCTAGAACTAAGTTTGGCTTGACTCCTAGTCATATAGGATACGTAGTGACACTCACATTTTATATCCTAGGCCCATACCTACTATAAACTCATTTTGGGGGTCTTCCTTCCTCAACATCATTAATTTAACCTATGTATAAATTTTCTTGGAAATTTATGTGGAAACTAGTCTCCTTGGACCTCTCTTAATGCTGGTTTATCAATCTTTCATGCCATACAATCCTCTTTAAGACACCCACACCCTTTGATCCAAACTCTATGACCATAAATTTGTTTGAGTTGTCTAACTCTAAACTATAAAGCCCAATCTCCTCAGAGCAATAAATCAAACTATAGTGCTACCCTATGTAATGAACATAGGATGTAATATATGATAAATATGGGATGGCCAAATCCAACTTACTTAGAAAAAACATTAAACTATATCCTTATCCTATGTGATGAAAATATGATGCTTCATATGATAACTATGGGATTATCCATCATCCTCACTTGAGAAGACACCACTCTTTCAACATTTCCCCTACCAAGATGCATTTCAGAATTACATGTGGATTGATTTTAATTCTAATGGGAAACATAGTGACATCCATATCTCTTATCATGGGTCTATCCCCATCAATAACTTATTTAGAGTTTCTCCCCCTTAGTTTTAGGCTTAATCCTTTCCCAATGTTACACTCATACAGTGCTTCCAAACACAGTGTGGAGTGGTCCTCAAAGTCATTGTCCCTTAGAACATTCCCCACTTACACATTCACATTTTTTCTCCCTTAAATATGGATACTCATCATTCAATATGATTTGAATAGGCCTACAAAACAATAATGGTGCCTGGCCACATTGGACCACCTACCGTCCTTAACATATGCCTTGAAGAATCTTTTGTGACATTTTGTGGTTCTTGTGTTTCAAACATGGTCAATGGTTGATCCCACATATGCACATCCCATCCTTGACCTCTATGGAACATGTGTTTCAAACATGTTTAATAGTTTTACTAACCATTGGTTACCCCCTTCTTTGATCTAGATGATGGAATTCATGCTTTACCTTCCTTTTGACCTTCATTTTCTCTAGTAGGAATTCTATACACTATGCGTCATAATCCCATAAACTCATGTATGGTGACTAAGTAAGTTAGTACTATTTGGATTTTCCCAAGTCGACTTCTTTTTCCCCTTTTTGTTCTCTCCGCTATGACAATGGTAATTTCATGTCATTCCTTGTTTCTCACACCCAACATGACTCACTTGGGATTAAGATTCATGAAGAAATTTTACTTAGAAAGTTTGAGATGTGAAGGAATCCCTTAAGTGGGGTATCTCACCCATTTATTCTAATCTATATGAACTTAAATGAGCATCAATCTTGGTCCAAGAATCATGACCTTAAACTATGCACAATTTTTCTCAAATCCATTTTGTGCGACATGGCTCCCCCTTTTCTCTCTTTTCACATCAGGTTCCTTATATTATGCATAAACATCCATGAGAAACCTATTTCCACATTATTCTAAGATATTCATCCTTAATTATAGAAATCTTGGGTCTAAGAATTATGGCCTTAAACTATGTGAAATTGGCCACCTTTGTCCCCCTAATTTTAATTTGGTTATCCATGTCTCTAGTGTTTAGAAAAACTAATGACCCTTTCTTCACAATGAGCTTGAACCCTATTATAATAACCTCCTTATAGACCAAGATTAATGACCTCAAAATATTTGAATCTCTTAGTACAATCTATAATACATTAAAATATTAACTCCAATCTAACTTTCATGACCTTAAACTACCCTAGGTGAGAGGCACATATGTCCTTCAGGTTGAATAACCATAGGGGAAACTTGATAAAAAGTTATAATCCTACCCACCAGGTCACTTTAATGACTTGGGAAAAAACAAGGGCATTAATAAAAATGTACAAAGCTAGAGGGACCCACCATGGTCTCTTTAAAAGACCTAGTTGTGCTCACCGAACCCATTGGTTCAAGAAAAAGTTATAGCCAAGTATTAGCTTTCTTTGATTCATGAGATCCTATATGAGGTGCATCCCACTATGTTTCCTTTTCATGCATCCCACTTCCCCGACTGGGCATGATTTATTCATTTTGAATCACATGTATTGGTCCCAAGATGCTAAAATTTTCTACAAATGTCATATTAAAAAGACGCTAAATTGTGCTATAAATTTCCTAGTCAAATGACTTTAAACTATATGATACATTGTCTTAACCGTAAGAAGATAAACTATGCATTAAATTTCATTGATAAAATATGATAAAATACATTCCCTATATCCCCATGGAATGATGTAAAACTATAAAGCATCTTAGGACCTCTCCTGATAATCCATTTCCCCCACTTTGGTGTTGGTCACCAACCACAACATTTGATTTCTTTGACCTTCACTTAGAATCCAAGACAACAATCATCTTAGAAGATGAATCTAACCTATGATCATATTGATGCACCAAAAAATGTGATAAAATCCTTAGTAAAATAATTTTGAGAGTGTTGAACACCATCCATACATTCCCTCATTTCATCCCCACACATAAAATCTTCTTAAATTTGGATCCCCACCATCTTTTATGTCTGAACGGGACCCTCCCTCTAATGACAATGATTCCTGGACACACTGGATCACCCACCATTTAAGGAACATGATCTAATAGACTTTGGACAAAATTTTTATAGATACCATGTTTCGAACATGGTCAATAACTGATTTTTATTTTTCTCTATATTTGATGGAACAATAGTGGAATATGCATTTCAAACCTGGTTAGTAGTCATCCTCTATCATCATTTCACCCACTTTATGTTCCAGATCCTAGACATCCTGATTCATGTTCATTATCTCCTTTTTTTGGGTAAAATACAACAAACCTGATTTCTCCCCATTCATGAACCTTTGCACATTGAGAAATAAAATTGGTTGTGCAGAGAGTTCCAATCTCTAACAAAAGCTTTTATAGTCTGGATACTCCTCATTCTCAATAAAAAATTCATACCCCGAGTGTTAAATCCCAATTTATAAATTTCATATAAATGATAAATATTCCATTTTACCTTTTTTCCCACACTAAGCATGACTCATGTGGTCATAGGGATTCATCACTAGTTATCTCATTAATATAATAGAAATAAAGAAAAAGGAAGGACTTTATGCATGCATGGTGTTAAAAAAACAACCCCAAAGTTTGGGAAGGGTCATCCACATGCCAAAGACTTTACTTTGTTTCAAACTAAGAAAAATACCCCTACGACTTAACCCTAGTAATTGAAAATTCTAGTATGGAATCCTATTTTGAGTATACTCTAGAGTCCACTACCGCTTCTCCAAATCAGACGCTTCCTCCTTAGTAGTAAGTCAAACTTCATCAGCCCTAATTCATGCCCAGTCATGATTGTCTTAAAACTCATCCACCAGAGATGTTTCATCTTATTCCCTATCCCCATCCACTACCAACTAATACATCAATTGGATGATTATTTATACTTTATAATTTGCGATGTCTACATGTTCCCACACTTTCTCTTACAACCGTGTGATCTCCTCCTCAGCTGCCTAAAGTGCCTTGGCAACCTTGAAATTATTTTTATAAAAAGAAACATCAAAATCCTAACACTTCGATCATGCATAATTGAAAATGAAATCATGTACTAGCACATGAATACCATGAGATTTAACCCCTCTAGTCCCAAGGTTTACCAGCCAATGGCAGAGGGACCCACTCAGTTTTGAAAATCGGTCAATGGAGTATGGGTAATAAAATTATGAAAATTACACCAAGCCTTTCACTTGATGACCTAGTTTTCATAAATTATTTTAGAACCAGAGTCCTCAAACTCTTCAAGAGATATATAATCATACTAAATAAAGACAATTAATAAATCAGTAGTGGGTTCAGCCTCATGAATTCACTCCAGCAGACTAAACACTAGATCTAGGGGGAAGTTGCTTATGTATAACCCCTAATTAGTAAAACAAGCCCAAATTATCTCTTATGGTGCCTTTAGAACTTGTTTTAACACAATGGTATCTTGTGATAACCCCAAAATAGGGTTGACCACCATGGTCTCCTGTGGTGCATCTAGAGCATACTTGTCCACTGCAACCTTTTGTGATGCCTCTAGGGAAGGCTTGACCATGTCTACCCCCTCATTCACCCCATTCAGGGGTGAAACTTTGAGAATCATCACTAAAGGTTAAGACACTAGGAAATGATAAATTTTCACACAAAAATATGGGGTGTGGGGGTCTATAAAGCCAAATCCATGGTTTATGAAAAAGAGGGGTGATCCAAAAGGCAAGGCTTATAGGAGGCATAAAGGCTGACCAACAACTTGTAAATGGTCACCGAGAACCCTCAAGTTGATATAATCTCCATAGTGATCAATGTATTGGACTAAATAGTTTCCTCCATGGATGGATACACTGGATCTATTTAAAAAATAGACAAGTTAGCAGAAAATTTTTAGCATGAAGGGAAAAGGGAGGGTTAAGAGTTACTTGACAGCACTTGAGCCTGTGGAGTTTTCACCTCAGTCATAGGTTCTGCCTCAATAATATATGGTTGACCAATTTTGGTGAAACAATTGGAAGGATATTAAATTCCTACCCCTTCAAGGATTGGGGCTTCCTCCTCCTTCACAATAGGTTCATCATAAACCTCCCCTTCCTCTATATTCATTGATTCCTAGAAAAGTGAGAAAGAAGTTAGACACCAATATGTGGCAGAGAATTATTTTTTAATTATTTTAATTTTAATTTCAACTTTTAATCCCACCATAGTATTTTTAAGGGTAATTATCAAATTTTATACTTTTAGAATCATTTTTAGCTTAATTTATAAAATGTCCTAATTTTGGATTTTAATTATTTTCATTTTATTTTTTATTTTGTAGATAAAATTTTTCTAAACTAAATTAAATTATGAAATTTAATTTTTATATTTCTATGTTCATTATTATAATTTTCATTCAACTAAAACAAGATTTGAATCAAACATTTGGAGGCCTAAAATAATCTCATAATACAGGCCTTGAAATCTATGTATAAATATGAATATTTTTTTATGATGAGACAATATCTCACAAATGGATAGACCAATGGATAGACCAATGGATTTGAAATTAAACATAGATAAATATAACACCTGGAAGAAAAAATTTCATAAATATAAAACCACTTTATTATGTTTATATTAAAGCCATAAATTCACAGGAAACCCAATATGTGGAATAAAAAGAGTCATGCATTCTAGATTAATTTTCTTGAATAAATTAACTAAAAATACCTTCACACATGGCCAATAAATATGAAATTTAATGGGCCTAAATAGGATACATATAGAAAAAACATTACATAAGAAACTTTTTCCCATTTAATCCATTAAATATGTTTCCCATGCATAAAATTTCAAAGGATTATTTTGGATCCAAAATATTTCACTCCTCTCCCTATAAATTTGTATTTCTATAAGATTTAAAGGGATAAACCACTACACTGAATATTTAGATAAATATATACTGTAGTTTAGTCACATGTTTTATTTTATTTTCATTTTTTAATTGCATTTCATGTTGTATTTTTAGTGTTATCATTTATCTCTTATTCTATCTATTTTTTTCTCTCATTTTCTCTCCCTATTTTCTTCTTAACTATGAACTCTTATGATCATGATCACGAGTATCTAACCTGAGGAAGTTCCTAAGGGAGTAATATAGTGATAAAAATAATTATTTGAATATTCATTCTTAATGTTTCTTATTTTTTTAGATTTACGATGAGGGGGGATATTAGTGGGAAAGGTGCCTTTGTTTCTCTACTTACCACCCGAGGTTTATCTTTTGCTTCTTTAATATTTTCCCTCAATTGAGGAGGTGAATGTGTGGTGTAGTTGATCAAGTAAATTTTATATTCACAATCATATATATAAAAGGATGTTTACACAAATTATTTAGTGTGTTCGTTAAGTAAATTTGAAACTAATAATAATACAATGAAGGTTTAATCTAGGTGATTCTATTGGGAATATCTCATTTCTTTATAAATTCATTCTATTTTCATTAACTGTGTTTTAATTTCATCTACATGTTTAATTTTAGTATTTCATCATCAATTATAAAACCTCCATTTCTTTTAGTTTTGTTTCATAAATAAAAAAATATAAAAAATAAAGTGTGAATTAAAATTATTGAGTGCTTGACTACAACATAGCCTCAAGAGAACGACCTAGGTCAACCTCTATGATACAATTAGTTAAAATATTTTGATAGTATATATGAAAAAAATTTATCAAATTAGAACCATTTATAAGGATAAAAGTGGTATTCACTCACTATTTTTAGTCACATTTTTTAAATAATTTTCATTTCTTTCATTTAAAAAAAACTAAAAAACCATCTTTATCCATGATGTATTTCAATTCAAATTATTCTGTATAGACTAACCAATTTTAGGCACAAGGAGAAGTTCATAAGGATCTTAAAGATCAATTGAAATGTATTAGTGATTCAATTATAAACCTAGAGATAAAAATAGAGTGGATAAATGAATATTTATGTGAATCATAGGAGTAGAAGTTGGAGCCAGAACCAGAACCAAAACCAGAACCAAAATGAGTTGTGGAAGAGATTTCACCAATCATTTTTTATGTTAAAGAACCTGGGGAGGTTCATAAAGAGCTACTAAATGAATTAATAACATCATACCACATTCAACCATTGCTTGAGGAGGTACCAGAAGCACACATGCAAGATAATGTATTTATAGGAGATCAACATTTTTTCGAAGAATCCTAGAATCACTTGTATGAAGATAACCTAAAACTTGATCTTCCTATCCTTGATAATGAAAAGTCATCACCTCTATACTTATCTATTTATTTGGAATACGATGATGATGATTCACCTATTGAGATTAATTTTCCAATGGTAATACCAAAATATATAAATTTATAATATTACTTACATAAAAGAGAAGATTTATTTATTGGCTCTTCATATTTTAATCTGATTCAAGATAAATAGTTTTTTGAATTTTGTTTTTCTGAAATTTATGATATTACAAAAATGGAGAAGAAATTAGATGTTAAGTAAGAGAACACCAAAGTGGTGATGATCATAGAATAAGATATAGAGAATCATTTTGTGATATGAATACCTTTTTTTACATCAACATTCATACTATATGAAGTAGGAAATCACAAAAGTCAACAGGGATCACCCCTATATTCTTTTCCCTCCCACTATAAACCTCAAATTATATCTTTCCTCTTTCATGGGGATTAGGATTTTTCTTATCTTATTTGGGGTTCTCCATTATTGGAATATACTCATGGATACCAGGAAAATTCACATGCGGTGGTTTATATCAAAGAAACCACACCCAACTTCTGATTGGGTATAATTCACTGCAACCGCTTAACTAGGGATAGTAAAAACCTAGCACCCACTTGGGGGTTTAAAACAAGAATTATCCATTTTATTTCCCCTTTATCTTTATTTATATTTATATTTATTATGTTTTTCCATTTATTTATTATAGTTTTAAAGTGGAAATATCTTAGATCTTAACTCAATGCTACCACTGATAAATAAATCGGGTTTCATCTTTTTATATATTTATTTTATTTTCTGCCCAATTATAATACTATATAAAAATAATTCTTGATATAATTTGAAATAAAAATAGGTTAGTAAATAGAATAAGTGTGGGGGAGGGATTCCAACCTAATTTTAGGAATTTTGTGTGTGCTTACATTTTATTTTTTATGTATTTTTATAAATTTTTCATGTTTTCCTTTTCCATTTTTGGTGTGTTTTTAGGATTCTTGACCTAAATAGAATACTTTTGAAAATTAAAACCTTATTAGTGATTTTATAACATTTATTTATTTAAATGTTTAAGGAATTTAAATTATTACTTAATGGATTATTTTTCTTGATTTCTGATCTTTTCATTTGATGAAGTTTATTGATCGTGAAATTCATGTGCACTAGTACTTTCTAAATTGAAAATATTTCCCATCATGAGATGTTTCTAAGCATTTTTGACATATTATTTACATTTATATTTTTCTTGAGAGTTTTGATACATTTTATTTGATCTATAAATTATTGTTTTTCTCTTTTTAATAACTATTAGAGTTCATATAATGTGTCAAGTATGATTAAGGTACAACTTTGAAACCCCTTTTTACATTGTAGTATAATTTTGGAATACCTTTTCATATGAACTTTATTAAGACCCTATAAGCAATGAAATACCTTTTTAGGAATCTACATTATAATCCATTTATCACTTTCCAAAATTCTCTAAAACTTAAATGAATGATTATTATTGAACTCAAGTGTGGGAGAGGGAGAAATGTGATGTATTTTTATTTCCTAAAGAATATGTTTGAGATGAAATGAAAAAAAGTGTTTCCATATTTATTGCTTCTTGGATGGAAGAAATTTCATGATGGAAAGATGTATGGGTGGCCTAAATTCCATTACAAATATGGGATAGGAGTTCACCACTATATAAAGATCAAAAGCTACCTCTATTTTCCTCAAAAACATGATTCTGAAGAGAAATATAAATATTAATTCAAGATGAAACAAGGATACAAATGGGGAAAAAGAGGAAATAAATTTATCATTTATGCTGAAATTCCAAGTGTAAATTTCCCAATAATAGTAAGAGGTGTTTGGAGGTTATTAATTTTTGATTTGATTGAGGAAGACACCATTTTTGATTAAAATTGTTTTCATGCATTACTTCATTTTAGAGATTAAACCTCCTCATTCTATCTCATATGTTTTTACATTTAAATTATTCCAAACACCAGACTTAGAAAAACTAGATATGCATCACCTATCAAGGATTATTCCACCTCCAACCTCTTTTGGCTTGGAGTGCTAACAAATATTTGACCCAATGGGAGATCTGGAGGGTAGGGTATACCCAATAACACTTTTACCTGGGTAGTGATGGGGAAATCCATGCTATAGGAATGAACCAGTTCTTTTAGATTTGCGATGTAATGAATCACCTTGGCTTGGGGAGACTTTAATCACACCTTTACATGGCTCAATTCAATAATTTCTATCACCTCATGGTTAAAACACTACCAAAACTCATAGAGAGAGTTGAGTTGTCTGGAAATTCTCTAGATCCCCACCAACACTGGGGAAGACAACGTCACTGGGGATATGTGGGTGGCACAATAAATTCCCTGAGGCCTTGAATTGTTCCCTTATAACCACTCAAGAGGTTGAACTTCCTCTATAGTCCTCTTCTCATGAGTATTGGGCATGTTTCTACTACCCTTCTTGAAGATTTCTCCTATGCAGGGCCATGTATTACTGGAGTTACAACCACTACTCAACCTGCTAGTCCATATATACCTCTATAATAAGAACTACTTTCCACTAACCCCCAACCCCATGGGTTTTCAACCCATTCTTACTCATCCAACCAAGTCACCAGACTCCTTATCATGTCGCCAAGATATGCACCCTCCTATCTCAATGCGCATTAATGGATGAGTCCACAAGTGGAAGTAAGTGAAAGAAACTCATTTCAACCCCTTTCATATTCAGGCACACACATTCACCATATCTTCTAAATAATCTAGTGGTGGTGCTCACTACATACCCCTGTATACACCTTCAATGTGACTCATTGGAGGCACTAAAACTACTGTGTGAAACAATGTGGGGTTTACAACTCAAAAATCTCTTTACAATCCACATTGACCACCAATACCCTACCTCAAACGACCAAGAGGTGCGACCAATACTCGATGGTCCCCTTTCCATAATTGGTCACCACTCCCATGGGAATGTGAAATATATAGAAAATGAAGTGGTCCACCAACCCGATCCTCACTAGCACGTCAATCAGACCAAAGCCGAGAGGTTGACTCTTGGAAATGTTGAGGATTGATGACTAGAAATTTGTTTTGGGAGGGAATACCAGGTTTGGGTATTTATATCCCCCCATGTGTGAAAATACCTAACCATAAAAGAAGTAGAAAGGCCCACACACATTCAAGGGGGTCTTTCGCTAACTTATGTGGCACATGACCTTGTACAAATTCGCTAGCATCGAGACCACTATGTTGACACACTTCCCCATTTCCATCATTTCCTCCATGGTGAGGGTGCTTGGCCGCACCCCTATATGAGAATATCAAACCATGAGAATCAAACCATGAATTAGCATGGAAATAAATCCTGCCAGCCTGACTATGGGATCCTCAGGCTTCACACTATATCCCCACATTTTCCACTAGACCATCTCTAGAATCCTCTAGTATAAATGATTTTTACCTCACTGAGATACCTTAAGACATTAGCATGGCCTCCTTGGTTTCTTGACAACAATATCATTTAGAAAATAACCAAACCATTGCATGAAAGGGACATCCTTCATCCCTAGCTTGTTCTTAATCATCCCCTATACCAAGCATAATAGAGCCCTTATAATCATTAACAACTAGTCTTGGTCATCCCAAACATCCTCATCTAGGATAAAATCATCACACATATCCCCTTAGATGGGTATCCTCATGATGCGTTAGAGGTCCTAAAAACTAATTCCTACCTCTCCACGATGTAAATTAAATATATTAGTCCTTGGTGACCACCTAATTAGTAGCTATAGCATGATGTCCTGGTAATGATGGGAATGAAATTGTGAGGACCATGATGCCTCATAAAGCCCGACCCACTTCAATTCCACCTCAAACTCATGATAGGAATAGTATACCTAGTATACCCAGGTCCATTCATCCATAATGTTTCTACCATGACACATGTATCATTATTTTGTCCACCCTTTTATATGGTCTACTAGACCCACCTTGATAATGCTCTCATATTGAGGGGACAACCCCTCAGCAAACACCTCCCCATTGATGTTGTTCATATAGTTTCACAGGGCATGAGCAGTGAGTGATGCATGATCCTTCACAATGTGACCCATGATAGCTCTGTGCTATTGGTACTACCTATTCTTACTCTTTAACCAATAAGAAGGTTCATCTTGATTATAATTGGCTATGAATATATCACCCCTCAACCCAAAACCATATAATCACATACTTTTGTATAGTTGATACTCTTGTTACACCTCTATCAATAGTTCAGTAAGGGTAACATAATTAGAATATATTATGATGATATACCTAATTATGAGGTTCTTAAACATATCTCTCCATTAGTTATCCAAAGTATCAAAACCTTTAGTAGCAATTCCTTCTAAGACTTAGAAAATTTTTAGGGTCATGTTCACGAAACTTGGTTTGTGAAGGATAAGTTTTCAAAAGTTTGTAGGTTCACATAGGTCTATTTACAAAAATAACTATTCACTAAAGTGACTATGTTTCATGAAGAGTAAGGATTTAGGTCAAATAACACTCATAAAGTTCAATAGTTTCATGAAAATGGATAAATGACCTATATTTTTCGAAAATATCATGGTCCCCCACCCCTATTTATAGGCACAGGTTTGGGCTGAGTTTCATGAATGAGACTCAGAGATCAAAAATTTTTAGTGGTTTTTCCTTCGAATCGAACCCTCCTCTCTCGAGTTGGCTACCATTCTACAGGGAAATTTTTTTTGATGTTGAAAATATGTTCTATAAGATATTTCAAGGAAGGCATGAGCATTTCATGGAAATTCAAGGCCAAAATGATTCCATAATACATATAAGGGCCCAGTTTCATGAAGGCCAATGACCTCTATGAATCCTGATCATTACAAAAGTACCTATCCATACAAAGGTTGAGATAGTAACCTCTACCCTGTGTATATCAAACTTGTGGAAGTCACCAGGCTGTATGAAGGTTGAGGTGGAAACCTCCATGCAGCGAATCTCTATTTATGGAACACCCCTTCCATTGCTAAGGTCATAATCTTCTGTGAAGGCCACTATCTTTCATGAAACTGATTTACTTGCTTCTGTTCAGCCTATAAATACCTCCACACATATAAAATTTAAGTGTACGTGACCTTTGATCTTCCAAAAAAGACTATGAATTCACAAAACTATAACCTTTACAAGAATAAAATGAGATGGATTCCCAAAGGTACTCATCATTCACGAAACTTCCCCATACGGGTTCTTAAGAACCTAGAACCATGATAAATATGTATTTTGTAAAAGTCTATGGACTTTGTGTTAGAATAAAACCCATTACAGCTCTTGGGGTATTGTGATATAATTATCCTTCTTCAAACCAACCCCATGGGAACCCAGACTTTACTCTGAGGTAGGAACACCCTGTTTCACGAAAGATACACCTTTTAAAGACCCCTATCCTTCATCAATACTCCAACCTTAAAAAAACTCCAGACTTCATGAAACCCATCCACTAGGCCTCTCCATGGTTCCACCTTTCATAAAACACCCTTTTATAATAGTTGAGTGCACATGGACCCTGTACCCATCCAAAACCAGTTCATCTACATTCTGATATTCCGTGTGACTAGTATCATCAACCATTGTGTCCTCCCTCTTTTATTTAAGAAAGGATTGGACCATTAACATTATTTTTTCTCCTAATAATTGGAACTATAATGCCTATTACTCTTAATCATACACACCCTAACATTGGGACCCCAAATTACCACTCCTCCATGATAGTGTTTTATGCTATACCCCACCTAGAGGTGAATGAGAAGTAGATGCATAAGATTTGAAGGTGACATAATCAAGGGAAACTTACCACCTTTACTTATGAGGAGTCATAATGATTCATCCTTATATCCTACTAAGATATATTCACCCTAGGTTTATCACCATCCCACATCCAAGAAATAATACATAAAACAGTATAGCCCAATATCCTAAACTTCACGACAACATCCTCAGCACATGACATTAAACTCTAGAGTTACCATGTTTGGTGAACATAGAATGCCCCATGTATGATTATTATGGGATTCCACCTCCTCCCACATCATGGGATGAAACTACTACACCATGAGGACTCTATGTGTAATCCCCACACCACCTTCCACCACCATGGGATGAAAATACATGCTTGGGATGAAACTCCATATCTGGTATGGGACCCCCAAAAATTTGGGGAGCTTCCATGCATTAGCCCCACACAACCTCTCATTGATGATCCTTCCATAATAGGAGTGTCTATACCACATGATGTTAAACTACATGGACTAGTCCTATCACACATACTTAAAATGTGGTATTGACTACTTGGGTTTTGATCCTTGTACACTAATAGGTCACATAGGATACCTCCAAGAGTTTAATAATAACATCCTGAAAAATATGGGATACCTCCCTGAGGTTCAATACTAAAACCTAAACATTAACATCAAATCTATATGAATTCTCTCTAGGAGACAACAACTCAAAAGTGTGATAATATTCCCTATAGAAACAAGCTAAAACTAAAGTGTTACCATCTTCCCCCCATGGGGGAACACTCCCCCTCATTACCATCATATCCCATAATGTGATAATCTTCCCAATGTGAACACACTAAAAATCAAGGTGTGTTTATCTTACCCCATGGGGGAACACTCATTATCATTACCATCAAATCATAAAGTGTGATCATCTTCCCCATGGGAACACACTGAAAACATATCCCCACATGATATTAAACCTATAACCCACATATTATGACCTAATATAGAATCTTTACCCCATATAATAAATATGGCATTCCTGATATAAAATCTATAGAACTCTTACACCCCTGAAATAAATTAATCCATGGTTGACATTAGATAGTTTTGGTTCCACTCTTGAGATGCCTCATATAAGAGATACCTCTACCCTCAAAAGGGGAAGAATTTACAAATGACCAATGTTCCCAATGTACAAAAATAATCAGACATTCCCAACATTACCATTTAATCAGACCACAGGTTGCTGCCCTATTGATATATAATTAGTGTAATTAACCAATAAACACCTCAATATGGTGTTGGGAATGAGTTTCATGATAATGAATTAAATCTTTGATGGATACCCATACTAGGAACTGAGCTATAAGTAGTAATAAATGGAAGGAGGAATCGACATCCCATCACCCTGTTTCGATCAAGGATCCAATATCACTAACCTTGGTAATAGAGGCCACCTCTCTTTGGAAAGTGGGATTGTGGGGCAATAAGTAGAGGGTTTGTGTGTGCCAAAAAAAGATTTAGAAATAAACACATCTTCTGATTTATCAAGGATTTTTTTTCAATTGAAACCATTTACTATCATTCTATAGGTTCCTTATTTAATATTAGTTTTTTGTATAAATGACTCATCACTCCCTTTTTCTTGCCTAATCATATTCACTGTATAACTGTATTTTTTCTTCTTATTCCACCCCCCTATGAAAACCCTATTATTTATTAATTTGATTGAAGAGTGTTCAACTAAATTCCATACATCAATTAATTAGGTAGAATTATTATATTAACCATATACCCTTTATCTATAAGGTGTAAATACCATATGCTTAATTATCTTGATTGAATGGTATTTACCTATAAAGTTACTTGATGTCATTGGATACCCATTTATTTTCCATGTGTTTATTGTAATTCCCTAACCTAGACCACCCAGTTTAAGCCAATTCCTACATGACCTAATGCACACCCCTCATATGGAAGAGGCTTCAACTAGATATGAGGGGTTGAGTTCATCAGTGGGGAGAAGATACACTTAGTGTCACATCATAGGATCAATAATAAAACAATAAAAAATATAATAAAAAATTATATTAAACATGAAAAACTAAATAAATGGAATACATGTCATATAAGAAATTCATCTTCAAACATGGAAATATTTTACTGAGTAAAAAAAGTAGATAAATAAATAAAATCACCATGGGGTCTTCCAGAGTCTTTCCTAGTCCATTACTTGCTCCATCCTCCTATACTCAGCTATCCACCACAACATCCTTTACCTTCATTGGATCCCTCATAAAATCTAGGAGTGCACTGAAATTCCCATGTAGGGTGTGAGTACAAGACTCAGTTGGACACCACCAATACATTTTAACCTATTATTCTCAAGTATAATAAGTGTATTAATTAATAATAATAATAATAATAAATACATAAAAACATAAACATACAATCCAAAACCAAGCGGTCATGTACTAACCAAACCGCCACAAACCCCTGGATGTACCTGCTTCGGCTTGATGTCAGAAGTATAATGGGAGATGTTGGTAATAATAAAACTATCCTCTATACAACTTCCTCATAGATTCATGCGATCATTCTACTCTACATCCTCTATTCATCAATTTGGTCAGGCTATCTGATTTTCTCTAGTAGTGAACTAGGCTACCTCAAGGGAATGATACTTGGAAAATGCTAGGATACCTCAAGTGCATCCTCAAAAATGTCTCCATGGATACATCGTACCTATAAAATTTTCTCAGTCCCCCCTTCACCATCATCTCAAGTAAATCCAACCCCCCCTCTAAATAATAAATTAGGTAATGATGGTACACCAATCTAAAGTACTAATAACAACCACCAAGGAAAGGTAACACACATACAGAGTGAAGGTTACATTAAAGGAATAATATATCATCATGAGTATATAGCATCATACATAACAACATGTAATCACAATCAAAATTTGAAACAAGATACTCTAGTATCACTAATAGAATCACATACCTCAATGTGTTTCATGAGCTACACACACACACACACCCACATGCAATCACAATCAAGCATGGTTATAAATCATTCAAACTCAAATAATCATTATGGAAACAAGTGTAAACATGATCCTAATAAGGTAAAGAACTTATTAACTAATAGTTTTCAATGTTAATGTCAAAGTTCATAAAATTCATAATTCCCCAAAACATGTTTTTACATCAACCATAACACAAACACATTCCAAGGAATTATGTGGTTTATCTCCTAAAAAAACATCAAGCTCCTAGAAGTATGAGAGGATCAATTTTGAAAGAAGGTGGATGAAACATAGAGGTGTGTTGGAAACCACACCACAACATATAGATGACCACTATGGTGCAGTGGTGTACTGGGAGAGGAACCACCATGACACAAAGGAGAATAAATGACATAGATGTGTACTGGGAGGAGTCACCATAACACAGGACCAATGGATGTGGAATAGAAAACACCAAAGGTGGACCTCTATGGTGAATAAGGGATGTTGTGGCATAGAATAGATCTGGTGAATGAATTGTTGTGGAATATGGAATATGACCATATTTTTGGATTTTTCTTTCATCCCTTTAGGACTTTGAGATGATTCTAAATGAAGATGGAGAATTCAGTATATACAGGGTAAACATCAGGGTTTAGCCCATGTGACAAACCCCATGTTAATATGCCTCATAAGTTTTCAAATGGATTTCCCTAATTCAATTCGTAATAGCCAATTCACGGCTTTAACTCTTGAAGATCAAAGAATAACCAACTGTTTATAACTAACATTGAGATAGGCCTCTATAGTGTGGTTCGGGTAACCACATCACAACCTCCATAAACAATCTTATATGGGGAAGGCTATAGTGAATCCTCCCTCACAAAACACCCCTATGATGCTGCTATCTTCTCTATAGTGTGGGATACCCCCACTATAGTGTATCCACTTAGGTTATGGTATAGAATCCCCCTATTTAGGCACTAAAGCCTCAAAACTCATTTTAAGCCTCCAAAATCCCACAAAATTCTACCCAAAATGGTTGAACTCAAGAACAAAGGGGAGAATAAAGGAGACACAATTTTTTTTAAGGAATCAAAGTTTCAAGGTTTTATAATTCACCACTCTAAATACTTATCATCCTTAAGAATCATCTCTAGGGTTCCAAATTAAATATATCAGGACACCAAGCTCGAATTCCAGCCTTTCAATACCAAGTCTAATCTTGGATCCACCAATACTACCACTGAATCCAAACAAGAGGTATCATCTTCCCTCATAGTACTTTCTCACACTGGTATATAATCCACACTGGACCCTCCTCATAATATTTATTTGGATCTATTTCAACATCCTTATAATTGATAAGATGTGCAAGGTTGGGTATGTACCTATGAATATGTGACACATAAAGCATATGGTGTATACCCCAGTAATGATAAGGAATATCTAGATGGTAATACACTACCCCTATCTGATCAATGATCTCAAAGAGTCTAATTAAATGTGGTTCTAAATTTCTTTTCTTCTTTATATGTTAGTTCCACCACCAATGAGTCACTCTCATGAAAACCATACCACCCACAATGAACTTCAAAGTTCTCCTCCTATGATCAACATATGATTTTTTTCTACTTTGAACAATGATCAAACAATTATGTATCACCAAAACTCTCTCAGAGGTCTCCTGAGATATAATAGGGCCCACAACTATTGCCTCAACTAACTTATTCCAATAGAGTGGTGAATGATATAAAATTCCATAAATAACCCTATAAAGTTCCATTAGAATCAAATTCTAGTAAATATTGTTGTATGTGAACTCAATCAAGGATAGGTGATGATACCAAACTCCTATGAAGTTAAGGATGAAAGATTGAAACATATCCTCCAATATGTGTATAGTCTACTTAGACTATTTATCTATCTAAGGATGGCATGCTATGCTCAATCTCAGATGAGTCCCTAGGGTCTTTTGTAATCCCTATCAAAGCATCAAAAGTAAAACACATGTATCTATCAAAAAAATTCTCAAGGGTACTCTATTTAAGTATATGATCTCACGAACATAGAGCTTTCCAATATTATCCACTAAGTGATTCTATATGATTGGTAAGAAGTGACTTGTCTTTGTTAGTTGATCAAAAATCATCCAAACTACGTGATGAATTCTCAGGGTCTTGGGTAACCACTTCACAAAGTAAATCATGAAATATTACCATTTACACATGGGTATAATATGTGGCTAAAGAAACCCACCAGGTCAATGGTTCTCATCTTTCACCCTCCAACTAGTAAGGCATCAAGAGACAAACCTTATAATGCCTTTTTTATCCATAAACCCAAATTGTTTTACCTAAATTTGTATTAAATCTTCATTACTCTAGTATGTATTGACCATATAGAGGTATGGTAATCCATCATTATCTCCTCTATGATTGAAGCATGAAATAATACTCTCACATGTACCATGATCACATCATAAATGATCAAAGACCACCTGGTTATTTAATCGCCTCTAAATAGCTATTCCCACATCACAAAACAATCCGAGTCTAACTCCTCACCATCCTTTACCTGATTTATAGGAGAATATGTGATAACCAAGGGAACACAATTCATTCAAACATGGTCCTCTAAGGAATCAATCCTCTAATCATCCAATAAGATCATTAAGATTCACTGCTCATCAAATGGATGCTCACCAAGATCCTACTCAACCCACATCTTATGGTTAAGATCATCCATGATGAAATTTTATTCCCCTGATGAATAAACCATCTCAAAGTTGAAAATCCACATATACTAAATCCAATGCCTCTTCCTTAGGTTCATTTTCCTCTATGTGAAGATATATCGAAGGCTCTTGTGGTTCATGTAAACAACGAATGCTCCCACTAAATAGATAATATCAAAATAATTCAAAGAATGAAACACAACTACTAGCCCCAAATCATGTGTAGGGTAGTTTCTCTCATGGGGTCATAGATGAAACAACCCATAGGCTACTATCTTCTCTCTCTGCATTACCACTGCCCCCAAACCAATTCCTGATGTATCGCAGTGCACTACATGACCAATCCTAGGATCAGGGAGTGTTAGTACTAGAGTTATCATCAACCTTATCATCAGATTAATGAATACCTCTCAACCCTAGTCTGACCACTATAATTTCACCCCCTTCTTTGTCAGCACTATCATGAGTGCTTATAGTTGGGAGAAGTCCTAAATAAATCATTGGTAGTATCCTAATAAACCTGAAAATTTCTTGATCTCAAACACATTCTAAGGATATGTCTAGGACATGATTTCCTCAAATTTATATGGGTCCCTAAATATACTCATCTTAGACACCACATGTCCTAGGAAATTCACCTCTAAAATCCATAAGGCATAGCTTAACAACTTATCATAAAGACTATATTCTCAAAACGTACTCAAGACTATCTCTAGGTGCCTAACATACTCTTCTAGTGTCATAAAGAATATAAAGATGTTATTAATTAGTACTATGATGAATAAGTCTAGATATAGGTGAAATATCTTATTCATGAGGGTCACAAACACTACTAGTGTGTTCATCATCTTCAACGCCATCATCAAGTAATCATACAACCCTTACATGATCTAAAAAATTATCTTTGGAATGTACCTCTCTCTAACTCCCAATTGATGATAGGAAGATCAAAGATCTATCTTGTAAAACCATTGGGCTCCCCATAGCTAATTGAAAAGATAATTAATCCTGGGTAAGGTATATCATATCTTCACTATAACCTAGTTCATATTTTTTTAATTTATACAGAGTCAAAGAATAGTATTTTCCTTCTTAGTGAACAACATAGTTACACCCCATGGTGAAGTACTCATCCTGATAAATCCATTCTATTCAAATTCTTCTTGTTTCACCTTGAGTTTCTTCTGATCGGTTGGTTCCATATGATACGAGGGTATAGAAATGGGTTGCACACCTGATAAAAGCTCTATCTGAATATAAAATCCAATATTAGTAGGGAGTCATATTAAGTTTTATGGGAAGGTGTCCCGATAGAGATCCATGACTGGAAGAATAGATGATAGGGATGTCAATGATCCTTTTAAGAGAGATAAGACCACTATATTTTCTGTGATCATCATGAGATGACTTAAGTCTGGTCTAACACTTCTTACTCCCAATTCCCACTCTACAGTCATCAATAACTTCTCTTATTTTTGTGAAGTGAATGACACATGTCACCTATAGTAGTTATTTTGATCTTAGAAGTTGACAGGACAATTCATATTGAGAATCACATTGAAGGTCCTCATCTATACAATCATGAACTCCCATAGATGTCCATAGCCAACAAAAAATATAGGAAACCCTATGAATCTCTTGAGATGGTCCACTTTTATTCCCAATAGTGTATAAAGGGAGACTAACTCATTGGATAATTTGACCGGTAGGCCAGATCTAGTAACTAATTGGGAAGATATAAAATAATGGAAAACACCAGTATTGAACAAAGTAGTAGATAGAGTGGATGTGATCAATACCATACCTCAAAAAATAGATGGACCATATCCACTATCTTCTAGAGTCTGATAAACTATGTAGACATGATCAGACTCAGCCCTACGACCTTATCCTTAAGGTTCATGAATAGTACGAGTCAACTATTGAGAACCTCATATGGATCTATGGTTCCCTGGTTATGGATGTCTCCACCTCATATCTAAATATATGGTGCAAAAATGTTTGATATTTCATGTCTTTCCACACTACTGGCACTAGCTCTAAGGTTCTGAGTATGCCTGACTGTAGTGTCCAAACATCCCAGAGTTGAAGCACTGTGGGTCACCTCATGAAGGAACTGAAGAAACTAAACTCTTATATATATACATACCACTACTCTTATGCATGTCCCTATCCTTCGTCTTCCAAACATCGAAATATTCAATCACAAAAGTAGTAATAATTCCACTCATATGAGTAGTGAAGGGTAAGAAAAGAATAGCTATTCTCCCATCCTCTAGAATCATCTCGATGGTTAGGGACTTTCTTAGAACCTCTAGGTATAAATAAAGGCCAAAGCTCTAGACCTACTGTCTAGGGTTGGGGTGAAGTCTGATTTCAAACTTCTTGGACTTATGAGCCTCATTACTAGCTATAAGTGGTAAAAAATGGAGTATCTTAGTAAAACCTATAGAGTATGCAGATACTGTCATGAATCCTTACTAAAATTCCATGAACTCCATTTATTGTTTGAGATTTATAATGTCAGGGAAAAAATATCCATAAAATAAGTCCATAAAATCCTCCCAGGTGAGACCCTCACATCATCTGACTTAACCCATATCTTTCCACCAATTCCCGGAGGGTCCCTACACATGTACACTACTAGATTCACCTCATATCCCTCAATATCTTGATGAGGTTAAAAATGATATCAATTATTCCAACCCAGTCCTTAACATCCTATGGCCCACCTATTCCCTAAACAGCTAGAGGATGATGGATCTAGAAATACCTAGTGTATTCAACCAAGGATCTCATTGGTAGCTGGTAAGGAACCACTACCCACACCACTAGGGTAGGTGTGTGATCATGCTCTAGAGAAACCTAATTAGCTGAAAATCCCTCCAAATGTCTATGATGTGAAATCTCCTATAATATAAGGAACATGAGTAATGTAAAAAAATCCTAACCATTCTATGATATCATACAAGATTTTTCCTGGGATTCTACCCACAACCCAAGGTATAACCATACTATCACTAACCCTGGTTTATATCCCTGCATATTAGTCTCAATCATCACATATATATACTAATAGAAAAAAATTCCTAGTTCAACTAATTAATTCCAATAAGAATATATCATAACAATACAACATCACAAATATATCATACAAGAGAAACTATCCAGAAAAGATAGCACAACCAAAGATTTTAATTAAAGAACAACTATGCAGCACAACAATATATATATATGGAATGAAAACCTATGCGCCTATTCATGATGCATGAACACACCTGAAATATCACAAATCACACATCTACACCATGTGCATCACCTAAAGTTAATTTAATAAATGGTAATATATAAACATAATTTACCCACTTTATAGAAACTCATAGGTCTAATATACAGTGTTGGATAGGCACTATCATTGTTCTCCTACCCGAGTCCCAACCATCCTATCTTCTATATACCCTATTCAAAAAATAAAGTAAAGAGAAGATTCAATTAAGTGAGTCATGATCCTATGATACCATCATGCAATTCTCTAACCCAAACCACCGAATCCAAGTCAGTTGCTACATGACCTCATGTGATCCTCCCCATACACAAGAGGGTGCTAAATACTAGTGTGGGGTTGAGTCTTTTAGTGAGGAGACAATAACCTCAGTATCGTGTTATTGGATCAATAATAAAACAATAAACAATATAATAAATGATCAAAGTAAACATATTGAAACTAAATAAATGGAATACATGTCATATAAATAAAGAAAATCCCAATGTAGAAATATCATCTATAGTAATAAAAGTAGATAAATAAACAAAAGAACTATGGGGTTCTTTGGAGTCTGTCTCGGTCTACTAGATCCATCCTCTTCTGCTTAACTATCCACCATAGATCCCTTTCCCTTCACTGAATCCATTATGAAATCTACAAGCATACTGAAATGGCTAAGTAGGGTGTGAGTACAAGACTTAGTAGGATACAACCAATTCATCCTTAAACTACCATGCTCAAGTATAACAAGTTAATTCCATAATAATAATAATAATAATAATAATAACAATAATAATAATGTAATGGAATAAATATATAATCCAAAACCAAGCAGTTTTGCACTAACCAAACCCCTATAAACCCCCGACTGTACCTTGTTTGGATCTATTATAGTAGGATAATAGAATATTGTGGTAATAATGAAACTATCCCCTATACAAAAACCTCACAGAGTCATGTGATCATGTTACCTGAAATCATCTAGCCATTAAATAGGTCATGCTACCCAACATCCTTTACCTGTGAACTAGGCTACCTTGAGGGAATGATACTTAGAAAATGATAGACTACCTTGAGTGAATCCTCAAAACATTTCCCATGGATACCACATACCTCTAACTTATGCTTAGGTCCCTCATCAGTATCATCACAAGTCAATTGACCCCCCTCTAAGGGTTAAATCATACCATGATGGTCCATCTATCTCAAGTAACAATAACAACCACCAAGTTATGGTAGTACACATACATGGTGAAGCATAAAAGGAATAAATAACATATCATCATTAGTATATAACAATATACATAAAAACATATGATCACAATCAAACATGGAAACAAGATACTCAAGTATCACGTATGGAATCACATATCTCAACGGGTATCATGGGCTACACACAACCACATGTGATCATAATCAAGCATAGTTATCATTTATTCTAAAAAGCAATCATTATAGTAATAAGTGTAAACATAAGCCTAAAAAGTTAAATAACTTCCTACCTCAAGGTTTTCAATGTCAATATTAAGGTTTCTCGAAGGCATCATCACCCAAACCACATTTATACACAATCCTGAATCCACACACTATTCAAGGACTCCCATGGACTTCCTTTTGGAAAACCTCAATCTCTTAGAAATCTTGAAGGCTCCACAGTGCAAGCAGGTGGCCACAACATGGAGGTGTGATGGAAGCCACACCATGACGTAGGGGTAACCACTATGGCATAATGGTGTACTCAGAGAGGAACCACCACAGGGAAATGGATAATATATGGTGTAGAGGTGTGCTAGGAGGAACCAATATGGCATAAGACCAATGGATATAGAATGGAAAACACTATAGTTGGACCTCTATAGTAAAGAAAGGGCATTTCAGTATAGAATCAGGCTCTGAAATACACTGCTGTAGTGTAATGAAGAGGTCCATGATTAAGGATTTTTCTTGAAGCCCTTCAGGACTCCGAGATGATTCCAAATGAAGAGGGAAAATTGGTTATATGTAGAGTAAAAATCAAGGTTCATTCCACATGAGAAAACCCACATTAATCTCCTCATAAGTTCTGAAATAGATTCCCCTAATTCAATTCATAACATCTAATTCAAGGATTTAACTCTCGAAGTCTGAAGACTAGCCAACTATCTATAACTAATTAAAATAGAGGCCTCTATGGCATGGTCTGAGTAACCATTGTACAACCTCTATAAATAGGCTTAAATTGGGAATCATTCCATGTAATATAACTTGGAAAACACCCCTATGACATTGTGATATCCTCTATGACATGGGCTTCCCCACTATGATATAACCACATAGGCTACAACTTGGCACCCCCCTGTTAAGCACTAAATCCTCCAAAATCCCAGAAAGTTTGACCCAACAAGATTCAACTCAAGAATAAAGGGAAGAATAAAGGATATAAGGGTTTTATTAAGGAACCAAAGTTTTAAGGTTTTACATGTATCATGTTATTATTATTGATGAAATTATGAATTATTTCCTTATGTGAATTCTTTTAAAAAGGATATAAAACCCATTTTATTTCCATGGATTCTTTATGATGTGTTGAATGAAACCCATTTTATTTTCATGGGTTATTTATGATATGATGAATGATTGATTTCTTATGGAAATACTATGTATGAATGATGACGGGTGGGGTCTTATATCACCATTTAATGATTTGGTAAGAGTTCATATATTATGAAATAGGTATTCACGAGTATGTTTTAGTTACTTGTAAGTGTGGGCATTGATAGTGTAGCTCATGAAAGTTATGTACCTTATACTAATTTATGTTTCATATTTGAATGATATTTCATAGTTTTATGCTTATTCTCATGAATATGTTAAGATCTCATGGATCATGTTTATTAAATCACTCTTTTGATTCATGTATTATTTTATATAAAGCTTTATTCCTTGATTCATGACTTAAGCTTTATTGGGTATAATTTTCTTTTGTATCTTGATTATATCCAGATTCTCATCTTATAATCACTTATGATATTTTATTGTTATCATATATATCTAACCTTACTAAGATTATGAGATCACCCCTTTATTATGTTACCATTTTATGAGGTTATGAAGATAAGAAAATTATATAATATCAAGAAGAGTTTGTATAATTTGTGGGAGATTTTGAAGACTCATTATGGATTAAGAAGTTTCTATCATAGTGAAAAAATGTCCATTAGTTAAAATGGAATGAGTTTTGTTAGTTCATGTTTGGTTCTAATTATCTAAAACTATATACCTAAAAGGTATTGGGAATGTATTTTAATGAAATATTTTCTTTATGTCTTGTAACAATGAGATGATTAGGTTTATGGCTGTTATATTTTTTCAAAAGTTTCTCTTTTCTATGTTTCTCTATATCTATGGTTGGAAAGAGGTTCATCTTCTTAAAATATACTAAAGGGATTCATATGAAAGATATTATATCTCATACCCTACTTTTTTCTTACCCAAGACTATATTAGTAGAAACATGGATAATGAATTCATCTTGGGTTCAATCCACCCTTATAAAGGCAGGTACTATACCCTTGGAATCTTCCACTAATTATTTACTGATGATATGATCTATTTTTTGAATGTAAAACACAACTCGATAAGGGGATTCGAAGACCTTATGGTTGAGTATGAGAAATAGAGTGGGTAAAATATTATTCATATTGAGAGTAATGTTTATATATCCAATTCTTATTTATCTTCCTGAGATGCTAATATTAAAGATCGGATCAATATTAACCAAAATTATTTCCCATAGAATATATTGGGGATCTTATTTTCATACGAGGGATAAATATTTTCAATTTGATAATATTTTTAAAATTATAATGGGGAGTATTATCAAATAAAAATCTGAATTATTTCTTTTGGTAGAAGTATCTGTTGAGATGGTATGTGGAGTATGATATACTCTATAATACCAAATGTTGGATTGAAATAATATATATACTGAATGAAGTATCTAATAATGCTCAAAATACAAGAGGAGGGGGGGGTGCTGAATTGTATACTTTAAAAATTCCTTTGTAACTTTTAAAGATGATTATGTTAAACAAGGTTAAACAAGGTATTTCACAAAACCTCTAGTTCTACACACTTGCTAGATTCTGAAAATATGATTCCAAGAAAGTGTTTCTGGAAAATATGGTTCTGGAAAATGAAACTTAATGAAAGTTTATAAAGATAAATATTCTACCTTAAAGCGTATATAATCATACTAAATTAGAGTATACAAGTATAAGGAAGTATAAGATAGTTATACTTTCTTCAACAAACAAAATACAGTGGAAAACATCTAACAAAACAAGTAACAAGTAATAAATCTTTTAACCCAAAGAGAAGGGTATCCAACAACCTTGGATAAAGGTCCCTTGATTTATAATTTCAAGAAAGTCTGTCTTACCCACACCAGGGTAAGACCTCGATATGAAGATCGGAGTCTGTCTTGCTATCCCTGCAAGCCCTCAAATTTAAGGTAGTAAACACCTCTTTCTTCCTCAGAAAGGAATCCCTTAACTTCAAGGTAGTTGGAACCTCTGTCTTCCTATCCCCGGAAGTCCTCGAATGTAATCAGAAACATTCAGAGTTGTATGAAGAAAATATGAACAAGGTGTTCAGTACACACTAAGCATGAGAGTCTCTCACTAGAAATCCCTTCAACAACATGTAATCTCTAGAGTCATAGAACAGTATTGAGCTCTTTCAAATGAGATCCTATTTATAGGCATAGCTTCAACGGTCGGCTCCCTCCTCCAAAGGTCATATTGTTCCTTGAATTTCGGAGGGACCTGTATACATGTCACTCAAACAATGGTTAGTAAGTAACTGAATGCTCGACAAAGTTTTATAACCAATACAAGTGTAAGGAAAAATATGGTTACATAACCAAAATCAAATATTCGGAATGTAAGAAAATAAAAGTTCAGAGTCTAACGAAAAACATATTCGGTGTCTATAATACAAGGATCTTCAGATTCTGTTTTCTAAGGAATTCAGAACTTGAAATCTATAGAATTATGGAGTCTGAATTTCAAGGAAATTTGGAATCTAGATTCACAAGAATTCAGAACCTAAACTTACAAAGTTCGGAGTCAGAGTTCATGATAATTCGGAGTCAGAACTTACAAAGTTCGGAGTCAGAATTCATGAGAATTCGGAGTCTGAACTTAAAAAGTACGGAGTCTGAATTCATTAGTATTCGAAGTCAGAACTCAGATGATTTTGAAGTATGAATTCAGAGAACTCATAGTCAGAACTCATATGAGTTCAGAGTCTGAATTCAGAGAACTCAGAGTCAGAACTCATAAGATTTTGGAGTCTGAATTCAGAGAACTCAGAGTCAGAACTCATAAGAGTTCGAAGTTTGAATTCAAAGAACTCGGATTCAGAAATCATAAGAGTTCAGAGTCTGAATTCAGAGAATTTGGAGTTTGAATTCGGATCCTAAAAACAGAATGCTCTTTATCTAAGTATTATATGATTCCGAGGTTTTAGGTATGAAACCAAATTTTACACTTAGACAATATAATGAATAATGAAAAGCATGGTAAGGATAAATTTCCTTGGGGAAGGAAAATTTTCCTTATAAATGTAAAAAACAGGGTAAAATGAAATTTTCCTTGATATAAGGTGTTTTTGATTTTAAAAACATGAGGATTGGTAAAGTCATAAGGAAACCTTATTGACTCAACAATCTCCCCAAACATGAAGGAATGGAAAATTCATAAAGAAACCTTATTGAATCAAAAATCTCCCCCCTTTTGGAAAGCACAAACATCCTTACAAAAAAATAAGAACTTAGAAAATATTTTTCTAGACTTTGAAAATAAAACTTATCTCTCTTATCATATGGGGAAATATGAATACGACTAACTCCCCCTTAGGCTTTGGAACACTAAGAATCGTATTCTAGATTTCTAGAATGAGAATTTTCATTACCCTGAGTACGTAAATATCTTTAATGAAAACTATTCCTTAGATAAACTCCCCCTTAATTAGGGATATTTATTCTTTAATTAGTATTCTTTTTTCTTTTCTCCCCCTTTGTGATTTTCAAAAAGAATTTGAGGTAATGGAAAAGAAATTATGATACCCAAAAGATTAGTACAACATATACAAAAGAAAAGCACACAAAAATTCCATAATGATTAGAAAGAATTTGTACAAGGAAGAAAAGTACAAAAAAAGATCGGATTGCAACAAAGTTATCCTTCCTTTTCCTTTGGAATCAACTTATTGACTATAGTCTTCAGCTTTTTAAGCTCCTTATGATCTTCATCTACTTGCTTAAGAATATTTTCGTGATCCTCATATTTCTTCTCTAAGTCCTTGATTCTTTCTTCCTGACCCTTGATAGCCTCTTCCTGAGCCTTCAGGACTTCTTCCTGCTTAACAAGATTTTCTTCAATCTCAATCCGACGATCTCTTTATCTCTTCCATCTTTGAGCAATAGAATTCAATTTTCCATTAAAATACTTTACTTCTTGAATCCGAGTATTCTGCTCAAGAGTTATATTTTCTTCAAAACTGGTTGTAAAATCCTTGATCCTACCATCTTCTATGTAAAAATCCTCCTTAACTCCATTTTGAAACTCATCAAGTTCTCTCAAAATTTATACTGTCTTCTTTGACCAGCCAACCATTTTATTGTAAGACCTTTTGTGGGAATCATAGTTACCAAAGAAATTATTAAAATCAGCCTCAAGCTTTATACACTTATTTATCACCATGAATACTGAATCCAATTTGTGATTTAGTGTGTGTTGAAGCATCTGGCATCTAGAGTCTAAGCTTGGGAAAATCGAAATGGTGCCAACCAGCTTCTTTAAAGACAACACAACAAAATCATGTACTAGAGATGATGATTCCGAATCCGAGATTTTTCTTGGTGAGACTTCTTTCTCTAGCTCAACAACTTTCCTCTTTGAAGATCAACTAGATTCCTTCTTCTTTCAATAGCTTTAGAAGGTGTATCAACAACCACCTGTTTCCCCTTATCAGTTTTTGGAATGGATTCCTCATCCGGAGATTCATGTTCACTATGAGACAGCTAAACAATTCTATCTTTATATATTTTCTCCTTCTCAGCTCCTACCTCAACATCTTCAGGATGAGTGAAATGATGATTATATCTTTCTTCTTCTGACAGCTTATTCACTTCATCTTCAGCCTTGTTATCTATTCTAGGAGTGGCAAGCTTTGAAGATTTAGCTTGAGAGGTTCAAATTGAAAATTTCTCAGATGGAATTTCCTTCTCATGAAAGTATTCCACTTTCTTAATCAAATCAGTTGTGTCATCACTACTTTCAGCTTCTTCCACTTCTTCCATAACTTTTTTCTACTTCTTTTTCTTAGGATTTTTCCAAAGTGAGAAATTTCTTACCCGGAGTCTCAGGTAAAGCCTCTACCAAGAAAGATTCATGTACGAGGATATTCTCTGATGCTTTCTCAGTATCCCTTAGAAGGGATTGAACAATTTCAGTCTCAGACATCTTCTTCTTTTTTTTTCTTTTATTTATCTTAATCTTCAAGCTCATCTGGTGTCTTCTCTTTCAAATCCTTGCTTCTGCAGGATCCAAACCAAACTGCGGCTCTCTTTCCTTTCGGGTTTTCTCATCTTCCCTCCATTTTCTACAACCTCATCTGGGTATGATTTTTGATTCTTAGGTTTAGGAGGTGTAGATTGGGATTCCTTAGATTTTGGTATTTTCTCTTCCTCTTATAATTCCTTTAAATTTATCTTCTTTCCTACCTTTTTGGATGGTTCAGCCACTTATTGCTTCTTCGGAACAACTTCTGCTTCCTCCTCTGGTAGGTCCTAAAATTCTCCGAAGTGATTGGAAAAACTAATGTTCATCCTTTTTAGTGTATCATCACTAACTAGCATAACTTTACAGTTCCTGGGCTTCGAGCTGTAAGGAATTTTAAAAGATTCTAGACACCGAACAATTAACTTTGATAGAATAACTAGATACATAATAATACAAGCATTCGAATTTCCATTATTGATATTCTCGATCATAATCAGAATATGATTAACCAAATTGAACTTCCTCAGGTTCACCAAAAAATCTAGGATGTACATGTCACTCTTTTTCAAAGTGTCCTTGTCACCTTTTCTCGGAATGATAAATCCTTGAACCCATAATTCAAGGATCTGATTATTTATAGAGATGTGAGCAATTTTCGGAGTCTTGACATCTGTAAGACTGAGACACTCCATATATTTCACCTTTAAAAATCTTCCTTTGACATTCAGAAACTTGTGGGAACAGAACTCATCTTCTCCTTCGTATGGAACACCAACTAAGAAAGCTGCCTTAGTATACAAAAGAGCATAGATCTTTCCATAGCTTTTGAAGGAAAACTTCTCTCTACCTTCTTCCTTAAAGAAACTGACTGATTCATAAAACTCAACAAAAAAATCCGGATACACTAAGTCTTGATCCCGTGGATTTGATATGCAAACACTCTCCCATCCATTCAACTTAATGTTCTTTGAAATAATAGAATCATACTTGTTGAATAAGTTCGAACGCACTAACCTTTATCTATACACCTGCCACTCCGAAATTGGCTTGACAGTAGACATTTCTTTCTGAGAGGATTCTTCTACAAACATTCAGAATTGAGAAAACGCTAAGAAATTCAGAATGGGCTTAAGTAGAGGGTCATAACTTCATCGCGCATGATCTTGAGATCTATGTAGGACAACCCTTTTAGGGTCCTTTATATAGGTGTTGGAAGTGAAAATTTATCTTCCAAACTCAATCCAATGGCTGAAAATACTTCTGATCAAATCTAACAGTTGATATGATAGCTTCTAGGAAAACTTGATAGAATCCAATCTTTTGAGGTTTTTGAGAAAAACATTTAGATTTAAGGAAAAAATAATCCAATTTTTTTAAAACCAAATGAAAATACAAGAAAGTAAATGATGATTACAAAAACTTAGAAAAGGAAACATACCTTTCGGATTGCTAGGATGATTATTCGTTTTGAGGGAAAAATTTTCTTGAAGAAATTTAGATTCTGAAAAATTTTGATTACAAAAAAATATAAAATTTGAAAACAAAAAACTTCATTATGAAAAATTTTGAGTACGAAAATATTCATTACGAAAATTTTGAGTACAAAAATCTTCATTAAGAAAATTTTGAGTACAAAAATATTTATTATAAAAATTTGATTACGAAATTTTTTGATAAACTAACTACGAAAATTTTCATTAGGATTTTTTTTAAAAACTGACTAAGAAAATTTTCATTATGAAATTTTTTAAAAATTGACTATGAAAATTTTCATTACGAAAATGTTTAAAAACTGTCTACAAAAATTTTCATTATGAAATTTTTTAAAAATTGACCATGAAAATTTTCATTACGAAATTTTTTAAAAAATGACTATGAAAATTTTCATTAATTTTTTTTTTAAAAACTGACTACGAAAATTTTCATTATGAAAATTTTTAAAAACTGACTACGGAAATTTTCATTACGAAGAAAATTTAACTAATAAGTAAATGTAATGACCCTATGAAAAGGAGTTTAATACTATAAGGATATTTGTTTCAATAGAAAGTTAATAAGGAAGATTAACTTATGGTTATCATTCCTAACTTCTATTTAATGTATTCAAATCTATCATAGGGTAAAGATTTTGTGAAAATATCAGCAAGTTGATCTTGCGTTCCGATAAATTGAAGAATGATATATCCTTTTAGTGTGTAATCCCTAAGAAAGTGATGCCAAATATCTATGTGTTTTTCACGAGAGTGATGTACATGGTTTTTTCTTAAATCAATGACACTAGTATTATCACACAAAATTTGTGTTTTGATAAAAATCATACCATAGTATGTGAGTGTGTGTTGTATCCACAACACTTGAGCAAAACAACTTTCAGCTGCTATATATTCAGCTTCAGCAGTGGAAAGTGGCAAGGTAGTTCTTGGCTCCTAAGGTCTTATAAGTTTAGTGTGTATGCATTCTCTTGCCTATGGGAAGAAAGAATAAACTCTTCCTTGGAAATGTGTACTAAGCACTTTTCATTGCTAAAATTCACAGGGTAACCTTCATCACATAATTGACTTATGCTAATGATGTTGTTCTTAAGAACCTTAACAAATTTCTTTTTTGAAATCAAAGTTTTTCCAAGAAGAATGATGTTACATATACCAATAATTTCTCCCTTAGAATTATCTCCGAATGTTACTTTTCCTCCTTTCATCTTGATAATATTTTCAAAGTAGTTTTTGTTACCAGTCATATACCAGGAACATCCACGATCCATGTACCATGTATTGCTGTTGTTACTTTCTTTATTTTCCTAAAAACAAAAGAGTTAGACTTTCAAAACCCAAACTTTCTTGGATCCAGAAATTTAAGAATGAAAAATCTTAGGCACCCACATTTTCTTATAAAAATAGAATTATGAAATCCTAAAGACTGGGTTTTGTTTAAGGAACAAATTTTTTCCCAGTGTCCACCACACTGACACTTAGTACAGAATAGAGCACTTTGAGGAACAAAATAATTGTTACTAAAAACAGGTTTAGAACTAGTATAACCAAAACCAGAATTATTCCTTAGAGGTCGGATTTGAGAATACAACTTATCAAAATTTTCTTTACCTAAGGTAAAGTTTTACAAACACTTCCTCAAGGAAAAAATTTATGACTTCAGTCCAATAAATAAGTTCTTATCTTCCAAAACATTATCTTTAGAACTAGAGTTAGGCTAAAAAACATTTTTCTTTCAAATTACATTTTCTAGATATTTAGAAAGTTTATCCTTATCAGAATTTACTTCCTCAATATTTTTTCAAATACTTTAAAAATAAAGGATTTTCTTATCAAGATCTTTAGAAATTTCTGATATTTCTTTAGTAAGTATAGAAATCCTAGAATTTTCCTTATCAAGATTTTTGTTGACTTTATAATTTTCATTCTCATGAAGCTTCGAAAACCTAGAAACTTATTCATAGGTAGGTAGAGTATTATCTTCATCAGAAGAGGATTCTTCATCCAAAGATTCATAGTATTTATCATTACTATAATTTTCATTTAAAGAAACATTGTTCACTGATTCAGCATTATGTACCTTAGCTATTAAGAAATTATTGTCAATATGTAGTTTGTCTATTAAACCAAGATTCTTCTATCCAGAAGATTCGTAATCTTATGATTCATCTAAAGAGTCCCCACCACTAGCACTCCATGTGTCATTAGCTTTCAAAACTTTCTTATCTTTAGCTTTGTAGTAATTATTTCTATTTCTCTCAGAATTATTTTCCTTTCTTTCCTTTCTCTTAAGAATAGGACAATCAGGTCTTATATGTCATATCTCTTGCATTCATAACATGAAACTTATGAATCTTTCTTATCTTTCCTTTCTTTCTTCTTATATCTGGATTGAAAGTTCTTATGTCCAGGTATCTTGTTTATCCTTTGAGCAAGATTGGCTAATATATTTTCCGAAGATTCACTTCCAGTAGATTCGGATTGTATAAAAACCTTCTTATATTTGGATCTAGTAACTCTCTTAAGAGTCTTGGATTTCATATGATTTGAAGTTGTAGTAAAAGAAACACTGCCATTTCCATTCTTTTTATTTACATTATCAACATCTCTCTTCATTCTAGTCTCGTGTTGAAGAAGAGTTCCAAAAAGTTCATCAAGAGTATTCTGAGTGACTTTTCTATTCTCATCAATAACAGTCCTCTTGGATTCCCACTCATTGGGCATGATTTCTATGATCTTATCAACAAGAGCTTCATCATATAATCCTTTCTCACCCATGGATTGTAAACTATTAACGATAGTCATAAATATCTGTTGCACCTTACATATGGGTTCTCCATAAGGAAAGCAAAATCCATGATATTCAGCTCTGAGCATGGCTCTTCTAGTTTTGATAACTTTAAAGTTACAAAGTGTGTAACTTTAAGTTTCTTCCAAATACAATTTGCTGCTTCACAAGATGAAATTTAGCTATATATATTTCTATTCATAGAACAAAGCAATGTACTGTGTACCTTATAATTCAGTTGATATTCATGCTTTTCTTGATTTGTGAAAGTACTAACTTCCTTGTCAGGAATTTTATAACCTCCAATAAGCATGAAAAAATTTTCTAATCTAGTATTGATAATAAATGTATTCATGCGATCTCTCTAATATTCACAATCATTCCCATAAAAAATTGGTGGTCTTGTTGGATTTAGGTTTTCGATGGAACCAAAATTGATTCCTTCCATCTCAATGAAAATATTTCCACCCGAACTTGTTAGTAATAAAAGTTTGTAAACAAGGAAAATATTTCTTAGCAAGAAAAATATAGAATAAGAGTATCTCTAAGAAAAATATGAATCCAAACTTTATGAGTCCAAAAATATGATTCCGAAAATAAGATGAAGAATTCTCTCCAGAATCTAATCATGAAATTAATTTAGATTGAACCAATCCTCTGATACCAATTGTTGAATTGGTTCAGGGTAGGAGGTAGTCAAGCTCTGATACTAATTGTTGAATTGGTTCAGGGTACACGATCACCTCCTCTGATACCAATTGTTGAGATGGTATGTGGAGTATGATATACTCTATAATACCAAATGTAGGATCAAAATAATGTAAATACTGAATGAAGTATCTAATAATGCTCAAAATACCAGGGGGGTGAATTGTATACTTTAAAAATTCCTTTGGAACTTTTAAATATGATTATGTTTAACAAGGTTAAACAAGGTAATTCACAAAACCTCTAGTTCTACACACTTTCTAGACTCCAGAAATATGATTATGAGAATGTGATTATGGAAAATATGGTTTTGGAAAATGAAACTTAATGAAGGTTTAAAAAGATAAAGATTCTACCTTAAGGTGTATAGAATCTTACTAAATCAGAGTATACAAGTATAAGGAAGTATAAGATAGTTATAATTTCCTCAACAAATAAAATATAGTGGAAAACTTGTAACAAAACAAGTAACAAGTAGTAAATCTTTTAACCCAAAGAGAAGGGCATCCAACAACCTTGGATAAAGGTCCCTTGATTTATATTTTCAAGAAAGTATATCTTACCCACACCAGTGTAATCCCTCGATACGAAGATCTGAGTCTATCT
Source organism: Viscum album (assembly GCA_963277665.1). Classification (NCBI taxonomy): domain Eukaryota; kingdom Viridiplantae; phylum Streptophyta; class Magnoliopsida; order Santalales; family Viscaceae; genus Viscum; species Viscum album. Next base: position 1,874,343,460 of record OY728138.1, read on the forward strand.
TGATATCCTCGCAAGCCCTCAAATTTAAGGTAGTCGGCACCTCTGTCTTCCTCAGCAAGGAATCCCTCAACTTGAAGGTAGTCAACACCTCTGTCTTCCTATCCCCAGAATTCCTCGAATGTAATAAGCAACATTCAGAGTCGCACGAAGAAAATATGAACAAGGTGTTCAACACACACGAAGAATGAGAGTCTCTCTATAGAAATAAATTCAACATCATGTAATATCTAGAGTCATAGAATAGTATCGAGCTCTTTCAAATGAGCTTCTATTTATTGGCACAACTCCAACGGTCGGCTCCCTCTTCCAACAGTCATATTGTTCCTTATATTTCAGAGGGACTTGTACACGTGTCACTCAAACAACGGTTAGTAAGTAACTGAATACACGGCATCGTTTTATAACCAATACAAGTGTAAGAAAAAATATGGTTACATAACCAAAATCAAATATTTGGAATGTAAGAAAATACAAGTTTGAAGTATAACCAAAAACATATTTGGTGTCTATAATACACGGATATTCAGATTCTGTTTTCTAATGAATTCGGAACCTGAACTCTATATAATTCCAGCTTCTAAATTTCAAGGAAATTTGGAATCTGGATTCAAAATAATTCGGAACCTAAACTTACAAAGTTCAGAGTCAGAGTTCATGAGAATTCAGAGTGAGAACTTACAAAGTTCAGATTCATAATTCATGATAATTCAGAGTCTGAACTTAAAAAGTTCTGAGTCTGAATTCATTAGGATTCGGAGTCAGAACTTTAAAGAGTTCAGAATCTGATTTCAAGGAACTCAGAGTCAGAATGCATAAGAGTTCCGAGTCTAAATTCAGAGAACTCGGAGTCAAAACTCATAAGAGTTAGGAGTGTGAATTCCTAGAACTCAGAGTCAGAACTCATAAGAGTTCAGAGTCTGAATTCAGAGAACTCGGAGTCAGAACTCATAAGAGTCCGTAGTTTGAATTCAGAGAACTCATAGTCTGAATTTAGATCCTGAAAACAAAATTCTCTTTATCTAAGTATTATATGATTATGAGGTTTTAGGTATGAAACTAAATTTTACACTTATACAAGATAATGAATAATGAAAAACATAGTACGAATAAATTTCCTTGGGGAAGGAAAATTTTCCTTATGAAAGTAAAACACAGGGTAAAATGAAATTTGCCTTGAGATAAGGTGTTTGTGATTTTCAAAACACGAGGATTGGTAAAGTCATAAGGAAACCTTATTAACTCAATAATCTCCCCAAACATGAAGGAATATAAAAGTCATAAGGAATCCTTATTTACTCAACAATATCACACTCATAAATTCAGTCATGACCTCCATACCCATTCACTCCATATCCATCATCAAAGTTCATAAAGGATTTCTTTATCACATTGAAAATACTATAAAAACATTCCTTTAAGAATCTCTACAAGAAGTAAAGATCAACCATTCTAGCTTCAAATATTTGTACAACCCTATTAATGAAGTATAAATCAAGAATAATGTCTTGGAGGTAACCATGTGATCCATCCATACTAAAATCGCTTGGGATTTAATCATAGGGGACTCTCCATAGGCTAGTTTCATGAGAAATAAATATTTATTGGCTCCCTATGCAAAACTAAAGGTTAAATATTTCTCATCCCCGTTATGAAGAAGCATCCATGTTTCCCTCCATAATTTTCTAGTGCACTCAAGATGGGTTCTCAAATGTGGTGATATTTTTTTTCTAGAAAGAAAATTAGGATGTAAACTCTCCTTTTTTACCTACACTATACCAATCCCTCTATGATTATTATCAAACCTTATTCAACAACATCAACTTGGTTGATTAATATAATCAATGCTACTTCTCTCCAGCCATATCAGGTCTTTTTAACTTCAAAGACTACATTAATTTTATATATGTTTCAAACAGAGAAGACCCATGGGATAGAATGTGTCAGGTATTATTCATACTAATTAAAATAAACTTCCTTATATAGTGTTCTCACTACCATGCGATCGGCAAAAACAAGTTTGTACAATGTAAAGTTTTCCAATTAGACTCTAAATGCTTCTAATTCTCTTTCCACTATTTAGAATTGAATGAACACCTATTCCTAAAAATTGAGTGACCTTCCATTTCTTGGAATTTTATATGGGTTTATAGTAATAAATACACCCTTTGAAACATTTTATCTTATCTTAGACTCATGGTTTAAATGTATTTTAACTAATACTAATATCAAAATGGACCATAAGGTGGTAGTTTCAGTTGGGCTTTGTTCCATTTGGGAAACCATGAATGAATTAAGATTCAATTAAAGGCCCTAAAAACTCTAATGTCTAAATATAAAGGTTCTATTAAGGATTTTTTATATTTCATTTATTATTAATATTCATAATTAGTGGACTTATTTCTTTAAATTTTATAATGTTTCACTAGACTCCAATGTGTTTTCTAGACATTGGGGTTATTAGGATCTACCGACCTTGGTTCTAAAATTGAATATAGATAGATTCTTATTTAATGTATATTTGAGAGGTGGAGGAATTATTCATGATCATTATATCTTAGTGATTATATATTATAGTTCCTTCTATGAAAGAAAGTAATTCTATCCAAGATGAAGCCAAATCGCTTCTTAGTGATCTCTCTCTTTGTAACAAAAGGAGTATCTCTCCTTAGATGATAGAATTAGACTCTTTTTTGGTATTCGATTACTTAAAATGAATCTTTACCACTCACTTGTTTATTGATTATACCATTTGGGAAATAATAATCCTCCTTCTTCATAATCTATGTATTCAGTATACTTGTCATAAGGGAAAGAAAGAAGAATATACTCTAGCTACCAATGGTGATGAAGCATGTTCATTAATTATTTTTTCCTATTTGGGATATATGACCCAGGAATGTAATATTTCCATGTAAAGTGATGTTATTGATCTTTACCATTTTAGGCCTCTATGATCAATTATTTATTTTCCTTAGTTTCTCATGTTTCCTTACATAATAAAAAATTTATCTTTCAGTCATTCTAGGCACTTATTTTTTATTTTAAAGTTCCCACAAACTTCTAGGATAATTATATTCTACTTAAAATACATGTAATCAACCATATAATATCACCAATTCTTCTAGGGGTGACTAAATATCACATAATATACCCATCCCATTCATCACATTCATTACCACTTTGTGTCTTTAGTTTCTTATTCTATGTTTTTAACATTCATTCCACTTGCACCATGTTTGATTTATATTATTTTGATTCATATTTCTTGGATATTCTCATAACCAATTTGGATATCATTATTAATCTCTATATTTGGGATCATATATTATGTCTATTGATGTTTCCTTCATTATTTACTTCCTATTTTGTTGTCCTTTAGCTCCACAACCCCCCTCGAATAATGATCAAGATGGCTGTCTATTATTAACCATTTATCTATTTAACTCTACCCCATCACCTACTACTCTTGAGGCTGGTGGTATTTAATTCAGTAGTGTACCTAACATCCCACCTAACCAACCAACACCTTATTAGTTTGTAACTTTCAACTTTGGTTGGTTTTATACTCACCACTTGTATGATTCCTATCTTATAGTTCCTAATGCGACCTCTCTACCTACTTTACCATCAAATCCACTATACACCAATGAAGTCCTCATGATTTACCTATAGAAAGGTAAAAAATATTTCTAATTTACTTTTATTCTTTTTATAAAATCAAAAACTATATTCTTATAATTAGAATAATGAAAGAAATATCCATATAAAATATTTCCACCTTGAGATGAAAGATATGCTCTTATCATTATTTTTTGACTTCCAAGGGCTTCACCTTCCAAATAACTCTTCACATCTCCAAAATATGAAAATTATGACCAATATATCCAAACAAATAAAACTTAATTAATTGAAATATCTTATCACTTTGTCTCCTACACATGTTTCGAGCTTTTAAATATATTCTTGGTTTTAATTAACTCTCAAAGACTGATGGTTTTTTATTACCTTCTACCTTATTTTTTTTGGATTTCCAATACTCCCTTTTTTGATGTCTCAACATCATATCCAACTCTACTTTTACCCATGTTCCTACGTTATTGTTCATAAATAATAATCTAAATAACTTTTAAGCCTCATCTGTGTCTTTTTAATGATTTAAAATTCAATAATTTTCCAAATTTTAACTTCTTTATTGGGTCACTTGACTTCATTTAACTTCTTAAGGTAACCGATTATTCCTCAAGAGTTCTAAACCTTTTAAATTTATTCTTTAAATAACAATTAAGGTCACCAATCACCTTTTACTATTATTCAATTTTTGTTTTGAAATCTATTACTTATATCAATCCTTCTTAAATAATAGATGGATATTTTAATTTTTTTTCTAGCTGATCAATATTAGCTTTGAGCTGATATATACAATCAAAATTTTCTTTCAACAATAAACTTATATTTCAATTTTTATTCCTTTAAATATAAATCTCTTTAATTTCTCTCTCAAGTTCCACCTTGAGATCAACAAAACATTCAGGTTAAATGTTCTCCTCTTTTTTAGGTGTTTCCTTTTCAACAATATCCATCATTTCATCTTCTATATCTAACTCAAATTATATTTAAAATTTATTTAAATAATAATCATCATTATTTTCATTTTTTATCACTAGGATTTTCCTAAAAAAATTATTTTAATATAAATTTATTGATTTAAAGACTCTTTTAGGAGGGAATTTATTTCATGGAATTAGTATAGTTTTTTGATTCATTTTCATTATCATTAAACTTCCTTAGATACCTTAATATAATTTGTTTATCTTTGGAACATCTAAAATACTCCAATGGTAGATTAACTTCAAACATAACCTTTCCTCTCTTGAATATTTTTAAAAAAAGATATGGATTCATCATTTATATATTTTTAGCAACTGAACCTTTATCAATGAAAATATTTCATATAGATTTAAATTACATCTCCTTATTTGAGTGATTTGATGTTCATTTGAGCTTCACCCACATATTATATGAAACTAAACTACTTTTTAAGTCATCCAAAAAAATTATACCAATTTCCACTATTAAAAATATGAAACTTTTGGATTACAAATAGGTGGAATCCTTCTCAATATCTTCTTCATAATATCAAAATTTTTATTTCTTCACCAAGACCCTGAATAACTTCAACAACCTCTATAATTATGTTGAAGAAGTCATAAATATTTTCATTGGAGTATATATTGATATCATAAATTTATTGTGTAGTACTTGAAGCTTAACCTACTTTAATTTTTTTTATCTCCATATATATTGTCTAGTTCATCTCATATGGCCTTATCATCAGTGCAACTCATTAATTTAATGTAAATATTATTAAACAAATATACATATAGAGGATATAGATGTTTGAAATTATCACTGAGTATCATTTTACCCTCTTTAATCATGGAAAATTATGAATTATCACTTACATGAATCCCATGCATAATAGTGGAGAAGAAATCAAGTCCAAGAGACCATATATAAGATATAATTCTATTATTATGAATTTGATAATTATAAACATCAAATAAAGGAACTTCCTTCATATTTAGTGTATCCTACATTGATATAAACTATAAATGATGGATTATATATCTGAAAGCTATGGATCTGATACCGATAGTTACAACTATAGAGATGATAATCTCTAGGGGGTGAATTAAGGGGTAAATTTTTCCTCTCTTCCTTTGGATCTTATTCTCACATGAGAAAGAATAACCCAAACCTATAAGTATTCAAGTACAAATTCTATAACCATATCCAAAAAAATAAGTTCAAGGAAATCACGGTTTTACTTGGTTTTCTACAAAGATATAATCCAAGGATTATATGCCGATGGTGTTCCGACATACTAGATATTAACACTATTCACTATATGTGTTAAAAGTATTTAGAAGGTCACACTATCATTCTAGGAGCACTTCGTTTACTTTTATTTATATACACTACATTTATAGAAGGAAACCAGCAAAAAAATAGTGACACAAGGTCCACTTATAATATTTATTCATAATTAAAAACACCAAAAACAATAAGGTTGTTGTCGTTGAGTTTAGGTTCCCCATTCCCAATCTTTGATGTATTTTATCCCAATAGTTTCTCTTCTCCATCTTCTTATAGATCTTGAATATATTTTTTATTTATAATATTTTTTTAAAGCCCTTAAAAATGGTAAATCATTCATTTTTATAATCCTTAATATAGCATCATGTTCACCCTTTTTATGTTTTCCCTTTATATTATCACATGAGATAATTTCCTAAATTTAAAATATGGGAATCTCTACAAAAATCACAATGAGATTTCATTCCCTAATCCAATTTAAGGTTTCCCATTTAATTTAAATATTTCCTCTTGATAAATAATATATTTTAATTTGAAATTATACTAACTTGATAAAACTGAATTACTAATCAAATTTTACAATGAATAACACACATCATGAATGTCCATGCATGTATGCGCAATGAATTGAAGCTCTAGATCATGACATGGAAGATCATTTCCTTCTATGAGATAAAAATTAAAAATATTACCCTAGATTAAAAAACATATAAAGCATAACTAGAGGGTTTTATAAAAACCTTACATCCCATATAAAATCCTTACACACACTTCTAAAAAACCTTACACAATGTGTATTTTTTCCCTTTTCTACATTCTGCCTCTCAAAATTTCTTACACATCTCAAAAAAATTATTCATGAACTCGAATATATTATGTATATAGATAAAAATATTACTCACATCATGAATTTTACATTTTATTGAGAACTCCAGAATGAAAGACCATATGTACCACTTAAGAATCTTACATATATAGGGAGTATTACCCTTACCAATTTCTATGATCTCTAGGGAAAATATATTACAAATATTATCAAGTATATTATGAAAATGTTGAGGATATATTTCATTTGCAATATTCAAACACTCAAAGGGATATTAAGTATACTAAGAGTGTCCCTCCTTTTCTACATTTTAGGAGCTTCCATGAAATATATTACGCATATCTTTGAAAGATATTATGTATATAATAAACTTACATAAATTTTCCAAAACTATTTATTCCCTTAATATATTATGAAACTACCAAATATATTATGTATTTTGAAAAAACCTCATGAACTTAGTGAAATAATAAGAAACCCAAATAATATCTTATGTATCATATAAGATATCTTCCTTATATAATTTTTATAGTCTATTTAATAAATTACTTTTTATGAAACAAGAACCATATAGGATACCTAAAAAACTATTTGAATAAATTAAAAATTTATAAAAACAATTTCCATACTTCTAAATTATTTTTTTGAAGTGAATTAAAATTTAAAATAAATATAGAAACACAAGTTATTATTAAAACATTATCTCCCTTTTTATTTTGTTGTAAATCCTCAATATGTTTCCATTAATACCCCCTTATAGGTAAAATCCCCTAAAAGATTAACCACCATATAGTTTCTCTCCACTTAGATAATAAAATTTAAAGTGTTCTCCTTTCTATTTTTTAACATATCCATACACTCAGAAATTTCCACTGCACCAATAACTTAAGAAAAGAACTATGAACAACTCTTTTAAGCCAATATGATTTATTGGTATTTAAGGAAACAAGATACAATGTTTATATCTATAACTCTATACATTTATTTCATTATCATTCTTACTGATTCCAAGTAACCATGGATTGTGTCTGCTCTTAACTACTCATACATAATAAAAAATGAGAACTTATAAAAAATAATCACAACAACTAAGTAAAAAATTATACATAATAGGGAGAGGGGAACATTCAAGCCTCCTTATGCTTAGGGAGGTGGTTGAACATCAAGGTTCAATTGGTGCTTCACAAATTTTGGAGTGACCAATGGTTTAATCATGATGCATACTAATTGTTGATCAATTCCAACATGTTTCATTTTAATAACTCCTTGATCCACCTTATCCTTAATAAATTGATACATAATTTTAATATATTTGGTTCAAGAGTGTTTTAATAGATTTATAGGGAGTTTGATTACAAATTTTTTATCATAAAAAATTAGCATAGGCTACCTAAATTCTTTAATAATATCCTCCAACTATTTCATTATCAATAGTATTTGAGTAATGAATGCCGCAAAAGGGCTGCGACAGCTGTGGTCGACACTTCTTCGGTGAGTAAGGGTGAATCAGTTCAGATCGAGGGTGATGGAACCAGTTCTGTCATTGGCTCTGGGCCTGCTGTACATTGGCTGAAGGCAAAGGTGGTGCCTTTAGAGACAGATGTCCATTGCGAGGAACCTCAGGGTGTTCAAGGGCAGAGGTCTCTTTGCCATCCTGGGGTGGAGCTCCCCAGTCTTTCTAAGGCGTCGGCGGTGGATCATACTGTCTTAGGGAGGGTGAGATCTTCAAGTCCAGTTTTGAAGGAGGCTTTAAAGGTTTTGGAACCTCAGGTAAAGGAGGTGTTTGAGGGTCTCAGGAGGGATTTGGGCGGTTGATCGGCTTCTACCAGCATGGAGAAAGAAGGCCAGGGCCTTGCGGATTGGACCTTGGCGAGGTCCTTCCTGCCATCAGGGAAGGATCAGAACCCCCAGCCTCAATATGTGGGCAGGGGCTTCGTTCAACCTAATTTCTAGGAGGAACTAGGGGATGGGGAATTTTGTGTTAGGGGGAAGGAAGGGGTCAGTGGGGAAGGTCTTGCTATGGGTAGCACTACTAGTCAGCAGGCTCAGACCAACCTTGGAGATGCAAGGGGTTCGGGCTCTTTTCGGCCATAGGTTTCTTCTACAGCCCGGACCCCAGTCGACCTAAATAATAGGTTTGCAATGATATCTGAGGAGGAATCCAGAGTTGATTCACCTATCCTGGTTGATGAAAGTAAGGACAACAGGAGGAGCTCCGATGGTTTACTATTGGAAGATCAGATCATGGGGAAGGTTTATCCAGAGTGTGAGGATGATGAAGGGGAAACTGAAAACGATGAGATCTGTAGAAGTTTTTCAGAAGCAGAACCCGACTCTAGAAGGATCAAGAGCAGGAGAAAGAGGAGGGGTAGGAAGGATTTCTCATCCTTACCTCCTCCCATGGAGACCCGATCAGCAAAGAGGCTAACGTCTGAGAAGCAGGACAAGGAGTTCAGGTGTCACTTAAAGCCACCTGGACAACATGATCTATCCTCAGATTTGATCTTAAGTTTGACTTATGTGGCGACAGAACATGTGTTATTTCTCAACGCCTCGGAAGAGGATGCAACCAAGATTATGGGTCGAAGTCTTGAAGTTGATCTGAATGAAGAACAGTATAGTTGGATTGACAAACAGGACACGATCCTGGTTGGAGGTTTCAATAAGGGTTTGATCAAACTCGAGGAGTATTTGCAGGTCTGGAATAAGATGGCTTCTTCCTTGGAAGACCTGATAAGGGGGGATCATCTTTTGAAGGTATCCAATTTATCCTAGAAGCTATTTTGAGACACCGAATCTGGTAGTATTCAGCTGGTTTTCAATGACTCTATTTTACTTGTTTCCTAACTAATGTGTTGTTGAGTGTCCAATCCTGTTGTGTGAGGGTATGTTGGAGGGTCAGATCGGCTCAGACGGGCTAGAGCACGCTGCTTCCTTCTTTGCAGGCCATTTGGGATGTGGCTGATACAGAGGGATGGCTTGCCATCGGGAGGGACCATGCTTGCATGAGATCGCCGAGTGGTCCTTCCTTGGAGTTAGCGGTTCTGCTTATGCTTGGATGAGGTTGGCTCTGTTTATGTTTGTTGTTGTTTGGTGCTTGTTGGAACTTATGGTTTCTCACTTTTACCTCAAAAGTGTTGCTCTTTTAAAAAAAAATAACTTTCTGGCAATAGTATTTGAGTACATAACTTAGTTACCGATATATATTAAAATTTAGTTGTAATAAGGGATGTGATTTATTATTTATTAGTCAACCATTCCATGCACATGATTCTAATAAATAATTCACCACTATTGGTGGATTTTGGGTTTTCCACATCACCAACCTAGTTCACATTAGATGAATATAAAAATTCACAACCTCTTCCTACATTAAACAACAATCCATAATTAAGATTACTTTAAATATAACTCATAATCCTTTTTCATATTACGAGATGATCTTTACCTGGGTTACTTTGGAAATTTTATACTAATAAAGTTGCATAAACAATATATGGATGAGTTTCTATGAGATATATAAAGCTTCCAATAATATTTTTATACAAAGTAGAAACCATAGATTTCCCATTTATGTACTTCTCTAGGTTGGTTCCAACCATAATCATATTTGACAAAGGTTTTGAATTATTTACATAAAAATTATTTAGCAACCTATTTTTATATTTTTTTATGAGATAAAAGAAAATATCTATTATAGAACCACTTGAAGTCCCATAAAATAATTAAGTTCACAAATCATGGATATTTTAAATTATGATTTCATTATAAAAATCCTCCATAAACCTTTTCTTTATTAAAAAAAACTTATATCATCCACATAAACTAAAACCATAAATTTTTCTTCATTTATACCTCTTCACATAAAGGTTTTGACTAACTTCATCCCTTTTGAATTCCATATTCTCCATATATGAGTCAAGTCAATCATACCATGAATGTGGTGCTTATTTCAAGTTATACTGGGAATTATTCAACTTGGATACCTTGTTTTAATCATTTACAATTAGGAAAATTACTATATGTTCAATATACACAAGTTCCTTTATAGAACCATTTATAATTATTAACTTTACATCCATTTGAAAAATCATAAATCCAATTTTTATATCAACCACCAAGAAGAGTATGATTGACTCAATATGTGGAATTAGAGAAATTTTTTATTTAAATTAAACACCTTCTATTTGAAAAAAAACTTTTATATACAAACTATGATTTATTTTAGATTTTATTTATAAATACCCCGAACCCAGTAGGCTGGAGTTGGTGCTTTACTTTATTACATTGTCATGATTATAAGGAATCAAATCCCGAATGAATGAATAATTTAGAAGTCATGTAAAAATAGATAAATATTTGAAATTCAAATTACATTTTAGATATAAAATAAAAAATATATTTTATTTTAGGACACCATTATTCCTATTAGCATAACCTTCATATCAATCATAATAAACTTATTGGAAACCTAGGGAAGAATAAAACATAAGAATGGGGTGATCTCAGATTCTCAATATGGGTAATCATACCACAAAATCTATCATAAATAAACATAAACAATAAGTTAAGGTGAATATCCAATTTTTTTAATAAAACACAATATTGCGCATAATATGGAAGGACTAATAGAAGATCAAATAATTCCATATAAATAATTACATGAGAATGAAACTTAACCATGGATATTCTACTAGTTAAATAGTCACATGAAATATCAATAAATAATATTATAATGAGGGAATTCATAATATGGGATGTCTAAAACATACCATCAAGTCCTTAACCTATAAATATACATAAATGGGTAAAAACTTGGCCAAAACCCAGTCTAGTTTGTCTCACGAGACCTACCGATGCATCAAGGGGCTATAACAGGCCCCACCCTTAACTTACTAAGTTCAATGTATTACTCATATGAAATGGGTGAAACATAATCAATATAAACATTAGTATTTAAACTATCATATTAAATGTAAATACCTTTTCCATTTTATAAACATAATCATAAACTATCTAGAGAAATATGGTGAATGGTGTCAAAATAGTATATCTATAGTCAAAATGATCATAAAGTATTCAATAAAATATGGTAAATCATATTATAACCTATCTCAATAAATCATAGAATTCAAAAATGGATATTTTCAAAGATAATTTAACAAGATTACTGAAGAATTTAGGAGGAAAATACCCTTTTTAACTTTTAAATCACTTATTCTCAAAGAGATGCGTAATTATAAAAGAAAACATTTTCATTGAAAATAACTATGTAATATTGTAAAGAAATCTTAAAAAAATAAATGCGTCATGATAGAGGTAAAATATGTTCATACCGGGTATGTATTTAAAAAACCATTCCTTTTGAACTTTTAAAAAGAAATATTTAAAAGAGTATTTTTATAATAAATTCCCTTACAAATATCATATTACTGATGTGAGTATTAATCAAATTAATAGATTATTTTTATTAGTTAAAAATATATATAAATCAAGTATATATACAACATAAGATAATAAAAAATCATTTCATACATAATCATATCATGAAATAATCAATGGAGTAGAAATTTAACCCAAATAATGGAATTTGGGTTAATAATTTCCTTATCACTTAATAATCATTCAAATTGTATGCCCCAAAAAATTAATGATCATAAAATGAAACATTGAATTACATAAATATAAAAAGATTAATTATATGACATATTAATTTGAATTATGTACACCACACACAATAAATAAGGGATTAATAATAATATATCTTACAAAAGTAAAAGTGAGACGAGAAACCCTTACCATGTGTTCGAAATCATTATGTAACTGTACTAAATGTCCTGAATAATTAAATTATGTTAATTAGTTACTTAATTTAAAACCTATTAAACATATATTTTATGTATTATTATTTTATTAAGTTTATTTATGTACATTTTTATGAGTTATATTATTTAATTTTGTTGTTCTGGGAGTGTTCGTTTCATGGTTTTGTGGTCAGTTCCGTCGAGAATAAATATGGGAGATATTTTCAAATAGGAATAACTTCTCTAGAAGTGAAATTATTTAATATTAAATAAATTAAATAATTTTAAATTTACTCATATATACTTTGGTTATATGGTATGAGGATGATTCATTAGATAAATGTTTGATGAAAATGTCTTAATTTATTTTGGTGGTTTTTATGACCATCACAATCTTGTGTAAATTTATTTAATATTATGTTTATATATTGGTTATATAAAATGATAAAACTTATGATATGTATATTAAAATATAATTTAACCATAATAATGGTTTTATAATCAGCATTGAATGTGGTAATGAAAAATGAAAAATCATCATCCATGAAGGTGGTGAATTGACACATCCCGAACGTTATTTTCATTTTTAAAAAATAAAAAGAGAAGAGAAAATATTTGTTGATGGATATTAAATTAACACAATACAATTATAGTATATATATATATATTATACTGGAGTTACCATGATACTTTGTATAGGGGATGTGAGGATAATAAAATAAAACAAATTAAAATAGAAAAGAGGAGGATTTTACCTCTTGAATATTGTCTCTTTGAGAACCTCCTTAAGGGACTTGGATTTGGTATTTTGGTAATAGAAGAAAGTTTTAGACATGGGGAAGAGTCTTGGTAAGGTAATTGGGAATATTTTATATAAGCTTCAAGCCATATAAGGTGTGAGGATAAGGGATAGTGAGGGGTGGTATTTATAGGGGGAGGGGAGGGGTGTTTTTGATTATTCCATTCATTTGTTTATTATTTTGGATCAAGACTATCAATAGTGATGATTATTGTCACTAATTATAGTAAATAGTGCATGTGAGTTAAAAATAATGTGTTATCACCTCATCAATACATCACCCATGACTCAAAAATTTATTTATTTACTTATAATGTTAAATACTGTAAATTATCGTATTTCAATATTCATAAAAAAATCATCTGTTTTAGAAAAAATACAAAAAATTAACCATAATTCTTTTGACAATTATATTTATAAAAACGACTCCATTTTATGAAAATAATTTTCTAAATTTTCTAAATTTAATTTTTAATTAAAATCATCATTTATTTGATTGTTTCATTAATAAAATAATTACTCCGTCATTATTGTAGAATAATTTAAGATAATTATTTCTTTATTAAGAATTACAAATAAGCTACCATGATGTATATAAATATTTTATATTGAATAATAATATCTATAGTTGAAGATATCTTATGAATAACACCATATTTAAAATAGTATAGTTATTAAAAAAATGAATATGATATTTTGTGATTTTCTTTAATTTAAAAAATATCAATGTCATTTTCATGGACATGTGTCCATTTAATAACTCAAATTAAAAAATTGTGTTCTAAGATTAGAATTAAATATATTCAAAAAATTTAGAAAATTTTTAGGTTACTTTTCTAATCCTTATCATATTATTTTTACCTTAAATTTCCCTATTTACCCGTAACCATAGTAATAAAAAATTACCAAAGTTACTATTCATATTGTAAAAAATAAAAGGATATTTTTATACTAAATATGGAAATTATGATTCCAAATATTGAATCAATTTTTTCTTTAATTTCAATTCATATGATTTTTAGAAATTAATTTAAAATTGAAATGATAAAATACAACTGAAAACAATTTTCCAAGAAATGCATTTTTATCCCAAAATGTACTTATACCAAAATAAGGTATAACGAAGGTTAAAATAAAATAAATTATATTATTTATAACTAATTAGTATTTAATTTACATTGAGATGAAATTAAAATAATAAATAGACATTTAATATAAGGAAATTGATAATTTCATAAAAATTGGTATTTTTAACTATTCATTAGAAAATAAATATTTTTTAAAAATACAAAAAATTCACCCTAACATAACTTTGAAATTAAAATTTTTAAAATGAAGTTTATTTTTTCAAATAGAATTTATAAAATTTTCAAAATTTATATTTAAAATAAGTGCTCCATTAAAAGTGATAAAATTGCCTTTTAAAAATATATCATTTTTATGCCTAAAATTGGATTTATTATTATCTTAAGCCTATAAAACTTATTGTTCGAATTAATTTCTTTTATTAAATATGTAACATATAAATTTCATTAATATCTTTCACTAATATTGATCAATTTAATTTATTAAGATAAAATTCCATTGTGGTCATAAAAATAGTTTTTTTATAAAAACACATCCTTTATGTTCAATTGGTTTTTATTTTTATTTATAATTAATTGGTAAAAAATGAATTCATTTTATAAAAATATTTAAACTATATTTTTATAATTTACTTAATATATTTCATTTTCTCCATTCCAATGACTAGGTGATAACTATCACAATTAGATAATAATATTTAATTATTTGTTTAAGTTTGGTGTTTTGCATAACATAAGATACCAAAGAATTTAAATTTAAAAAGAGTCATACTATAAAATATTAAGGTGTTAAATTCTCCCATAATTCAATAAAATAAATTATTTCAATTTAAACTTGTGATTGGTAATCATGGAGTTTTTATTTTAAAATACCCTTGTGGAAAGCCCATATCACCAATATGGTTAATAAAATATCCTCTTAAATGGGAGGAAAACAATTTTATGGTCACCACAAAGCTAGGTTTCCCTATTAGATAAAATTAGTTGTAAGTGAAAATATGGGAATGGAAAAGAAATATAATTATCATGTTTTAATGTATAATTATAGAGAAAATGACTATTAAAAATTCTACCATTACAAAATTATAAATTTTTGATTGGTTAAAAGACCATTGGTTTCTCAGAAGGAAAAGTAAACGATTAAGGTTTTGTTCCAAAATCCTTCTCATAGAGTTGAGGTTTTATTTTACTATCTAAATAATAACTTGAGAAAATAAACTTACTTGATTCCTTTCCAAGTCATGATCTCATGCTTTGGTTATGTTTTGATCTATGTTCTATTCATTTCTTAAATATAGATATGGATATTCTTGAAAAATTTTTATGCTTGAAGAACTTTTATGAAATTAACTATAAGCAATTCCTTTATAATTTAAATATTTACCATAAGAAAAATGGTTAGAACATGTTATCCAATATAATAAATCATACTATAACCTCAAATAATAATATATAAAGTTCAACTTAATCCATTCCATAAGTAGTTACCTTAAGACTCATTCAAAATATATTTTTTGAAATTCAAAGTCCCAAAAAAATTTAGAAGGAAGCTCAATAAATCAACTTAACATAAGATTTACCTAAATAATATAGCTCTTATTATCACTTAAAAAATATATGAATACCTTAATATTCTTTAAACCTTTATGAAAACATGCATGCTTCTAAGAGTAAAATATCATGTTGTTGAATATATTCCTTAAATCCAAACATTAATAATTATAGCATAACATAAACCATAATTTCACTTAACCACCTTCATGGTCCCCAATAATATCCCATAAACATCTATTTATCGTTATCTCAAAATCAATCACATATTTAGGGTTATCTTTCCCAGTCATGTGTTTTCTAGAAGATCAACTTATAATAGGATAACTTCTCTTAATTACTAGTGTTATTCAACACATGATTCCAATTAATTAAAGAAAAAGTACTATAATACAATACTTATATATATATATCATGATTCTTATAACCAGATAATTATTGATAAAATAGTCAAATAACATAATTCATGAATCCAAACAAAGGCATATTAATCATCCCTCTTCATCTGAGGTAGTTGCATAAGATTGAACATGATCCATTATTCTATTTTGGGGTATACTACTTTTAAACTTGAGATATTTATCTGTGTAGTGTCCCTATATCCATGAAGTTGAAGCCTTGTACATCAAAAATATTTTTCTTACCCTTTCAATCTTATGCATGGTGACCTTTCTTTCTACACTTGTAGCAAACTCCCATTCCTTTTAAGCAAGTACCAATGTGTTTCTTTCAATAAT
This sequence comes from Viscum album, assembly GCA_963277665.1. NCBI lineage: Eukaryota > Viridiplantae > Streptophyta > Magnoliopsida > Santalales > Viscaceae > Viscum > Viscum album. The sequence continues at coordinate 1,874,360,139 of OY728138.1, forward strand.
CATCACATGTGGGTAAATAATTATTTATCTTATTTACTTTATCTAAATTTTTCCTAGATGGACTCTTATTCTCGTGCTTCCCTCTAAATCCATAATACTTAGTGAATTATTTCTTTGTCTTGTTAGAACATGATACTATATCCTCATATAATGAGAATGTTTGGGAGACTTGTTCCCTTCTAGGATTGGAATAATACCATAAATATTTTATTCTCCTTACACTTTGGATAATTTACATTGGTGAGTTTCCCATTACTTATATAATATTCCATTTAAAAATGATTACATACACTAGATTAGATCATATCATTATGAAACATAATGTATAATCCCAAAACTAGTAAAATACATAACATAAATTGAAAAATTTATGCGTAGCTAAACTCATAAACATGGTTTTTTTGGAATTTTATTATATATTTATCATAAAAGTATATCTTAGGGTTATGTTCCAAAATCTTGGATTTTCTAAATCTAGTTCCTAAGGTTTATACTAAACTTCCTTTGATACCAACTGTGAAGACCCCAACCCCAATAACCTAGAGTCGCTGCCTTATTTATTACATTAACATGATTATAGTTAATAAAATATTTATAAAACAAAATTTTATTGATAATAAATAACATAATTTACTCAAATTATATTAAATATGTTTATTTATAAAATATTTGGAATTAGATAATTCATTTGAAAATTTGATGAAACTTCCAATTTTTCCTTTAAAATTAACTATTGTATTTCATACATAAATATTTTTATGTGAATTATTTAAACTTAATTTTTTTAATATTTTTACTCACTTATTTTTATACAAATTTCATTTATGATAGATTAGTTGAATCATGCATTTGATTAGACTAAATGAGTCATGATGTCAATGGTGTAATGAACTCTATAGATTCAACACCACTTCAGTATTTGGGTCATAAATTCTTTATCCGTGCTTTAATTGGGAAAATATTTGGAAATAATATAGAAAAAAATTTCTGACAAATAATCCTTTGGGATAAATAGCTGTGTCATGTGTTTTAGAGGTTAAACAGTCAATTTAAGTTGGTTTAAAATATTTTCCAGAATTTCCCCATTCACACTTGAAATCATTTTTAAAACTAGCCTCTCATAAAATCTATAAATATGTATTTTTAAAATTTAGAGGGGTTGGTACATGAATTAGGAGATTTAAGTTATATTATAACTGGTTTCACTCTATTTATCTAGACATTTCAATAGTGATAACTCTTGAAGTTAGGGTCCCTTCATCGAAGCCTTATTCTATTTCTTCACTTTGTAATGTTTTTGTTCTTGAAATAAAATTTTTAGTTCATCTTATATTTATTATATTTACTTATATATTATTCTATTTTATTATTATTTACTCATCTTATTTGTGCTATAAATAAATAGTATAAAAGTGATTGTTTTATACCATTTCCATGATATTTTTACATGAAAAACATTTCTACGATGACTACTCCGCCCATGGAAGAGTTGTTCTTTTAAGTAAAAGATCTACATATTACATTATTCGTTAATTTATTTTTAATAAATGATATAATTTAATCACTTAATATTATATATTAATTTATTTTTTTAATTTAAATGAATTTATGAAAGAAATTGAACAATTGACATAAAATATGCGAGGTCGAGAATTATGTGAATTATGAGAGCGCGATCTTAATCAGTAATACACAAATACATGATATAAATTTTTAGAGTTAAAATATAATCCCTAAACTCAATTAATCCTCATGTTCAGAGTGGATATTATCCATAATTTACCCCTGACCATAAGCTATCCTTAGAACATCAATCAAAGCAGGGTGTTGCGATTGCATGTTTCGAAGCTAGCCTAGGGTTTAATTAATATCATCTTGGTTGTTAAGTTTATTCTCATATGGTTCGAGAGTTAAAAAATTATGGGATCATAATTAAGTATATATTAATTTAAATTATAATTATTAATAAGTAAGTGAAGAGGTAGAGTTAAATAAATTATGCTTTCTAAAAATAGTTTTCTAAAAAATATCTTATCATTGAGTTTTCTCAATCTCATTTCAAAAACAAAAAGAGAAAAACAATATTATTCCAGTATAATTCTTTTAGTTTTATAAAAAATAATAAAAACCATTCTTTTAAGTAGTTAATATATGATATTTTTTTAAAAATACCTTTAATATATTGTTTTAATTACTTTATCCTTTGAGAGATGATTTTGGTAAGCCACTCTGCTGCACCTAAATAACCAAAAACCAAACATCATTTGAGAGCATCCATGAAAACACATTTCAAATTATCACTATTGAAAATAAGGAAAGTATTTTCTTCAACTAATTAGATATGTTTTTTTACTTTTATTTTTTACTTTTTTTCTCTTCTTTTTTTATTTCTTCTTTCCCCTTTCTCATTTTTTGTTTATATGTTTGTTTTCCTCTCTCTTTTGTTCTATTTTAGAACATAAATTAAAACTTTTTATCCTGATATTATGGTTTAATCTTCTTAATTTATATGATTTATGACATGATCCCATCCTGAGGATATCTTTTATCTAGATCCTGAGATTGAACGCAACCTTAGGGCTCGAATCAGACAATCTCGGTATATGGGAAGTGTCGACATTTACCTAACTAGAAAATTCATAAACTATAGTATTTTTGAAATAGGAAGATCATCTGAAAAATATTAATTCATATCCAATGTATGAAAATAATAACAATAAAATCAGTAGGTCTATTCGAGATTTGGATGCACCTAATATTAATTATCAACCTACATGAATTGTATATCTAACTCTGGAATCAGACTTTGAATTGAAATATGGGTTAATTCACCTTCTTCAAAAATTTAATGGATTATATAGTTAGAACCCAAATAAAAACCTTAGAGAATTAAATGTAGTTTTGTCAACAATGAAACCAGGAAATATCTCTAAAGATCAAATAAAACTAAGAGAATTCCCATTTTCACTTGATAAAAATTTGAAAGATTGGATCTATTATTTACAACCTAAATACGTAACATGATGTGTTAATTTGAAATGTATTTTCTTGTAGATATTTATTCCAGTATAGAGAACCAATTCCATTAAAAGGGAGATACCTGGGATCAAGAAAGCACATAGAGATTCAATGTATGAGTACTGGGAGAAATTAACGAAGTTCTCCGTAAGAAGCCCACATCACTAAATCAGTGATAAACTTATCATCAAATAATCCTATGAAGGAATAAAACCTATGGAGAGGATACTTGTGGATACCTAAACTAGAGGGTAATTGTTTGAAAAAACACCAGTAGCTGCATATGATTTGATTGAAAATGTGGAACAGAAATACCAACAATTTGGTGATCGAGGTACACCTCATGTTAGAGGAGTACATCAGGTAAGTCTATATTCTCTTGAAAATAATTTAATTGATACAATGTTGGAATAATTGAAAATTATGGTGAGGTATATTTATTTGGTTCCAAATATATCCCAACCCACTCATATGAGGGCTTGCAGAATCTTCACTAAAACATTCCACCCAACCAATTGTTTCCCCCAATTATGAGAGATAGAGGATTGAAAATCTGTATAACCTAGGAGACCATATCAGCAGCAAAAACAAACAAATTCCCATAATAAGTATGATTACTTTGCACTAAAATAAAACCAAGGGTGGAAGGACCAACCAAACATGAGGTATGACTCTGGACAACAATAAAGGCTCCCTTTTCAACAAAATTTACAATAACCTCCACCTTAACAATAGGGTTTCCAACAAACCTAAAAAATATTTGAGGCCCAAACGTCAACAATACAACATCAAGGGAATCCCAAAACAAAGGTATATTCTTACATAGATAACCTTTTGAAACAAATTCTTCTTAATCAATAATATGAGTTGAAGAGTCAAGGTTTGGAGTTGAGGGAATTGAAGACAAAATTGAGCCAGATTTCCACCACCCTCTATAAATTAATAAATAAGAAATTAATAAATCTTCCTTCCCAACCTACTCCAAATACCAAGGGTAATGATAGTGCCATCACATTGAGAAGATGGTAAAACCAACTATTCTACTAAGATTCACCACAACTCTGGATAAGCCCCATTCAAGACCAACCAATGAGGATCCCAAGGATAAAGAAAAAGGTAAGAAAAATATTGGTGATTTTACTATTAAATACCTTCAATTTCCAAATAAATTTGTAAAAACCAAGAAGATGATTGAAGAGGCGATGGAAAAATAGATTTTTGATACATTCAAGCGTATTGAGATCAACATCACTCTAATTGAAACAATTAAGAAAATTCAAAGGTATAAAAAATTATTAATATAACTTTGTACCAATCTAATAGGTCTCAAGGGAAATTAGAGGATCAATATTAGAAGGAATGTGTCAGCACTAGTTACACTTACTCAAGAAATTCCAACAATTTTCAAGGATCTGGGAAATTCACCACCCCATACACCATTGGGGAGTTACATTTTTCTGATGATTTATGTGATTTGGGAGCTTCCATAAATGCGATTCCTAACTTTATATTATCTTCTTTATAGGTTGGTGAGTTGAAACCTATAAGAGTAGTAGTGTAATTAGAAAATAGATCTATATCATATCTAACGGGTGTCCTAAAGGGTGTACTTTTTCGGGTAAGAGACATGATATTTATATCAAATTTATACCTGATTAACATGGATTATGATTAGGTAAATTATTGTGCTACCATTATCTTAGGTAGGACCTTCCTCAAAATAGAAAAAACTATTTTAAATGTCCATGAGGGTACACTTTCAATGGAGTTTGGAGATGAATTTGTGATATTTAATGTTATGGACTCCATGAAGTACACCTCAGAGGACATTTATTAATTTTTTATATCCCATTTTGAACCATAATGTAAAAAACCTATGGATTTTTATTATCCTATTCTTAGGGAGATTATGATCATTAGTTCTAGTTTTACATCTATGAGCACTTCTACCACAGTTTCTAATGCACAAAAATCTCTTGGATTTGACTTGGATTTGGATTTATATTTTGATATTGATTATGTTCAATCTAATTATGACATGAATATTGAGTATGAAAATGGATTTTAATGAATTATTCTCTGATTTTGATGATTTCTAATTTGATACTGATTTTCATTATGTACATATTTCAGTTCCTTTAATGTCTCCATCCATACTGCACCTCCTTCATTGGAACTTAAGAAATTTCCACCAAATATTAAATACTCATAATTTCTAAGTGGTTAGATATTATCTATTATAATTGATAATAATATCCCTTTTTAAAATAGAGAAAAACTTTTAAATCTTATAATGGAGAACATTAAGGAAATCAGGTGGAACTTGGATGATATATCTAGTATTATCCTCTATATTTTCATGTATAATATTCTTTTATAGGATGAGGATGAATCGATTAGGAATCCATAAAGGACACTGAAACCAAATCTTCAGGAAGTTTTTAAAAAATAAGTTGAAAAATTTCTCGAGGAAGGTATAATTTATACCATTTCAGATTCCCAGTGGGTGAGTCCTATTTAGGTTATGCCTAAGAAAAGTGGTGTTACTATTATTAGTAATGAGGGATAGTAGTTAGTTACAATGAGGATGTAAAAAATTTGATTTATGTGTATTGATTATAAGAAACTAAATCAATATATTTTCAAGGACCATATCCCATCCAATTTATTGATCAAAACCTTAAGAGACTAGCTAGGAAGATACACTATTGTTTCTTGGATGGTTTTTCTGGACATTTTTAGGTTTCTATAGCTCTAGAGGATTAGTAGAAGAAAAAATTAAATTCACCATTTAGTACTTTTTTCTACCAAAGGATTCCATTTGAGCTATGCGATTCCCCATGTACCTTCTAGAGATGCATAGTGAGTTTTTTTTTCAGATTTCATTGATACCATCATGGAGGTATTTTTGAATGATTTTACAGTGTATATATCTTCATTTTATGAATATATATTTAGTTTGGGAAAGGTGTTTAATCATTTTATTGAGAATAATATGGTTTTAAAATTTGAAAATTTTCATTTCATGGTGGAGCCTAGAATTTTATTAAGGAATGTATTATTGAAAAATGGAATAATTGTTGATAGATCTAAGGTAGATATTATTTAATCACAACCATATCCTTCATGTTTTCATGATGTTAGATCATTCCTTGGGAATGAAGTATTTTATCGACGCTTCGTTAGATATTTTAGTAAGATTGATCTACCCTTATCTCAATTGGTTAGAAATATTATTGACTTCATATTTGATGATTTGTGTAGGGTATCATTTGATGAGCTAAAGAAGTGTCTAATCCCTCCACCAATCATACAACCCCCAAGGTGGGACCTTCCATTTGAACTTATGTGTGACGTGTCTAACTTCATGGCTGGAGATATCTTATAACAAAGGGTGGAGGGAAGATCACATGTGATTCCCTATTCTTTGAGGATATTATATTTAGACCAATAAAACTACACAACCAGGGAAAAAGAGTTTCTTTCCATCATATTTTCTTTAGATAAATTCCATTCATATTTTTTGGGGTCTAAAGTAGTTGTCTTTTCTGACCATGCAGCTCTAAAGTACCTCTTGAAGAAGCCAGATGCAAAGACCAAACTTATGTGATGGATTATCCTTCTTCAAGAATTCAATGTTGAGATATAGGATAAGAACGGGTTAGAAAAAATGGTGTAAAAGCACATGAGTTGGATTACTCAAACACTATAGACTGACACATTGGATCAGGTATCACTTTAGGACACTTTCCATGATGATCATCTTTATTCCAACTCTAGTACACATACTTGGTATGCTTATTTAGTTAAATAACTTATTGCCTTTAAAATTACTAAAAATTAAAGAAACATCAAGTACAAAAATTAAATAGTGAGTCTATTTTTTATGTGTGGGATGATCTTTACCTATGGATCATGTATAGTGATCAAGTTATTTGGAGGTGTGTTCCTGATCATGAGTTTGAGTTTGTTCTGCATTTCTTCTATACAATTTCATATGGAGGACACTTTTTACCCCAAAAAATAACTAGGAAAGTCCTATACTTTGGATTATATTTTCCTAGATTATTCTACATTTCTCATGTGTTTTGTAATTCATTCTCACATTTCTGACACACTAGAAACATTTAGAGGAGACATGAGATGCCCAAATAACCCATATTATTCTTTGAGATTTTGATGTATGGGGAATTGATTTTATAGGTACTTTTCCAAGTTTGTTTGTTTTTTTATATTTTGGTTGCCATTGATTTTTTTAAAAAATGGGTATAGGACAAGGCCACCATGAATGATGATTCTCATGTTGTAGTTGATTTTGTCAACGCATTGATTTTTTGTAGGTTTGGAGTACCGAAGGATATTATCAATGATTATGGGACACACTTTTGAAATAAGAATTTATCTTCCATCCTTTATAAGTATTGGGTTACAAAAAAAACATCCACTCCATACCACCCCCAAAAAAATGGCTAGGTTGAGGTTTCAAATTAGGAGATGAAACAAATTTTAGAGAAAAGCGTGCATCCAAATAGGATGAATTGGGGAAAGAACTTAGATGATGTGCTTTGGTATCATAGTATGGAATACAAGACTCCCATAAATATGTACCCATTTAGGATTTTTTTTGGTAAAACCTATCATCTACCCATAGAGTTCAAGCATTGAGAATATTGGTCTATAACAAGATGAAACATATATTTGGCCTAAGATGGAATTCAAATAAAGCTAAAAATTTAAGACCTTGAGTAGGTTAGACTATCATCATATGAGAAATAAAGTCTATATAATGAAATATCAAAATAAACTCATGATAGAATGATAAGAAAAGGGATTTTCATGTAGTGGATAAATTCATCCTCTACAGTTCACGACTAAAGCTGATGCTTGGTAAGTTTCATTCCAGATGGTTAAGTCCTTATATTGTATATAATTTCTTTCATTATAGAATTTTGGAGATTATGAAAGAGGAAACATGAAGGATATTTACAGTCAATGGGAAATTGTTTGAGTAATACATTAAGGGACATCCTACAAATACAATTGATTTCATCACACTGCATGACCCCATCATCACTTGAGAATATCTGGCTGTTCCTAACCCTTTCACTTTTATATTACTTTTCCTATTTTAAATTCTAAATTTATTTTGTATATATCACATAATAGGTCCAAATTGAAGATAATGCAATATTTTAATTGTGGGGTATGGGAAATTTTTTTGGAGTAAATATTTAGGATTTTCATTTTTATGTTTTGTTTGTGTTTTATGTTACGTTTTCTGTTAATTTTTCAAGAAAAAATAAATAAAAAATGCATCATGTAACATTCTCATTTACATGTGGAACATATGAAAAATTTATTTTTTCAGAATTCATTGGTAGCATGATAAGAATGATCACAATTTTATCATCAAGGGTTGATTTTAATAAAAATGGAAGTTATCGATGATATAATTAGTTGTGTCATTATAAAATTTTTTATATTTTGATACCATTAATTTTGATATTTGTTCATGGTAAATTGTACCATTTATTTATCCATAAAAATTTTCATACAACCATGACTTGTGAATTTTTTCCTAATTAATTAAAGGTATAGAAAAATTAGGTAAAAAAATTATCTTATATAAACAGTTGATTCTTATGTTTGTTTCTCCTTTGATAAGTTTCATTACTATAAAAAATTAACCTATGCATGTGAACCAGATATCTGAGAGTTTTAAACCCTAAAAAAATTAAAAAATATATATTTATTATGTTAATAAAGAGGGGACTGATGAAATTTACAACATGTGGGGATATCTAGGCTGGGATCTTAAGGTTTGACTTACAGGAATGTTTAAGTGAGTGGGTCTTGAAATTTGATTAGAAATGAATATATAATAGTTTCAGTGTATTAAACCAGGTAAGAATAATTTTATTACTTAACTTTAATATAATGAATAAAGGGTGGATATATGAACTTTAAATTGTTGACACACACACACGTGGGGAATTAATGGAATGAGGGACCTATAAATTGTTTTGCTATGATTAGTGTCATTAATATAACTAGATTTTGTTTTGATACAATTTATGAGATAATTAATTTCAAATTTACTGATATTTACTCTTGATTATATTCTTAATTTTCCAATTTACCATTGTGTATAGAGGAATATGAATATACATATCTTGTTATAATTTTCTGGATTACATGATATGAGGTTTTTTCCAGGAGTGAAAAAGGGTAAGTGTGGGGGAGTTGATAAAACATAATTTTATTGATAATAAATGAAATAATTTCCTCACATTGTGTTAAATATGTTTATCTATAAAATATTCTGGATGAGACCATTTATTTGAAAATTCGATGAAAATTCCATTTTTCCCTTTAAAAATCACTGTTTTTATTTTGGATATAAATATTTTTCAGTGAACTATTTGAAATTAAATTTTTTTATAGTATTCATCACTTAATTTTATACAGCATTAATTGAGTAAATGAAAGACTGATCATGCATTTTATTGTACTAAATGGTCCATGGAGTCAATGATATACTGGACTAGCCATATTGGAAACTGCTTCAGTATTTTGGCTATAACATCTATATAATTGCTTGAATTTGGCCCAAATTGGGATAAAATATCTATAAAAAAATTTATCACAAATAATTCTTGTAGAATAACATATGGTTCATGCGTTTTGGAGGTCAAGATGTCAGTGGGATTTTTCTTAAAATGTTTGTCTGAATTTTCCCATTCACACTTGAAACCACTTGTAAACTTAGCATGTCTTCCACTCAATAAATATGTATTTTTATCATTTTGAGGAGTATGGATGTGAATTAGTAGATTTAAGGTATAAGAGACTTGGTTTCAATCTATTTATCCAGACATTTCAAGAGGGACATCTCTTGAAGCTAGGATCCCTTCATCGAAGCCTTTTTTTTTCTTCTTCTTCACTTTGTAATTTTTTTGTTCTTGAAATAAACTTCTTAGTTAATATTATATTTATTATATCTTCTTATTTTTTCTTATGTTTTATTATTCTTTACTCATCCTATTTGTTTTGTAAATCAATAGTAGAAACATGATTGGGTTATACCCTTTCCAAGACCTTTTCACATGCAAAACGTTTTTATGATGACTACTCCACCCATGGAAGAGTAGTTTTTAAGTAATCAATCTACCTATTACCTTATTAATACATTTATTTATAATCAATGAGATAATTAAATTCATTTAATATAATATATGAATTGATATTTTAATTTAAATGAAACTAAGAAAGTAATTGAATAATTAACACATAACACACGAGGTTGAGAATTGTGTAAATTGTGATAGAGTGATCTTAATTAGTAATATAAAAACACATGGGATCAATTTATAGAGTTAAAATATAATCCCTAAACTCAATTAATCCTCATTTAAAAATTGTATATTATCCCTAATTTACCACTAACCATAATCTATCCTTAGAATATTAATCAAAGCAGGGTGTTGGGGTTGCATGTTTCAAAGTAATCCTAGGGTTTAATTAATTTCAACTTGGTGGTTAAGTTAATTATCATAGGTTTTAGGGGTCAAAAAATTATGGGATCATAATTAATTGGATATTAATTTAAATAATAAACATTAATAATTAAGTGAATAGGTAGAGTTATATAGATTATGCTTTTTTAAAAAAATTTTCTAAAAAATATCTTCTCATCGCGTTCTCTCAATCCCATTTAAAAAACAAAAAGAAAAAAATATAATATTCTTCCAACATACTTCTTCTAGTTTTATAAATGATAAACCCCCCCATACTTTTTAGTACTATGTCTATTTCTATGTTATTTTATTTTCAAAATACCTTCAATATGTTTTTTTAATTATTTCCTCCTTTGAGTGATGACTTTGGTTAGCCACTCTACTGCACCTAAATAACAAAAAAACCGAACATCATTTAAGAGAACCCATGACAATGCCTTTCAAATCCAGAAGGATCAGATAGTTTATTAGTATTTGAAAACTAGATACATATTTCAATTTCAAAATAAAATTTAGACATAAAATAAAAAAATAATTTTATTTGAGGATACCATTATTCCTTTTAGTGCAACCCTACATATCAATCATAATAAACTTCTCAGAATCCTAGGGAAGAATAAAACATAAAAAAGGGGAGAACTTAGATTCTCATTAAGGGTAATAATACAATATAATCTATAATAAATAAACATAAACTCACCTTACTTATATTTAAACTCACCTTCTTCCTTCACAATACACTTGATTTTATTCTTGATCTAAGTGATTTTCTCAAAGAATAATTCAATTTTAGTGCTCATTATTTATTCATTAGGTTTTATTTAGCTTCTCCATTACCACTTGAAGTATTGACATGTTTTTAACTCAATCTATGAAGTTTTTTTTTGTTTTTTAGATATAAATGCATCCTAAAATTCAATCTAAGTATATGAGTATTAATAAATTTTTTGGATCATAATAGTTTTCTTAATAATCCTTGAACATATCTTTTTTCCTTTAATAACCATTTATGATTTTCTTGGATATCTTTTTAGAGTATCCCTCACTACTAGAGGGTTCTTTACTTTGTTCTTTTGACTCATATTCAACATTCATCTTCTTTTGATAGTTTTTAGTGAAGTTACCAACACATTAAAATTTATAAAACATTAATGTGTATTTTCCATTATATATTCTCATAAACATTTTTAATATATATGAAATAAGAGCTATAACTCTTTTATAAACTTCATTCTCATCCTCATTTTTAGACTCACTAGAGTCCTCGACTTCATTATCTTTAACTTTCAATTTTCTCATGGATATAAAAGATATTTATTAATTTTAATTATTGTTGAAAACTTGGGATTTAATTATATAATAATTGAGAAGTGTATTATTCCACTCATAAAGAGATAAATCTCTAATTTCCTTAAGGAAAGATATGTTTGTATCAAATCTTTTAGGGAAATTTATCATCAACTTATTCATAGTAGTAAATCCTATAAAATAATATGACATACTATCTAATTATCCCTAGTAAATTATTTGTATATATTATCATATTATATCATTAATATATTTTTAAACTTAGATATCCAAATATGATTTTTGAATTCTTTAATCTTCTCATTTCCTTAATACATATTTTCAACATCTTCCCATATCTCTTTGGTATTTTTAAGTCCCATTACCTTGGTATATACTTTATTATATGAAGATGATAGGATGTAATTTCTTGGTTTCTTATCAAATTGAAGATTTATGTTTTCAAAACAAGTCATGAAATCATATCTTCTAAGTAGTGGTAATATTAGTATAACAACATCTCTTACCTCAAGACATTGTGATAAAAAATATATAATCATTCTATTATTATATACAAGAAAATTATAACCCTAAAAATGGATACTCCTCAAACATTCAAAAAAATAGGATTCTCTATAATTCTCATTTAGTATAAGGTTATATATTTCATAGGAAACCTAGTTTATCTCTGTTAACACTTGTTTTTCCTTGGTTAGGTGAGATCATTTAGAGGGGGAGGGCAATAATTAGTGGTCCTTTTTATTTTTGTGAATTCCACATTTAATTCAACCTCATAGCTAGTTATATCCTCCACACAATATTCTCATTATCTATTATCCTTAATTGAATATGAAGAAACTAAAAAAAATATGACACAATGATTTACATGGTTTGTCCTTGAAAGACTAATCCTTGTTACAATTAGTTATATGCCCTAATTACTGATTCCTCTGTTATTAATGTAAATAGTTACAAAAACATAACCTTTAACCATTCTTACATGACATACCATCATGTGATACATCATCCCACTATAGGATGTTTATACTTCTTTTCATAATACAACCTCTAAATGGTTCTTGTTATTATCTTTCAAAGATTGTTCCTCCCAATCATATTATGATTCCCTTACACAATCAGGTATCTATATCCTTTATTAAACAAAAATAAAAAATTCTTTAACTTCTATCTCTCCTTGTAGTAGACTATCAACCTTGTTCTCTTCAAATTCATATTGCATACCTTCCTCTAATTTCTTATATTTATTTTCCTTACTCACTCCAACACAACTATTGTTGTTTTGGTGATATTTTCAAACTTTTTTGACACACATAAACTCTTGGATATAGTTATATACTTGTTATTCAATACATAGGTGCACTTTTGAATGTGTTTTCTTCTTATGCTTTGATACAAGTAGGAATTATCATGGAAAAAATATCAATTTCTATCACAATTCTCAAACACCCAAACATTTATCATTTATTCAGAATGTATATTCACAAACCATGATAATATTATTTCCACATTTCAAGGAATTTGAAATCTCTATATATCTCAACCTTAAATTTATTTAAGTTTAACAATATAAATTAATGTTTAATAATCCTTAAAGACTCAATCATTTTAAACTCAAAATGATATTTATACACCATATATTTATCTTCTCTACAAATCCCAAAAATTTAAATTATTCCTTGTCTATATGAATCATGTAGAAACAAAATGTGTTCCATGACATGGAGGTCCTCGTACTGTACGTCAAAAAACATTGAGTATTAAGGGAGTCTCAAAACAATAACCAACAATAGACCATGTCATGGTCCTTATTTTTTATATCCACATCTTTATCTATTATTATAGACACTATGAAAACCTATATAAAATGTTTTAAATCACTATTTTTTACAATTAAACATATTTATTGAAAAACTCATTAATAGGGAATAATGCCGATCAATATGATATTTTTTTCTTATGAACATGTCTATGTTTAAGCATGAATATCTCCCTATATAGGGATTTACTCACACTATATTTAATCTCTTATAGGCTCTCCTTAATTACCTTAGGCTCTCTTTAATAACCTGAATAACTCTCGTGCAACTGCCTCGCTATATGACCACATCATTATTCCACCCAGTACTACAGTGCTCCCTTTTTCACTGCCCTAGGCACATGATCCCTAAAATGAACCATGCTCCTCCATGAAATCTCTTCACTTTCACTGAAACTCACTAGAACCCTTATAGCTACCCTAAGCTAACACATTGTCAAGATCAAACCTACCCTAAGTAGTCTGCTTCAAGGATTCTGGTTGGAGAGGATGGTTAATTTTTTTAATATTATTCTAATATTTATTTCCACAAATAACATAACAACCTTTTATATTTCCATTGAATATCCTCAAACCATCTTATAACCTCTTAAACTATGTTATCTTAATCCTTAAATAAAAACTCAAAAATCACCATCCAAATATATTCCTTCACCTGATACACAATATTCCATGTTTAACACTCCTTGGATGGTTTTTTGTCTTATCATCCATCATGAGATATTGAACACTCATTCTTAAATCTCCCCCAAGATTCTGTATTTGAAAATGTATTCTTATTTATCCCGAGTATTTTAATTCTTGATCATTATGATATCCTTACTTATTGAAAAAAATACAATCCATGATTAGGCTCTTCAGTTTGTGTGATCAACATTAATCAGCTTGTCCAATAAGAACAACCAACCCATGATGCTGGGTCCCAAAGGGTGGATGAAAAACTATCAAATCTCTAAATAATAATAATATAATAAAAAATAATAATGCATGAGATTATAAGTATAAATTATAATAAAATTGGTTTGACACACCTCATGAGAAAAATATAACATCTAGCCTCCTAATCTAAAATCACACACAAACACACATATGTAATGGTCATATAATATTATAATTAAATTGACCTGGAATAAGAATAACAAGATCAAATCCTATAGAATCACCATCATCAGAGTTAAATATCCTTAGTGGATCCCATAACATGAGTGGCCTACTTATGAGGTTAAATATCATGAAACCTCATAGTTAAATATCCCCAAGTGAAAGAAGCTCTACCCACTAGAAAAATCATCACCCTTAAGGTAAAAAATACTTGATCCTCTAATAATGTAACACCCTAATATTTTATGTGAAGTATATTTTTTTTATGTATTATGTTATACGCAAAGGAATCTTTCACTGCACACAACACTAGCTTGGCTTGCGTTACACGGAATCGAGACCTTCCTCGATAGCGTGTGTAGTACGCAATAACAAGTTCCACTAAACAACGATATATTATTATAATATTATGAACTAGACGTTATGAATAGTATTAACTGAATTTTAAATTTTATAACATTATAAATCATCTTACACATTTTCTAGAATGAGGTATGAAAACAAAATCAGTTTTTCGGATAAAAGAAGTATTTTTCAAAAAATGCAGTTTTTCCGCCTTTTGATGGCGCACACATTTTAAATCTAGTTTTTGACATGTTTATAAGTTAAATTTTACAAAATAAAATTCTTCTTTGGAATCAGGATATAAAAATTTACTTTGGATAAATTTTTCATATTATTCTGGTAACTTTCATATTTTGATGAATAGTAAAAACACGCTATATTTTAATTAAAAACAACTTTTTTCATCACAATAATTTATATGGATAGATTATATTTTTAATTGGTTTTAAAGTGTAATTAGAATATATTTTTATCATTTAATCCAATTTTGGTCATTGGAATTAATTTCACTTTAAAATTAGACATAAACAAGTGATGATCTTTTGATAGTTATTGTTTCTTAAAAACACGCTATTTGTTTTGATAACGAGAATTACATTTAAAATTAATTAATGCCACTTCTATTTTTTTAATTTTAAAAAATAGAAAACATTTTTGAATTCGGAATATCAAATATAGCTTAGGCTGAATTTTTGGTATTTTTCTGAAAAACTTCAATTTTTGATGAATAGTGAAAACACTAAGTTTTGGTTAAAACCGACTTTTTATTTAAATAATCATTTATTTGATTTAAATTTATTTTAGGTCAAAATAGATACATAATACTTATATAAGTTCAATTAAATTCATTGGAATCATTTTATAATAATTTTAGATTTATAAAAAATTGTATTAAACTTTTCACCGTCTTTTACCCACATCTTAGGAGCTTTTGCAATTGTTCATAAAACTTAATTTTACCGCTTCTATGAGTTGAATTTCAAAAATACAAGAGCCACGGTTAATATCAAGGAGTAAAATGTGGTTCAATTAGATAAAAATAATTTTTTATGAATAGTAACTTTTTACTTTTATTTACCACGGTTAAAAGTAAATAGGGCAATTCAAGGTTAAAAGAAAATTATAATAATTAACAATTACCTTAACACTTGTAAAAATCTTATTGGATGAGTAATGGCTGACCATGGGCATCCTTGGGTCGATTTTGGGACCCCATGGAGCCACTTATGAATGCCAATGACACATTAGATTAATTAATTTAATGTAAAGACAAAATTGGAATTAACAAAAAATCCTCTAATAATTAATTTTTATAAGGGGATATATAAATTATATTTTCGACTATAAATATTCATTGGAAAGATAAAAACATTTCCTACATTTTGGTATTTTTTTATAATTTTTAGACATTAAAAAAATTATATTATTTATGACACAATAATGATGCAGTATTTACCTCATTAATAAATGATTTAAATAAATAAGATTATAATGATTAAAATAATTTTCAAAACATGTCCAATTATGATTGGATTATTTTATTTCGACCATGAGTCATCTTATCTTCATCTTTAATGATTTTTGGACCTTTTAAACAGAAGATAAGTTTATAATAAAATAATATTTTCACACTTTCCAAAGGTGCCCCTCTCCCCCCTTATAAAAGGGCACCTCCTCCCTCTCCTCCTCACACCACTTTGAGCCTTCAAGCTCGGAAAAACCCTGACCATTTCACTTACCCACTTCCTTAGAAACCTACTATAGGTACTGGTATTCTCAAAAGACCAACTCTAGTGCCCTAAGAGAAAGTTTAAAGAAGACACTTCGAAGAAGCGGTAATACCTTCTACCGTTTTCTTCAAGTTCCATTCTTATTCTTCTCCCTATTCTTTAGTTGTTTCATTATGAGGTAATAGAATCAGTATCCCTCATATACTTATATGTTATTATAAATATGAAACAAACCTATTTCACCTCTTATCCATCCTATGGCAAACAAAATCACCGCGCGTGCGTACGTACGGAATACTGTCTCCACGCCGTGGTGTAATATGTTTTCCACCACCACCTTATTTGGATGGGTATAATGGTGTAAATAAATAACTATATATGATTATTATAAATTTTTATTGATTCTGAAATATTATACATACATTTCAATACAATTCCACGATCATGGGAACGATATCATCGCTCGTGCGTACGTACGACCTACCATCTCTAAAATGTGACACGACTCATTCTATATGATCTTCATTGAATAATGATTATATAAATGAAATTAATGAATTAATATGATATATATTACACTAATAACATTCTTTAAATGATGTATCTATATCCTATAAAGAGGAATAATAATTTATTCGACAAAACACACATAAGAACATAAAACAATAAACACCCGAATAACAAGTATAAATGAAATATTACTACTAAGAAGATAAAAATATGACAATATATGATATCATAAAAATGAATATGATTCTGTTATAATTCAATTAACATTATTTAAACCATATTACAGGAGGTTCAGATTCATACGAAGCATATCGGACCTAAGGTAAGGGAAAATCTCACAATCTCATTTTTATCCGAGATTGATTGTACATTGGTATTTACTGGGGTGTATTTTATCATCCACATCCATGTTTCCTCAATATGTAATATTATTTCCATCCTCCTACAATTGTTTAAATCCAATTTTACCCTTCGGTGAGTTTTTAGTAAAAGATATGAAAGGAATCTTTTGTCGTTTTTCGTACGAGGTACTTTTTGACTTTTCTGGCCAAAGTATGAGAATAATGTTTTTTTAAATTATACGACATGAATGTATTTTTAGAACATTATTTCCAAGAAGATTCCTTTACAAGTTTTCAAGTTTTTTTTAATTAAATTCTTTTAGTTTAAAATTGTATGAAATGTTAAGAAAGGAAAAATGTTTTTGAAATAGAAAGGATATTTTCCTCAAGAATGGAGTTCAAGTGTTTTATCAAAATTATTTTCCATCTAAGATAAAATAGGGTTTTGTTTCTATCCCTATTTTTACATTGATTTGATTGTTTTATGATAGAATTAATTTTATGATGTACTTTTATCTTATATGGGTTATGTTATGATGGCATGATGTTTAAGAATCCGATTTTTATTACATGGGTTATGCTATGATGTATGATTTATGATTTTATGGCACACATAAGAATGGTTTCATTATTAGATGGGTGGGACCTATATCTCCCTCCAATGCATTGGGTAAAGATTTATATCTCATGAGATAGACATGGCTGGAATGTCAAGTTAAACCGGTTCAGTGATACAGGACTGGAACGAGGAGTGAACTCGGTTCAGTAATGGAAATTGTCCTCTATGATGGTCTTGGAAATGAGCCTTGAATAATATGAAATGATTTTCTATGATTATGTGTGTATGAAACAAAGTTTCATGTTTTAAGTTATGATTATTTCGGATTACTTTTCATTAGTATGATTTATCCCATGACATGATATTATGACCTCTTTTGCAGGTTAAGATTTTCAAAATGTTATGTTCTTATGAATAAGATATGACTGATATTTCTTTTGTTTATCTTTACTAAGAATTTGAGCTCACATTTTTGTATGTTTTCTTTTCCCCAGGTTAGGAAGAAGGATATTAAGTAGGATATGCCAAAAAGGGACTCTAGATATGATGAAATAAACGGGTGACAATGTAGTTGATTTTATGAACCAGTTGATTATGTTTCCCAGTTTCTAAAGACACTATATCTATACGATCCTTTCATGGTTTTGTTATATATTGTAATAAGTATGACTAAAATCTGAAGTAATTAAAATGTATGTAAAGTATGGGTCATTATAGTTGGTATCAGAGGAAAGGTATAGTCAACCTTTGGAAACCAGGATGTGAAAGCCTTAGTAAGAACCCTAAGGATAAGTCTAAGCATAGAACACAATATTAGTGTTTTAGAAATGGCCATGAACAACCTATGATAATACCTTAAGTGTGAAATTTTATTCTTGATTATGTGGTTTTCCTATTATGATTAGTGTTGCTCACACTATGCTTCTTGGTTTTTGTCACTACTGGAAATGGAGTCTTTCCCAATGGTTCTGAACCATTGGGAAAACCTACAGAACTGTTGGTATATGTTATACCAACAGTTTTGTAAACCGTAGGGAAGTAAGCCGTTGGGAAAAGTTATCCCAACGGTTTACAGAGAACCGTTGGCATAGGTTAGTAAAATTAACTTATGCCAACGGTTTGGACAACCGTTGGCATAAGTTTTACCAAAGGTTCTCCTTGAACCATTGGCAAACAATTCCCTAGGTCATTCCCAACGGTTTGAGTAAACCATTGGGAAAGGTAAATATATTAAAATGAGTTACTGCGGAGGTTTGAACCCACAACCTCCATGTTATAATTCAATGATTTTACAACTATCCTAGAGTATCCTTTGTTAATATATTAGGATATATATATATATATGTATTTATATGTAATTTATATATTGATGTATTCGACGATATTCGGCCAATTTACTCATAAAACCTATCCCAACGGTTCTCAAAACCGTTGGGAAAGATAGGTGCCCACCCTTTCCCAACGGTTTGGCCAAACCATTGGGAAAAGTGGTGGAATTTTCCCAACGGCTTTCCCAAACCGTTGGGAAAGCCTTACCCAAGGGAATTTTCCCAACGGTTTGGCCAAACCGTTAGGAAAAGTGGCCACAAAAGGATTTTTCCCAACGGTTTGGCCAAACTGATGGGAAAGCCATACCATTAGTGGGATTTCCCAATAGTTTGGACAAACCGTTGGGAAAGGGGGACTATACCAATGGTTTTTACAACCGTTGGTATAAAAGCGTTGGGAAAGGTCAGGATTCCAGTAGTGAGTCAATGGATGGAACTTGAAGGAACTGTGTTAATGCTGAATGCGATGGGAAATGCAATGATTGTCCCCTTGAGAAACCAAATGTTATGGGAGATGGAATGCAAAATCTTGTAGCCATGCTCACACAATGTTCTCAAGCTATGAACCATGCAGGACTTCCAAACGAGAAAAAGAAGGAGCAACATTCTATTTGATCCTTCATGAGGCAGTGTCCACCTTCATTCAGTGGGTCTTCTAATCCATTAGTAGCTGAACAATGGATTAGTACCACTGAAAAGATATTTTCAGTTCTACAATGTTCTGAACATGACAAAGTCACCTTAGTAGTGTATCGTTTGGAAGGTGATGCTGATCAATGGTATAATCTTATCAAGAATACGAGGCAAAGAGATGAAATTGAGTCCATGGAATGGGATGAGTTCAAGAACTTATTTTTCAATAATTACTTCCCTCGTATTCTTCAAACAAAGATGGAGAAGGAGTTTCTTGAACTAAAGCAAAAGGATGATGAATCAGTTGGTACCTATGAAGCTAATTTTACAAGACTTGCAAGGTACGCTTCTGGAATTATTATCCAACCTAAGAGTAAAATCGATCGATTCTTTGGTGGCTTAAAACCAAGTCTTCGAAGGGCATTATCCATAAGGGACTTCAACAGCTACGATAAAATTGTTCGATGTGATCTCAAGTTTGAGATGGAGATTGGAGTAACCCATCAGTCATATGGGTTTGATAATAAGAGGAAAATGGAATTCAAAGGAAAATCTAAAGACCACACTGAAAAGAAGATGAGTTTTCCTTTATGCTCAAATTGTGGAAAGAAACATGGAGGGGATTGTCTTAAAGGGACAAGCAAATGTTTTAAGTGTGGAAAAGAAGGTCATCAGGCAGTTGAATGTCGAAATAATGGGAAGAAGATGTCTAATGATGCGAGCAAAGAAATGGATACATAGAATGCACCTCCTACACTTCAATGTTTCAAGCGCAAAGAGATGGGGAATTATGCCAATAAATTCCCAAATACAAGGGTTGTTGATGATGATCGACGTCAAAAAACACTTAAGGCCAAAGATAAAGGAAAGTCACATGCAATTACTATCGGAGACGTGGAGTACGATAACAAAGTGGTGAAAGGTACACTTACCATCCACTCTAAAGTAGAAAATGTTTTATTTGATTCTGGATCCACCCACTCTTTTATTTCTGAAGAATTTTCTAAGGGTATCACCGTATTACCTCAACAATTAGATGTCGAGTTAGCTGTGACAACTCTTAAAGGCACAACATTCGCGTCAAAAGTTTATAATTCTACTCTGATTGAAGTTTGTGGGAAAGTGCTTCCTTCAAATCTTGTGATCCTTCCTATAGTGTTATTTGATGTGATTCTTGGCATGGATTGGATTTCTTTATATGGAGCTCATATCAATTTCCAAATAAGGGAAATCACATTTAATATTCCAGATCAATCTATGATCTTCTATTGATGCAAGGATGAATATAACATTCCAGAGGAAATTTCTTCCATCTTATGGGTCTTGATTCCAATAAATGAAGGTTATTTATCTCAAATGGTTGACGAGAAACTCAAAATTAAGAATATTCCCATTGTATGGGAGTTTGATGATGTCTTTCCAGAGGAATTTCCCGGTCTTCCACCAAATCATGAAGTTGAGTTTTCAATAGAACTCATACCGGGTGCTTTGCCTATTTCGAAGACACCTTATAGAATGGCCCCAATTAAGTTGCAGGAATTGAAGAAGCAACTCCAAGAGAATCTTGATAAAGGATTCATACGCCCTAGTGCGTCACCTTGGGGAGCAACTGTTCTTTTTTTAAGAAGAAAGATGGATCAATGAGACTCTACATTGATTATCGAGAACTTAAAAAGATCACAATCAAGAAAAAATATCCTCTCCCGTGCATTGATGACTTATTTGACCAATTACACAGAGCTCAATACTTTTCCAAGATTGATCTTTGTTCAGGGTATCATCAATTAAGGGTCAAAAGGGAGAATATACCAAATACAGCTTTCCGTATAATGTATGGACACTATGAATTTATAGTGATGCCATTTGGTATTACTAATGACCCTACTATCTTCATGGATCTGATGAATAGAGTCTTTAGAGACTATCATGATCAGTTTGTGGTAGTCTTTATAGATGATATTCTTGTCTATTCAAAGAGCAAGGAAGAACATGAAGATCACTTGAGAATTGTATTAAAGACCCTGAGAAAGGATAAGCTTTATGATAAATTTACCAAGTGTGAATTTTGGCTTAAAAAAGTTTCATTTTTGGGTCACATAATCTCAAAAGAGGGGATATCTGTTGATCCAGCAAAAACAGAGGTTATCGAAAGATGGTCGAGACTAACAACAATAACTGAGATCTGAAGTTTTCTTGGTTTGGATGGATATTATCGACGTTTTTTGAATGATTTTTCACTATTATCTAATCCACTCACTAGGTTGACTTGAAAAGGAGTTAAGTTCATGTGGACGGAGGAGTGTGAAGAAAATTTCAAGGAATTGAAAAGAAGGTTATCTAGTGCACTTGTGCTCACACTGCCTTGTAGTGGAGAAAGGTTTGTGATGTACAGTGACACATCCAAGAAGGTATTGGGGTGTGTTCTCATGCAAAACGATATGGTGATAGCTTATGCCTCATGATAGTTGAAAATTCATGAGAAAAATTACCCAACTCATGATTTGGAGTTAGCTGCGGTAAGCTTTTCGTTAAAGATTTGGAGGCATTATCTTTATGGTGAAAGGTGTGATATTTATACTGATCACAAAAGTTTAAAGTATATTTTCATATAAAAGGAGTTGAATATGCACCAAAGAATATGGTTGGTGCTGATTAAGGATTACGACTGCTCAATTAATTACCACCCTGGGAAAGAAAACAAGGTGGCAGACGCATTAAGTTGACAAGACCATGCTAGCTTATCCATGATGAGGATCACAAAAGATCCAATATTTATGGATTTACAAAGGATGGATCTTGGAATTATAATGGAAGGGGAAAAATATTATGTTTCTCAAATGAATGTTCAACCATATATACATGTGAAGATTAAAGAGGCACAAAAAGAAGATGTAGAGTTACAAAAGAAGGTGAGAAATGTTCCTGAATTCAACCTTGATTGTGATGGGATAATAAAGCTCCGAAATTGGGTTTGTGTTCTTCCCATCCCAAAATTAAAGAAGGATCCGCTGGATGAGGCTCATAGTTCTTCATTATCTATTCACCATGGAAGCACAAAGATGTATAGGGAACTGAAAGAGTACTTCTAGTGGGATGGAATGAAAAGAGATGTTGCTGAATATGTCTCTCGATGCTTGGTTTGCCAGCAAGTTAAATATGAGAGAAAGAAGTCTAAGGGGATGTTACAACCATTACCCATACCCAAATGGAAATGGGAAAACATCACTATGGACTTTGTCACTGGACTTACTAAAACATCCAAAAGCAATAATATTATCTGGGTTATAGTTGATCGTCTTACGAAGTTGGCACACTTCATTGCTATTAGGGAAGATTTCTCTCTGGATCAGATTGCCAGGATATATGTAAAGGAAGTGGTAATATTGTATGGAGTACCACTTTCCATTATATCTGATCAGGATCCGAGGTTTACCTTGAAGTTCTGGAAAAGTCTTCAGCATACTCTAGATACAAAGTTGAGTTTTAGCACTACTTATCATCCTCAAACAGATGCTCAGTCTGAGAGGAAAATTCAAACTCTAGAAGACATGTTAAGATCTTGCTCTATGGATTTCAAAGGTGGTTGGGATCAACACCTACCTTTGGTGGAATTTTCCTATAATAATAGATTTCACTCCAGTATTCAGATGACTCTTTATAAAGCTCTCTATGGAAAGAAATGCAGAACTCCAACTTGCTGGGATGAAGTTGGGGAATGAAAGCTATTAGGACCTGATCTTGTTGATGAGATGGCAGAAAAAGTACGATCTATTCAACAAAACATAAGAGAAGCTCAGAGTCGACAAAAAAGTTATGCCGACAACTGAAGAAAAGACCTAGAGTTTGAAGTGGGTGATAAAGTGTTCTTACGAATATCTCTTTGGAAGAGACTAATGAGATTTGGGAAGAAGGAAAAGCTGAGCCCTAGGTATATCATTCCTTTTGAAATACTGGATCGTGTTGGGAAGGTAGCTTATCGATTGGCGCTTCCACCGAATATCTCTTAAGTTCATGATGTGTTCCACGTATCTCTCCTGAGAAAGTACATACCTGATCCTTCACATGTACTAAGCTCAGAAGTTGTACCGCTGGAAAAAGATCTTTCTTATAAAGAACAACCGATAGAGATTCTGGATCGTAGTGAAAAAGTTCTATAGAACAAGACCAATCACTTGGTGAAAGTTTTATGGAGGAACCACCAATCAGAAGAAGCTACATGGGAGCTTGAGGATATGATGAGGGAGAGGTATCCTCATCTATTTGTTACGAATTGACGAATTTCGAGGGAGAAATTCATTTTAAGGGGGGTAGAATGTAACACCCTAATATTTTATGAGAAGTATATTTTTTTTATGTATTATGTTATACGCAAAGGAATATTTCACTGCACACAACACTATCTTGGCTTGCGTTACACGCAATCACGACCTTCCTCGATAGCGTGCGTAGTACGCAATACCGAGTTTCACTAAACAATGATATATTATTATAATATTATGAACTAGATGTTATGAATAGTATTAAATGAATTTAAAATTTTATAACATTATAAATCATCTTACATATTTTCTAGAATGAGGTATGAAAACAAAATCAGTTTTTCGGATAAAAGAAGTATTTTTCAAAAAATACAGTTTTACTGCCTTTTGATGGCGCACACATTTTAAATCTAGTTTTTGACATTTTTATAAGTTAAATTTGACAAAATAAAATTATTCTTTGGAATCAGGATATAAAAATTTACTTTGGATAAAATTTTAATATTATTCTGGTAACTTTCATATTTTGATGAATAGTAAAAACACACTATATTTTAATTAAAAACAAAATGTTTCATCGCAATAATTTATATGGCTAGATTATCTTTTCAATTGGTTTTAAAGTGTAATTAGAATATATTTTTACCATTTAATCCAATTTTGGTCATTGAAATTAATTTCACTTTGAAATTGGACATAAACAAGTGATGATCTTTTGATAGTTATTGTTTCTTAAAAACACGCTATTTGTTTTGATAACGAGAATTAAATTTAAAATTAATTAATTCCACTTATATTTTTTGAATTTGGAAAAATAGACATCATTTTTGAATTCGGAATATCAAATATAGCTTAGGCTGAGTTTTTTGTATTTTTCTGGAAAACTTCATTTTTTTGATGAATAGTGAAAACACTGAGTTTTTGGTTAAAAATGACTTTTTATTTAAATAATCATTTATTTGATTTAAATTTATTTTAGGTAAAAATAGATACATAATACTTATAGAAGTTCAATTAAATTCATTGGAATCATTTTATAATAATTTTAGATTTATAAAAAATTGTATTGAACTTTTCACCGTCATTTACCCACCTCCTAGGAGCTTTTGCAATTGTTCATAAAACTTAATTTTACCGCTTCTGTGAGTTGAATTTTGAAAATCCGAGAGACATAGTAAATATCAAAGAGTAAAATGTGGTTCAATTAGATAAAAATAATTTTTGATGAAAAGTAACTTTTTACTTTTATTTACCACGGTTAAAAGTAAATAGGGTAATTCAATGTTAAATGAAAATTATAATAATTAAAAATTACCTTAAAACTTGTCCAAACCTCATTTTATGAGAAATGGACTACCATGGGCATCCTTGGGTTGATTTTGGGACCCCATGGAGCCACTTATGAATGACAATGACACATTAGATTAATTAATTTAATGTAAAGACACAATTGGAATTAACAAAAAATCCTTTAGTAATTAATTTTTATAAGGGGCTATATAAATTATCTTTTTGACTATAAATATTCATTGGAAATATAAAAATATTTCCCACATGTTGGTAGTTTTTTTATAATTTTTAGACATCAAATAAATTAAATTATTTATGATACAATAATGATGCAATATTTACCTCATTAATAAATGATTTAAATAAATAAGATTATAATGATTAAAATATTTTCTAAATCATGTCCAATTCTGATTGGATGATTTTATTTAGACCATGAGTCATCTTATCTTCATCTTTAATGATTTTTGGACCTTTTTAAACCGAAGATAAGTTTATAATAAAATAATATTTTCACACTTTCCAAAGGTGCCCCTCTCCTCCCTTATAAAAGGGCACCTCCTCCCTCTCCTCATCACACCACTTTGAGCCTTAAATCTCATCCAACCCCTGCCCATTTCACTTCCCCACTTCCTTATAAACCTAATAGAGGTACTGGTATTTTCAAAAGACCAACTCTAGTTCCCTAAGAGAAATTATAAAGGAGGCACTTCGAAGAAGAGGTAATACGTTCTACCATTTTCTTCAAGTTCCATTCTTCTTCTACTTACTCTTCTTTAGTTGTTTCATTATGAGCTAATAACATAAGTATAAATCATATACTGATATTTTATTATAAATATTAAACAACCCTATTTCACCTCTTATCCATCCTATGGTAAAAAAAATCACCGCGCAAGCGTACGTACAAAATACCGTCTCCACGCCGTGCTGTAATATGTTTTCCACCACCACCTTACTTTGATGGGTATAATGGTGTAAATAAATAACTATATATGATTATTGTAAAGTGTTATTGATTCTGAAATATTATACATACACTTCAATACAATTCCACGATCATGGGAACGATATCATCACTCGTGCGTACGTATGGCCTACCGTCTCCACGATGTGATGCGACTCGTTCTATATGATCTTCATTGAATATTGATTATATAAATGAAATTAATGAATTAATATGATATATATTACACTAATACAATTATGTAAATTATGTATCTATATCCTATAAATAGGAATAAGAATTTATTTGACAAAACATGCATAAGAACATAAAGCAATAAACACCCAAATAACAAGTAGCAATGAAATATTTATACTAAGAAGATGCAAATATGACCATATATGATATCATAACAATAAATATGATTCTCTAATAAGTCAATTAACATTATTTAAAACATATTACAGGAGGTTTGGATTCATACGAATCATATCGGACCTAAGGTAAGGGAAAGTCTCACAATCTCATTTTTATCTGAGATTGTTTGTACTTTGGTATTTACTAGGGTGTATGTTATCATCCACATCCATGTTTCCTCAATATGTAATATTATTTCCATCCTCCTAAAATTGTTTAAATCCAATTTTACCCTTCGGTGAGTTTTTAGTAAAAGATATGAAAGGAATCTTTTGTCATTTTTCGTACAAGGTACTTTTTGACTTTTCCGGCCAAAGTACGAGAAGAATGTTTTTTTAACTTATACGGCATAAATGGATTTTTAGAACATTATTTCCAAGAAGCTTCCATTACAAGTTTTCATGTTTATTTTAAATCAACTTCTTTTAGTTTAAAATTGTATGACATGTTAATAAAGGAAAAATGTTTTTGAAGTAGAAAGGATATTTTCCTCAATAATGGAGTTCAAGTGTTTTATCAAAATTATTTTGCATCTAAGATAAAATAGGGTTATTTTTCTATCCCTATTTTTTACATTGATTTGATTGTTTTATGATGGAATTAATATTATGATGTCCTTTTATCTTATATGAGTAATGTTATGATGGCATGATGTTTAAGAATCCCATTTTTATTACACGTGTTATGATATGATGTATGATTTATGATTTTGTGGAACACATAAGAATGGTTTCATTATGAGATGGGTGGAACCTATATCTCCATCCAATGCATTGGGTAAAGATTTATATCTCATGATATAGACATGGCTGGAACGACAAGTTAAACCGGTTCAGTGATACAGGACTGGAACGAGGAGTGAACTCGGTTCAGTAATGGACATTGTCCTCTATGATGGTCTTGGAAATGAGCATTGACTAATATGAAATGATTTTCTATGATTATGTGTGTATTCCACGAAGTTTCATGTTTTAAGTTATGATTATTTGGGATTACTTTTCATTACTATGATTTATCCCATGACATGATATTATGACCTATTTTGCAGGTTAAGATTTTCAAAATGTTATGTTCTTATGAATATGATATGACTGATATTTCTTTTGTTTACCCTTACTGAGCATTTGAGCTCACCCTTTTGTATGTTATATTTTCCCTAGGTCAGGAAGAAGGATATTAAGTAGGATATGCCAAAAAGGGACTCTAGATATGATGAAATAAACAGGAGACAATGTAGTTGATTTTATGAATTAGTTGTTTATGTTTCCCAGTTTCTAAAGACACTATACCTATACGTTACTTTCATGGTTTTGTTATATATTGTAATAAGTATGCTTCAAATCTGAAGTAATAACAATGTATGTAAATTATGGGTCTTTATAAATAACCTAGCAGTGAAAATGACCATTTCCCATATAAAAACCAGTATTACTATTGACACCAAAAAACGTGTCCCTTTAATTCATTTAATGCTTCCATACATGATCCCAGAGTGTAGATAATTCCGCAAGCTTCGATTTGACTTGTTGTAGAGCCCGAACGGAGTTAAGAATTAAATGTTATGGCTATTCGAAGTCAGGCTGCTGGAAATGGCCATCCGGGATGATTTTGGGGAAAAGTATGATTTTGCGCACAAGAAGTGGAATCTTGCATGCAAGAATGGATATTTTGTATGAAATAATGTAATTTTGTGTGGAATAGTAAAATCTTGTGTGAAACATGTTGCACAAACCTTTTACACGAGCAATGAGATGTCATCTTCCGCCTAGGCGACCCGGAAAACGTCTAAGGTGCGCACAAATTTTGGGAGGTGCACGTAAGATTAGCATCCGTGTGAAAGATTCTTACGTGCCCAAGGAAACGTCAAATGCCCCTTTGTAGGAACACCCACCTCAGGGTGCGCGTAAGATCACTACCACGCCTGGAATCTTACGCGCAACCGCTCCCGGGTTTGCTGATAAATACAAGTGTAGCCCTCACCCCTCGAGGGAGATCTCTGGAGGTTGGCCACCGCTCTACTACATGTAAAACCACCTCTTTCATGCCCACGTGGAATAATGGAACCCTCCATGTGAGATCTTTCATGATATATCCCTTAGGGGTCCTCTTTCACGCGGGCCCACAGCAGTTTGATCCTTACCTGGCATATTGTTTGCCTATGTCCGATGCATGTAAGATTCCAGGCTTGCGTGCAAAACTTCCAATCATGCACGCAAGACTTCCAATCTTGCACACAAGACTTCCAGTATTGCACGCAAGACATCAATCTTGCACGCAATAATTCAATATTGCATGAAATACTTCAATCTTGTGCGCAACAATACCAAGGTGCTGAATCTTGCGTGCACCTATGCCGCCCAGCCCAATCTTATACGCAACCCTCCCCTTTTGCACGCAACCCTACCCTCTTGCGTGTAACCCTTCCGTCTTGTGAAAAAACCTTTCATATTGCATGAAATACTTCCATATTTGACATAGACCTTCCATCTTGCCGCCCGATCCAATATTGTGCGCAACCCATCATGTGCGTAGGCCATCTTATGCGCAACAGTGCCCCGGGCTGTGCCCACTGATCTATACCACATGGTCTGCGCCCCCGCACCCCCACTCGGGGTCAGTGCAGGGCTGCGGTCCAGGCCCTTAGGGTCCGGTCCCTTCTCTACCATCATTGACCCCCATGAAAAATGGAGAGTCACACAACGAAGTTTTCGGGCTGGGACGTCGACAATTTTCATTGTGCCCTTATGTGCAGCCGCCTTCCACCTATGGGATACCATGATTTGGGATACTCCTCTGCACACCTTGGAACACCTTGAGTCAGCATATTTCTCCTAGTCTATTTTCCATGTCATGAGTTGATATTCTCATCATCAATCCCCCGAGTACCTTAAGGTGAACCATTTCTAAAGTAACTCATCCACACCCCATCACCTGGCCTCTATACCAGGTTGAACCAGAAAGGGCCGCCCTTGCGTAAGTCCCAACACCATCCATTGCTAGGTACCTTATGCCTAATAGTCCTATCTATATGACATTAAACTATAGTAATCCCTATATGACAAACATAGGATGCCTCTAACTCAATATGAGAGATTCCTTCTTTTCCAAGCATAAGATGTTTACAGTCCTCTCTACATGACTATAAACTGTAGCACACCCTATGTGCCAAACATAGGATGCCTCTTGCTCTATACAAGAGATGCCTTATGCTCTAAGCATAAGATGCCAACAATCCTCTCTACATGACTATAAACTGTAGTACACCCTTTGTGCCAAACATATGATGCCTCTTGCTCTATATGAGAGATTCCTTATGCTCCAAGCATAAGATGGTCACCATCCTATCTACATGACTATAAACTATAGTACACCCTATGTGCCAAACATAGGACGCCTCCTGATCTAAACAAGAGATGACTTATGTGCCAAGCATAATATGCCAATAGTCCTCTCTACATGACTTTGAACTATAGGGTGCCCTATCATTCAATAATGGGATACCTCTTGTTCCAAATAAGAGATAGCTTATGTGAAAAACATAAGATACCCCATTCCATGATTACAGTGGCGTAATTTCAAGAGCATTGGAATCCATTCAAACATTCCATCACTCCACCTCACTCTTTGCATGTCCTTCATTCAGATATTCATCCTCTTCCATGTATAAAGAGACCCCCTAACATCCTGGTACCATGCCACATCGTCTCACCTACCATCTTGGGCCAACACCCCGTAATACTTTGGACGACACTTTGAGTGAGGTCCTGTGTTTCGAACATGGTTAGCAGTCGACCATCATTTGTTAGTCCCCATTTTAGGCCACACAATATGGATGTTGTGGTTAGAATACGATCAACATTTATTCTCTATCTCCATTCCACCCTCATTGTGTTCCGAATGCCGGGCATGTGATTCAAAATTTTCATATCCCTTTATTTGGACTGATTCCAACACACTTGACATTATCCCTCTTGTGCACTAGAGCATATGTGAAGGCCTCAACCCATCACCAAGTTGGGATTCCCTCATGTCCAAACATGAGGAATACCCCTGGGAAGATTCCTTTCATAAGCCTCATTCACCTTTTCTACTCCATAGTGGAACCCTAGCAGCTTCCTTGAGTAAGCCCCTTTCACCATTACCGCTCCATAGCAGCACCCGAGTAGCTTCCTTTCATAAGCCCCATTCACAATTGCTCTCCATAGAGGAACCCTATAAGCTTCCTTACATAATCCCTATTCACAGTTTCCACTCCATATCAGCACCCATGAAGATTCCTTGAGTAAGCCCCATTCACTACCTTCATGGATGCACCTTTGCATCGTGATTGTCAGGTCCTGGCTGCCTCTTAATTCTCACACCGAGCATGACTCACGTGGGATTAGAGTAATCATCGACCATGACATCCTCTATGGGAAAACGAGAGTGTAAGAACCCACTCCACCATGAACTATGAATCCTTTGATTTGTTCCAAGGCAAGGTACGTAAGAATCCTCCCTTAGGTTCAAGCGCAACACCCATTGGTTCCGACCCCCTTCACATCGATTCCTACTCCTTCAGAACTACGTGGTCTTTGATCCATGCCAAGGCATGGTATGTAGGAAGCCTCCAGAAGGTTCAAGCCCACCATCCATTGGTTATGACCACCCTTCATGTCAATTCCCACACCTTCTAAACTACGTGTCCTTTGATCCTTTCCAAGGAAAGGTATGTAGGAAGCCTCCCTGAGGTTAAATCCCGCCATCCATCTGGTCCCGAAAACCTCACGTCGGTCCACCCCCATCCTACATGACATTAAACTCTATGCCCCCTTTTTTTCCGACAAGATGTTAAACTGTACCCATTCAAACTATGTGGGATTTGATCCCTGTCTCCTAGACATGGTACGTAGGAAACCTCCCCAATGTTCAACCCCATCCATAGGTAAGACATTGTCAACCCCATCCAGCAGTAAGTCGTTGTGACCCCATCCAGTGGTAAGCCATTGTGACCCCATCTAGCGGCAAACCGTTGTCAACCCCATCTAGCAGTAAGCCGTTGTGACCCGATCCAGCGGTAATCCATTGTGACCCTATTCATCGGTAAGTCATTGTGACCCCATTCAGTGGTAAGTCGTTTAATTCCCCAATCGACGGTAAGAAATCTTTAGATGAACTACATGGACTTTGATTCCCTACCAAGAGGATACATAGGAAGCCTCCATGAGGATCAATCCCATCACCCATGTCTCATCCTGATCGATCCCTCGATACCATGTGTTCCAGGAAGATCACGCCCAAACCTAGAGGTTATATTTCCTTCATATCCCATCCACGAGTCATTTCTCACGGGTCACCTCCTAAGGTGTCCCACCATCCCACTGAACTATGAGGACTTTAATTCCCCACCATAGGGATACATAGGAATTCTCTTCGAGGCTCAATCCAAACACTACCATCCCCTTCACGACAGATCCATCTTATCCCCCCTCCACTTCATTAAACTATCCATCATCCATATGGATTCTTACCTGGGCTGCCACATCCCAGTGAGATCATGCCATTCATCCCAACACAGCTCCTTAGTGGCACTCGGAAAACTAACCATGTATAAGCCCCACACAACATCCATAACCATCCACCGAAGAGTATCCCTCTTATGACAGACTGTTTTTCATGCGTAAGCCCTAGCGTGTATCTAGGTCATTGTCCTTTTTGTACACCCTAATTCATCACCCCTTCGAACTACGTGGGTTTTGATCCCCATTGTCTATACAGGGTACATAGGAATCCTCCATGAGGTTCAATCCCAGCCAATGGTAAACCTTGGTGCTCCCCCATTCTAGGGTGCACACTCTATGATCCACACTCAGTG
This sequence comes from Viscum album, assembly GCA_963277665.1. NCBI lineage: Eukaryota > Viridiplantae > Streptophyta > Magnoliopsida > Santalales > Viscaceae > Viscum > Viscum album. Next base: position 1,874,393,111 of record OY728138.1, read on the forward strand.
GTGTCCAGATCAGCCTTCATGGTATGCCATCTTCTCTTTATGGGAAACACCATCCTGGGTCTGCTCTTATTGAGTGTTCTGATCTATCTACCCAGTAAACACTCCTAGTGCTCCCCCAATGGATGTACCAATCTGATCCATCTCTATAGGGCATTCTGATCACCCTTGTTCCATCTCCGCAAGATGTTAAACTTGTGGCCTACCTCGTGTTAAACATGAGATGCCAGAGGAAAACCTCGAAAGACACGCCTTTGGGGTAACCATCTCCAAAATATGTTAAACTCGCGACCTACCTCGGGTTAAACATGAGATTCCTGAGGAAAACCTTGGAAGAAATGACTTTGGCATAACTATCTCTGCAAGACATTAAACTCGAAACGTACCCCGTGATAAACATGGGAAGCTGAGGAAAACATCAGAGGCATGCATCTAGCATAAGATAACCTATGAGTAACATGGGATGCCCCAGGTTATGCACCCTTAAGATTCCCTCTTATGAGGATGAATACAGGTTCCACAATGTCCACACATCTAGATATGCCCCGACATGCTTGATGATACCATCTACTTCGAACGAATGTTGCTACCATGTCAAGACCCCATGGAATGTCCTGACAGAAGTAGTGTAATTAATCGGAGTCCACAAATATATGGCACTGGGAACGAGATTCAAAAACCACAACTTAATCTTTAAGGGAGACTCAGACTAGGTAACAAGTTCTGAGGAGGAATCCATGGAAGGAAGAACTGACATCCCATCATCCTGTTTCGATCAAGGAGAAAACGTCCCTGAATAAGGAATGGATGCTTCCCACCTTTGGAAGGAGGGAATGCGGGTAAACAACTGCACATCCTCCATAGACAGATGTGCGCATCCCAGAGAAAGCGTCGAAAACAATTACCTATGTTTAGATCTTCATATTTCAGCTCCTCCAATAAACTATGAGGAAAAATGAATTTAACCTCCTATAATAGATAACTATAAAATATAAAAACTAAAATTCATCAAAAGGGTCACCCAATACCCCACCTCAACCTCAATGAAAAAATAAAGGTAATATATCTAGTAAAAATAAGGAGATCATTTACTTTCTAAAATGGAATAACTCACCTACACATGTAATAAAGATACCCTATTAAATTCAGTAAGAATTTAAATGCATATGTATGAATTGCCCATAGATTTCATTGAATTAACATGGTTTGAGGTCATATTAAATATATATAATCCCAAACAACACTTACTACAAGGGAATAATAAAGTGGTAGTGTGGTTTTGATCCCATGAGGAATATTGGAAGGTCAATGACCATTTGAACAAAACCCTTTTGAAGTATTCCTCACTTTCACTCTCCAGGTTTAGTTTTTATTAAATCTTGGTAGTCTGGTTTTACTTCATATATTAAAGTAAGAGATCAAGGTAAATTTTAGGGTATAGGAAAAGGAATAATATTAAATCTAATTTTGGGATAAACCTATGGCATAGACTATAAATCAGTGAAAAGAACAAAAATTGACTTTGGTCTAACCAATTAGATCAACCTAAGATGGAAAAGACTCCTTGGTCCAGAGTAATTGAAAACCCAAGTGTATGAAGATTTGATTCTAAGAAGAAATAATTATAGGATATTGGTCATACCATGAAATTTTCAAACTAGGTCATTGTCATTCAATTTTCACCTATGATGGTTAGGGATAAAGTAAAAGAATGATATTTGACAATTAGTCTAAACCCAATTAAGATCCACATGGATAAATTGTTTTGATATTTATATATTCATTAGGTTTAATCCACCCCTAATGTCAACCCCTAACCCTAAGTGAATTATCCACACATAGGGGTGATGATCGAAAGTAATGAAATGTCAAGCATACTATACATAATCACAAAACAGTTGCAACAAAGTCAATATCAGATTAAAAAAGAAAGATTCAATATCAAAAAATTGAAAGAAACAAAAATGTAACATGAACCTCCTTTGTTTTAGGATGAAACAATGTGGAATGAGAAATCTGATATCAAAACAAATAATAAATAATCACAAAATTACTCTGAAATAAGAATGAATGACGAATAATGAAATATTTGATGAATAATGGCATGCATCGATGGAAACATACATTAGAAAAAAGTGGGATTTCATAGAAGAATAATGAAACTGAATGATTAAAAACTCACCTTGATTCAATAAAATAAAAAAAGAAATGAAAGAAAACTAGTTTAGGATGAGAAGGAATGAAAAAAATCCAAAGAACTATGATAGAAAAATAAAAGATGCCTAATCTTATCTTACACACAAAGCGTTGACAATATAAATAGGCCAAAAAGTTACATGGTGTGAAATTAATACATGTCATATACTGGATTAAATAACCTGGGTCCTTCCATATGCATGCCATACAAGTTGGTTTCATGCCATGTAACTCAGATCCACTTTTCCTCTTGAATAATATATTCGTATACTTGACTAGGCGAGCCATCAAATATTACACGTCATGCAATCTCTACACATCGTGTATGAAATTCACTTTTTATGGGATTTTGATTTTTGAATGTTGCACATCATGTAATAAATTTACACACTTTGTATTATCTTCACATCATGAAGAATATTCAAAGGTCGGTCTGCTTCCATATATGCATGTTGTGAATGAAGCCTGTATGTCGTGTATGTGATACACGATATGTAAAGACAGTTTTTGGAAATTTTTCATCATTTCTTCATTTAAGTATAGAATTTATAATTTCTGCAAAAAAAAAACCCAAAACCCAGTGCATTATTGAATTAAGAATTAATAATCTCTTAATAAATGTATCCAAAACATGTATATAAATTCATATTATTATATTCCCCACATGATAATAATTTCTTTTCCTCAAGAAAAAAGAATCTCAACATGGATTATAAAAGAAACTGTGTTAAAAAAACCATGAATTAAAACTAGGAAAATAAAACTTAGTGTAAGTAGAAAAATTTAATCCTCTAGAATCAATCCCATATTGAAAACCATTAAAGCCTTATAGTTTAGTTCTTTATCCATATTCTTATTCTTTTAATTACAATATCATAAAAATTTCTTAAATTATATAACCATTTTTCAATTTACCTTATAATGAATTTTCTCTCATTATTTAGGGAAAAATGTAACTAGAGTTCTGATCATACCCTGAATACAAGTTCTTAACTATATACTTTCATTGGTTTTATCTTCACTACTTCACAAAGACAAATAAAAAATCATTCATGAGGGCTTCAACAAAAATGGTTCAAATGAATATGAGGCTGAGGGAAGGTAGGCAGAAAATGAAAATATGGATCAAAAGGATGGTAACATCTAAAGTAAAATGCATGATAATTTTAAAAAGTACAATGAAGTGGCTCCTACCTGATCAAAATGTGTCCATGCTCCAAGAAGATCAAAGTGGATCCATGAATATAACAATTATAAAAATGTATACCATATTAATTTTTTTTCTTTTTCTTTTATTTAGTTTTTGAAAGACATGTTTAGTCTAGATATCACATCTATACCATAACTGCATATGACCCATCAGGGGATTCATCAGTATGGAAATGGTGATTTCTAACCTTCCTAACACCAAATCCAAAATATTTTTATTTCTTTTTCTTTTTATATATTTGTTTCAAAGGAACATGGTAGGCATAAAATGAAAATATTTGACATAGATCACTTTAAATATTTTTGGTATAAATACCACAATACATATCCACAATAAATATATCCACTGCCCATCAACTGAAAATTCCTCTACACTTGTTCAAAGGATAATCATGAATAATACTAAGAGTAGGGTAAGAAGTAATAATCAACTTGAAATAAATGCATCCAAAAAAAGTCATTCATGGATATTATGGGTTGGATAAGGAAATATGTATGGTGAAATAAAGTTCAAGATCATATTATAAAAAAATGCTACTAAAACAAAAACAAAAATCCTAAGTAGAAGACTGAAAATAAAGAAATAAAATAAAATATGGTTTTCCACCCATAAACCACTAATAATGAAATTATAATCTAGACTGACGGAAAAAACTAATCAATCAAGTAGCATCCATATGATCATAATTCCTCTGCCTCCTACATGAACTGGTGGCCGTGTCATTGAGTTCACATGCACACTTGGTGTGGTTAACTACCTCAAGAGAATATTGATCATGAATCTCATATATTAAGAAAAGTATCCATGCATGTTGTGGTGGGGACCTCCACTGGGAATGATTCTCCAGTGATAGCTCCTCAAGCTGGAACTCAATGTCATCTAGATGCTGAGTCACCCAAAGTACCTGGGAATATGGTGGTAGAATAGGTGCATTGATAACCATGGATAAGGTAGACTAAATAGACATGGATAAAGTAATACAGTAATGAAATAAAAATAATCCAACCAATACTGAAGAAAAACTAGTATCCCATGTATATATATAGAATAATGATACATCATAGGGAATGGAATACCAGCAGTACAAAAAGTGATCACCAAAACGAAGCACAAAAAACGGGGGAGGGGGCTGGGGTATACTATGAATACTCAAAATCATTGAGCTATTCATCTATAGTCCTCTACAAAATAGAGAGTGTGTGAAGCTATCATGACCTATCGATATTTACTATGGAGGCAGGGGTTGGAGGATCAACTACTGTAGCGGGTTCCATGGTGCTGGAAGCTATATCAATGGAATGTGGAGGATAGGTTACAATCTTAATAATTTCCATCTATCTGGAAGTAGAGTTTATGAATGGTAACTCAGAATATGGTTCAAGTGATTGTTCTTTTCCCCTTTAGGAACGCTTTTCCAAAAACTCCTGCTGGGTAGTTGGGTCTATTATCCCCAAGGGTAGGTCAGTTGGGGTGGAAGAGGTGGGAGGGATTAATAAAGATGAATTCTAGTTAGAGGACAACAAATGAAATACTATAGGGGATGGTGGTATACTAGGTATGTTGAAATATGATTGTTCACTAAAGGGTTTTCCTAGATGGAGGAAAATTTGTAACTAGTTATCCCAAAAGAACAAGATGACAAGACAAAGGATTGATGTAGGAGGATATACAGAAGTGGTAGGTCCAATGGTGGTGGTGGTAAACACAGGGGCATGAGGAATGGTGGACAATGGTCCTATTTATGTGGAATGATGATCAACAACATGATGAGTGAGGGACCCATTAGAATGCTTTCTATATGATAGCACTGAACAATAGATGTCACCATATTTTTTGAGAATCCCCATATTGTGGAGAAGTAGAAGAGAAAATCATTTTATAGGTCCAAGAGATGTGTGGGGCCTAACTGCCTCAAAGTAATCAAGGTTCCTAGCTAGATGACTGATTAAAGATCCACCCATTAATGTTCCATGATTTTTTTCCTAATTCCTGTAGAACTGATTAAACTTATAAGACATGTTGATAGAGGGGCCACCCATATCTGATGCTAGAATGAGGAAGTTTATCTTACTAACCCTTCTATTAACATCACCACCTACCTTCCAAGCAAGGGTGAGGGCCCTATTCAAGATCCAAAGAGATACACCTTGGAGCACTATCCTCGTCATGGTGTGGAGGTCATACTCTCTTTGGTAATCTATGGTTATCCAAGGACAAAGTATTATAGCCTCAGTATTTTTAGGCTCAAGATATAGAGTGGGAAATATAGGGGAGGTGATGAACTCAACTGAATAAATTCTGAGGCCAACTGAAAATTCTCCCAGGCTAATCCCCATGGATGTCATTCGAGTCAGAAGCAAATGAAGTCGATGCCCATCTCAAATGTGGAAAGGAACTCAAGGAAGATCTACCTGTAAGTCACCTCTTGCACCTCTATGATGTGGGTTAGGTGTAGGTAGTCCATGAGGTGAAGGGACTCATGGAGGATGTGTATGTGCTCCAAGATAGTGAGGTCCACCATTTTGTTGGTCCTCATTAGATTGTCTTAAAGATGGACCATGTGTACCTAGTGCGTAGGGTCTGAGAAAAAGAAGCAAGGATGAAGTTATAGATGGGAATGGCCATGCGATCTTCCATAGGATGATTGAGAGTCACCTGAAGTGGAAGAAGAGGTAGTGGAGGAAGTGGAAGATGAGGAATATGGATCTGCGGGTGGGGTGGGGGGGGGGGGGGTGGGGGGAGCTTTGATCCTCCACTGCTTGGGCAGCGGAGGTGTGTCCTCATGCTCGAGCACGCGTTCAATGGGTAAGGTGTGCATAGTCTTTCTGTATTACTTTTTGGGATGAGGTAAAGGCATAGTAATGGATGGGAATATATGTGGATAGTAGTAGGGAAGGAGGAGAGGTATTTGAGGGGGTTTTAGATTCAAATGAGGGATCTTGGATGGGGGGGTGTATTCATCAAGGGTGATCATAGGGGGAGGGTAGGAGTCACATGTGAGAGGAGGCAGACAGAGGGGGTAGGGTTATCCTTGAACCTTAGGTTCATAGTTTTTAAAAACTTTACTTGAAAAATAATTTTTTTTATTGAATACATGGAATGAAAATCATAAATTTTCAATTTTTTATTGCTCGACACTTGTAAATTGTGTACTTGTTACACAAATTGTATTGTTTCCATTTTGTTCCCTTTTTCATAAGGTCCTCTCAAAATACACTAGAAACCCTTAAACATCATAGTGACTACTCTAACATATCTTAACTTACTCTAGGTTTCTTCCCAGTTAGCGTTTTATTTATTGTATAGAGATAGACATTTCTATAATTAGATGAATTTAGATTTGAATTAATACCTATTGTAAAATGGTTTTTGAGAAAAGAGGGGACAAAAGGTGGGATGGCCTGTCTTGTTAGAGGATCAGTGCAGTTTTCATCCTTTTGATCACTTGGTCCCTTTTCAATAAGAGGTGTTATCTTATTTTCATCTTTACTATCTACATTTTCACCTTTTTATTTATCATGAGATATGGTTCGACAATTTGTTGATATTTTTTTTATTAATGGACTTTTCCATGTTGAACACAACTTTCTCTTTACCCACTCAAAAAATTAATCTCCCCAGGTTAACATCAATCATTTCCTTTACAGTGGTGAGAAATGGTCTTCCAAGAATGAGGGGTATGTCACATTCCTCTTCCATATTCAGGATAAGAAAATCAGTGGGGAAAATTAATATTTCAACTTTTACTAAGACATGCTCAAGAAATATTCAAGGATTATTGATAGAACGGTAAAAAAGTTGAAGTTCCACTCTTGTTGATTTTAGTTATCCAATCCCTGACTTATTGTAGACACTCAACAAAATTATATTGATGCTTTCTCCTAGATTTCACAATGCCTTTTCAAATGTTCATGTTCTATTAGTGCATTAAATTGAGAAATTTCTAGGTTCTTGCATGTTCAGAGGTAGTTTCCTTTGATCTACCATATATCACTCTTCATTTAGATAAATGATTCCTAAGTATTTAATTTTATTTTTTACCTGAGATAGAGTCCTTAAAGAATCATGCATATGTAGGTACTTGTGAAACCGCCTCTACAAAAATGAATTTCATTTGTAGTTGTTTAACCAATTACATGTTTTTTTTAAATCTTCCATCAAATTTTCCTTGTTTAATTCATTTTGGGAAGGGGAGAAGTGGCTTATATGCTATAGGTGACACATAGGCGTCATATGAAGGTTCCAAGTGTTGTGGTAGCATGAAATGGGTCATGACCAATTTTTCTTTTTATCATGATCGATGATCAATATAAGATTTACATAATGATAAATTTCATGATTAATAGAATTGAATCAAATAAAAATAGACAAGGGATATAATACTAGAACCAAGTGCAGGATCATCACATATTATTTATAATTAATTTAATTAAATATGAATTACCTTATGATAATTCATTCTTTATTGATGGATCTGATAATAGATTTTTGTTACACCATCATTGTGTTGTGGGAATAAATAGAAGTTTCCCTCTAGTGGTGATCCACATGTGTTCCAAAAATCTTCTAACCTCACTATAGGAATCTCTGTGTACCATTATGAAAGATATTATCAGTTATGCCATTTCCCTTTGATTTACACAAGAATCACTTCCAAAGTGTTATACTTGATCTCTCTATACTTGAGAGTAGAGGGTGGAGGAAGATAAATATTTGATCATGGGAGTGTTCTTGTAGAGGGAGCTCTATAGGGATTGAGATTATTCTCTTCAGCTATCGTTGTGCACAAAAAAAAAAGAATTGGCTCCCTTTGAAAATAACATAACTGGGTTTATATATCGCTAGGGTTAGAAATAATTAATTTCACAAATTCCCCTTATTATTTATTTAATCCCATGTAGAACCCCATGTATATAATTATAATAATAATATTATTTCTCTCCATGCACTTAAATTGTGAATCAAAATTAAATATTATTTATTCAAATAATATTCAATATATATTATTTCTCATTAAAAAATTAAAATTGGTCTGAAATTCCTCGAAATTTTTTATTAGGTCTTGAATAATGACTATTTATTTATTAAATAAATATCACTACATTATTCACCATTAAATAAATAAATGTTATATTCACTAAATAACAAATAAATATTTATTAAACATTCTACTCACATTATATTACCTTAAATAATTGGTTACAAAATACCTATGATCAATAAAAAATGAAGAATTATTAAACCACATATAGGAATAATATTTATTCAACTTGGTAAATAATAAATAAAAATATATATTTTCAACTGAGATTCTCAATACACTTAATGTGTGACCCTCTAGGCCTCTTTCTTAGTGGCATTATGCGAATCAACCTAAAGTCCAAGGTTTGCATCTAAAAAGAATCCAAGGTATCCATAGATAAAGAATTTAATATTGCAATGAAATAATACCTCATAAGAATGATTATTGTGTAATATTATACCTTTATCATGATATCTATAATCATGAAGGTTCCATGCCAGTTTTTATCAACCAATGTGCTCAATGTCTCTTTCTTTGAATTTATGGAAATTGATATTTACTATAGAACATCATGGACATGGATTTATTTAGGCTATATCATTGTAATCAAAGGGCCTATGATATCAACTTCTACTAATGAGTAAAAGGAAAAAATCCTTTCTTGCATTATTCATTAATGCATGATGCATCCAACATATCCTAACTCTCTAAGAACACATGTTTTCATGGGTTTTCTAAATAAATTTAAGTATGTGACTCATAATAATCATTAAAAATAATAATAAAGTCCAAGGATAAATAGAAAAATTACTATACATGAACATCCAATGACACATATAAATATGAATTTCCTATTTGTGAGTCTCGTTCTCATAATACCCTACACTGGATATTACCATGGGCATACACCATGAGAAGGTACCTCAAAGTCCTATGAGTCTCCACCCCTGATATATTGTATCATTTGTGTCCCTCAAATTATATCATTCGATTGTAGAATATATATTGAATAAGAGTTTCATAACACTTATAGGTTCTCATCATATTGGGGAACTTCTATGACCTTTTAGCACAATAACTACACTTAAGACATTATCACATAATATGTTATGTATAAGAACAATCAGGATGTGATATGTAGTTTATTAATATTAAAAACTATGAAAAAAGTTATAATAAAGTACACAGAAGTTGGTTCTAGGGCACTAGCTCCAACAAACTCCCACTTTCACTAGAGCCAACTGCTAGAAAAATTCAATTCGCTAGCTCTCAAATGATAAACATGCTTATACTGTGACATGCCTTTAGTCAAGGGGTCTTCTATGTTCTCTTCTATAGTTACTATTTCTACTGGATATTCTACCCTTTGATAAAAATACCTTAATAGGTGATACTTTCGGAATATATGGTTTGTCTTTTAGTGATACCCTGGATCTTTTTCATGATCTACCACTGTTGTATTATCACAGTATAATGTGATAGGGTCTTTACTACTAGGTATCACATCAATCCTATACAATTTTTTGTATCCAAATAGATTCATTGGCTTCATCAAAAGATACCATATACCCCGAATCCACTATATAATCTATAATAGCTGGTTGCTTTGAACTCTTCCAGCTCACAGTTCTTCTTTTGAGACACAAAACATATCCTGAATGCAGTATTTGATCATTCTACTCTATTTTTAAATTAGCATCAGTATATCCCCTGATGACAAACTCCTCATATCTTCCATACACAAAGAACATATCCTTAGTTCTTCTTAGATATGTTAGGATAACCTTAACTACAGACAAATGTTGTTATCTTGGATCTTCTTAATATCTACCTATCATGCTCAACGTATATGTGACGTCATGTTTAGTACACAATATGGAATACACGATTGATTGTATCACTGAAACATATGATATTTTACTCATTCTTTGTTTCTCCTATTGTGTCTGAGGATACATTTTGTTATAAAGATATATACCATGTGACACTGGAACCAATGCCATCTTGGATTGTTCCATAATAAATATATTTAGTATCTGTTCAATGTATGTACTTTTACTTAGTCCATGAAACTAATTAGATATATCACAAATGATCTTGATCCCTATAATATATTCTACTTCACCTAAGTCCTTTATAGAGATAAACTTATTTAACCAGTCCTTAATAGACTGTAAGATTGGTACATCATTTATAATAAGTAATATGTCATAAACATATACTACTAGTAAAAGGACCACATTCCCACTAAAACTCTTATAAATACATGGATCACATTTATTTTTAATGAAACTAATTTCTTTTATAGATTCATTGAATTGAATGTTCCATGATATGAATGCTTTCTTTAATCCATAAATGAATCTCTATAACTTGAAAATATTTTTCCATCACTTGGAGTCACAAAACCTTATGGTTGTATCATATAGACATATTTATGAAGGTTATCATTAAGGAAATCAGTTTTGAAATCCATCTTTTAAATTTCATAGTCATGGTATGATGCTATATCAAGTAAATTTTTGATGTATTTAAACATGAAAACTAGTGAATAGGTTTCATCATAGTCAATTTGTTGAGACTATTTAGACCCTTTGGAAACTACACTTTCTTTATAGGTATTTAATTTACCTTCGATGTCTAGTTTTCTCTTGAATACCCTATTGAACCCAATGTGGTTTACATCAATTAGAACATCTCCAAAACCAAAACTTGGTTCTGATATATGAAAGCCCTTTCATAATTCATGGCTTATTTCCATCTTTCAGCTTTTGAGTTCTCTACTACCTCTTTGTATGATATAGGTCCATTATTGTCAACAAATAACAAGTCACTATATTTAGTGACTAGAAAACCATATCTTTATAGTTCTCTTACCTCTCTTGTGTTCCTATATAGTACATGTGTTTCGGGAACTACTTATTACATAGGGACCTATGGAATTTTTTCCTCTGCCAACTGTTGTGTATCTTAAGAATCAACTTCATTGAAGTCAACCTTGATCCCACTATCATTTTTATGGATTTTATCCCTCTCAAGAAAGATAGCTAGTCTGGTGAAAATACCTTTCTTGTCTGAGGTTTTGTATAGGTAGTATCCCTTTGTTTCTTTAGGATACCCTATAGAGATAAAATTTATTCCCTAAGTTTCTAGTTTTTTCCTAATAAGGCCTTAAAAAAAATCTTCGGAACCCTATGCATGTGTATGTGACAAAATAGGTTTCTTTATAATATATAACTCAAAGGTAATTCCATTTTCCACTTTAGTTGGTACTTAGATTAATGTGTATGTAACAGTTTTTAATGCATATCCCCAATGAAATAATGGAATATCTGCATGAATTATCTTCGACCTTACCATGTCTAACAAGGTATGATTTCTTCTTTTAGTAACTTAATTCCATTGTAGTGTGTGAGGTGGAGTGATTTGAGATAGAATCCCAAAATATTATATAAAATTGATAAAATATTTTTTAATATATTCAGCACCTCGATCTGATTAAAGATTCTTTATCTTATTTCCAAGTTGATTCTTTACTTCATTCATGAATTCATTGAATTTATGAAAGGACTCAGACTTATACCTCATCAAGTAGACATAATCATATATACTGAAGTCATCAGTAAAAGTTATAAATTATGAATATCCACCTCTAGTTTCTACTAGAAATGGTTTATACACATCAATGTTTACCAATCCTATAAAATCTATGGACGTTTCACCTTGTCCATCGAATAAATGTTTGGTAATTTTTACTTGTAAACAAGCATGAAATATTTCAAGTAGTTTTATCTTAAATAAGTATAAATAACAATATTAGTAGAGATTTTTTGAATGATTCTCATCTACATAACCAAGAAGGTGATTCCATAGTTGGATGTTATATGAGTTGTGTGAACACGATTCATTATCAATTTCTAATACTTGTTTTTTGTAATTTAATACATAAAGATCATTATTTAAATTCACCATACCATAACATATGTAGTATTTATAAAGAAAACAACTTTTATTTCCAAAATTTAAAATAAACCCATCTATATTTAGGCTTGATACATAAATTATGTACTTGGTAACAGTTGGCACATAATGAAAATATTTTAAAACCAAAATGATTCCTATTGTAAATGAAAGGTGGTAGTCAATAATAGCTATAGCATCCAACCTCACACTATTGATAGCTCACAAATCCACCTCTCCTCTATAAATATTTTGGAATATAGTTGGTTCTTACATATGGATATATATTTGATCACCATAAGATCAATCTAATACCCAATGTGTAGATATTGAAATATTACACCCGATAACAAATGCAACTTTAGATTTCCCTTACTTATAGGTGCAATTATTATTCCAGTAGACTTGATTGAAACATGAAAAAAAACTTCCTCCTTTTCCTTTCTCTGCCTTTAGATATTACTCTTTCTATAAGGGAAATTCTAAAGAGATTTAAACTTTTTGTGAGTCTTGGGACCCTTTTCCTTGTTCTTCCTTTTCTTATTCACCATAAGTACCATGAGTTTTTCATGGACCATATCCTTATCCACTTGGAGAATTAAATTAATATGTTCCTAAAGACTCTTCTCATTATTGATCATGTTATAATTAACAATAAAACTAGATATAGTCTTTAGTAGTGATGAAATCATGTGATTTGTGCATAACTCATCTAAGAATTTAATCCCTAAGATGTCTAACCATTCAATGTAGCCAATAATCGTGAATACATGAGGCCCAAATGGCACCAAATCTCAAAACTTATTTGTAAAAAAAGCATTGGACATATCGTATCGCTCTTTTCTCACCTTCTCTAGATTGAGATCCTAAAGGAAAGACATCATTCTATACATATCCATGTCCTCATGTTACATCAAAATCTCATTGATCATAGATGATAGCATAAAACACTAAAAATATGTGGAATCATTCAAATGTTTCTCATAAAGTGTTAACTCTTCATCAATTTCCTTATTACAAGGTACATCAAGAATAGGTTCTTACAGAACATACAATTTCCTTTCATTAAGAATGCTAACGTGTAAGAACCTTTTCCACTCTTGGAAATTTGTGCTGGTGAAAAGGTTATTATTATCAATTATGGATCACAGTGATATGTTTGAAGTAATTATAATTTCTGTTTCTATAAATAAGATGATAATAATTTTATACTTTATCTAATAAAAATTAGAAAAATAAATAAATATGATATTTATTAATATCCCACTATTTTATTGAAACCCAATAGAACACACCATTGGATTCATAATTTCTATTTTCATGAAAATTCTAATGATAGGGATCTATATTACACTTCTCGTTACTAAAAAATTGGTTAGTCTACTAAATTGAATGGTTTTAGGTTGGAAATCCAAATTTCAACTACATTAACTCAAACTTCCTTGATTTGTTGAGTGGACTACCCAATCCTAAAATCCTAAAATTGGATTTTCAAAACCCTTTCCTCTAAGTTACATCATGTGCTGCTTTGGAAGTCAACCCTTGATGTGAACTAAGTTAAGTAAACCACAAAATTCATGTTAGAATTCCCCAATAATTGAAAGCACCCAAAATTTGGATGTTAAAGAAATTTGAACTACAGTTTGATTTTAATTAAGTCATGGAAGGATATACCAAATTGATATATATTATTGAGATATTTTATCTTTTTAGGAATATATTACTAATTATTATCTTTATTACATGATAGTTAATATTATGTGTATTTAATAAAGTGATTAACCATGTATTATATAATATTTACACATAAGACAATTTATTTTAGATATATTTATTAATCTCGTTAATTCTTTAATTCATGTGACTGTGACAAAACATCCATATTGAAATAACCATGAAACTTGAAAGAAATAAAATAATAAAGTTGTATGATCATAATATTTTACTAATTGTTAGTTTATCTAGCGGATGTTAAACTAACTGTTTACCTATGTGAAAAAATCCTTGAACCAATTAAGGTTCTTGTTTCATCTTTCCACATGCATGCAAAAAATTATGCATTTAATAGAAATAACATTCATTTATTAACCATTATTATATAATATAAATAACACTCGAATAAATTAATTATCTTCTTTAATTAACCAATTATTTTATCTTAATCCTCATATGAATTTCCTTAAGATTCTCATCCATCATAATTTTAAACAAATTAAACAAATTTACTTAAAACTAATTGTTTACATAAATGTACCTTAGAGGACACATGGTGAGTACTTGTCCAAATATACCCAACATGTATTATACTCATATACTATTTACTCTTGTGAAATATGGTATACACAACTTATCACATAATTTAATGACATGTACTATCAACTTAATGATTACATGAATTACATGATTTTTTTTCATGTGTAATGCTTCAACGCACATAGAGTAATAACTGTACTATGAATCACACATGATATGAAGATCTAAACATTATTTATAAATTAATTAAACACACACACACAGACACACACACACACACATATAAACCCATAACATGGCGTGACCTATCAAATTAATGACAACATGCAAGCACATGTCGATAAAGTTAACATAGTATAATAAATAAATTTTAATTATTCTTAATATGGTATAAGTAATTGACATGTACAAATGATATACATTTTGTGTATGTTTCTTATCATATATTTGAGGCTAATTCATAGGGACATGGTGTGATACATTTCCTGTCCGTGACTATAAGACTACACACTATATATGTGTGCTACATAGCATTTAATCCATCTGACCATGCGCTAGGATGGCTTGATCAATATGTGTTGTATAATTAGATTCACCATCTGTAGATTCACATGGTTTGAATTAATTTCAAACTAATTCTTGGTGTGTTGAACACTTGTACATGGCGTGTACCTATGGGTACATGATGTGTACTCTTGTGTTATACATACAAAATCCTTGGCACCTCCACATGATTTCTTCAATTTTATTTCAATCATAAAATTAATTGATTTGATTAGATATACGAGAAATTAAATAGTAAGAATAATATATCACAATTCAGTTTAAATAACAATTAAAAATTAATTGAAAATTAAATGAAAAATGCGTAAATCAATCAATGATCTTAAAATAATTATAAATAATCATGTGACCCACTTTGATACCACTTGATGTTTCTGATCATAGTAGAATCATGTGATGGGTCGTTCCAAAATTTTCTTTTTTTTATGATCAATGATCAATTCAAGATTTACACAACGATAAATTTCATGATCAATGCAATTGAATCAAAGAAAAACAAACAAGGGATAGAACACCATAACCAAGAATAAGATCATCACATATTATTTATAATTAATTTAATTAAATAACAATTACCATGTGAGAAATATTTATTAATTGATATATTAAAAAATAAATCTATGTTGAACTATCATTTCATTATAGGAATCGACATAAAATTCTCTATTATGGTGATCCACACGTGTTGCAAAAATCTTCGAACATTGTCACAGGAATATCTAGGTGAAAAAATGACGAATCCTATCTCTTATGTTGTTATCCTCTAATCTCTGTGAGAATATCTTTCTAATAGTTCTCCTTGAACTATCTATACTCAATAGTAGAGGGTGGTGGAAGATCATTCTCTGTTCTTGGGAGTGTTCTCAGAGAGAGATCTCTCTAGGGCTTGGGAGGATTCACTTTGTCTGTCGTTGTGCACAACATAAAATGAATTGGATCTATTTGAATATAATATAATTTGGGTTATATGTCACTAGGGCTAGAAATAAATAATTTAACAAGTTCTTTTTATTATTTATCTAATCCCTTGTGGAACCCCATGTCTATAATAATAATAATAATAATAATAATAATAATAATTCTTAACTTTCACTTAACTTGTGAATTAAAATTAAATATTATTTATTCAATTAATATTCAATATATAATATTTATCACCAGACCATTAAACATGAACCTCCATTCCTCCACAATATTTATCAGGCCTTGAATAATGAATATTTTTTTATTAAATAAATATCATTGCATTATTTTCCAATAAATAAATAAATATTATATTCACTAAATATAAAATAGATATTTATTAAATTTTATGCTCACATTATATTCTCTCAAATAACTGGTGATAAAATACATGCAATCAAGAAAAAATTAATAATTGTTAGACCACATGAAAGAATAATATTTATTCAACTTGTTAAATAATAAATAATAATATATTTTTAATTGAGATTATGGACACACTTATTGTGTGGCCCTCTAAGCCTCTTTCTAAGTGGCATTAAGCGAAGTATCCTAAAGTCTAAGGTTAGAATCTAAAAACATGACAAGGAACACCTAGAGAATGAAGTTAATACCACAATGACAGAATACCTCATTCTAATTATTATTATGTAATATAATCCATTTATCATGATATCTCTAATCAAGCAAGATGCATGCTAGTTCCATCATCCTATGTGCTTGATGTCTATTTATTCAACTTTATGGAAATCAAAATTATCTATATAATTCCATGGCCATGTATTTATTTAGGCCATATAATTTCCATCAAGGGGCCTTAGATATCAAATTCCATTAAATAACATAAGGAACGCATCCTTTCTCACATTATTCATTAATGAAATATTACTCATGAAGCACCCAACATATCCCACCTCTCTGCAAACATATGTTAGAACAGTTTTCATCAATACATATAAGTACACAACTTATAATACTTATTTACAATTATTATAAGTTATAAGGATAAATACACACATACATAGATATGGACATCTAATGATACATATAAGTATGTATTTTCTAATGGTAGGTATCATTATCATAATATACTATACTGGATATTACCAAGGGCATACACCATGAGAATATTCCTCAATGTCTTATGAGTCTCCACCCTTGATATCTTGTATCATTAGTGTCCCTAAAATTATATCATCTGACTATAGAAAATATATCTAAAAATAATGTCATAACACTTCTAGGTTCTCATCATAGCAGGGAACTGTTATGACCTTTTATGGTGACAACTACTCTTAGGACATTATCACATACATTGTTATGAAGAAGAAAAATCATGATTCGATAAGTTGTTCATTAATATTAAAAAAATTGAATAAAAGTTATCATAAAGTATATATAATTTTGTTCTTGGGCACCGAATCCAACATCATCCTTTTCCAGATGTTTCTCAACTAGAGCTTCCTTTGATGGGTTTTTACCATATGAGTTCTCTTCTAACTAGATTCATCTTCTCTTAACTAATTTTTTTTATCTCCATATGGTTTCTGAAAATACATCACATTTTTACCATTAACTATTATAGCTTTAGCCTCCTCCTTTGGATGAGCCTTACTATTACTAGGTAGAGTACCTAGAATATGATCAAATAAGGTCTTTGAAATTTGTCCCATTTGATGATCCAAGATGCGTAGTGAAACCTTATGGGTTTTCATCTTAATATTATTGGTTTTTATCCTTTGATATTCTTTCTGTATGAATGAAGTGATCATGGTTTTAAGTTTTTTAGAGAGGTTAGGCTGTGGTGGGGGTTTTGGTGGAGGTTTCTAGAATTACTACTATGGTCCTAGGGGATATTGCTAAGATCTAGAGAAAGGTTTTTTGAATTGATATGGTGGTCGAGGAGATGGGCCTTATGGTGGGTACTCAGGATGTCCCTAATTTATTTGTGCTATATTTTACCTACTCTACTGAAAATAACCTTTATTTTCCTGCTACAACTGATCTAGCCTATACTAGTGCTTTTTATACTAATACTGTTAGGGATTCTGGTACTGTTCGTATTTTTTATTGTGATTTACACAATTACAATATTGAGTTTGAGGATATTCCATTACCTCCTTGAAATATAGGTTTTAATTCAGGCATCCAAACATATCACATGATTATATTTTCATTACTAGTGCAGGACGGGGTGGTGGCACAGCATTTAATTCAAATGATTCCAACTTCTTAGTAAGAACCTCTACTTGAGAAATAAGGTGAGTAGTTTATTCCACCTAATTAATTCTATTATAGTGAAGTCCTCTATCACTTTTCCGTAGACTGGCATGGTGAGAGACTTAATCCAAAATTTCTTGTCCAACTTCCATTGTCTTGAGCATGATTCCTCGATCAGTAGTGGCATCTCTACAGTACGTGAAATAGGATGTATTACCTAATAAAATTTCAAAAGTTGAATCCACAAATCTAGTCCATGATTTGGGAATTTATGGGTTAGCTTCTTGAATCTAACCCAATATTCCCACACTAATTATCTATCCTCCTAGGTGAATTATTTAATTTCATTCCAAATATTCCATGTCCGGATTGGTGGGGAGTACTTCTCTATGAACTTCTTTGATAAATCATCCAAAGTTGAGATTGAATTGAGAGTTTAACCCTTTAGTGTATCCTTGGATTTATTGTTTAATTAGAATGAGAATAATCTTAATTGAATGGAGTATATTGAAACACCATTCTTTTTAAAGGTATCACAAACCTCAAAATTTATTTATATGTGTTCGTGGGGGTATTTTTTCTTAAGCCCACTAAATTTCCCAATATTCTAGATCATGTGAATGAGTCCATGTTTGATCTTGAAGGTGTGAAAATGAATTGGTGGATGCACAATGATGGGTTCAACACCACTAATGGACAATAAAATATATTCAATAATGGTGTGCTCACACAACACTAGTTGCTTATCCTAATCTATATGTGGAAAGTAATTGGGGTGTTGAAGATGTGGCGGTATAATATTTTTACACTCAACCATTTTACAACGAAGGTGTACAACCATGGTTCTATCGATTATCAGATTGGATATAAGTTGTTATTTCACATGAAATCTTATTGAGTGAGTCAAGGGCCTCTGACACATAAACTAGCTACGAAGAGAAGAAGAGAAGAAAGAGAGAGAGAGTGAGAGATGATGTAGGTGCACTCGAAGGAGAAAAATGAGAAAGTAAAAGGGGAAAAGAAAGAATAAATATGGTGGGGTGGGGTTATCCAAGTTTGATCTAAAGGTCAATATTCCTAGGAAATAATCATCCCTAGAAATGGAACCAAAATTTGAGTTCCTGACAATAATGCCAAATTTTGACTCACTCACATATGTCATTGAATTCGTATGTGATGAGGTAAAATTAAATATTTATAATACCAAAATACACTTACTATAAGGGTGTAGTAATGTGGATATGTGGGGTCAATCACACAAAGACTATTGGTAGTTCATTAACCATTGAAACAAACCCATTTTGAAGGATTCATATCTTTCACTCTTTAGGTTTGGTGTTTATTAAAGAAAAGTAGTTTGGTTTTACTTAAAATATTAAAAGAATGGATCAAACTCAAATTCAGGTTATAGGTAAAGGGATTATCCTAAATATAACTTGAGATAAATATATGGCGTAGGCTGAAAAATAGTGCAAAGAGCACCAATTTACCTTGGTCTAGCCATTTGGATCAACTTGAGATATAAAACACTCCTTGGTCCAGAGTAATTGTCAACCTAAGTGTTGGAATCCCAACATCAAGGAAGAAAGAATTATAGGCTATTGGTCATAACCTTATATTCTACAACTAGTTCATGATTGTTAAATTTTCACCTTTGATGATCTGGGATAATGGAAAAGAATAAGATTTGATAGTTATTCTAAACCCAGTTACCAGCCACAAGGTTACCCATTTTTTATATTTATATATTCATTAGGTTCAAGACACCCCTACTCTCAACCCCCAAACCTAAGTGGATTAGCCTCACATGGTAGTTATGATCAAAATCAAGACAATATCATCTATACTATGAATAATCATAAAAAAATTTCAACAATGAAAATCTAGGATTAAACAAGAAAGATTCAATATCAAACAATAGGAAGCATTGAAAAAGTATCCAGAAACTGATTTTTTCAGGATGAAAAAATGAGGAACATGAAATATGATATCAAAAAAATAAGAAATAATCAAAAACTTACTATGAATGAAGAATGAATAAATAATGATGCAAGCTTTGATGAAGAACAAGGTGCAATGATAAGAAAAGACATTGGAAAAGAAATTGGGATTTCACAGATGAAGAATAACAAGGAATGAGTAAAAAATAACTTTGAATCAGTAAAATAATAAATAGAATGAAATAAAACTAGTTTAGTATGAGAATGAATGAAAAGTGGAACAAAAATGAAAGAAAAATAAAAGACATCTGATCCTATCTTGAATGTGGAGTGCTGCAAATATAAATAGGCATAAAAAGTTCATAATATGCAATTTCTGCATGTAGTTCACTAGCTTAAATGACTTGGGGTCTGAAATCTTCAAATAATGTATGTTGGTTTCACACAATGTAACATAGATTCTCTTTTCGAACCAAATAATATATTCATATCCTTGAACACGAGAGCCTAAGAAGCTTATGCATCATGCAATATCTTTACATTATGTATGAAATTCCCTTTTAGAGGGATTATAATTTTTTAAATCTATATATTGTGTAATGAATTTACACACTATGTATTATCTTCACATTAGGAAGAATATTCATGGCTTGGTCTACTACCATGTATGCATGCTTTGAATGAAGCCTACACATCGTGTACATGATACGTGACATGTAAATTCTATTTTTGGAACTTTTTCAATATTTCTATAGAATTACTAATTCCTATGAAAACAAACAAAAACCCAGTGCACTATCGAATTAAACATGAATAATATATTAATAAATTTATCCAAAATATGTATATAAATTCAGATCATCAATGAACATCTCATTCTCCAAGAAATTTCTTTAAGGCCTACAAATAATCAATATTGAACAAACATGACTAAATACAAAGAAATAAGGGGTTACCAAATTTTACTATAGTATTCTAAAATTACAAGGTTAACCATGTAAATCCCCTCACCAATATATTTAACCATTCATGGTTATTTTACATTATTTTATAACTAAATTTAAAATTATGTGTATCTAAAAAATCCTCAAATGACACCCCATTTTTATAATCAACCTCTAAAACTTATAAGACATCATTCTAACACTTACATGTACCAAAAATATATCTAGAATCACTATTAAAAAATTATAAGGAAAATTCAATAGTTCATATCAGAAAATTATATATTCAAAAGTAAACCTTACAAAAAATGATTCATCACTCCCTAAACCAATTAACCAGATACTTAGAAAAAATGAAATTCATACATGAGTATCCCAATTATTCACTTAAAATGCTATAATTATTCAAAATAACTTTCAGTTACTTAAAGAAACAATCAAATTCGTACCGGATAAGTATCACACCAATATCTGAATGAGGGAATGAAACTCATCCTCACCAAGAATATTCCATCCCAAAACCAAACAAAAGGGAAAAACCTAAAGTCAAAGGTAATTAAAAAAATATAAATAACTATAAATGAGTTACAATTTAACTTTGTTTTTAAAAAAATTTTATCAATAAAATAATATATTAAACACCTTTTTTATTAATAAGACTCAAGGAATGACTATATAAAATAAAAATCTTATTACAATATCCATCACATAACACAAACCCTTGATTACATCTCCATAGTGAAGTACAAAAATATATAAGATTATATTCATAATAATGACAACAACTAGTGATATAGAACCCATAATAATATAGGGTATCCCCATTATCTTGAAAAATAATTAGATAATAGTAAAAAAATATTGGAAAACATTTTTTAGAAAACATGGACATAGAAGATAAATATTCTCCAGTGAAGACTTAAATATAATCAATCCTGAATAATGATGAGATTGTGAAATAAACCCTTATCGCTTTGGTATCATTTGGATCATAATCTCCATGAAAAAAATAAATTTAGATGAATATGTATATACCATAATTTTCATGATAAGAATAATAAAATACATTCATGGGTATTATATAAACTACAAAAAAGAAACATGTAGGTTATAAAGCATGTGTCCCACATAAATAAAAGTGAAACAAAAATACTTCATAGTGATCATAACATTGAAGTGAGGATTAAAAACAAATCGGTTATGTGTATAAAATGTAAATAAACATAAAATAAGTTTAAATAATACATAATATAAACAAAATTAATTACACACATTATCTTATAATATCAAATACAATTAATAAGTAATATAACCCAATGAAAATCAATTGAGTTATGAAATAATTTACCACTTAGTAACATTGAATTCAAATCCCCTTGAATGAAATAATCCAAATTGAAACATAAAATAACATGAATTAGAAATTATTAATGATATTACATCTAAAAAGGGTAGTATATACACTATATAAAATAAATTTGGTGCATAACATTACAATATGCCTCAATGAAAGGAAATTGAGACTGAATCCCTTACCTTGAGTCTAAATTGTCACACACGTTATTTATCATCCTGAATAATAAAATTAGGTTATTTATTTATTTAATTAATAACCTTTTTAATTTTTATTATTCCTTTTATCTCACATATTTCTATCTTATAAAAATTTATTAATTATTTAGGTTCATATCAGGCGTTTTAGCTATATTTGGCATATAAGTCCAAAATGACTTAGGTAGGTTGAATATGGTCAAAATGGTAATTATTAATTCCTCTATAGAATAATAATCATTAAATAATTATAATTTTTATACATAAATTATACTTTTAAATATATCCATTAAATATGGTTAAGCAAAATTAATTACGTTACAATCATGAAGATGGTACACTGTATGTACGCATGAGTACCATTTCCATTATTTAAAGATCATTATTGAAATAAGATATGCATTATTTTATCTTTAATTAATGATAATAGAATAATATATATCCTATTAATTAATTTAATATACTTTTATACATCATCCATGATATGTGGTGATTAAAAAATGAATCACATCACTTTATGGAGGTGGTAGTCCACATGTACGCATGAACGCCATTATCATTTTCTAGTGCATGGAATGGTAAGAAGGAAAATTATATATTATCTATTAATAAAGATAAATATTTCATTATTATCATATATAAAAATTAACTTCATAATTATAACCAATCATGAGAGACGATGGTGGAAAATGAAATATATCGGTACATGAGGTGGTAGTCTATTATACATACAAATGATAGTTTGTTTCCCATTTGATAGAAGAGGAGATGAATATAGGTTATTAAATTAACATAATAAAATAATGGTATATTTAGGACAATTTTTTATTACTTTATCATGATTTAATAACATCTAAATAGGTTGAAGAAGAAATAAAATTGAAACACTCGATTAAAAATGACATATCTTCTTCGGAAAACCTCATTTCCTCAACACCTTAAGACCTCTGAGATTGATATTATAAGGAAAAGATCAATATAATGTGGGTATGGATTATAGGAAGGTATTTTTTCAGGTATTTTATGAAAAAAATTATTTTTTAAGTGTGAAGGATTGATGAGAAGATGTTTCCTTTTATAAGAGAGGGGAGGGACACTCTTAGAATTTATCAAAATATTAAATTAATATAAATTAATTTTCAATTCCAAATTTCTCAAAAATAATTTATTTAAAATATAATATGATAATGGGTATAAATAATCTCAGAAAAGATTTTTTTAACAAGTTTAGGTCACATTTTTAACCTTGTCATTTAGTTTTAACGCCTCGTTAACAATTTTAAAACATACCATGACAATAATAATTTTTACTCTTTGTGTGTCAATATAGTTACTATAAATAGAAAAAATTCTCATAAATTGACATTGTTTTATATTATCAACCACATAATAATATAATTACCAAATTTTTTATTTTTATTAAATTTTTATCATTTAATAAAATATTATTTACTATAAAATATCTATAATGTCAATTTTTATAACTATTCATTACTTTGACTTTAATAATATCAATATAACACTTATAGTTTGAAAAAATATTTTATTATATCCCCAAAATGTAATTTTCATATATAAAATTCATTTATAAGATTATTTATCTAAAATTATATTTATTTTAATATATTTAATATAATTTATTTTATTTTTCCATTAATTAAATAATTACTCCATCAGTGTTGTGCATGCATTTAAGGTAATTATATCTTCACTAAAAATTAAAAATAAATTTCCATGATGAATATAAGTAATCTATCATTCAAAATAATATTTAATAGACAAGAATAAACCCTAAATAAACCCATGTTAAAATATTATAGTTATTAAAAACAAGAGGGTGACATTTTTGACTTTTCTTTAAATACAATATTATAAAAGTTATAATCTCATCCATGTGAACCCAAAATGGTAAAAATTAAAATTTTTAGGATTATGGATGATATATAGGCATAAAATAATATTTAGTAAAGTGTTAAGGTAATTTTATAGTCCTTATAATTTAATTTTTAACCTTTAATTACGTGATTTACCCATTATAGTGGTAACAAAATTTACTAAATTTACTACTCATATTGACCAAAAATAAAAGGGAAATATTCAATAAATTTATACCTTCTAATTAAAAACATTGAATACATTTTAAAAAATTCAAAATACAGAAGTTATATAATTTTATTTAAAATTAAATAGGAAAAACATGATGACATACAATCTTTAGAAATATGCACTTTAAAATAGAATTTTTTTATGATAAATTCAAGTATAAAATCCATTTAGAACCATAATTTAATTATTTTAAATAAAAAATAAATTATTAAATTTTAATAATAATCCAAAATATAAGTTTACTTTTTAAATAATTTAAAATAAAAATCAGTATTTTTCACTATTCAATGAAAAATTAATCTTTTCAGAAAATTCTAAAAAATAAATTTTAAGAAAAATTTTACATGATGATTTCAAAAATGAAGTTAATTTTATAAAATAAATTTTAAAAATTTAATTATATTATTTTCTTATAAAAATAAATAAAAATAAATTTTAAAGAATATGTATTTATGAATAATTAAATGAAATTACTAAATATCATGTGCTTATTTATAAGTCATTAATTAATACATTATAAATAAGGAGAACCATTATATATTTCATAAATCAATTATTCTTATTCATACCCACACTTTTAACAGATAGGATATAATGGTCACATAATAATATTTCATTGTTCTTTTAAGCTATGTGTTGCATACCACATAGACTATTGAACATATTATTTCCTTTTAAAATCTGAAAATGTTACAAAAATATTTTATTTGGTAATTCCTGAAACATAATAACCATTATAAAGAACCAATATTATTATGGTTGGTAATGTGAGGTAGTCATCTCTAGTGTCTAGTGCTAGAATCTTAGGTACATTACAACCCAAAAATCAACCTCACCTTGATAAACCTTTCAAAATATACTAGGATCCTAATTTTTTATACAAATGTGAGAACCAATTGCGGTATCCAATAAAAATTCATATAAATTGAAAGGATACACTCGATAAAAAGCATACCTGGATTCATTTTCTTTTTTCCTTCCCACTATGCATTATTTTCTATTGGAACTTCTTTCCACTTTAAACATAAAAAACATCATAATCCCTCACTTAACCTTCAATATTCCTCTTCTTGGAAGGGTGTTTCATAGAATAATTTTACTTGGACTTGGTCTTGGTGCTCTTTTCATTTATTTTCCTCTTATTCAATATAAGTAGATAACATTTATTAGGCTTCAGGACCTCATCAGTTTGGTGAATTAAAGTGGGAAGATCTGGGAGTGACTTGTCTATATTATTCATATTGAAATTCAAAATAAGGTTAGAGAAGATCTGAGTAAGTGAGGTGAGAATTAGATCGATCTACTATTCATATGGTATTTTAAACCCTATATTTTACAAAATCCTGATGAAACCAATAATTTTGACTATGTGAGGTCCAAATAGTACACTTTCTCGAAGATTTAATGTGAATAGTTCCTTAGAGATATCAAACTATTATTATCATACTCTCTCATGATAAAGATCACAACGATGATTGAGCATTGCATATGTATCCATAGTCCCATGTGATTTTTTTAGTTCAATAGATATTGAAGATAACACAAAACACTAGAAATCAATTGAATCATCGAAGCATTTTTCCTAAATAAGTAACTTTTCCTCACTCACCACCATAACAATGGATCAAGAACTGGGGACTCTAACACATATAACTTTTTTTACTAATATAGTACTATGCACAAAAACCTACACTATTCTTGAATGTTTGTATCGGTAAGGAAATTTTCTTTATCCAAGATAGTTTTCAAGGACAATGTTGTGGTTTTTGAACTTTCCATTTGATTTTATAACAATTTAGAGCATATTATTAGTAATTTATCTAATTAAAAAAGTGATATGAAATAAATTTAATTAAAAATATCCCACTATTTTATCAAGTCCCAAAAAACCTCACCATTGGACATGGAATGCCTGCTTTCTAGTAAATTCTAGTAGAAAGGATCCATATTCCCCTTTCACAACCCAATTAAGGGCTTGGTCTATTGCTCAAAGGTATTTTGGTAGTAAAGTATTTTATAACTATGGGCTTAAATCTCTGTTGACGCTCCTTTCCATCACAGAGTCTAATGACTGAAAAAAGAGGAAATACCTTAGTCCAAAGTGATTCATCCTTTGAAGAAACATCAAAAAATCGACAAAGGGATGAACAAGGAGAACATTGCCCATAGGTCGCGCAAGTTCCCTCATGTTCACGCAAGTATACTTGCGCGCCGCCTAGTGGTCGTGCAAGTACTTGCGCGCTGCCTAGTGGTCGTGCAGGTATACTTGCGCGCCGCCTCATGGTCGCCCATGTGACTTGCACGACCTAAGTGATAACCGCCCGGTAACCGCCCGGGGTCTTCTCCTGCCTATAAATAGACCCTGTGGGCCCCCCATTCGAGAAGATCTTTTTCCAGAAACTCGGATTGAAGCTCCCGACGCCCAATTCTCTTCTCAAAGCTTCCAGAACACTTCTAAGGTAATTTCTTACCTAGAACGGAAGATCTAAAGAGAGGGAGGAAGGTCTAAGTGTTAAAACTCATCAACACTTGCGCGCCTGAGTGGCCAGCCCTTAAGGGAAGTGACCACACTTGCACGCCCCCTCATTCCTTCAATAGAATTTGCGCGTCCCTTTTCTGGAAGAACCTCAAGAGGATTCTAAAGGGTTTAATAAAGATCCGCTCAAGTATTTTAATACTGGTTGAAAATCGCGCAAGTACCTCACATGCCGCGCAGGTATACCTGCGCGACCAATACTTGCGCGCCGCCGCAATACCTGCGCACCTTCCAAGACTTGCGCGCCCCTTCCTTTTTGGGTGCCTTTTCTGCCCATTTCACACCTCTTAAGCCATTTCACCTTTCCTATTCAAGATTCAGTCTTCAAGATACTCTTCAAAGCCATTTATGGCATGATTTCTTGATTTGACTTCCTTATCTGAAAGGAATTCGGTGGAATATCTCTCAAAACCTAGTGATTTAAACATCTTTATGTCACCAAAGATTGAGAGTTCATTCATTCAACCTCATCCTTTAAGATGAGAGAATCCTTAACCTGGGTCTCCTTTTCAGGAATAATCCCCAGTTATAAGTCCTTTAATCTGGGCATCTTCCTCAGGAGTAAGTCCCAAATTCTTAATGTTCCCAAATCTGGGCATCCTACTCAGGAGTAAGCCCCAACCCTTAATTCCTTAACTTGGGCATCCTCCTCAGGAGTAAGCCCCAAGTCCTCTAATTTTGGGCATCCTTCTCAGGAGTAAGCCCCAATCTCAAATATGGGCATCCTTCTTAGGAGTAAGCCCCGAGTCCCTTAATTTGGGCATCCTTCTTAGGAATAAGCCCCAATCTCAAATATGGGCATCCTCCTCAGGAGTAAGCCCCAAAACTTAATCCCTAACCTGGGTCTCCTTTTCAGGAATAAGTCCCAGTCATAATTATGAGCATCCTTTTCAGGAGTAAGCCCCAAGTCCCTTAATTTCTCTTTAACCAGTCCTAATTTTCATTTGATCTGGGATTCCTTCTCAGGAGTAAAACCCAGTTATCAATCCTCTCCTAATTTGGGTTTCCTTTTCAGGAATAAGTCCCAAGTTAGAGTATTCAAATCTCCATAAATCACATATACCTTTATGGACCCTATTCCTGGATTTTCTCCCTAAAAGTGAATCCTAAACCTTCATCTATCTGGGCAGTCATATATACATAAGCCCCAAACCATTTCTTATGATTGCATCTTTCATGGCACAATTGTCTAATTTTTACCAATACCTCTTGTTTCTCACACCGAGCATGACTCACGTGAGCTTAGAGTGTAAAAGTAATTATGACATCCTTCTTTGAGCCATCAATCATAAACGTCATACTCTATTACTCGAACTACGTGGGTTCTGATTCCTTTTCCAAAACAAAGGATACGTAGGTATCCCATTTATGGGTTCGATCCCAACTTTGAAATGATCAATGTCCTTCTGAATGACGATAAACTTCAAGTGCCCCACTGAGTGGCTTTAAAACCAGCCTGGTCATCATAATGACCAAGAGACTTTTATATAAATGTTTTGAAGGATACCATTGACCAAGAATCTCTAAATAGATAAAGATTATTATCTATTAATGAAGAACCTTGAATACATATAAAAGATTCTCTAAATTTCTTACATATTTAATCATTGATTGTTAAAACTAAAGGAAAGCTCATTTTATACTTGGTAATGTAATAAGGATTCACGAACATAACTTAAATCTATAAAGAGAGTCCCGGAGTAGACAATAATTCCCCTAAAAAAGGTGTGATGAGTCTGACCTCCCATCCTCTCGACCAATGCAAATTCCTAAGCCTCATCAGTCCACAAGCTAATGAGCGCCTAACTTTTGAAAGTAGGTCCAAATGGACGTGGAATCATTGGATGTTTCCGGTTCTACGAACAAACCCGCTAGAAATCGATCAGAACGTTTGAATCTCCCATCCAGGAGGTCATCCCCGAATTCCGTGCAAAACAAAAATGGTGAACCTGACGTGAATCCTTAACCAAGTTAAAATGATGTTTTACCTATTTGTTAAGCCCCTATTTAAAACTCAATAGAAGGGATAACAAAAAACAATCATTGACATATGTGCTCATACAAAGGATGAAGTGGCTGAATTTTATCTTGATTACGTCTGTTATATCAAACAGACACTCTTTTACAAGATCTTCTGTATTTCCATAATGGCTTCTCTCAAATTCACATCTATGAATACTGCTGCTGCAAATAACACTGCTGCTATTCCTACTGGATCGTCATCCGCTCTGAGGATGACATCACCTACTCAGCGTCTTCAACGCTGGGTATCAAATGCGCTGGTTAAGGAGTACCGTCAACCCGGTACCATCCCAACTCTGGAGGCTGCCCGACAGGCCCTCCAAGTGAACAACTCACACAGGTCGTCCGGACAACGACGACCAGTGATCAAGAGGCAGGCGGTGCTGACTACCGTCTCCAACCGTTTCGGGTCGTTATCCCCAGAACGCAATTTCCATTCACTCCCTTAGTTTGAGGAAGTGAATGAGCAGGTCCCTCAGGGCCTTAATTCAAAAAGACAGGAGTCCTTCCCGAGGGCTCCCATCAACAATCGCCGCCAGACTCGTGCGGCAGTGCGCCCTCAACATGATGAGGGTACCGACTCCAGGCATTCAGCTCAGGTTCCTCAAACCCGAGCAGGCAAGACGAACCGCCAGAGACGGAATCCAGTTAACAATGGGCAGGTTTTCATCCCTTCCATCTCCGGAGAAGTCCACCAACCTAACTTGGTGGCAAACAACGAGCAGTCACACACACCTGTCCATTTTAATTCCGCTGTCCAGCAGACTCGTCTGGCAGCATCAAGCCAATACCGCCAGGCAATTCCGGCGGAGTACTATAGGCAGGAACATACACCTGCTTATACAACATCAGTTAGTCAGCAGGCTCGCCTGACTACATATGATGGATCTCATCAACCGCGTTTGGAGAAGTGTAATTAGCAGGCACATACACCTACTATTACTAATCAAGCCTACCAATAGTCTCGCTTGGTAGCGCACGGAGAAGTCATTCGGAAAGCTCCGACGACAAACAGGAGGCAGACTCAACTCTCTGCCTCCACACTTGAGTACTGTCAGGATTCACTGACAAGAAAAGGAGGATAGGAGCAGACACATACACCTACTCCAAACCCGGAATGGACATATATTCCCGTTCCGGCGGCTGAAGTCACCAAGAATATTTTTTCAATGGTGTAAGAGTAGAAGCAAATTCCTGCTCATATTCTGGGTGCTTTCCAGGATATCATAACAGCTTCATCATCATCTCAGGGAAAGACACATAAATCTATCCCTAGCAGTGGAGTGACACATCAACGATTCACTCCGGAACAGACACACACATCTGTTCCAGTCCAAGAGGGTTATGGGGCATACTCCCCCATATCATACGGACAACCAAGTCAGGAACATACACCTGATTTGAGTGGAGATCGTCAGCCTAACCTGACCATCTTTCTTGATCAGGCACATACACCTGCTCAGAGCAATCACTTTCGTCATCAAGTGGTTTCTAAAGCGAGTAAGAAGGTATCTAAGAAAAAGATCCGCCCAGGACATCCAGGAGATCAAAGGACAATCTGTAACCAATTTTTGATCGATGCTGGAGTTCTTGAAGCCCTCAGACATTTATCTGTCGGAATTCAAGATTCTACTCCCTCAGTTCCCAATAACGGGAACATTAATTCTGAAGGTCTTCAACAGACACTTCCTCATGAAGGCTTGCTTCATGAAAATTCGATCAATCTTGAAGTTTCTTCTTCAGATGAGAGCCACAGGAACCCTCTGTGTGGTCAGAAGACCAAGGAGCAAGAGATCTCATCTTTTGCTGTAACCCATTATGGTGGTCCTCCCCATGATGATGAATTTCGCTGTGAAAGTCCTCTCCGTAGTAGTGATTCACATTGCCTGGAAAATACTCCAGTGAACAATGTAGTGCCGAGAAAGCCCTCTTATCTTGAGGCACTTGCAAATGTGAAACCAGTCATGTCTGATGCTTTATCGCTAGCAAGTGAAATACTTTCTCAATCAGAAGATAGCCCAGGGTGTAGGTCATTCTCCGAACCACCCCTAAGTCATGCATCTTCTAGTTTGATCAATGATCTCTCTACCAATCTTTTTGAATCCGATGAAGCAACAAAGAAACACCAACTCTGGTCAAAACAGGTAGAAGAATCTTCATTTAATGATAAAGAGGAAATACTGAATATGAGGAAAAAACTGGAGAAAAGTGAAGTACCAGTCATGTTTTGGCCTTTAGCTGACTCCCAGTATGATATTACAAAGATATTGACGGAAGATGGAGTCCATGATATTCGTCTCAACATGTGGAAAACTCTTTTTCAATTGAAGAAGAAGGTATTATCTTATGATGAATATGAAAATCATCTTAAGATAATAGAAGGGCTACAATGTCAGATTGATTTGGAATCTCTATCAGTCTCTCGGTATCCGAAGGCTGAAAAGCAACAGAGAACCCTTCAACGTTCATGCCTTGGCGCACTAAGAAAATTGTGTCAATTAATTTCCAATGCTCCATCTGGTGTTCATATCAGAGGATGGGGTGTTCATGGAGCACTACATTTCACAGTGCTTTCTAGTCAGCAAAGCCCGCCGAAAATGGTCTCATGCAATGTTATTTCCCATGGACGGCCACAGTCAATGGGCTTTGTTCATAATCAAAAGCTTGCTCAAGAACATGCTTCAACTAGTTCCTCTCAAAATCAAGCATATAGAGAACAAGTTGTTGAATTGCTCCTACATCAAGCAGGCGAGAATAATGCACAAGCCTCTCGTCTGGAGAAAACAAATCATCAAATGACAGAAGTCTCGGAAATCATCCAACGGTCTATTGAACCAGGTGATAAAAGTGGATACAGGATAATGCATCCAACTAATTTCTGAACTAATATTCGAAAGATCAAGAGAGCTTTTAAGAAAGTCTCAGACATAGCATGTCAAGAACCACCCCAGCTTGTTAGACTGGGGACTCCTTTAACCCAACCCTCAGAGTCAACAAATGGGATTCGAGGAGTTGAGCGGAATCAGCAGGAACATCCCCAGTTCACGAGACTAGGGACTCTTTCAAATCATCATTCCCCTTCTCAGAGAATATCAGTCTTTTCTCGATTGGGGAAGAAGCCCCAAGAGGAACGAAGAGCCAAATTATCAGGAGATTCCCTCCAAGTTATAGCTCGTCAAGAAGTTCCTAAAAGATTAAATCAACAAAAGGCAATGTCTTATCAAAGATATGAAAGAAGACAATATCATAGAAATGTTGATAGAAGGGATGCGATGCATTATGCATCAATCAATGTCATCAATTCTGTTGTTGCTAATCTACCAGAGGAGACTCACTCAGGGGACTCAGATGAAGAGCGTCCTGCTCAAGAAAATGTACGCACCGATACAAATGAAGAAGGTGTGCGTACACGAAGTCAAAGGATTACTCAGAACCTAGGTAATACACTTCCTTCTCTCCAAAAAGTATCCAACAAAGGGAGGGGAAAGAATCAGGTTACATATCCTTCCTCTGGAGAAGGTCAATCACTCTCGTTAGAGCAAAGGTTTGCACAACAAGAGGAAGAAATGAAAGAATTAAGAAGGTTGAATGCAGAACTACTTCAGAGTAGTCTTCTTCTTAAGAATGATGAAGTCTGACAGCCGAAGGAATTTGTTGCAGTTACTGAGATGGATCATGAAAATCCTCCTTTATCAGTACACCCTTAGAGGTCTAATCCTACGGGTCAAACGCAACAACGGTTGACAGTACTACCATCAGTTGTAGCACCAACCACCACATCTGTCCAAGCTCCATTCATTTAACCTACTCAAGACCATATTTAACCGGATGTTTCTCAAAAGTTAATAACTACTATTGAGTCATTAACAACTCGGTTAGAAACTATGGAAGGGAAACGGGCGCAAGTTAAACCAGAAAAGAAAGTTTACCCTGAATGGGTAGATTCAATTTCTCCTCCATCCAGTTTTGGAAACCCTGTTTTCCCTAATTTCAATATATTAGGCAACCCTGAACAACATTTGACGCATTACGTGTCTTATTGTGATCCTATGATGGGAACTCCAGAACATTAAGAAGCAATGAAACTCAGATGCTTCGTGCGAACCTTGCAAGGACCAGCTTTAGTCTGGTATACAAGCTTGCAATCCTGGTCAATCATCGGATGAGAGGATCTTCGCCAAAAATTCCTTCTTCAGTTCAGCTCAACTTTTCCAAAAACGACAGTTTTTGATCTTACAAACTGCAAGCAAAGGGAGAATGAAAGAGTCTTTGATTTCATTGCTCGTTGGAAGGGATTAACGTATTCCCTTAGTTTAGCACTCCCTCAGGAAGAGCTGTTACCAATCTGTGTGGCAAATTTGCGTGACGAATTACGCACGCCATTGATACCTGTGAAATACACAGGAGGGTTTCGAGACCTTACTTCAATAGCTCAGCAGATTGAAGATTCCCTTATACAGGCTAAGGTTAAATCTCGTTTAATTACATCAGCTTCAGGAAGGAGAATGGGTAAAGCAGAAACTGCTACAGTTATGCTTAAACAAGCACCTGTACCTATTTCTACTTCAAAACCTTCATCTTCTCGAAGGGCTCCACCTTTTGAAATCCAACAACAAAGGCCGTTTCGTCCAAATGATCAAAGAGATCAATGACGAAAACAATTCGAGGATATGAAGAGTAAAACATACTCCTTCCGAAATGAGCAAGTTCCTAGTTACTTTATTTCAGTTCTGGAAAATAATTTTGTTCAATTACCAGTGCCCAAGAGGCCAAACAAGGAAGGAGATGAAGACCGTCCCAATTATTGTCCCATTCATCAAATGTTTGGGCATCCCATCCAGGAGTGTTTTGTCTTCAAAGACCTCCTGCAAAAGATGGTCGACTTGGGACAAGTCAAGTTGAAAGGTTCTTCGACTCAGGTAGCATGTGTTACTGCTACAGTTTCAGAGGAGGAAGGTGAATGGCAAGAAGTCAAAAGCAGAAATGCACAGAAGTATGATGATTGGATGGTCAGAAAGACAATCAATCGAACTCATGCCATTTTGCGAACACAATTAAAGAAACCAATTGTGTCTTCTG
Organism: Viscum album; assembly: GCA_963277665.1. NCBI lineage: Eukaryota > Viridiplantae > Streptophyta > Magnoliopsida > Santalales > Viscaceae > Viscum > Viscum album. The sequence continues at coordinate 1,874,427,675 of OY728138.1, forward strand.
CCATGAATATTGCGGTAAAACCCTCTTCGTTAGAGGGAAAGTCCTCAAATAAACGGTTTGATTCAAAGAAGAAAAAAGAATCAGAAGAAGATGAGTATGTGTCAAAGCCTAAATTGTCTTTGACTCTGGCAGACTTTATTCCATCTACTTCAAAACCACGGGCACCGACCCATCAAACGACACAGCCTAAATAGGCTAGTCAGGCAGAGTTTTTATTAGATGAATAATTGATCTTCGGTTCTGTTAATATGATTCAATTAACATATCCGTACTCCAGTCGTAATTTCAATTTTGATGAGCCTGATTTCCCTGTATCAAATAAGGGAATCTGAGGAAGTTCCCGAGGTTCAGGATACAGGGGAATACGTGGATCTTTCCGAAGCCACTACTCCAGTTCTACCCCTGCTAGCACTGTGTATGCAGCAGAAACTCGTGGTAGAGCCCTTCAGCGAGCTCAAAAAGAACAAGAAAGTTCTTCTGCTAATAGCCAACTCAGTCTTGGCACAGTTATTTTAGAAGAACGATTGAAGGTTTCATATTCTTTATCTCAACAAGTAATTGGATCTAATTGGTCTAATCTTCCAAAACCAAGGATGTTTCCAACTTCTATCCCAATACAAGATGCATTAGCTTCCAAAGCATCTGCTTCCAAGGAGTTTGAAGCTGAAATTGCTGCAGCTGAAGTCTATCACATAGAGAATAATCCTGCAGAATGCCATGCAGTGATATCTTTTACTGATAAAGATGAAGATGATGTTGTGCATGGGAACATAAAACCTCTCTACTTATCTGGCAAAGTCAATGGTGTAGATATCCGAAGAGCTTTCATTGATAATGGTTCAGGAGTCAACCTCATGCCCATTCGTACACTTAGTCGATTGGGCCTCACGGAATCTGATTTATCTCCTTCTACCATGATGTTACAAGGATATGATAAAAATGAACAAGAACCACTGGGCGAAGTTACACTCAGAACTCAGTTTGGAGATCTTGTATCCAATTCGGATTTCATGATTGTTGATCAAGACTCAGCTTTCAACGTCTTGCTTGGAAGACCCTGGCTACATCAGCATGCGACTATCCCTTCATCATACCATCAATGTCTCAAATACTGTTTCAATGGTCAAGTTGGAACATTTTATGGTGATAAGGCCCCGTTCAAGACATGCGATTCTCAATACATTGAGGCAGAATTTTATCACATGAAGGGAAGAGAAAAATCTACAATGAAGGAAATTACCAAAGTTAATGCTCCATATGGTTTGGAGAAAATTCCAATAAATCCATTTACACATGTGAGTATAGATTATGTGTTACCTATCAGTCAAATTGACAAAATAGGCCCAAATCAAAATACTCTTATGGAAAGATCCATAATGTCAATTACGGCAGTTGAGCCAGACAACATGGGAGAAATTGGTAACCTACCAAACAGTGATGAAAGCACAAGTGGTGACGTCTTCATTTCATCTGCTGAAATCCAACAGGTCTATACTTCGCCAATCAGGCCAGAAGAAGTTATAGCAACATCAGAGGTGAATAATGATGTCAATTCTCAATCCATCATCTCTTATTTATTTCCCAAAGAAGGCCCTTTATCATCAATAGGGTCGGAAATGGAAGCGTCTTCTTCAAAATGTGCAAATTTTGAAATCTTTTATGATCATGAAAATTTCGTTTTGTCATCTACTATGCAAGTAGAAACGGAAGAAATAGCACATGATGAAGAGGAAAATCTTAGAGATGCTCCTCCAGCATTTGAATAAGGTATCTCTACCACTGTGGATGAACTCAGAGAAATAAATCTGGGTACAGAGAAAGATCCACGCCCCACTTTAATTAGTGCGGCCATGACCCTTGAAGAGAAAGAGATGTATATTTCTTTTCTAAAGAAAAATAAAGATATTTTTGCTTGGAACTATACAGAAATTCCTGGGCTTGATCTTGATATTGCTACTCATCATTTGGGTTTACCAAAAGAACATCAAGGATTTAAACAAGCCGCGAGAAGAACACACCCAACCTATGTTTCCAAAATTGAAGCTGAAGTGGATAAGATGATCAAAGCTAACTTCGTAAGAGAAGTTCAGTATCCCAAGTGGTTGGATAATATTGTCCCTGTAAAGAAGAAGAACAGATAAATTAGGGTTTGCATCGATTTCAGAGATCTTAATCAGTATTGTCCTAAAGATGATTTCCTAGTTCCGATTACAGAACTCTTAATTGATGCGACGACTGGTTATGAAGTACTTTCCTTCATGGATGGATATTCCGGATATAATCAGATCCGAATGGCCCCAGAAGATGAGGAATCTACAGCCTTCAGAGTCCCTCAAGGTGTGTTTTGTTACCGGGTGATGCCCTTTGGTTTAAAGAATGCAGGTGCAACATATCAACGCGCTATGCATCGTATCTTCAAACCTTTCTTAGGGAAGTTTGTTGAATGCTATGTAGACAATTTGGTGGTTAAATCCAGACAAAGTTCTAATAACTTTTATGATTTGGAAGTCATATTCCACAAGCTTCGACAACATAATTTGAAGATGAACCCCTTAAAATGTGATTTTGGGGTAACCTCAGGAAAATTCCTCGGATTTGTTGTACGCCATCGTGGTATTGAAGTCGATCCTGAGAAGACAAAGTCAATCCTTGGTATGTCACCTCCTCATAATTTGAAAGAATTAAGAGGACTTCAAGGACACTTAGCCTATATTCGGCGTTTCATCGTCAATTTGGCAGGAAAAAGTTTACCCTTTACCAAATTATTGAAAAAAGGAGTCACTTACCAGTGGACTGAAGAATGTCAAGAAGCGTTTGATGTTCTCAAGAAATACCTCTTGAGTCCACCAGTACTCATGCCACCTGTTGAAGAAAGACCACTTATCCTCTATGTGACAGATCTAGAGCGATCATTGGGTGCCTTTCTCGCTCAAAAGAATGATGCTGGGAATGAAAATAGCCTCTACTATCTTAGTAGAACTATGCTTGAAGCAGAAACCCGGTATTTAAGTATTGAGAAGTGATGCCTAGCATTAATATTTATAGTCCAGAAACTGAGACACTACTTGCAACATCACGAGGTCCAATTGGTATCTCGCAATAATCCGCTCAAATTCATCCTTAGTCGTCCAATGCTTACAGGAAGTCTAGCAAGGTGGGCATTTATTTTGCAGCAGTTTGACATTCAGTATGTATCTCAAAAGGCAATAAAGGTCCAATCTCTGGCTGATTTCCTAGCTGAACATCCTTCAGTGGAAGACACGTCTTCAGATATTGAACTCCCTGATGAGGAAGTTTTCTCTATTCAAGAGAGTCCTCAAACATGGGAAATGTATTTTGATGGTGCTTCCAGAAGTCCAACAGGGAAGAAAATGGAAAATCCTAAATTCAACAAAGTTGGTTTAGGAATTGTACTCATTTCTCCAGATAAGGCATTGTTTCCTTATTCCTTTTTATTGTGGGAAGGTGGTACCAATAATGAAGCCGAATACCAAGCTCTTATCACAGGCTTGGAGTTAGCACTTCAAGCACAAGTGAATCACTTAAAGGTGAAAGGTGATTCAGACTTGGTAATAAAACAATTCAATGGGGATTATGCCATCAGAAAAGAAGAGTTAATCCCGTTGTATGATTATGTCAGAAAGTTAATGACGAAATTCTATTCAGAACCGACATTTTCTTATGTCCCAAGATCACAAAATGCTCAAGCTGATGCACTGGATAATATAGCCACAACTCTAGCAGATCCAAATCGGGATGAGACAACCATCAGTATTGCCCACCGTCGTGCAATTTCACCTTATGTTCAAGCCAGAACAGTGGAAATTAATGAAATTAGTCCCATTCCTGAACCGTATGGTCATACTACAAGATGGATGTCACCTATCAGGGAATACCTTCAAAATGGAACACTTCCACCTGATAGAGTCGAGAAAGAACAAATCCGGCGACGTGTGGTCAATTTTACTCTTTATGATGGCCCAAACCACCTAGAGAAAATTCTCTACAAAAGTGGTTTTGATGGAGTTCTCTTCAGATGCATTGATGGTGAAGAGACAATGACTGTCATGAAAGAAGTGCATGCAGGAGTCTGTGGTGCCCACCAGTCTGGACATAGATTGTCTGATCAAATTCGAAGGCTTGGATACTTTTGGCCTTCAATGATACAAGATTGTGTTGATTTCACAAAGAAGTGTCATTCATGTCAAGTACATGCCAACTTCATTCATCAACCTCCAGAGTTGCTTCATACAGCTAAATACTCATGGCCATTTTCCACATGGGGAATGGATGTGGTGGGACCTTACCCTTCAGCTACGGCCAAGTAGTTTAAGTACATTCTTACTACTACTGATTTCTTTTCCAAATGGGCAGAGGTAGTACCTCTCAAAGAAGTCAGTTCTAAATTCATTGTTAGCTTCATCAAGTCTAACATCATTACTAGATTTGGTGTCCCTCATACCATATTGACATACAACGACACCAACTTCTGTTCTTCTAAGGTGAAGAAATTGTATCGAGAATACAACATTAAATCCAACCATTCATCTCGGTATCATGCGGCAGCAAATGGACAAATAGAAGACTTTAACAAGAATCTTTCAAATATACTGAAAAAGATGGTGGATAAATATAAGAGGTCATGGCCTGATAAACTTTTTCATGCTTTATGTGATTATCAGACTACCACCCGCAATGCAACACGGTCAACTCCATATTCGTTGGTATATGGAACAGAAGTAGTCTTGCCAATTGAAGTTCAATGGCCCTCACTCAGAGTAGCCATTTGTGATCAGTTATCTACAGATGAGAAATACCAAAAGCGATTGAATGAATTGGAATGGTTAGATGATAAAAGATTGTGCACTTTGCACCACTTGGAAATATATCAGAATCTAATAACACGGGCTTTTAACAGAAAAAGTTCGTCTTCGCTCATTCATTCAGGGAGAATTGGTATTAGTTCTCAGAAATCCAATGATACCAGGAAAGAAACCTCCCAAGCTTGAGCCAAAATGGGAGGGACCTTATTCAATACATAGGGTCTACTCCAATGGAGCTTATTCATTAATCTCGATGGATGGAGAACTCATTACTACTCCAACTAATGCGAGATTTTTGAAGAAATATTTTGTATAAAATACAAAGTATTCACAGTATGTCCCCACAACATGACACTAAACTGTGCAGCACCAGTATGTCCCCGCAACATGACACTAAACTGTGTAGCACCAGTATGTCCCCGCAACATGACACTAAACTGTGCGGCACCAGTTCGTCCTTGCTATATGACGTTAAACTATACAACAACGGTCTAAGCATATGACCCTAAAATATTTTCACATACGTCCAACATGACGTTAAACTGTGTCACCAGTATGTCCCCGCAACATGACACTAAACTGTGCGGCACCAGTTCGTCCTTGCTATATGACGTTAAACTATACAGCAATGGTCCAGTATGACCTTAAACTGCAACTTTGTCCCACACGACGTTAAACTGTGAAAAAGTTCCCTAAACCGTCCAGCATGACCTTAAACTGCATCATCCCTGGTCCATGATTATGACCATAAACTATTTGCAAGTCCCTTACGTCCAGCAAGACGTTAAACTGTGACATCCTAACTACATGACGCTAAACTGTATAAAAGTCCCTTATGTCCGAAAAGACGTTAAAATACATAATCATCAAAGGTCCTGTATGACCTTAAACTACACCACTGTCCAACATGACATTAAACTGCACCATCCACGGTCCATGCATATGACCTTAAACTATTCACACTTTCATCCAACATGACGTTAAACTGTGGAAAAAATCCCCAATGCATCTAGCATGACGTTAAAATGGTGCACTCTTTTGTCCTCACTGCATAACATTAAACTACACAGTTCCCACCTTTCATCCAACATGATGTTAAACTCTATTGTTCCCATAGTCCTAACTAAATGACGCTAAACTGTACAGAATATTCATAATACGTCCTACATGACATTAAACTGTATTTTGTCCCTGCTACATGACACTAAACTGCACAGCACCAAAAGTCCTAACTGAAAGACTTTAAACTGCACAGTCCCTTTATATGTCCTACATGAAATTAAAATATGCATTGTTAAGGTTGTTGTTACCTCTTGTTTCTCACACTGAGTATGACTCACGTGAGCTTAGATAAAACCTCAACCATAACACTCTCTTTGGGCCGCTAACCATGTATAAGTCCCAACAACATTTTTTTTATTAGATCGTTGTCCCTAAGAACAACTTGATCATTAATTCATTCTTTAATTGAACTAAACGGACTTTGATCCTTTCCCTATAGGCTGGGTATGTAGGCAACCTCCCAGGGTTCAAGCCCAAAAACAATCTCTTCACATCGGTTCACCACCATCTCATATGATGTTGATTCGTGAAACCGCCCCTAGAATCAATATATTTACATTGATTCACTTTAGTCCTTGTTATATGACGTTAAACTATGCAACACTTTTGTCCGGTATGATAATAAACTACAATACACTTTGATTTACTCATTTGAGAGAGAACTATTATTGAAATTGATTCTTCAATCATGTTTCATTTCAAAAGACTACGTGCATACATGGTAATGCCTAAACTTTTTGTCTGAGGTTAAACCATGATTGCACTAAAGTCCCCTTTCACCCTTCACATGTACGAACCAAATTTGTACAAAGGGTATTTCTAGAACTACGTGGACTTGATTCCCATCCTTATGGGATACGTAGGAACATTCGAGTGTCCCTCGAATCTAGTCCCAAGTCTTTTGGGCCTAACCCCAAATTTCACTTTCAGTCCCTTGGCTGAAAAGTCCTCATGAAAACACACACTGTGTATTCATTATTATGGTCCGAATTCTATGACCCTAAACCAAGATCTCTCATACTTTCGTCCTGCACGACGTTAAACTGCATTTCAAGAACTACGTATGGCTTGATTCTCATTCTTATGAGATACGTAGTGAAGTCAAAAATTTCAATTCAGGACCTAGCCACAACATAATTATGGTTATCATTGAACTATGTATCTCTATATACATTGGACAATATCCATCTTTATGTGTTATAATCCTAACCTTAAATATTTTCAGATCTTAATAACCCTTTTTTCATGACTTCTAGTCACAAAAATGTCAAACTTCTGAGAATTCTTTTTGCCTGACTATGCAGCACGTGCCCATAGGTGGCCTTGCATAAACAGTCTACATAACAGACTTGTCAGCCGAAAGATGCTATTTATTTGACCATGCAGCCAATGCCCTTAGGTGGCCCTGCATAATTCAACCCCCTAACGGGTTTGTCGGATAATAGTAACTTCATTCTTGGGAAGACTGCCTCTTTTGTCCTTATTTGTCTTAAATGACGGTATATAGGGATCTGCAAAAAATAGCCATCCTTAACATATTTGTCCCATATCCTTTTTCATGATCTGAAAGTATTCAAGTATATAGTTTATTTTTCTTCCCTAAGTTTGGGTCAGACCTTCGTAGGAGTGATATTCATCTAGTTCTTCAATAATCTTTTCTGGAAATATCTTCTCCATATTCAAGTACCTCTTTCCATACAGCAAAATCTATACTTTAGAAAATTTGAATCTCCATAAACTTTCACTGGCTTCTAGCACTAGGAAAGTAAACTTCTGAGAATTCTTTTTCCTGACTATGCAACATGTGCCCATAGGTGGCCTTGCATAAACAGTCCACATAACAGACTTGTCAGCTGAAAGATTCTATTTATTTGACCATGTAGCCAATGCCCTTAGGTGGCCCTGCATATTTCAACCCCCTAACGGGTTTTGTTAAATAATAGTAACTTCATTCTTGGAAACTAATTCTTCTAATGCCTTTTAGCTCTTTTTCATATCATTCCTCAGATTCAAATATTCTTAAGTCATAGTTTACATATTTTCCCCTCATACTTGAGTATGGTAATATGTTTTCAGATGAATTTTCAAGGAATCGTGTCAATCTTAATCCATTTTGGTCAAAGCTATTTCGACCTTAAACATTATCCCCTTTATGTCCGACATGCATGACTTTAAACAGCCAGATTTCTTTTTTTTCTTTTCACCTCAGAGTCAAATCCTCTTTTCTCTCCAGATCCAACTCTGAGGGGGGGACTTTTGTTGACGTTCCTTTCCGTCACAGAGTCTAACGACTGAAAAGAAAGAGGAAATACCTTAGTCCAAAGTGATTCATCCTTTGAAGAAACATCAAAAAATCGACAAAGGGATGAACAAGGAGAACATTTCCCATAGGTCGCGCAAGTTCCCTCATGGTCGCGCAAGTACACTTGCACACCGCCTAGTGGTCGTGCAAGTACTTGCGCGCTGCCTAGTGGTCGTGCAGGTATACTTGCGCGCCGCCTCATGGTCGCCCATGTGACTTGCGCGACCTAAGTGATAACCGCCCGGTAACCGCCCGGGGTCTTCTCCTGCCTATAAATAGACCCTGTGGGCCCCCCATTCGAGAGGATCTTTTTCCAGAAACTCGGATTGAAGCTCCCGACGCCCAAGTCTCTTATCAAAGCTTCCGGAACACTTCTAAGGTAATTTCTTACCTAGAACGGAAGATCTAAAGAGAGGGAGGAATGCCTAAGTGTTGAAACTCATCAACACTTGCGCGCCTGAGTGGCCAGCCCTTAAGGGAAGTGACCACACTTGCGCGCCCACTCATTCCTTCAATAGAATTTGCGCGTCCCTTTTCGGGAAGAACCTCATGAGGATTCTAAAGGGTTTAATAAAGAGCCGCTCAAGTATTTTAATGCTGGTTGAAAATCGCACAAGTACCTCACATGCCGTGCAGGTAAACCTGCGCGACCAATACTTGCGCGCCGCCGCAATACCTGTGCGCCTTCCAAGACTTGTGTGCCCCTTCCTTTTTGGGTGCCTTTTCTGCCCATTTCACCCCTCTTAAGCCATTTCACCTTTCCTATTCAAGATTCAGTCTTCAAGATACTCTTCAAAGCCATTTATGGCATGATTTCTTGATTTGACTTCCTTATCTGAAAGGAATTCGATGGAATATCTCTCAAAACATAGTGATTTACACATCTTTATGTCACCAAAGATTGAGAGTTCATTAATTCAACCTCATCCTTTAAGATGAGAGAATCCTTAACCTGGGTCTCCTTTTCCGGAATTATCCCCAGTTATAAGTCCTTTAATCTGGGCATCTTCCTCAGGAGTAAGTCCCAAATTCTTAAAGTTCCCAAATCTGGGCATCCTCCTCAGGAGTAAGCCCCAAGTCCTCTAATTTTGGTCATCCTTCTCAGGAGTAAGCCCCAATCTCAAATATGGGCATCCTTCTTAGGAGTAAGCCCTGAGTCCCTTAATTTGGGAATCCTTCTTAGGAATAATCCCCAATCTCAAATATGGGCATCCTCCTCAGAAGTAAGCCCCAAACCTTAATCCCTAACCTGGGTCTCCTTTTCAGGAATAAGTCCCAGTCATAATTATGAGCATCCTTTTCAGGAGTAATCCCCAAGTCCCTTAATTTCTCTTTAACCAGTCCTAATTTTCATTTGATCTGGGATTCCTTCTCAGGAGTAAAACCGAGTTATCAATCCTCTCCTAATTTGGGTTTCCTTTTCAGGAATAAGTCCCAAGTTAGAGTATTCAAATCTCCATAAAGCACATATACCTTTATGGACCCTGTTCCTGGATTTTCTCCCTAAAAGTAAATCCTAAACCTTCATCTATCTGGGCAGTCATATATACATAAGCCCCAAACCATTTCTTATGATTGCATCTTTCATGGCACAATTGAATAATTTTTACCAATACCTCTTGTTTCTCACACCGAGCATGACTCACGTGAGCTTAGAGTGTAAAAGTAATTATGACATCCTTCTTTGAGCCATCAATCATAAACGTCATACTCTATTACTCGAACTACGTGGGTTCTGATTCCTTTTCCAAAACAAAGGATACGTAGGTAGCCCATTTATGGGTTCAATCCCAACTTTGAAATAATCAATGTCCTTCTGAATGACGATAAACTTCAAGTGCCCCACTGAGTGGCTTTAAAACCATACTGGTCATCATAATGACCAAGAGACTTTTATATAAATGTTTTGAAGGATACCATTGACCAAGAATCTCTAAATAGATATAGATGATTATCTATTGATGAAGAACCTCGAATACATATAAAAGATTCTCTAAATTTCTTACATATTTAATCATTGATTGTTAAAACTAAAGGAAATCTCATTTTATACTTGGTAATGTAATAAGGATTCACGAACATAACTTAAATCTATAAAGAGAGTCCCGGAGTAGAGAATAATTCCCCTCAAAAAGGTGTGATGAGTCCGACCTCCCATCCTCTCGACCAATGAAAATTCCTAAACCTCATCAGTCCAAAAGATAATGAGCGCCTACCTTTGGAAAGTAGGTCCAAATGGATGTGGAATCATTGGACGTTTCCGGTTCTACGAACAGACCCGCTAGAAACCGATCGGAACGTTTGAATCTCCCATCCAGGAGGTCATCCCCGAATTCCGTGCGAAACAATCTCCTTAATCAATTGAGTAGTCTCCCCATTCCAGAAACCCTCTTATGGGTTTCCTTAACACTTTCCTCTAAGTTACATCTAGTCTTGAAAGGGATACTCGTCTTGATGTAAAATGGTAAATGTAACCCAAAAATTTTATAATAACTCCTTGATAAAAGTAAGTTTCCTTTAAACATTGGAATAAAACTTAGTTCCATGGTATCATTTATAATAAATTAATGTAAGTATTATAATGACTTAATATTTTTTTGATGGATTTTATTTTTTATTCATGAAATTTTATTATTTTATACTTTATATTTCTTGTTAATATAAATTGGAATTTACTTAAGGGATTAACCATGTTATGATAAAACATTTACACATAATACATTTATTTTAATTCCATCTTTGCATATAGGTCCATTTGTTTATGTGATCATGGTATTGTATCTCTAAAATAAATCATTCAATTGATAGAAATAAAATAAATAAATAAATAAATAAATGAAACTATCATGAGCTTTATATAGTGGTTGGTTTATTAATTAGACAATAAATCAACATATATTCCTTGAGTAAAATTCACTGTGATAGTCTTATCATGATTTGTAGCATCCCAAACATAGAAATATGTATTTATTGAGTTTTTTTTACCTCAGTTCTATCTTGAACTGCCTCCACCTTAGATCCTCCTTGAACTAGCTCCATGCATATTTGAATAATCCTTTTATTACATATGTTTTATAACACACACAAACATGTGTGAGGGGAAAAAGCATTGGTTATGAGTAATTACATAAAAAAAACTTGGACACATAGGTCCTATATAATAAAGAGGGAGTAATGGCACAAAAACAATCATTTTTAATTTAATAATCAATAATTTCAAAATTACAAAATAACATTAAATTAAATAAAATAGACACATACTTAGGTCTCTTCATAGATGATTATTAGTCATACACATTTAATGAATACACATTTAAAATAACTAGATAGTGTTCATTTCAATTTTTTCGTAGATAAGATAAAACATACATGAATTAATGCATTTAATTATTTGATTAATTAATTAATTCATTTTACCTTATTCCATCCAATCATCATGGAAATTTACATCCACTGTGATGTTAAATAAAATAAATAATTTTATTATATTTAAAATATAATAAAGAAGTATACATCGCTTTACATGGAAGAAAATTGATGATTACATGTATGAACCAATCATTATGATCCTTGTTACATAAAATACACTCAAATGAAAATTTGTTACAATATGTATCATAATTTCATGTTGTGTATTTTTAAATTAATAACACATGGGACACATGAAAATTACATTTCCTATAAATTTTAATATATAAAAAGTCTTTAGTATGAAATGAATATACATGACTTGTAGTTTTGAATATTACATGGAATTAATTTGGAATTTAATATAATATAAAACCTAACGAATGATTTTAAATTCCAATTTAATGACTCATGATACTCAATTTTATGCAGTTTAATGGATTAATTAATTAAATTTAATATTTCTATGTAAAAAGTTAAAGTATATGGAATTTACAATTTATCCACATGATGTGTACTTTTCTTTATCGGATGTACACAATACATGCCCAGGGACTCAATGTATAATTCCTATAGACATTAATGATGCATATAACACATAAGAATGATACACAGTGTAGAATCCAAGTTTTATGAATACCAATATATATGAATCATGTATTAAATACATGTGGTTAATTAATTAAGTGACATTTCTTGACCCTAGGGTTTCCACCTTGAAAACATATAGACCACATGATGTTCAGGAAATCTACATGATGTGTAGTTATGAAAAATTAAGAACCACCTTGGATGGTCTACATATGGTATTTTTGATTTAAAGTGTGTGTATTCATTAAAAAATGACCAAGAATCCATGCAAGTTTACCGATTCAATGAATAGGGGTACATAGTGTGTGATAAAGGAGTGCACACAATATAACCCCAAGTTATCTATCCAGAGTTGTTGGTACCTCTGAATGGGTTCTTCATTAATCACTAACCAATCTGAGTTAAGTGAGTGAAAAACTAATAGGGGTAAGAAGAGATATCAACAATGGATTGAGAACAAATTAAAAAATTAAAATAAAATTTACTTTTTAATGTGTAATTATCAATAATAAAATAAATAATTATAAATTTGAATGTAAACCTTATGATACCACTTGTAGGTTTTAGGTATTGAAGAAGCACTTATTTGGATTGAGACTAACTCAACAACTATCAAATTCAATGGATATTCTGTGATGTATATGATATCATATCCATGACTGATGATATTTTTTTCGATGAAACTTGGAAGACACTTTGTAAGAAATATAATCTTTCATGTTAAATTTTTAATTAATTTAAATGGAAATGAAGAATGAATACCTTGGTCCTGATATCTTTATTTTATGAAGAAATTTATTATTTGAAACCCCTTAAGTATAACTCTATTTAAATTGTAGGGTATAAGTGTTTAATCCCTTTAGAGGTGATACACACATGCTTATTTGATCTCCGAACAATGTTGATGGATTTCTGGGTGCTATCATGGAGGAGTTATTTTCTTAGAGTGTTTTCCTTTATTTCTATGAAAATTCATTTGAGGTTGAAGAATTGTCATTTTAATCTCATTCTCATGAATATAGAGTAGGGAGAATAATCTTCCAGTATTTAGAGAATAAACTCTAGAGTGTTCTTCAGTATTGAGAGAAAGAGAGAGATATAGATTTAACTGTGCACAACAATTCTTCAATTCTTGATTAACCCCAACATAATAGACACAATAGTCTATTTATAGAGTAATGGGTTAGGGTTACATATTATTTAATTTCACATAGTACCTTAATAATATATTAAACCCTTAAATTAATCCATTCCATGTAATACCAATAATAATATTATTCTCTCATGGCATGAGCAAACTGGGTCAATGAAAAATATCACTTTAACATATTGGAAATTAATATTTATCACTAGCTCTCATCTTGGTCTAATCATACTCAGAATTTATCAAATACATGAATAAATATTTATTCATTCATTTGAAAAATAAATAATTATTATATATCCAAGTAATTTAATAATTACAATGTGAATATTTATTTATTTAGTTTATGTGATCAATAAATCTTGAATAAAATTGTTCCTTGAATTTGAGAATAATATTTATTAAAATAATTAAATTTAAATATAATTCAATTGATTTAAATGGAAAAACTTAGTGTGTAACCTTATAGGATTATTCCTCATCAGCATTAGGTGGTTTTTCCTAAAGTCTAAGATTACTGTTAAGAAACAGATCAAGGAACCTAAAGGGAAGAAGTTAATATCATGACATCTACAACCAGATATGAGTATAGATTGTGTAATATTATCCCTTTTTCATGATATATCATAAAGAAGGTTGTATAATTGTGTTATCAACCTTAATTATTGATATATATTTATTTTATTTTTCAAAATGAACATGTCTACATCAACATGGCCATGAAATTTGTTTTGACAGTTTCATTCCAATCAAAGGGATATGATATTAACTTCTATAAATGGAAGGGAAAAATCCTTCTCCATATTATTCATTACTAACACACTGATCTTTATTCACCTAATATATCGTACTTAGAGTGAACATAGTGTATCATGGGTTTCATCAATACATCAAGTACATGATTAATGATATGTGTTAATAATAATCCTAAATTCTAAGGACCATTACATGATCTTGCAGATAGGAATATCAGATGACACACAAACATGTGGAATTATTATTAGAACGTCTGTCCTCATAATATCAATTCTTTTAGATAACCAAATTTAAAATTCATGAGATGAATCATAATCCTCTTATGATTACTCACAACTTATTGTCAAGAAAATATATTCCCTATTATAGTTCCTATTACTTACTATAGAATAAAATATTTAAGATATATCATCATTGCTTCTCAAGGTTCTCATCGTAGTGGGGAGCTACCATAACCTATTTTGATGAGATAGATACCCTTGGACAATATCATGTTAAATCCATAAAAAATAACAATCAATATGTGATAATATATATTTAATAATCACTTCTTGAAATATAGTCTGTAATCTAAATTACAAACTAGTTGGTTATAGGAATCTAATTTCAACAATGATAACCTACAAAAAGCTTCAATAGAAGTGAATAATATTTTTTTTGGAGTTTTCATGAATCAAGTGGGAGGTGTTATCAATAATAACACACCTCAGATAAATGTGTTACATTTATTTCAACTCAGCTAAATATTTTTTAGAAATTTAAAAATTTTTAGAATCAAATCTAGAGTAGGATATAGGTAAATGTGGTTGATGTATTATTTAAAACTAAAAATACATAGATCATATACAATGGTAGTTCCTCTCACATGATAGTTGATTTTAATTTTTTTAAATATTGAATGAAATTAATGTGAAGATATCACCTTTTTTAATGATATACTATTAAAGATCAAAGGATTTAGAAAATAAAATATTGGAAATAATCAGATTAATTTTGATAATGTCTTGTTTTTTGTTGAAACAAATAATAATTTATTAAGTGAATCATAGATTTTTGTAACTATAAATGAATTTATATTTACAAAAATGGTTATTTAGTTGAGAGATTGAAATATTGGGAATCTGTAACAAAGGTTTTGAGAAACTCAAGAAACTTGTTTTATGTTAGAGAATCCTAGATAGAATTTTACTTGATCCTATAAGTAGAAAATAATATATGGAATAAAATACTTTACCACCTTTTCTAAAAGAGTATAAAGAAACTTATAAGATAATAGGCTATGGAGAATATTCATATTTTGAAGGGAGATATAATTTCTATTAGTATGATATCTTATGAAGGGAAAATGGTGAATAAAAGTCACAAATGAGGAGATATTCAAACCTCAAAACCTTTAAAGACAGTCTATTATTATGTTTTTGGACCTACTAAAAATAGTTTAAAAATTATTGGGAAATATGTTATTACTTTCATCAATGAATTCAAAAGGATTTCATGTATTATGTTCATGTCATACAAGTATCAAGAATTGTATATATTCAAAATATTTAAAATATTAGTAGAAAAATAGAAAGTCCTATACTTAAAGTGATTGAAATATGATAACATAACAAGATATTCCAACATGAAGTTATATAATTACCTTGAAAAATATGGAATCAGACATGAGTTTAGTGATCCATATACAATCTCATAAAAATGGGGGACTAAAAGGAGGAATAAAATTCAAGTGGAAATGGATAGAACAATGATTATAGATCATGTTACATCAAGATATTATTTTAACATGTAATAATTACTATTGTAATCATTCAAAAAAGATGTGTTTTGAGGCCAAGATATGAAAAAATCCCTATGAGATGTGGTTCAAGAAGAATCCAAATGTTAAACCTTTTAGGTTTTTTGGGAGTCCTTTCTTGGTTAAGAAGAAATAAAATAGTGGTAGGGAATTTAATGACAATTTAGAAGTTAAAAAATTCCTTGGATACAAACCAAATAAAATTTTATGTAGATGTTACAACAAGATACCAAAAAGGATTTTTGAAAAGGATAATGTAACTATATTTCAAAATAAAGAAGAGATGAAAAATATTATTATAACAGATGACGTGGATAATGTTTTTAGTTCTAAATAAATTAAAGAAACTATGGTAATAAATATATTCACACTAAATATGTAGATTCAGCTCACTCCATTGATGATGATGAGGATCAAAAGTCCACATGAGTAAATTCAATAAAGAGAAATAAAGTTAATATTGAAAATATTTTTAGAGATCAAAATTAAGGGGTTCATCCAAGAATAATAATAAGGTCTACAATTCACACTAGTTTATTATAAAATATTAAACCTCAAATATTTTAAGAATAATTTTATAATAAAGAATGGATATGAGATATGAATGGAGAACTAGATAAAATGAAAATGAATGAAACATGATAACTTGTTTTTTGGTCCGAATAGAGAAATGTTATTTGGGAAAAAGGGGTTTCTAAAATAAGTTGGATGAGAAGGAAAAATTGGATAGGAACAATATATGGTTGGTATTAAAGGGGTACTCACAAATTAAATGGGTTTTCTTTAATGAAACCTTTTTTCCTAGTTTATATACTTAAAAACATTAGGATATTTCCTGATCTTATAGCTCAGAGGTGCTTTAAAGTTTTCCAAATGAATGTAAAATCAATATTTTTTATTAGAGGGATAGATGAATTGTAACAACCCAAGATTCCATGGTACACTTCGCTTTGAATAATACAATAGCGTGTGTTGTACGCAACTTCAAGTTCTAACACACCACAACCAATCAAGCTAGCCGTTATGAATAGTAATACCCATTTTTTGAAATTTTATAAATTTTATATTTAATAATGGACTTCATTTTTGGATTCAGAATATCGAAATTAGCTTATGGTGAATTTTTGGTATTTTTCTGTAAACTTTCAATTTTTGATGAATAATGAAAAACACTTAGTTATAGTTTAAAACCGAATTTTATTTAAATAATTATTTATTTAATTTAATTTTATTTTAGCTCAAAATAGATACATAATAACTATATAAGTCCAATGTAATTCATTGAAGCCAGTTTATAATAATTTTAGATATATAAATTTTTTATTGAACCCCGTCTTTTACCCACCTCCTAGGAACATTTTAAAATTTACATAAAACTTAATTTTATCACTTCTGTGAGTTGAATTTCAAAAATATGAGAGAAAAAATTGATATCAGTATGTAAAATGTGTTTGAATAATATGAAAATAATTTTTGGTAAATAGTAACTTTTTTACTTTTATTTACCACAGTTAAAAGTAAATAGGGTAATTAAGGGTAAAAATGATATTATTATTACCCTATAATGTGTCCTAATTTTATTGGATAAGTGTAATTTGAAAAAAAAACTTTAATAAAAAAATATGATCCTTTAGGTCCACTTGGATTAGATTAGGACATTTATTATTATTTAATTCATTGAAGGGTTAAAAGTGTTAAAATCAAAGTTTAATAACAAAACCATTTTTAATATAGGGTTATACATAATATAAAATCGACTATAAAAATTCATTATAAATATAAAAAGATTTCATAAATAATGGTATTTTTTTTATAATTTTTAGACATTAAATAATTAAATTTATTTATGACATAATGATGATGCAGTAATTACCTTATTAATGAAATATTAAAATAATTGATATTATAAATATACAAATAAATGTAATTTGAGACTTTTTACGAATTACAATAATTTTCTAGGTTAATATGACATATTAGGGTTAGTTAGATGAATTGTTTTCGAACTAATAATGCTGTTATGATTTTAGAAAAAGCAAAATACCAAATAGTATCAAAATTGACATAAAAGTGTTTCTAAAACAAATATTATATTATTAGTTGATATTGTATTCCTAAAAATATAAGGTTTGGCTAGAAAACTTATATAATGATAGGTGTATAATTAATGAACTACTTGGGGTTCTCTTGGAAGTATATAGTAAGTTTATTAACCATATAATATAAAAATACAAAGAGACATGGAAAATGTCAAACTATTTAACAAAGAGTTAAATATAAAAGATATGGTGAATATAGTGACTCAAACATTTATAAAACCTATTAGTTAAGTGGTTTTTGACCCATACTCACCTTATAATTTAAATAATTCATTTTTGAGCAATTATAAACTGAAAATTATTTTATTCTAAAATAATATTTCTATCTTTTCCTAAGGTACCCCTCACCCCTCTTATAAAAGGGCACTCCCCCTTCTCTCTAATTCACACCTTCAAAGCGATTTGGATCAGCCAAAACCTGCACAAATACCCTATCAACTATCCAAACTTCATCCTAGAGGCCTTCCTTTAGTCATAAAGCCAACCCAATGAGCCCTTTTGATCAAATAAAAAGGAAGAACCTGAAGAAGAGGTAAATATTTCATCACCACTTTCAAGTTACTTTCTTCTTCTACTTCCTATTTCTTTGTTGTTTTCATTATAAAATTATAAATCCAGTATATTATATATAATTTTATGTTATTATAAATATGGTACAACCATATTAAATATTCTACCCATCCTTTGAATGACATGTCACCATAGGTGCGTACGTACGACTTACCATCTCCGCGTCGTAGTGTAATTGTTATTCAATACAATATTATTTGGGTGGGTATAATAATGATGTGTAATTGATTTAAATAATAAATATAACATAATAATAATTCTTTATATATGATATAACATCCAATTATATATTATTTTAATATCAAAAGAATGATATTGTTGCTCGTGCGTACGTACGGATTACCGTCTCCACGAACACGATGAGATTCATTCCCCATCGTAACCATTCAAGACTAATTTTCATTTAATGATTAAAAATAATGTTTATATACTTGATATAATTCTGGGTATGAATAATATAGATCCCATACATAATAAATATGACTCACATAACAAGGAATATAAAAGAAAATGAATCCGTTAACAACAAAAAAGACGTTAATACTAAGATATTATTAAAAAATCAATGTTAGAAGATCATATATGATATCATATTAATGTATATGATTATTTTATAATTTAATAATAAATATTTAACCATTATATAGGAGGTTAACCTACCATTGACCAAGGAAAAGTACAAGGTAAGGGATAATTTCACAATCTCTTTATTATCCGAGGTTGTTTTTACTGGGACCTCTTTATCATCCACATCCATGCTTCTTAAAAATGTATTTCAAAACATTTTTACTATTTACTATACAGTGTTTTAAAGTCATTTATACCATTATTTGACCTTATGTGTTCTGAAAGGAATCTTTTCATCGTTTTCCAAAAAAGGTACTTTATGACCTTTTCGACAAAATTAAGGTAAGAATGTTTTTTAACTTATACGGCGGGTGAAACTATTTTCTACCGTTATAACATCGTTGAAGATTCCCTTACAAGATTATAAGAATATTTTCAAAATAAATGTTTTCTTTATAATTATGTGACTCTTAAATGATTTCAAAATAGAAATAGATATTTCTCTGAAAAAGGTTTTGATTTCATCTATGTCAACATGCTTTGATGAATTTTAAGTTTATTTGAAGTTGATTTATTATGATACAAAACTTCCATATTGTATTTAAGGTTTTGTGATATGTTTGACTATGGATGTGATATTTTTATACCATTCATGGTTTATGGTTAAAGTATTGACATTTAATATGCTAGTTTTAATATGAATGTTTATGTTATATTTCAACCATTTTATATGAGGAATGTATTGGACTTAGTAAGTGATAGGTGGATCCCACTATAGATCCTCGATGCATTGGTAGGTCTCATGAGAAAACTATAAGTGGAATTATCCAAGGCCTTTCCCATTTTGATATATGGTTTTGGCCAAGGCCTTAATCATTTTTATACATCTTTTACGAGGCCTTAATCATTTTTAGACATCTTGGCCGAGGCCTTGAAAAAATGTTTCAGAATGTCTGGCATTATACATTCCCTCATTATGAAAATAATATTTATGGTTTATGAGGTCATTAGACTAGTAGAATACCCATGATTATGTTTTATCATGGCATTACTTACTCATCTCATATTCCTTCCATAAAAGTATTCATGTTTATTATTGGTAAAGGCAGGTGGTTTCAATTATTCACCATGATTAATATTTATGTTATCATCCACTGTATTGCTTACCCTTACGAAGGGTTTGAGATCACCCCTTTCTTATGTTTCATTTTATCAGGATATGAAGAAGTTAGTTATGAGTGACTTGCAGGCATAATCTTGGAGGCTTGGATGTTTCTAATGGAATAAATTCATGTTGTATTTCTTTTCAAGTTGTAAAGTTGAAATTATGTATGAATATTGTTTCTAATAATACTAAACTGATCGGTCTTTGGAGACATGATTTCCTTGTGATCATGCCAATGTTATGTAATAATGCACCAACTCTGGGTAACTAGGATCAGGGCGTTATAGTTGGTATCAGAGGAAGTTTAGTACAAACCTTGGAAACTAGATTTAGATAAAATCTATTAGAGTACATAGCCCTAAGATAGACTTTGAGGATTAGTATAGAAGAACATCCTAGAATTTTTGTATTGTAGAGATTTTTTGAGTTTTCCAAGCAGTACATCCCTGTCTGGATACGAGTACGTAGAGGAGGCTCTGGCATAGATGTACCTTGGGGTAAAACCCAAAAACATCCCTTTGAGCTAGACTCAAACAAGAACTGGTGCACGACAACAGGCCTTGCTTCACTCTTGGTTACGACACTCCTAGGGGATATGCTTAGGATAATTCTCATTTTCTTTACAAACCATTATGAATGGTATATGGGTATATACTTCCTCAAAGAAAATATTTTTTTGGATTATATCTATAAACTATTCAATTTATGTTAAATGTTTTACAAGTTTGGATTTATGTACTGAAATTCATAAACTATTCTAGCATATGCCATTGTTTAGAAATGGCACCTAGTGGAAGGAATGTAAACTATATTAATACACGCACTCCATGCAGGGATTTCCCTCCTACTCAAGATAATTATAGTGGAGATGGTGATACAACTGGTGCTGATCAGCTTATCACCATACTGGAACAACTCACACAGGCTATGAATAATAAACTTACACGTATGGAGCACCCTGATCCACAATGCGGAGGATCAATGTTAGACCGCTTCATGAGGAAACAACCACTAACATTCAATGGGGGTATAAATCCATTAGTATCTAATCAATGGATAAATTCCTTAGAGAAAATATTCCATGCCTTGGGGAGTAGCGAAAGGGAAAAAGTTGTCATGGAAGTCTACTGCCTCACTAGAGATGATGATCAATGGTGGTCATTGATTCAAAACACAATGGAAGATGAGGAAGTATAAAATATGGAATGAAGGGAGTTTAAAGAAATTTTCTTAGAAAAATACTTTCTACATGACCATCGAGCAGATATGGAAAGATAATTTCTGAGTCTGAGGCAAAAGGAGGATGAGAATGCCGCAAAGTATGAAGCTAACTTTACAAGGTTAGTAAGGCATGGTGCATATTATATACATAAACCATGAAGTAAGATTGAAAATTTCATTGATGGGTTAAAACCATTTCTTCATCGAGCATTAGTATCACAATCCTTCTCATCATATGAAGATATTGTCTCATGTGCTATGAAGAAAAAACATGAATTCTCTAAGTCTTATGACTTTAAAGAAAATCAAGAGAATAAGAGATTTACTGAACAATATAGGCAAGGAAATAAGGAAACATGGAAGAAGGGAAGAATTGAATTTCCACCCTGTGATAATTATGGAAGGAAGCACCCTGGTTCCTATCTAAAAGGAAAAGGAGTATGCTAAAAATGTGGATAGAAATGCCATATTACTGGTGATTGTAAGGGAACGAAAGATGCTTCCAATGTTCATTGATTCAATTGCAGGGAGATGGGACATTATGAAAATGAATTTCCTAAGTGCTAAGGAAACTTACCTCAGAAAAGGACCAGGGATCAAGGCCAAGATTATGCGATCACTACTGCTGAGGTTGAAGCCCTGAAAGACGTGGTGAAAGGTAATTTAATGGTTTTCTCAAGTTTATCCAATGCTTTATTTGATTTTGGACCATCACAATGTTTCATATCTTCCTAGTTTGATAAGAAAATTAGACATTTACAATTTTATTTAACAATGGAGTTGTCAGTAAAAACTTCTAAGGGAAGTATCATTGCTACAAAGTTTTTTGTATCACTTCCCATTAGGGCATATAAATGTTCTTTATCTGCTGATCACATCATCATACCTATGATTGAATTTTATATAATCCTTGGTATGGATTGGATTTCAGACCATGATGAAAAAATTTATTATTAGAATAAAGAGGTTACTATTTTTGATGATGATGATAAAGAACACCTTATATTTAGAGCAGAATCATCACCACCTAATTCTTATCAAGATCCACCCCAGTATCTCAATTAAATTCAATTATTGGGGAGGAATAAAATGAAATAACTGTGGGTGAGGAAAATAATGTTCAAATATAGGATGTACCTATTATTCAAGAGTATGTTGATGTATTTCCAGATTATTTACCTGGACATCCTCCAGAACGAGAAATTGAGTTTTCCATTGATTTAATTCCTGGTTCAAGACCCATATCGAAGACCCCTTATAGAATGGACACTGTGGAATTAGTGTAACTAAAGAAACAACTATAAGAATTGAGTAATAAGGGATTTATTCAACCTAGTGTTTCTCAATGGGGAGACCCTGTTCTTTTTGTGAAGAATAAAGACGGATCTATGAGGTTGTGCATTGACTACAAAGAGATCAATTCTATAACAATAAATAATAAGTATCCCCTACCTCTCATTGATGATTTATTCAACCAACTTCATGGAGATCAATAATTTTCAAAGTTTGACCTTCGATCTGGATATCATCAGTTGTGTGTGAAGAAGGAAGACATTCCGAAAACAACATTTTGAACTAGGTACGAGCATTATGAGTTTACAGTAATGCCTTTTGGATTGACTAATACACCCTATGTTTTCATGGATCTAATAAATAGAGTTTTCAGTGAATATATTGATGACTTTTTAGTGTTATTTATTGATGATATATTGTTATACTCCAAAAGCTACAAAGTTAATATCGTCTCAAAGGATGGAATCTCCGTTGATCCTTCTAAGATAAGAGAAATACAAGAATGGCCAGCACTAACAAGTACAACTGAGGTACACAGTTCTATTGGTTTAGCAGGTTATTATCGGCATTTCGTCCAGAATTTTTCCCGATTGGCTAACCCATTAACCAAGCTCACATGTAAAGGGGTTAAATTTTTTTGGACAAAAGATTGTGAAGAATGTTTTGAAGAACCGAAGAGAATATTAGTCAATTCTCCTATCTTGACTCTACCATTGGGGAATGATGGGTTTGTTATTTATAGTTATGCTTCAAAGAAAGGACTTGGTAGTTTCCTTATGCAGAATGATAGGGTTATTTACTATGCATCAAGACAACTAAAAATTAATGAGAAAAACTATCCTACTCAGGATCTTGAGTTAGCAGCTGTAATATTTGCTTTGAAGACTTGGAGACACTATCTCTATGGTGAAAAATGTGAGATATATACCAATCACAAGAGTTTGAAGTATATTTTCTCATAGAAAGAACTCAATATGAGGAAAAGGAGATGGCTTGAACTACTCAAGGATTATGATTTCACTATACACTACCACCCGGGGAAGGAAAATAAGGTGGAAGATTCTTTGAGAATAAAGGATCATGGAGTTTTGAACAAGATGAGAGTTGAAAGGGATCCTATATTCATGATCTAGT
The DNA here is from genome assembly GCA_963277665.1 of Viscum album. NCBI lineage: Eukaryota > Viridiplantae > Streptophyta > Magnoliopsida > Santalales > Viscaceae > Viscum > Viscum album. The sequence continues at coordinate 1,874,451,608 of OY728138.1, forward strand.
AAAGATGGATATGGGAATAACCAAGGAAGGTGAAACATCAATACTTTTTCAAATGGTTTCCAAACCATATTTACTAGAAATGATAAAGAGTTCTCAGACAGGTGATGAAGAGTTTCAAAAGAAGATTAAAGCTGTGAATGATGAGAGATTGAGTGAATTTATGTATGAAGATGGAATTTTGAAATCTGGGAAGAGAATTTGGGTTCCCGATATACTTGATCTAAAAATGGAATTGTTGGATGATGCTCATAGTTCAAATTTCTCTATACACCATGGTAGCACTAAGATGTATAGATATTTGAAGGAACATTTTTGGTGGGAAAACATAAAGAGGGATACTGCTGATTTTGTGTTAGGATGTTTGGTTTTTCAACAAGTGAAAGCTAGAAGGAAACAGCCTGGAGGAGTCATGAAACCTCTTCCCATACCTGAGTGGAAATGGGAAACTATTACGATGGAATTTTTCATGGGACTATCAAAGACTACTAGAAGGAACGATGTAATATGGGTCATTATTGATCGTCATACAAAGTCAGCACATTTTCTTGCTAAAAGAGAAGATTTACCACTTGAACGTTAAGAAAGATTGTATATTAATGAAGTTGTAAGACTTCATGGAGTAACCCTATCGATTGTTTTTGATCGTGATCCCCATTTTACATCAAGATTCTAGAAAAGTCTTTAGAAAGCCCTGGACATTGAACTTTGTTTGAGCACTACCTACCACCGTCAAACTAATGGACAATCAGAACAGACTCTTCAAACCTTAGAAGACTTGTCGAGATCATGCTCACTTGACATTAAAGGTATGTGGGATCAATATTTACCTATGGTAGAATTTTCCTATAACGATAGCTTCCATTCAAGTATTCAGATGGCACCATATAAAGCGTTATACGGAAAGAGATGTTGCACACCAACCTGTTGGATGATGCTGGTGAATGAAAACTCGTAGGCCCAGAACTTTTGGAGAAAATGATGGAAAAGGTGAAGGTAATCCAAACCCACATCAAAGCAGCTCAAAGTAGGCAGAAGAGCTATACCGATAAAAACAGTTTGGATTTTTAATTTTATGTAGGAGACCATGTTTTCTTGAAGGTATCTCCATGGAAGGGTGTTAAACGTTTCGGTAAGAAGGGAAAATTATGTCCCAGGTACATTGGACCTTTTGAAATTCTAGAACGAATTGGGGTTGTAGCTTACCAGTTGAAAATACTGCCAAGTCTCTCCAAAGTTCACGATGTGTTCCATGTATCACTGTTGAGAAAATACATGCCTGACCTAACGCATGTACTCATTTATGAAGAATTAGAGATGGAACCTGATTTGTATTATTGTGAAGAGAATGTCAAGGTTCTTGATACAAGAGAACAAGTGCTGAGAAACCAAATGACTCATCTGGTAAATGTTTTATGGAGAAACCATAAGATGGAAGAGGCAACATGGGATCCCGAGGAACTTATGATGAAGAACCACTCGAGTATTTTTACGCAGTAACACTCTAGAAATTTCGAGGATGAAATTATTTGAAGGAGGGGAGAATGTAACACCCCAAGGTTCCACGATACGCTTCTCATTGAATAATACCAAAGAAAAATTCAAAGCCTTTTTTTAAATTTTCTAAAAATTAGGTTTAAGGGTAATTGGTAATCGTACAAAAAAATGTCCAAGTTCAAACAGATCCACAATGCAGTACCGAACCTTACAGATTACAATTCAAATTTTCAAATTTCAAACTTTAAGAAAAATCATGACCAAACCAATGCCTCATGCCATGCGTCCACCTCATTTCACACCCCTGAAACCACATGTCACCATCATCCCATCAGAGTATCCCACCAGTGAACCATCCACCAGGGTCGTCGTCGCCAGCCCCATCACTGCCTCACTTCCATTGAAGCCGATTGAACACCTCCATCCTCATTTCTGATAATCACTACACCAGTACACTGGAGATCTTCGTCCACCGAATCTGATCAACGCCGCTCCATGAGAACCATGAAGAAGCAAAGAAATATAAACCAGATGAAAAATCACCAAATCAAATTTATCAAACTCGTGGACATCGTTCCTACATTGTTTCCCCATAAATCGACAATATAGACCAACACTAACTTCCCTATCAAGAACCTCATGGAAAACCATTGGCCACCCAAACACCACTTCCCAAAACTCTGAAGAAACACCGCACTAAACCGACCTAGGGTGGGGAAGTGGGACTTGAGGCCAGGGAATAGTTGAGCGGCTTAATCTTCCATAGAGATTAAAGCCCTTCACCTCCTGGAACCCTGTTGGCTGCTCCACCATCAAGACCCCAAGCCTCCAAGGAACCATCACACCAGACCGACCTGGTGAGGGGTGATGGAACTGGAAGCCAGAGCAGAGGTTGAGAAGACTGAGGCCACTGCAGAAGGAAGCACCAAAGCCATAACCTTCAACCTTTCCAAAAAAAATCTGTGAATAATACAATAGCGTGTGTTGTATGCAACTTTGAGTTCTAACACACCAAAACCAATCAAACTTGCCGTTATGAATAGTAATAACCAATTTTTGAAATTTTATAAATTTTATCTTTCCAAATGGACTTCATTTTTGGATTTGGAATATCGAAATTAGCTTAGGGTAATTTTTTGGTATTTTTCTGAAAACATTCAATTTTTGTTGAATAGTAAAAAACACTAAGTTATAGTTTAAAACCGAATTTTTCTTTAAATAATTATTTATTTTATTTAAATTTATTTTAGGTCAAAATAGATACATAATACCTATATAAGTTCAATGTAATTCGTTGGAGTCAATTTATAATAATTTTAGATATATAAAAATTTTATTGAACTTTTTGCCGTCTTTTACCCACCTCCTAGGAGCATTTGCAAATTTACATAAAACTTAATTTTACCGCCCCTGTGAGTTGAATTTCAAAAAATATGAGAGACACGGCTGATATCAGTAAGTAAATGTGGTTGAATAAGATGAAAATAATTTTTGGGGAATAGTAACTTTTTACTTTTATTTACCATGGTTAAAAGTAAATAGGGTAATTAAGTGTAAAAATGATATTATTATTACCATAACACATGTTCTAAATTTATTTGATAAGTTTAATTCAGAAAAAAACAACCATAGGAATAAAATATGATCATTTAGGTCAACTTGGATTAGGTTAGGACATTTATTACTATTTAATTCAAAGAAGAGTTAAAAGTGTTAAAAACAAAGTTTAATAACCAAACCATTTTTAATATAGGTTTATACATAAGATAAATTCGACTATAAATATTAGTTAGAAATAAAAAAATATTTCCTACATAATAGTATTTTTTTTATAATTTTTAGACATTAAATAATTAAATTTATTTATGACACAATGATGATGTAGTAATTATCTAATTAATGAAATATTAAAATAATTGATATTATAAATATCCAAATACATTTAATTTGAGACTTTTATGAATTAAACTAATTTTATAGGTTAATATGACATATTAGGGTTGGTTAGATGAATTTTTTTGAAGTAATAATGCTGTTGTAAATTTATCAAAAACAAAATACCAAATAGTGTCAGAATTGACATAAAAGAGTTTTAAAAAAAATTATATTATCAATTGATATTATATTACTAAAAATATAAGGCCCAGGAAAAAGAATTATACAATGATTGGTGTATCATTAATGAACCACTTGGGGTTTTCATGTAAGTATATAGTAAGTTTATTAACCATATAATATAAAAATACAAAGAGACATCGTAAATGTCAAACTATTTAACTAAGAGTTAAATCTAAAATATAAGGTTAATATAGTGACCCAAACCTATCTAAAACCTATTGGTTGAGTGGTTTTTGACCCATAACCACCTTATCCTTTAATTCATTCATTTTTGAGCCATTAGAAACTGAAAATGATTTTATTCTAAAATAATGTTTCTAGCTTTTCCAAAGGTTCCCCTCACCCCTCTTATAAAAGGGAACTCCCCCTTCTCTCTAATTCACAACTTAAAATCCATTTGGATCAGCCAAAACCTACCCAAATACCCTATAAAATGTCCTAAATTCATCCTAGAGGCCTTAATTTAGTCTGAAATCCAACCTAAGGAGCTCTTTTCATCAAATCAAAAGGAAGTACCCGAATAATAGGTAAATATTTCATCACCTCTTTCAAGTTCCTTTCTTCTTCCACTTCCTTTTTCTTTGTTGTTTCCATTATAAAATAATAACTCCAGTATATTTTATATACTATTATTTTATTATAAATATGGTACAACCATATTCATTATTCAATCCATCCATTGAATGACATGTCACCATACGTGCGTACGTACGGCTTACCATCTCCACGTCATGGTGTAATTGTTATTCAATACATTATTATTTGGGTTGGTATAATAATGATGTGTAACTGATTTAAATAATAAATATAAAATGATAATGGTTTTGTATATATGATATACAATCCAATTATATATTATTTTAATATCAAAAGAACGATATTGTCGCTCGTGCGAACGTACAGATTACCGTCTCCACAAACATGATGAGATTCATTCCCCATCATATCCATTCAAGAATAATTTTCATTTGATGATTAAAAATGATGTTTAAATACATGATATAATTCTGGTTATGAATAATATACATCCCATCCATAAAAAATCTGACTCACATAAGAAATAATATAAAGGAAAATGAATCCGTTAACACCCAAAATGACGATAATACTAAGATATTATTAACAAAGAAATGTTAAAAGATCATATATGATATCATATTAATGTATATGATTATTTTATTATTTAATAACAACTATTTCACCATTATACAAGAGTTTAACCTACCCCTATCCAAGGAAAAGTACAAGGTAAGAGATAATTTCATAATCTTTTTATTATTCGAGGTTGTTTTTACTGGGACCTCTTTATCATCCACATCCATGATTCTTAAAAATGTATTTCAAAACATTTTTACTATTTACAAGACAATGGGTTAAAGTCATTTATACCCTTATTTGATGTTGGTAAGAGTGGATACTCAATAGGGGGGGTGAATTTAGTTCTAATTAAAATTTCTTTTTAAAAACAATTCTCTATTAAAGTCCCCCAAATTGAATAACAAGATAATATGTAGTGAATTTGTATTAGAGAAAAGGGTCAGTTAGGTTATCAAGAGATTGATTATTTATCAGTTAATTAAATCTGAAGATTAATTAACTTTTGAATCTAACCTAATTCTTTACAATATATATAAACACTTTCTAGATTAACTATCAAAGTAACTTTAAAACAATTTTATATTTCAAAGTAATTGGTAGAGGAATATTCAATATAGGTTAAAACTAAAATAGGTAATCTAAATAGTTTTAAAACAAGAGGTTTGGTCTCAAGTCGAGACTTAGTACTCTCAAACGATTTATATAAATTTTGATCCACACCCTGGATCAGGGAAAAAAACAGTACCGAGACTGTCTAGGTACTAAGACCTCTACCACAGTTCTTCGTGGGAAAACAGAAACAATAGAATACATGCTATCCAGGTCACACTTGAACTCTTCCACAATTCACAGTGGGATATAGTAATGTGTAAGAAGTTTAGAGTGAGGATTTAGTATCCTATAGTTCAGTCCAGAAGTTAGTGTGTAAAAACAAAACACACAACACAAAAAGGTAAATGAATGAAACACAATAGATCTAGACAGATAGATATGAGTTTAGAGTGCTCTATGTGTTGTGAGTGAAGCTCTGGACTCTTTGGATTTGAAAAAGAAGCTCTGAGTCCTTCTCTGGTTTTTCTCAAGAAAACAGAGTGTCGTAGTTCTTGTTTCTTCACTTCCAGTGTAGGTGTTCAGCTTGAATGTGAAAGTTTTCTTTGTAATGCTTCAGCTTCTTCTTTGAACTTTATTCTTGATGAGTATGTGTGTTCTCCAAAGTCCCTCCGCTGTTCTCTTTTTTTGTATGTGCGTGCATGGAAGAAATATTTTTCTATGCCTTTTCACCTCTATATTTTACTACAGCTCGATCTTCCTTATATCCCATGAGCTCCGATAATAGGAATGATTACCTTTTAATAGGTATGAGGTATGATTCCCTGACATGACAACAACTAACAATAAATATCATTAATTTCATTAAAAACAAAAAATATGACCGTTGGAATTATATAAGAGTTAATAGAAATTCAAACAGTTTTCATGACAATCAGTGAGTCGTGAGATCGGTTGGTCATTTTGAATCTGCATCAGTATCAGTAGCATGTGATCAACATCGGTATCAGTAGCACGTGATCAGCATCGGTATCGGTAGCTTGTGATCAGTATCGGCTTCGGTAGCTTGTGATCAGCATCGGCTTTGGTAGCTTGTGATCTGGATCGACATCAGTATCTTGTGATCAGGATCAGCTTTGGTAGCTTGTGATCAGGATCGGCTTTGGTAGCTTGTGATCAACATCGACTTCAGCAGCTTTTGATCAGCATTGGATTGACCATTTCCATCGGTGCAACCGTTTATCATCTGTGCGACCATTCATCATCAGTGCGAATGTTCATCATCGGTGCGAAAGTTCATCATCGGTGCGACCGTTCATCATCGGTGTGACTCAAGAAAATAACTAACGGTAAGTTATAAACATGAAATTCACACTAAGTGTCTGTTCAATCCAGAATACTTCCAGGTCAATAGTAAAACATAAATTATCATAGATAAACATCATGTAGACAAGATTCAAATGTATGTAAATACATTTAGAACAAATTAAATAAAAGTCTAAATTGTCATAAATAAAACAATGATTTGTGATTATTAAAATAACTACACAGAGAGTTCAACAATCTCCCCCTTTTTGATAATCACAAATCAATGGCATAAATGAAGAGAGAAGAGAGTATGTCATTTAGTATGCTCCCCCTATATAAAAAGAGTATATGCCAAAAGATAAATAGATCATCAGAGAGTGACATCAGAGTATAAACAAAGAGAGAATATAGCAACATAGCATTAAATAATTAGTCATTTCTCCCCTATTATAGATATATATTTATTTCTCCCCCTTCATCATTTCTCCCCCTTTACTTAGTTCTCCCCCTTTAGGATTATCAAAAATAAGAGTAGATAAGAATAAAATGCCACTTAAAAAAGATGTTATGAGAAAGAGTACAAGAACCAGAGACAAATGTGAAAAGTACAATAAATAGACAACCTATCAAAAAAATACTGGCACGACTACTTCTTTGGTTGCAAAGGAGATCTTCCTTTCACAAAAGGAGGAATGGATAGTCCAGAGGGTGCTTTGGTGGAAGTTTGATCTGGCCAGATGGAGAGAGGAGGAGGGACAACTCTAGCTGGTAGCACAGTGGGTGCTAAGGTCACTTGATGAGGAGGAGAAGATCTTTCTGAAGGTGGTTTCTGAAAAACTGGCCGTATAATTGATAGAGCTCGAGACACTGAAATATGACCTAGAGCAACATCTGATGAACTTAGAGGCTCTACAGTAGGAAATTTTTTTCCTTCGCTTGCACATGAAGATATGGCTCGACCAGATTGATAAAATATTGAATTACTTCACCACCATATTTTACAGCCTTCTCAAAGTCATCCTTGTTTTGCATGAAACTTTCCAGAGTAGGAGTGAAATCCTTCAACTGCTGGACTTGAGCCTTGAAGGCTTGAGTGACTGGAGGGAGCCTAAAATTCTCATCCAAAACCTTAAGTTGATTGTTCAACTCATGCTTGGTATAAATCTTATAAAAGTAGTGATCCAATTTCTCTTTAATATCTTTCTGAGCCTTAGTAGCATCAGCTGAATACAACTGCACCATTTTTTGGATATGATCACTATTGTCTTTCATATTTTTCAAGGAATCCAAATCCAGGATCTGCCCAAGAGCTACTAACTCATCTCTTATAATATCCTTTAAGGTATTGATTTCATGTCCAGTGATGTTGGATATTTTGGAGGAGCTAGCCTCAGAAACAATATGAGTTATCTCATCTTTCAACTTCCTTAAATCAGATTTATTTAGGTGTTCTACCAAATTTCTTAATACTTTCATCATACCAAAGATGGTTGTTCTAAACTCACCTAACAGAGAGACTAGACCACTGCTTAAATCTTTGAGCATTTGATTCAGAGAGGTAATATGCCTGCCAATCATCTCACCAGTATTGCAGAGGTATGGTTTGATGATACTTACCACCCTCTGGGTCAGAGCATCCATAATAGCCTCGGATAAGTTCACAAGAGCAGGAGTAGGAGCATTAGACAATTCCTCTTTAATTTTCTCTTTAACTGCATGGAGAAACTCAGATTTAAATCTGTCAAGATCAGATTGTGCAACTGAAGGACCAAGTCTGGATTGAGAAACTGAAGGACAAGGTCTGTCTACTATCACCTGCATATACTCAGAAACCAATCGAGCCTTAAGTGAATCACTTACACTTGAAGTAATCACTTCTTCTTCCTCTTCCTCTGGATAATCTAAACCCAGAACTGCAAGGCCTGGGTGTTCTTCCCATTCAAATTTTCATGAAGGATATAGAGGTTTCACAAAACTAGCTCTTCTAGAGTTTACAAGAGAGACTTCCCCATCCACATCTATATCTGACTGTACTGTTCTTTCAGTCTCAGGAACAGGTTCTTGCTCATTTAGTTGGGGTTGAGGATCAGCTTGAATCAAATTTTGACCATCCACTGGTTGAGTACTTGCATCATCACCATCATCACTTCCATTATCATTTCCATCATCATCATAACCATCTTCATTTCCATTATTATTTATTGAGGTCTCATCAGTACTATCTTAACTACTGGATTCATACTCCTCAGAATTTGATTCTTTAGTCTCACCTTCTTCTTCATCATCTAAAAGAGGATCTATCTTTGGTAACATGAGAGGTAGAATAACTGGTCCAAATTACATTCTTATTTTCTTCTGACTAACCATATTAGGATCACTCCTATCATCAGGAGGTGATTCATGCTCCTTTTCAGTATCAGCTTCATCTTTAGCTTCTTCTTCTTCAGTTCCCTTCTTATTGGAATCACCAGTTTCCTTAGGAACTTCTACTTCCTCATCTTCATCAGAATAAACCACTTCTTCACCAGGTTTTAAACTAGGATCTCTCATCCCCTTTGGTCTTTTAGGATGATCAATAGGATTGAAATAGTCATACATCTTTTCTTCATCAGTAACCCAAGCCTTCTTCTATTGGTTCCAATTTATTTTCATCCTTTTACAAATATCCTTGTTAATATAGAAGCTACTACTGGATGAGGTACACTCATCTCCATCATCAACACAACCCAAGAACTTCCGCATGGTAGAGATTTTCTTAGAAAAGAACAGGGTTGTAACTTTCTTGGATGGCTTTATCATCTTAGCAATATGGACAGCAAAATATCTACACAGGTTGACCTTTTCACCATTCAACATCAGAAACAACAGAAAAAAATCTTGATACTTTACATAAGCAAAATCACCTTTTCTAGGATAGATTTAGTGTTGAATAAACTTAAACATAATTCTACACTCACCAACTAACTCAATAGCTGTTATTCTTATGGATTTCGAATTGCCAGTAAAAATCTCTAGAGAAAGTTCATACGAAAAATATTTAGTAGTAGGAAGAATATTACTAATATAATCCTCGTATTTTCCATTATGAGGTACTACTAAACATTCAACCCACTAATTCAATGGAAAAGTTATCTTTTTCCCTTTGATTATCGACGATAATCTCGCAGCTTATTCTCCATCCAATACAATACTGAAGTTTAGATAAAACTTATGCACCAAATTTGGGTAGTAGACTCAGTCATTATCACAGAACCTATCTTTCCATCCTTGCATCTCTAAAACTTTCAAAAGAGTAGACTTTCTGGATAATACCCATTCAGCACTCGCTTCCTTTTCTGTTGTAACAACTCGTTTTTCGAACTTCGGTTTCACTGACCTTTGAGTCATGCTGCTCGATTCTCCTCGAGCGCGTTTCACAGGAGAGGAACCTTCAGATTCCTTACTTTGTATATTTTGCTTTTCCATTAGGAGGTTCGAGAGGATTGAGAGGTTGGAATAGTTTGAAAGGTTCAGAAGGTTTGGGATTCAGAAAAGAAGAGAGAGTTCAACGGGAGGTGGAAGGTCAATAGTCATTTAGAAATAGCCACGGGTCATTATTTTTATCATTTAGGGTTATAAAAATAACAATAAACAATAATAACGATTTTTTAAAACAACATCGTTTTGACAAACACTAAAGGTTTCACAAACTGTACAACTAAACTGGTAGCACAGATCAATTTCGCATATTGGCTTCACTGATCGGTTTCACAGATTAGTTTCACAGATCGGTTTCACTGATCTATCATACCTAACTCTTGTTTGATAAAGTCTAACCTTTTAGAGCTTAAGGGATTGGTAAAAATACCAGCTAATTGATGTTCAGAGTCAATAAATTCTAGGGAAATATCACCCTTTTGATAGGGATCTCTCAAGAAGTGATGTCTGACATCAATGTGTTTGGTCCTAGAGTGAGACACAAGATTATTAGAAATGTTAATTGTACTAGTGTTATCAAAATTTATGGACACATGTCTAAATTGATATCCATTGTCCAAAAAAGTGTGTTTCATCCATAGAATCTGTGCACAACAACTACCAGTAGCAATGTATTCTGCTTCAGCAGTAGATAATGCAACAGAGTTCTGTTTATTACTACACCAAGATACTAGGGACTTTTCTAAAAGATGATATGTTCTAGATGTGCTCTTTTTATCCAGCTTGAAACCGGAAAAGTCAACATCTGAATAACTCATTAAGTCAAAGGGTGGTCCTTTTGGATAAAATAAACCTAAATTGGTAGAATTTTTGAGATATTTTAAAATCCTTTTAACAGCAAGAAAATGAGATTCTTTAGGATTGGCTTGAAATCTTGCACACATACACACACTAAACATAATATCTGGTCGACTAGCAGTAAGGTAAAGTGGACTCCTAATCATACCTCTATAATTGGTTTGATCAACTGGTTTCCCAGTTTCATCATCATCCAGCTTACTGGTGGTACTCATAGGTGTGCCACTTCCATTATTACTATCCAAACCAAAAAGTTTTAAAAGATCCTTTGTATACTTACTTTGATTTAAAATAATATCATCATTCTTTTGAAAAATTTGAAATCCAAGAAAATACTTAGGTTCTCCCATTAAACTCATTTCAAATTCATTTTGCATAATCTTTGAAAAATCAGTACATAAATAATGTTTGGAAGATCCAAAAATAATATCATCATCATAGATTTGTACAATCAAAATGTCTTTGGAAATTCTTTTAATAAAAAGAGTGGGATCAATAATTCCTTTAGTAAAACCTTTTGAAATAAATTTTTTTTTAATTCTATCATACCAAGCTCTTGGAGCTTGTTTTAAACCATATAAAGCTTTCGAAAGTTTAAAAACATGATTTTAGAAATGGGGGTTTGTAAATCCAGGTGATTGTTCAACAAAAACATCTTCAATTATAAAACCATTTAGAAAAGAACTTTTGATATCCATTTGATATAACATGAAATTCAGATGAGCAGAATATGCAAGTAGAATCCTAATAACCTCTAATCTAGCTACAGGTGAAAAGGTTTCCTCATAGTCTATACCTTCCTCTTGACTATACCCTTGTGCAACTAGCCTTGCTTTGTTTCTAACTATATTTCCTGACTCATCAACTTTGTTTCTAAAAACCCATTTAGTGCCTATGGTCAAGGTGTCCTTAGTTTTGTCAACTAATTCCCAGACTTTGTTTCTTTAAAATTGATTTAACTCTTCTTGCACAACCATAACCCAAAATTCATCATTAATTGCATCATTTATATTTTTAGGTTCTAACTATGAAAGAAAGGCTTGAAATTCAACCTGATTTCTTATAGAATCTCTAGTCCGTGTCCCTTTATCAATATTACCAACAACAACATCTAAAGGATGATTCTTTAGAATCCTAGTTGATCTAGTAAAGGTAGGACTAGAAATTCCAGGCTCTTCTCTGGATTCGGGTTCACCAGGAGTGGATTTTGGAATACTCCCAGAACTGGTTGTCTTTACAGCAGGTTCTTTGGTTTTATCATTAAGGTCCAGAACAGACAAATCTTCTTCAAGATTTTCAAGAGAAGACTTAGGTTCATGTGGATCAGTTTCATCAAATTTGATGTGAAAATATTCCTCCACACATTTTTTTCTCTTATTAAACACTCTATAGTATTTTCTAGAAAGTGAATATCCTAAAAGTATTCCTTCATCACTCTTGGATACAAATTTTTCTAGATTATTCTTAGTATTAAGAATAAAGACGTTTCAACCAAAAACTGTGAAGTATTTAACCTTAGGTTTCCTATTGTTCCAAATATCATAATGGGTTTTCTTAAGAATAGGTCTGATCAAAACTCTATTGATAATATAACAGGCTATATTAATGGCTTCAACCCAAAAATAAATAGGTAGGTCATATTCATTAAGCATTTTTCTTGCAATTTCCTTAAGGGTTCTATTCCTCCTTTCAACTACACCATTGTGTTGAGGTGTCCTAGGGGCAGAGAAATTGTGACTATAGCCATTGTGTGAGCAATAAGATTCAAACTCATGATTTTCAAACTCACGACCATGGTCACTTCTCAGGGTCTTAATCTCAAGTCTACTAAGGTTTTCTACAGACTTGGAGTATTTAATAAAGTAATAACAAGCTTCAATTTTGTGAGCTAATAAGTATACCCAAGTATATCTAGAAAATTCATCTAATAGAACATAGACATAGTGCTTCCCATTTAAACTAGGAACTCTAGAAGGTCCAAACAAGTCCATGTGAACCAACTCGAGAGGTTGAGAAGTTGAAACTTATTTCTTTGATTTAAAAGAAACTTTATGTTGGTTTCCCTTTTGACAGCGATTACAAACTTTGTCTGATGTGAATTAAAGTTTGGGTAGGTCTCTAAATAAGTTCTTCCTAGTAAGTTTTCTAAGTGAATGAATGTTGCAGTGTCATAATCTTCTGTGCCAAATCCAAGATTCCTTATGAAAAGCATTTAAACAAGTAACATTTTTCTTGGCTAAAGAATTTAAATTAACTACATATACATTTTCATTTTTCAATGCAGAGAATACTAAAACAGTTTTAGAGTTAAAAACCTTAAAAAATCATTTTCAAATTTAACATTGAATCTATCATCACATAACTAAGAAATACTCAACAGATTATATTTAAGTCCATCAACAAATAACACTTTAGAAATTAAAACTGAATTAGTGTTGCCAATATGGACTATGCCGATGATCTGTCCTTTAAAGTTATCACCAAATGTGACATGACATCCATCAACTTTGATTAAACTCTTAAAGAATGATTAGTCCCTAGTAATATGCCTTGAACATCCACAATCCAAGTACCATATCTTCTTATGAGAACTCCTCAAGCAAGTTTCCTACAAAACTGATTTAGATGGAAAATGATTTTGGTACCCAGATCTTCTTGGGTCCAAATAGGTTAGCAAGAAAAGCTTTAGGTACCCATATTTGTCTTATGGGTTTCATATAATTTACAGAATCAATAGATTTTGAAAGATAAACTTTATATGATCTATAACTATGTGAGTAACTTGTTGAGGAATATGAATTTATAGAACTTAAACTAGCACCCTTCTGTTCAAATTTAGAAATAAATCTATTTTTTAGTAAATTATCTCTTTCTAGGCTGATATCCTAAACCAGTAGTATACTTTGGTGCCACTTGTTCCTAGCATTTGATTAAGTTTATCTTTTCCATTTGTGAATTTTTCTAAGTCCTTCCTTAACTTCTCATTAGACAATTTTAGTTCAGTATTTTCCTTAAGTAATTGAGCATTCTTTTCCTTTTCTATATCAAGTGAAGATTTAACAGAACTAGTTAGAGCATGCTGTTTCTTTAAGGTCTTATATTTGTCCTTCAATTCATTACAGGTTTCTTCTAGCATATTACAATATTCAAATAACTCTTCACTAGACATATTTTCAGATTGAGAATCAGATTCAACTCCAGAATAATATGAATTCAAAGTAGGGGTATCCAATGTTACCTCAGAGGTGTTTTTCATAAAACACATATTATCTTTTTGAGATTTTTCATTCTGAGTAGAATTATAATTAGTTGAACTGTCCTATGAAGCACTCCAATTTTCTTTCATTGCCTTTTTGTATTTATTTTCCTTGTATTCATGTTTCTTCTTGAATTTGAACTTTAGACAATATACTTTTACATGTCCTTTCCTTTTGCACTCATAGCAGAAAATTTCATCACTTTTATCAGACTTTTTCCAATCCTTCTTCCAATGACCCTTGTTGTCATATTTTCCTTTGTAATTTAATTTTCTGAAGAATTTCTTCTTCCTATAGAACTTCTTGAACCTCCTAGCTATCTGAGCTATTTCAGCATCACTGTCAAAATCTGAACTTTCACTTATTGATCTTTCAGTAGGTATGTGAACTTTTTCTTTGTCCTTTTCTTTGAGGCAGTAGACTTAAAATCCACTGACTTCCTTTTTGGTTCATCATATTCTTCCTTATTTACTTTAAGTTCTTCTTCATACATCATAATCTTACTAATAAGCTCCTTAACAGAAAAAGTACCAATATCACATGATTCTCTAATTAAGACAGATGCGCCTCTCCATCAGTCTGGCAGACATCTTAGTATTCTCATGATATGGTCCTTTGTAGGAACGTCTCTTCCAAGTGAGCTCATAGTGTTGACAATATCATTGAACCTGAGATACATATCAGAAATAGGATCATCAGATTTCATTTTAAAATTATCATATTTAATGGTATAGGTGTTCAGTCTCATTTCTTTAACATTGGTTGTTCCCTCATGGGAAATAGCCAAAGTGTCCCAAATTTCATAAGCAGTTGTACAAGCAGATATGCGATTGAATTGTTTATCTCCTAAAGAACAATAAAAAGCATTCATAGCTTTACAATTATTATTGTAAGAAGTTTTAGTAGGTTCATCCCAAGTAGTTATTTCAGTTTCTGGCATTTTATATTGAGTCTCTATAGTATTCCATATGTCAAATCCCATACTTTCTAAATGAATTTTCATTTTAAGCTTCCACTAGGCATAATTTGTACCATTAAAGAAAGGTGGAATGTTGGTAGAAACACCCTCTAATCTATTGTCCATATTTAGATTTTAGAAAATATATTTAAAGAGAAAAAATTTAGAACTAATATAAATTTAAGATCATTAAGATACAACTAAAATCACAGTTGAAAAACAGAGTATTTTGAAAACCTTGATAAATAAAATGAACCTTCCTCTAATACCAAATGTTGTTCGGAGTGGATACTCAAGAGGGGGGGGGGGGGTTGAATTGAGTTACAATTAAAATTTATTTTTAAAAAAAATTCTCTATTAAAATCCCCCAAATTGAATAACATGATAATCTATAGTGAACTTGTATTTGAGCAAAGGGCCAGTTAGGTTCTCAAGAGATTGATTAGTTCTTAGTTAATTAAATCTGAAGATTAATTAGCTTTTTAAGCTAACCCAATGCTTTACAATATATACAAACACTTTCCAGATTAACTATCAAAGTAACTTTAAAACAATTTTATATTTCAAAGTAATTGGCAGCAGAATATTCAATATAGGTTAAAACTAAAATAGGTAATCTCAACAGTTTTAAAACAAGAGGTTCAGTCTCAAGTCAAGACTCAGTCCTCTCAAATGATTTATATCTTCGTGGGAAAACAGAAACAATAGCATACACGCTATCCAGGCCACACTTGACCTCTTCCACAATTCACAGTGGGATATAGTAATTTGTAAAAAGTTTGGAGGGAGGATTTAGAATCCTCCAGTTTAGTCCAGGAGTCAGTGTGTAAAAACAACACACACTGCTCAAAAGGTAAATGAATGAAACAAAATAGATCTAGACAGATATAGATGATTTTAGAGTGCTCTATGTGTTGTGAGTGAAGCTCTGGACTCCTTGGATTTTTAAAAGAAGCTCTGATTCCTTCTCTAGTTTTCTTCAAGAAAATAGAGTGTCGTAGTTCTCGTTTCTTCACTTCCAGTGTAGGTGTTCAACTTGAATGTGAAAATGTTCTTTTTAATGCTTTGGATTCTTCTTTGAACTTGTATTCTTGATGAGTATGAGTGTTCTCCAAAGTTCCTAATGTGTTCTCCTTTTTTTTGTATGTGCGTGCATGGAAGAAATCTTTTTTATGCCTTTTCTCCTTTGTGTTTTACTACAGATCAATCTTCCTTATATCCCACGAGCTCCGGCAATTGGAATGATTACCTTTTAATAGGTATGAGGTACGGTTCCATGACATGCTAACAACTAACATTAAATATCATTAATTGCATTAAAAATAACAAATATGACTGTTGGAATTAAATAAGAGTTAATAGAAATTCAAAAAGTTTTCATGACTATTGGTGAGTCATGAGACTGGTAGGTCATTTTGAATCTGCATTGGTATCGGTAGCATGTGATCAGCATCGGTATCGGTAGCATGTGATCAACATCGGTATTGGTAGCTTGCGATCAGTATCGGCTTCGGTAGCTTGTGATCAGCATCGGCTTCGGTAGCTTGTGATCAAGATTGGCATCGGTAGCTTGTGATCAGGATCAGCTTCGGTAGCTTGTGATTAGGATTGGCTTCAGTATCTTGTGATCAGCATCGGATTCGATAGCTTGTGATCCGCATCAGCTTGACCAATGCCATCGGTGCAACCATTCATCATCGGTGCGACCGTTCATCATCGGTGCGACCGTTCATCATCAGTGCGACCGTTCATCATCGGTATGACTCAAGAAAATATCTAACGGTGAGTCATAAACATGAAATTCACACTAAGTGTCTGTTCAATCCAGAATACTTCCAGGTCAATAGTAAAACAAAAATTAAAATAGATAAACATCATGTAGACAAGATTCAAACATATGTAAATACAATTAGAACAAATCAAACAAAATACTAAATTGTCATAAATAAAACAATGATTTGTGATTATTAAAATAACCACACAGAGATTTCAACATTTGAACTTATGTGTTCTGAATGGAATATTTACGTCATTTTCCAAACAAGGTACTTTATGAACTTTTCGATAAAATTAAGGTAAGTATGTTTTTTAACTTATACGATGGGTGCAGCTATTTTCTGCCATAATAACATCGTCGAATCTTCCCTTACAAGATTATAAGAATATTTTAAAAATAAATGTTTTATTTATAATTATGTGACTCTTAAATGATTTCAAAATAGAAAGAGATATTTCTCTAAAAAAGGTTTTGATTTCATCTATGTCACCATACTTTGATGAATTTTAAGTTTATTTGAAGTTGATTTATTATGATACAAAACATCCATATTGTATTGAAGGTTTTGTGATATGTTTGACTATAGATGTGCTATTTTTACACCATTCATGGTTTATGGTTAAAGTATTGACATTTAGTATACTAGTTTTAATACGAATGTTTATGTTATATTTCAACCATTTCATATGAGGAATGTATTGGACTTAGTAAGTGATGGGTGGAGGCCACTATAGCTCCTAGATTCATTGGTAGGTCTCATGAGACAACTAGACATGGAATTGGCTGAAGCCTTTCCCATTTTGATATATGGTTTTGGCTGAGGCCTTAATCATTTTTAGACGTCTTGGCCGAGGCCTTAAAAACATGTTTCAGAATGTCTGACATTATACATTCCCTCACTATGAAAATAATATTGATGGTTTATGTGGTCATTTAGCTAGCAGAATACCCATAATTATGTTTTGTTATGGAATTATTTACTCTGATCATATTCCTCCCATAAAAGTATACATGTTTATTTTTGGTAAAGGCATGTGGATTTAATTATTCACCATGCTTAATATTTATGTTATCTTCTACTGTATTGCTTACCCTTACTGAGCGTTTTATCTCACCCCATACCTTATGTTTCATTTTATCAGGATATAAAGAAGTTAGTTATGAGGGAATTTCAGGCATAATCTAGGAGGCATGGATATTTCTAATGGAATAAATTCATATTTTATTTCTTTTCAAGTTGTAAAGTTGAACTTATGTATGAATCTAGTTTATAATAATTTTAAAAACCCAAAAATATCAAGGAAATTATTTTATTAAATTCTTTGTAATTTTACAAGTATGCGGTTTCTGACGGCACCTGATTCCGAGGCCCGGTGTGCCCAGAATAATTTTCTGAAGTTCATCTCGGGTATGTTTAGTGAACGAACGAGAAGGGTTTTCTACCTTTTGAACCAGTGGTCATAATTGAAATTTGAGGGCACCGATGAACTCGCAGAGCCAGTATTCTCTTAAGGGGACCTTTACCACAGTTGTGTTTTATGCGGGTTGAATGTTAATAATTGGGAATTTAGAACAAAATAAATAAAATTGGTAGTACATAATTTTATTTATATATATGGTAGTTATATCCTACAAAGGTGAGTTAAGGGTGGGACCCAAAACCACCTAACTTCCCATGTGTGGATATTTGTGAGGTGGGGCCCACATGAGCCCCAACCTTTCATCTCCCCTAAACTTCCTTAAACCCCCCTTTATTTAATTTTTTGACAACTCCCCT
The DNA here is from genome assembly GCA_963277665.1 of Viscum album. Lineage (NCBI taxonomy): Eukaryota > Viridiplantae > Streptophyta > Magnoliopsida > Santalales > Viscaceae > Viscum > Viscum album. The sequence goes on from OY728138.1 coordinate 1,874,470,219, forward strand.
TATTGAAGAGGACTCTCCCTCTCCCTCTCTCTCTCTTTATTATTTTCCAACACACCTTAATTAATTAATTCAAAATCTTCAATTAATTAATTAAGTGATTTGAATTTTGAATTTCAAGTGTTAATAAAATAATATCCATAGCTATTATTTTATTTTGGAACACGTTGTCTTGGGAGGATATTTGAGAGAGCTCTTGTGTAAAAGAAGAAGAGAGTTCCTCTTTTGTTGAAGAACACCATCTTGTGTAAAAGAATAAGAGAGTTCCTCTTGTGGAGACGACGCTTCCTCCTCGGACGCACTATGACGTCATCTACGAATCGTCCCTCCGCGACGCCGTCTTCCGTGACGCCCAACGTGTGAAGTCAATTATCGAGGTAGGGGATTATATACAATTTTAGTTGATTAAAATTTTTATTCTTCTTCATTGAATTTTCTGAAACGAATTCGGCCAACTGTTACCACCTAACACAGAGGGTGTGGGCCGAACCCACACGGCTCGACGACCCACCTTAGTTTCTTTTATTTGAGATTGAGACCATGTCGGAAAAAGGTGGTGAAGAATAGAGGTGGTGGAAAACGAAGGTGCCGACTGCGTGAGGAGGAACCGCAGCCTGCAACCGTGGGCCGCTCGACCGACGAAGAACTGGCCGGATAAATCCGGCCGGGCCGAAGGAGGACCGTGACGCCACAAGGGGCGCCGCACTGCGGAAGATTGCGACCTGCATTCCGCGGGCCGCTTTGGCGGAAGAACCGGCCGGCCCTATGACCAGCAGGGCGGAGGAGAGGCACGACGCCAGGTGGGCGCCACGCCGGACGAACTGCGGCCTGCCCGAGTGGGCCCCTGGCGCCAAGAAGGCCGGCCGGCTTCAACCAGACGGTTAGGGAGGGCAGCACCGCTTGGAGACGCCTATTCGGGAAGCCGGGGGGTCGCGCCTCCCGCCTCGGACCACTCGGCTAGCCGGCCGAGACGTGACAGGCCAGGCTGAGCTGGGCTACGCCGAGCAGGACCACATAGGGCCAGGCCGCGCCGGGCCGGGCCGCGCTGGGCCGGGCCGCGCCGGGCCGGGCCTTGCCTTGTCTGGCGTCGCCCCGCCGGGCCAGGCCGGGCCACGCCCCATCGGGCTGGGCCGCGCCCCTCGGGTTGAGCCGCACATTTCTTCAATCCGGTCCGACACCCCTACCGAGTTGGACCCGCCAAAACCGGGTTAACCCGACCCGTCGGCCCACTGGGCTTAACAAGCCGGGCCCGTTTTAACTTAAAGGTGAATAACTCGAAGACCGCGCGTCCGATCGATGCGCTGTCTGTGGCATATGGACCCTTGAGACGAGGCGATCCTTTTGAGATAATATAAGTGAGTTTTGTAAAACTTTGGGAAACAGACAGGTTAGAATCGAGTGTATTTGTAACCGGGCCCTGGGAACGGAAAAACCAATATCTCTCAGACCGGGCGTTCGATTGACACACCATCTATCACATTGAGTTCCTATTGAAGAGATAGAACATTGGGATACATCAACTCCAGACTTTTTGATAGTTTATTTATCGAATTCCCTTGGCCCGAGGAGTGGGCCCTCCCGGAATCGAGCATGCTGTGAGCGGGAGCCCTAAAGATGGCTGCGACTACGTCAACTACCATACTGGGATCCTCTGTGGGTTCGACGAAGATGAATACCATACTGGGATCCTCTGTGGTTTTGATTATGATGACTACTGTACTTGGATCCTATGTGGGTTCGACAGCGATGACTACTGTTTTGGATCCTACGTGGGTTCGACAACAATGACTACTGTACTTGGATCCTACTTGGGTTCGACATCGATGATTACTGTACATGGATCCTATATGGGTTTGACATCGATGGTTATTATACATGGATCCTCCATGGGTTCGACAGTGACGACTTCTGTACTAGGATCCTGCGTGGGTTCGATAGAGGAGATGATTCAGAGGCTACATCTAATTATCTCCACCCATCTTTGAAAGTTGTATACCTGTGTGAGTTGAGTATTGACTTTCAATCATTATCATTGATGCGATTGACTTCTTTCCTATGTAGACTAGGTTGTACTTAGGCTTGAGAGTTGGAGCTGAATGGTAATTGATGACTTAGGTATATGTATGGGCATATACTTAAGTAGAGTCTGTTGATACTTCATGATTATATCTTTCTTTTGTGGTTTATCCTTCATGGATTCTGGGAGACCTTCAGGGGTCTCAGGGTCTCTACTGAGTATTGTATACTCACCCCTGTACGGGCTATGCCCGCACTACTTTGTGTTGGATGCAGTCGACGAACATCATTGATCAAGGTGGAGGTTTGTGGAGCTAGACGGTACCCGGAGGTGGACCACTTGGCGGGACGTACACGGGGCAGACAACCGGACCCAAGGAGTTGAGGAGACCATATGTACCCACCCTTCAGGTGGGATATCCAGAGGATGACTCAGTGGTTTCTGCTTTACTTTACTATTGTTTTACTTTCTTTTCAGTTGTACTGTACTTTTAGTTGGGTTTTTATACTGGCCCATTTACTTTTCAACACTTACTTTTGTACTCAGTTTTACTTAGTGCATACTTCACTTGCGTACTCTATTGTGTTTGTTTACTTTTATAAAGGCAATGCCTTCCCTTTTACTGGGATTTATGCCTTTTATGCTAGTCGCTATCCCATAGCCTATGGAAGGAGAACATGGGGTAGTCACGACACGGGCCCTGAGGACGGGTCGTGACAATAATACTAAACCGATCGGTCTTTCGAGACATGATTTCCTTATGATCATGGCAATGTTATATAATAATGCACTGACTCTGGGTAAATAGGGTCAGGGCATTACATGAATAAGTTTACATGGAACAAACTAAGGGTTTTATACTAGAATCCAATGGGATAATGGTGTGTAAACCAATAAAGGATCATTATGGTTTGAAGAAAGGTCCTAGAGCTTGGTGTTTTAATTTGGTTGAATTTTTTAGAAGCATATAATTTAATATAGGGAAGGTGGGAAAAAATATATGTAAATAAGACCAACACCACATCAATCCTTGTTACTGTATATGTTGATGACCTTATTTTTCTATCAAAGAGAAAATATTGTGTAAATAATTCTCAATTCACATGAAGGATAAATTTTAAATATCTATTCTTAGAGAGATGGAATTTTTCTTGGGTTTACATACTACCTAAAATGTTGGATACATTTTTACATCCCATGAAAAATATGATATATATATTTTAAAGAGGTTTGGTATACATGAATCTATATTAATATCTACACCAATCCAAGTGGGTTCAAAACTAGGAAAGGATGATGGGGTAAATACAATAAGTGAAAGATAATTTATAATATTAACTGGTAGTCTCATGTACTTGGGAGCATCAGGTTCTAATATTGTTTATACAGTTAAACCTTTTTCTAGATATTAATATAAATATAAAAAATATATATTTTAAAAGAAAAAATAATAATGAAATATATTTCAAACACATCCAATTATGGTCCGTTATATAAAATGGATGGGTAAATAGATCCAAATGGATTTATAGATACTCATTGGGTAGGTATAGTAGATGATAGGAAGTCCACATATAGGGGAGCTTTTTTCATTTGTAGAAGTTATGTTACTTGGAATTCAAAGAACCAATCATCAGTTACCTTGAGTTCTATAACAGATGAATATGTGGTATAATCACAATTATCTACTCAAATTATATATATGAATATACAACTTGAGGATTTGGTTGTTGAATTTGAATATCCTTTGTTCATTTGGTTGTGATAATCAAAGTTCTATAAATCTATCCAAGAGTCTAGTATAACATTTCAGATCAAAACATATTGATATTAAATTTCATTTTTTTGAAGGAAAAGGTATATGGAAAAATTATACAGTTAGAATTTGTTCTATCCAAGTAATATATTTTTAATATCCCCACTAATCCTTTCACAACTAAGTGATTTGAAAAAATAAGGAAAAAAATGGGAGTGTAGACAACTGTCAGCATTGAGGTGAGTTTTTAATTGAGTTTCCTCCTCGTTTTCATATAATTAAATCTTCACATAATTAGGATGAGTAATTTATTGGGGAGATATAACTTGAATCATTTCTTATGAACTATTTTAATTTTTTTAGTGATTAGATATAGAGAAGTGTGCGTGAAATTTGGTTTAAGTAAGCTTCGGATTGAGTTGGTTCAATTATAATTTTTAGAATGATTTAAGTACTAAAAAAATTGACTTTTGAGTTGTCTACTCTTTTTCTACATTTATAATGATCAAGTCGACTTATAGTTAATCAATTTATTTATATTTTCTTAAAATAGTTTGATTTAAACTCTTTTAGTTATTATATTTGGTTTTATTATCAATAAGTGGGATAAAATAGGTTCATATTTTAGTTAAATTGATTAAGTGGGACCAGTTATTTGTTATGGATTTGTTTCTAAAATATAAGTTTTGGGTATTAAAAAAATACCAAGGGTATGGTTTTTGAACTAACTGGGGGATTATGATATATTTTTTGTTAATACATGTTGATGATCTATTGGAAGCTTTTTGAGTTGTTGAGTATTATTTTGAGTTGATTTAGAGTTATTAAGAAGGACCCATGCTTATTTAAAGAAGATATGAATTGATGTGAAAATTTATATTATTTTGTTCTATATCTAAAATTTATATAATTAATACTCCATAAGCATAACTATACAACTTTATAAGAGTAATTAAGGACTTTAGAAGGGTATTGGAATATTTTATAAGAGTAACTAGGACTTTATAAGAGTAATATTTGACTTTATAATAGTTAGTTGTAAAGTTCATGAGCATAATTTGAAACTTCATAAGTGTAATATAGATTTTGTAAAATTCATTTCAACTATTGAATAATATTTTGACAAATGTATGTAAATATTGTAATCATTATTATATGAGTTCATAATATATTTTTTACACTTGAATGAAAATTGGTAACGACATGAAAACTTCATAAGAATAACTATTTAATTCATAAGGATCTTATATAATTTATAAGTATCATTTCTTGATTTCTTAAGATTCATTATATAATTTCATGAGGATTATTTCTTTGACTTTATAAATATCATTATCTTACTTTGTAAGAATAAAAACTTAGAAAAAGTCAATGGAATTATAGAATAAAGTATGCTAAAGAATCTTTACTTTAGATGGATTATGTGTTCTTCATAAATGATATAAATATTATTATTATATATATCATAGTTATTATTAAAATAAAAATTCAAGATAAAAATTTTAAAGTATTTATGACGCTAGGTTATGCACTGTGAAGAGGAATGTTGTACCATGACTAATCTGATTTAAATAAAAATGTAGTTTCTCTCACTCAGTGAAGTGAGGAGTTTCACCATGAGAATTAGTACACACAAACATTTATTCTAGCATGGATAAAAAAATATACTCATCTTTCATAGAATATTTGTTGAATAATAAATCCTAAATCTCATGAAAATTTAAAAGAGAATATTTGACTAGGATTAAGTGATTTGTGTGGAGAAGATCATACTTCTAAAAATCATGGATGTTTTTATATTCAAATATGTAAATAATCCCATGTGACTTGATATATTAAAGGGAAACACAAAAAAATGAGGATATATTTCAATAATTGTGAAGATGATACTATGTACGAGAAATGGAGAAACAATTGTATCAAAGAAAGAGGATCACGAAGAAGGTTAAAACCTTTTTAGTCTATGAGAAGGATGAAGTTTTAATCTATGATCATTCATTAAAAAGAATCAATAAATTCTATTTGTTCTAGATTGTAAAATTTTATGAACAAAATTTTTAATAGGTTCACATAAATAAACTTTCTTAGGGAGAATTCTTGATAATAAGGGAAGATTTTTCTATGTGTGGGGGATAAAAACCATAACACATTGGGGACGTAGTCATCCTTTCAGGAAAAAATCCTTATTAAAAAATAGGAAATGCATATTTCTTTATTTATTGTATTTTTTAGGATTGAGAGAGCTATGTTGTAAAATATTAATTGTATTTGGGTTTTGAAAAAGTAATAAAAACTAATTCACCCCCTTTCAGTGTTTATCACCCTGCAGGTGATCAATATTAAAATATGGTGTAGATATATAGTAAGAATTATTAATTAATTATGATTTAAAAAAGATATAATAATTAATATTATTGAGTCTGTGATGAAAAATGGATTAATTTAATAAAATAATATATTATAAAGTATTAAAATAAATTTTCAAACCTGTAATGAACTTTATGATGTCTAAAATTAAAATTATGTTTTAAAAAATTATTTATTAATTTTTTCCAATGATAAAAGAATATATAATAATGAATTTTGGTATTTAACATAAAAAGTCCTAAAACTATTAATTTAATTTCAAAAACCATGGCTTAAAAAAATGGGTAAGCTAATGGTTTTTCATTTTCCATAGCCTTGATTTCTAACGCCTAAAATCCAAGATTAATAAATAATTACCCTTCATTTTGAATAAATACCCTCCCATCCTTCCATTCCTATTAAATATAAAATTTGTGAGCATGGTTCTTCCCTCATTTCCCTCTCACGTTTTCCTTCATTGTGTTCTTAAGGTTATACAATGGCCTTTATTAAGATTTAAGAAACTACTTTACAAGATTTTTCTTTCCATACCTTTATCTTCATTTCTCTTTTGAAATTCCTTTAAATTTCCATGTGTAATGATGTCATATTTCATTACTACAAATACATGATTTTTGTAAATATAAAACTACCATTTACACTTATTTTACCACCCTCATAGTTAATTATATTTCCATAAACTTCATTTTCCCAAAAGTAGATTATTTTAACTTTACTTTGGTATCCAACCACTTCATTCATTTATTTCTCTTAATACCTTTATATGATGAAAGTGTCCAACCATACCAGAACATTATCCAGGATACATTCCATTTCATTATATATATCCTATAGTACCTACTATATTGATGTATATTCAACTAGATATCTATGTAACTAAATTGATTAGGGATACTTTGATAATCTATATAATCATTACTCATATATAGAAAATTATTGATTACTAATACATTTCTGTGAAAATGGTTATAGTTAGAATAATATGATATATATTTTTAATCAAACTCTTTTATAAAATGGATTCATTAAACTTATTATGTGATGGGTGGGGCCTAAAATTATATAGCCTCTTGATGAATTAGTAGGTATTATGAGAGATACTAACTCATGAATTTGGTATATGTCTTATTTTTTATGTATAATGTATTGGTTGAGGCCTCAATGGTATGATTATAATGTCTAGAATAATTCATTCCATTACTATAATATTAGTTACTAAAATATATGTGATTATTTATTTCCATATTTATATTATCTACGGATATATTTTTATTATGTTATCAAATATATGTCATTATTTTATTATTTATTACTTTAATATTATATATGCCTTGATTTTTTTTTCAAATTCCACTATACGATTCCCCTTACTGAGAGTCTGAGCTCACCCATTTACTTCGTTTTCTTAATTTACCAAGAAATCCATAAAGATCACTATATGTTAGCTAAGGATAATTAAATATAACTGATAAAATTTTCATGTATTCATATGATATAATTTAAGTTTCTCATGTAGTGTAATTTTTATTTAGGTATCTACTATACCGATACTACTAAACTATTGGATCCTATGTATTGTGATCTATGTATTCTATTCCAATGTAATAAAATAACCATTGGACATGGGTTACTGGATTTAGGGTTGTTATAGTTGGTATCAAATCATGTTTAATAGAATCCTTATAAAATTTATTTAGGAGAACTTAATTAGAGAATAAAACCCTAAGATTATCCTTGAGGATATTCTACTATTTTTTATATAACAGATATAACACCCAACTTGAATTTTTAATAAATTTAAAGAAATTATATTTTATGATTCATAATTTATTGTGTTATTCATAAACTAATTATAGATATTCCATCAATTATAAATTAATCATAATGTGAGGAATAAATAATTTAACAATAACCTTAATAAATATAGGGATCGATAAGTACATTTAATCATCTTTTGATGTAATAAGGAATTTTTTTAGTCATAACTCCTTATGGAAATCATATTGAAATAAAAATATATTGGGCCATGTCTATTTAAATTAATAAAGGTTTCCTAGTTAGAAACTGGGTTTTAGTACTTTTACTTTTAAATTATAATTGGGATGGATTAAATCTCAAAGTATAATGAAAGAATTTATTCTTGAGACAAGGAGATTATACTTGTTTTATCTAGAATATATTTGATTTTATTTTGGGAAGATAAATCATTTTCAAGTCTTTATTTGAACCTATTTAAGTGGATCTTTTTAATGGAATTACTAGGTAAGAGGAAGATAAAAATAAATATTTGATTAAAATTTATATTATAATAATTTAGGACGTATCTATTGTACATGATTATAATTATGTATTTCTTGAAAAATTACATGGATATACATTAGAACATGAAGATAAATTGTCTATTCAACTCATCCTTCATACAAAAACCATATATAAACCTCCAGATAGAATATCCCAAGTGGAATTAATATAGTTAAATAAAAAAAAGAGTTTTTTGATAATGGATTCCTATTCCCTAGTGTCTCACTATGGGGAGAAACTATCCTATTTGTAAATAAGTTGAATAGTTCTATGTGGTTATGCATCGATTATAGAGAAATTAATTCCATTAATATTAACAATATGTTTCCTTTACATCAAAATTATGATTTGTTAGATGAATTTTAAGGGACTAAATACTTCTCAAAGACTTATCTTAATAATGTTTATAATCAATTTAAAGTTAAGAAGGATTATAAACCAAAGATAAAATTTTATAAAAGGTATATGTATCATGAGTTCACAGTAATGTCCTTTGGAATAATAAATTCAACATCTTTGTTTAAGGATATGAATAATAAAGTATTAAAGGATTATATTAATAAATTTTTGTGTTTTATGTATTTATTATATCTTCATATACTGTAAGATATTTGAAGATCATGATAAATATTTATGTATTATCCTTGAAACTCTAAAAGAGAAGGAGATTATGGGAAATTTAATAAGTGTGATTTTTTTTCAACAAGTTTATTTTATTTTATATATTTTCTCCAAGTACGAAATATATTTTCAAATTTTAATGAAAAACATAGGTAATAATATCCAACACCAACAAATAAAACTAATATTTAATGTTTCTTTGGGTTAGTTTGTTATAATCAGAGGTTTGCTGACATTTTTTCCTAATTAGCTAATCTGTTAACCAAATTGAAACATAAATCAGTAAAATTCACATGGGTAAAGGAATGTTAATATATATTTTAATAGATTAATAAGTGAGTGATAAATTTATTAATATTAACTTCACCACCAGTGAAGGAAATATATAAGATATTTAGCGATGCACCAAATATGGTACTAGGGAGATTCCCTATAAAAAATGATAATGTTTTTTTATGTATCAAGTAAATAAAATACCCATTAAAAAAATATTTAAATCATGACCTAGAGTTAACTGGTATAATATTTTCCATAAAGATATAGATACACTATATTTATGGTGAAAGATGTGACATATATACAAATCATAAGAGTTCGAAGTATATATTCACATAGAAATAGATCAAGATGAGAGAAAGGATATGTATGGAACTGCTCAAGGACTATTATTATGTAATTTAATACCATTCTAGGAAGGAAAATGAGGTGGAATATTCATTTAGTAAGAAATATCAAGGAGTTATATCTATTATGAGGATAAAAAATTATCCAGTGTTCATGGATTTAGTAAAATTATACATGGTATTTGTTTGGGAAGGGGATACATAAATCATTTTCCAAGTGATTGTCTAAAAATCTCCCAATAATATGATAAGGATCTATAAAATAATATTGAAGACTTGGATGATGTGAGATTAATATAATCCATTTATAAATATAGTGTATTGATTCTTGTATATAGGCTATATATAGCATCTATACCTAATCTAAAGAGGGAATTTCTAGATGAATCACATAGTTGGAATTTATCTATACACCATGGTAGCACCAAGATATATAAATTATTAAGAATCACTTCTAGTAGGAAAAAAGAAGTGGGAAATTTCTATGTGTCAATATTCATGGTATTATAAGATAACTAACAACCACAAGAATGCACTAGTGCCACAGAGAAAAACACTATGGAAGAAAACCAATATTAAGTCATTTTTCTAATAGATGAAATCTATTCCACTCGATACTCCACACTAGCCATTAAAGTATCACCACATAGGGAGAAAATTAGGTTTCTTGAAGAAAAAAGATGAACATACATAAAAAACAACTAAAAATAGGTATCTATTTACTAATCCCACAAACAGAATCCCAAACATCAGTAAACCATAACACATAGGACCAAAATGGGGTCCTAATAAATGGATAAATATGTCAGAGTAAAGGTATTAAAAGTAATATAGAACCTACATGGAAACCATGTAGCATAATAAGAGGGAATGCATCACCATTGAGGGAGGAATAGGAAAAAAACAAACACATTCAATATCCCATATAGTCAATTAAACCCTCACGTTGGACCTTAGTGGGATTGAGATGAGGTGGGCAGAGATGATAGGGTAGAAATATAATGTTATATTCCATCTCTTAAACAATAGAAACAACAACATCCTACCAGAGAAGGAAACAACAACAAATGAGGTAGGAAGAGGATGGATTTGGGAGGTAAAAGAAGGAATGAATAAAACCAATAAACAGAACCACACACATAGAAAAATAGAGAAGGGTAGTGAGTAAAAAATAAAAGGGGAGATACTAACATTAAAGGGTAATGTCTTCACCACCAAAATAATGTTTGAAAAATGAAACACTAGCAGTTTCTATTCTGGGTTTGAGGGTGAGTGCTTCAGAGAAGAAAAGTAATATTTATTAAAAATGAATTTAAATTTTATTATCTCTAAACGAAGGATTTTAAAATACACCTTGTTTTTTTACTTAATAAATAAATTTCCAATACATATAAATTTATTTTCAAAATAATTACTTAAAATTTTAAATCAACAAGTTAAAATTAGCTAAAGGTGAATTTTTCATAATTTTATTAGGTAGTCTAATTTGTAGATAAATATTAAAATACAGTATGAATATAATGTAATCATTTTGAATTTTTATAATGTAAAAATTATGTAACAATTAATATATGTGAATAATTTTTTAAAAATGAGTTAATTTCAATAAATAATGTAATTTAAAGCATTAAAATAAATTTCAAAATCTATAATTAACTTTGTAAAATCTAAAATTTTAATTAGGTTTTTTAAACAATTATTTTTGAATAAATGTATTTCACATGGCCAAAGTAATATAAAATTACCTAGTTTAGTTATAAAACTAAAAAATATCAAAAATAATTCCTTAAATGTCAAAAAACTTGGCTTAAAACCATGGGTAAGAAAATGTATTTTCATTTTCCATAACCTAGATATCCAATGTGTAAAATCCAAAATTAATAAATAATTCTCACTCATTTTTTAATAAATACTGAGACATCCTCTCATTTATCTTTTCTTAAAATTTTTTGATCATGGTTATCCCCCCATTTTCTTTATAAATGATCCATAAACAGTGTTTTTAAGGTTCTAAGGTGCTCTTTTTCAAGATTTAAGACTCTATATTTTAAGGTAAATGGTTTTGTACTTTTTTTAAATTATTTTTCCTTCAAAGGTATACTTAATCACTTTAAATTTCCATATGTAATGTTTCTATATTTCATTATCTAATATCCATTAATGTGATATGAATAATAATATAATATTTCAAATTATTTTACCACCCTTATAAACCATTTTATTTCCATAAAAAACATTTTCCTAAGAGGATATTATTATATCTTTTCTTTAGATTCCAACCATTACATTCAATGATTCCTCTTAATTACTCTATATAATGGAGTTGTCCAACCCCACTACAACATTATCGAGGTTACTTTTCACTTCATTATGGATATACTATAGTACCTGTTATATTGATAGATATACACCTAGATATCCATGTAATTTAATTTTCTAGGAAACTTTTAAAAATCATATAAATATTACTACTATATGGAAAAGTATTGATTACTAGGACATGTGTATTTTAAGTGGTACCATTTAAAAATTTATGATATGTATTTGTAGTCAAAATATTTCACACGATGTATGCATTTAACTTATTATATATTGGGTGGGGACTAAAATTATATATCCCCTTGATGTATTAATAGGTCCTATGAGACAAAATAGCTTGGGTATTTAGTTTAAGTATTTCCCATTTATGTATGATTTCTTGGCCAAGGAATTTAATTTTTTGTTATGATGTTCAAAATTATGCATTACATTATTATGATATCAATTATTGTTTTCCATTTAGTTATTTATTTATATTATTATGTTATCCATGGATATATTATGCTCATGTTATAAGTTATATGGAATTATTTGATTACTCATTTCTATTATATTATGTATGCATTGATTATTTCATGATAACCTATTTTTATACCCCGTTTCTAAGTTTCTATTCTCACCCATTTACACTTTCCCTTTTTTATTTAATAAACCATGAATATTATTATGTGTGACAAAAGTATAATCAATGAGAATTAATAATATTATCATGTATTCATATTAGGAACTTTATGTTTTCCATGTAATGTAATGTTCATTTATGTATCTAGTATCTTAATACTACTAAAATATTAAAACCTATATATTATGATCTATGTATTATGTATCCATGTAATAAAATAACCACCAAAACCAGGTTAATGGATCCATGGTTGTTAAATTTTTATTTAAAAAGAGTAAACAAATAATAAAAAACCGAATAGATCTTAAATTCAAATGATAATTCCATTTCATTTTTAAAACAATACCTATAAAATGACACATTAAAAATCATTACACTTTTTTCCTAAAATCACAGATTGCACCATTCAAATATAATTATTTTATTTTAACAAAAAATGGTCAATAATACCATGAATTCTCATTTTATAACATAATACTTCTCAATATAAATAATTTAAGTCAAACTTCACCCCACTTATGGTTCATGAAAACTTATTTTTATAAATACATTATAATTATTTTAAAACAAATAATTATCAAATAATATTTTATATAAAATCTCAAACAACTATTTCTGAGAAAATTCAAAACTCACTAACTTGTAAATTGGATGAAAAAAACCTGAAAAATTAGGTTTCTATCAAAGGAACCATTTAACCTTAGTTATATATTCCATAAGTGACTAATAATTAAAATGAGGCTAATTTTTTTATAGATTTCTTATATAATCAAAATTACCTAATAATAGTATCCAATACTTGATAAGAACAACAATAATCATAAAAAATAAGATTAAACTACACAAAAAGGAATAATTTATAAAAAAATATCAATATTAGTAAATGATACCTACTCCAATAATATTTATAAAATTACCCCCACAATATTTTTCACCAAAATACTCAAATTAAACTCTCTAAGACAATATAACCAAATTCAAATTTTAAATAAATTTCCATAAAATTTTTATAATAATGAAAATGATGATAAAATCACCAGTTCGTGTAACATTGTTGTATCCACTAACAAAGATGTGCATGCTTACCACCAAGGATTCTCCAAACCATCCTAAGAAAAAAACTTTTAAATTATAATGTTTTTTCCATTACTTGGATTAATTCCCTTGAAAAATATCTAGATCCACCATGATAAAAATGAATAATAAAATGAGAAAAAAATAGTGAGAATTTATTACCTTCGATCTAGATAATGAATGCTAAGTAATCGATACCTAACATGCCTAAATTAAAAGTGAATATAGGTAAAATTAATCTGGATCATGGGTAAATAAATTTAAAACAATAAATTTATATGATTGAGTGAGACCCCAATTTTAAATATGAAATCCCAACCTACATGGTTTTGTTTCATGAATTACAAACCATGTATTGAACCGTGCAAATTGTCTTCCACCTCATGGGACATGCACAATTTAAAAACTAATTACAAACCCAAAACATAGCCTCTTATATTTTTTAACTACTCGCTTCACTAAAAAAACATAATTTTTAAATACTAATAAAAATAATAATATTAGGATTTATAAAACTCTAAAAGTCATTTAAATAAATATCAAAATCTTTTAAAACAACCATAAAAAACTTCCCATCATTTTTAAAGACTTGTCTACCTTTAATTTAATAATATAAATATGGTTTATTATAACTTTATAAAGATGTTAAATTATTATAATGAGAATCTAAATCCCTAATATCCCAACCAAATCCATAATAAGAAAAATCACACACCCCAAAAAACCACAATTGAAACACCATGTAAACAAATTTAAAATTAAAAAAAAGATACCCTAAGAGACTTAAATATAGAGAGATCCACTATAATAGGAATAAGAGTAGAAAATTATCTCTATGAAATGTTTTTGGGATGAATACCCTTATTTGTGATCAAATTTAATAATATCAAAACCCTATTACCATATTAAAACTAATTTAAGTTCTTTTTTATAAATGTGGTTAAAAACATTAACCTCATTTTAAATAAACATGTCTATAAAACATAGAAATATAATGGAATTTTTATTGATTATAAACTTTTTGTAATCAAGTGTTGATTATAAAAATTTGGTCATAATGTAAAGGGATCCATTATTGATCTATGAATATAGTATTTAAATCAGGTGAGAACCATGTAAATTCATACATACTTTGGTTTATTATATTAATTTTTTGTAAAATTAGATAATGAGACAGATTTATAAGGAATATACTTTTTTATTTGGTATATTTTCACAAAATTTTTACACTATTATGAATCCAATTAATAAAAAAGAAATATCTATATTCAATCAGTATAATTTCTAATTACAAAAAGATTAGTTTTTTATTAATTCTATACACTAGGTGTAGAGTTTTAAATACTTTGAGTACTTAGGATCAATACTCATAATATAATAGGAGTATCTCTATCAAATAATGACTATAAGGTTTTTATTATAGATAAAAAATGTTTATTACCTTATAAGGATAGATAACCAATATAATATACAGTAAATATATAGAATATGGATCTTTATAGGTAATGTGGAAGAAATTGAAGAACATATATGAAGTTGGTTCAAATTACATTGAATAAAAACGTCAAGATCTATAAAAAATGTTTGAAGACGTGTTTTATATTTTTGGAGACATGAGTGGATTAGGATTTACCATTAAGGATTTGATAATTTTCAAATAGATCATTCAAAGACTTTAATTATTCAATATAAAGAACCTTGTCATTGAATAAAGGGATATTAAAATTTTATCCCATGATGATATTCAATTCACTCTCATGGAATATGATATTTTTATTAATAAAGATAGTTTTGTTGGGGAAAATATGAAAGGATATATAATTTAAGGTCTGTTTCAAAATATATCTAGAGAATGATCTTAAGGATGATAAAGTGGAAAAATGATGGAATTCCTATTTTTCAATCTCAAAACTAGAAAATTAAAATTAAAGGGGTGATTTAACTCATACGATTTCAATATAAAAATTTGGTTATATTAATGAAAAGTGTATAATAAAGTTTCTAAATGGGTAATATGATTACAAGGATCCATAGATACCTCTTAAGAATGTTGATTACTAAAGAATGTTTTGACAAGGTAAAAATAAAAAGAAAAACATTCACTCCCATTAAGATAAATCCTTGGATGAGTTTAAAATAAAATAAATTAATGAATAAAAAGTTTAAAAGTTTAAATTCATAGTGGTTGTTATTAATAAATCTTAATATTGAGAGGATAATGAAGAAAAATATAATGATAAAGGGGGAATGGTTAACATGAAGTTGGAACATTTGGAAACCTTGGATGAGAAAATGGTTAGAAGGAATTGGTAAAGAAGTATTTTTTTTGAGATTAAAGATCCAAGAAATATAAAAAATTATAAGAAACTGATAACATAATGGGATGATAGAAATATCTAAAATATAAATATATATAGAATTTCATTGAGTTGAAACATAATATAGAGGAATAAATAGAAGTCACTGAAGGATTAACCTCTATGATGAAGTAAAAGAAAAAAGCATATTGAAAAACCTAAGGATAATATAGTTGAATCTATAAGAAAACTTTATGCTCAATCATTAATCACTCCTCTATATATGATATCTATAATACTTATAAAATTTTAAATCTTATCTGAAGAGAAATAAAAAAGAAAAATTAAGAGTATCCTAAATGATTTTAGATTATTTCCTTAGTTAATAATAATTACATCATAAAGGTAATTATTGTTTTGGTTATGATGAATCCCAAAATAGGATGAAAAATAATGTGAAAAAGAAAAGTAGTTATACTATAAAAATGTTGAGTTAGGAAAATACTAAAAAGGGATGTTAACACTAAAGAAAACTCAACTAAATACTTGTTAAATTAGGTTATTTTTGTAAAAACGTTATTTTTTCAATGAGAGTGAGCACCATTAAGAAATAAATAAATGATTTTTAATTTTAATAAAGATATAAATGGAGGTTAATATCCATTAAATCTTAAATTAATTTGGTTCTCTATGGTTATTATTTATATTTTGCAGGGTATGGGCACAAGGAATTATATTTTCAATTGTAAAGGGAAAAAGTACTTCCTATTAAGAGGATAGATTCCAATATTAGGATAATTCAACACATATTTCAAAAGAATAATATATAATTTCATGATATCCTTTATTTATTTTGATAAATATGATCCCTTATCATATGATAATGAAGAAAATTATTGAATAACTTCAGCCACTAATTATAAAACTTAGGTGAAGAATAAAAAACATAAAATTTCATGCAACAACCTGCATTTTTGGGGTTTAGTTTTATTTGAGAAAATTTAGTTTCTAATGATATTGGAACCAAGTTTATTTTAAAATTTTGATATTCAGATGCAGGGGGTGAGTTTTTGGTCATTTTTATGGTGTTTAAAGTGAAATTTTTATGTGAGTATTTTATGTAAAGAAGGTATTAAGTGGATTTTAGAGCATCAGATAAATGATTTTGTTCATATTTCTATAGTATAAGGCATTTATAATGTTGGTGGGAGGACATCCAACTTCTAGTGTCCAAATGGTTGCACTAGGATACCCCATTGGAAACCAAATGGAGGGAATTGGGGACCTAATGGACTTACCTAAACCCAACATTAAGTAGGGGTAATTTTGGGTGTCCTAATTATCAACACCCTTTGGTTTAGGGGATTTAAAAAAATTATGGAGGGAAATAAATCAAATCCTTGTTCCCTATAAAGATCATATTGGATTATTTAGTCACAATAAGAGTGGGGGTGAAAAAGTATGAACCATTTTTTTTCTAAATTTTTATTTCATTAAACCTAGTTAAACCTTTACACCTGTTAAGATAAATGTATCTATTCAATGAATCCCAAAAAAATCACACTACCTAAAATTAGTAAATATAAAATAAAAATAGAACATAATATTTATAAGGTTCACCCCTAGTGTGGGTGAAAACATCCTTAATGTATTCAATTCAAATTCGAGATGAAAATGTAATGGAATTGGAATTTATAAGTGGTGATTTTAGTTGTATATCAAATTCATCATCTATATATAGAAATTTTCAAGGTGTAAAGGGTGATGATTTAGGATTTAAATAAATTTTTAGGAAATATCCAAATATTAGGGAAACATTCTACAACTTGAAAAAAATGTCATCACGACACAGGGAATCACATCATTGTGAGAGGATATGCAAGGAATTAATTGTTGATGATGATTAAAGATCACAATATATCCAAGGGGAACCAAAATGTGATGGATTTTTCATAATAAGTAATTCTTCTTACATATGATTAAAATGTTGGTTTGGATGTAACTCATGCTACAATGCAGTAGGGTGCGTTGTGATGGTGGTGTCAAGTTGATGTTATAACCATAAATTGTAATGTTGTATTTATTATTAATTTAAGGTTTATAGGTGTTTAGAGTAGGTTGGGATGAAGTATAGAAATTTTTGGTGATGATTACACTATGTTATAACGATTAGAAAATTTTTTATGCTTAAGAATATACAACTTAAAGGTAAGGGTTGATCTAGATAATACATAATGTTTGATATAGATGATACATAAATAACGATCTAGATGATTCTTAAGGTTTTATTTTGGTAATATATAATGGTTGATATGGATGATATGTAATGGTTTATTTGATTTACTAGATGATACATAAATTAATAAGATGGAGTTGTGTTAGAAAAATGATTAAGTATTTGATATGTAATGGTAAAAAGAATTTTCCTTATGGTGCCTAAGGGTTAATATAATAAGTAAGGGACTTATTTTTGTAAGAATTTTATATATAAGGGTTTTAAAAATGGTAAATTATATGATATGTAAGGGAAAATCTATGATATTTAAGGGTTACTTTGTGATATATTAGGGTAACTCTAATAGGTAAGGGTAAATCCATACTTTTCCAAAACTTGAGTGTTATAGACTAGAGGGGTAATCATGTTTTGAGGCGTGTCTAGTAAGGGGAATCATGCAGTGATCCACAGGGTCAGGCCATTATGTGTCGTGTGATAATTTTTTTTAAAATAACTAATCAATTGGTTAAATTAAATATTAAAATATGGTTAGCTATTTCAACTAGTAAAAAAGTGGGGAAACCCAAACTCAACCCTCTCCCTTTTTATTTCTTCTACCTTGATATATCTATACTTTTTTTTTGTTTTTTTCATGTCATTTAGTGCATGAAGTATCCATGGGTAAAAATAAATAAACCTATAAAAATAATTTGGGTTATCTCACTATTTACTTTTTTTGGTATCTGTTGTTCCCTAAATTAGGTGTTTTATGGATTACATGTTTTCTTTCGACATAAGATAGATTCCCCAGTGTTCCTTATTGAGTGGAGTCCTATAAATTTTATCAAGGTGGTCCTAGCTATTTATTATTCTATATGTGTGATATTAATCATGTTATAAGTGAGCGAGGTTAGGGTTTTTCGATCAACCTGAAATAGAATAACTTTTAATTTCCATTGTTTGAAATGGAAACCTAAAGGTAGTCTCATATGGAAAATGATATGTGTGGCTTGGTAGGTATTAAAATTATTAGTGGTGTGGAATAAGGGTTAGATGTTCAGATGCCACATATTGTGAATATGGTTTCTTCAGATGTGGTGGCTGATGTGGTTCCTTAGAAATCTAATGGATGTAACCCATGTGACACTAAGTAATATTGATAATTGAGATTGGGGTGAACTGGTTCAGTGGAATGATGCATATTGTATTGACCATTAGTATGGGTGGAAATGGTGGTTCACCAAATTATGACTATATATTATTGATGATTACCACACATTGTGAGGATGAGGTTATTAGGGGTCATGTGCACACAATACAAGGCCCATGTGGTGGGGTTTGACCAATTTTTATTAGAAATAACCCCCATAGATTGGGAATATTATGAGTGATGGTATTGGGAATCATTAAGAGTGATGAATACATTATAGGTGGGCACAATATCTAAGTGGTTATTGAGGCAAAAAATGGTAGCATGATTGTTTTTGTATCTATGAGATATGTTGGGACCAATGAGTCGAGGTTGGTAAAGTATGGATGCCATCAAGACTTGGGTTACATCAAGTTATTGAGTTGATGGTTGGTAAGGGGTTCAGATGACCATGAGTCTTGTGATATGGTTTGTGGACATGTCATTGGGGAATCATAGTTAAATAGAGATGTTTATTTAGTTATGGGTTGTTGTTTGAGGATTTATGACATGAAATTGGTTAGAAAGTCGGGGTAATTTCTAGTATGATTGATTTTGGATGCATTGTTCAACTTTATCACTGGTCAAAGGTAGTAAATTCTCAATCAAGGTTATGGATAATATCTATGGAAACCATTAGTTGTGGGATACTGAGTTCATACTCAAACACTACATGGGCCCTCCAAGATGCTTGCATACTTTATGGTTCATGGAATAGGTAAGGGTACTTGTACATCATCATAGGGATAGTGGAGATGAAAGTATATATGGTGCAAGGGATGGACATGGTGGTTTTGTAGATGAGGTTGGTGGTTACTTGGTTGTAGGATTTTATTTTATTTTGGTTACTTTTGTGCATTTACATATGTTATTAGACTGAGGGTGATCTCTTTGATTTTTATATGACTAACATGATATTTTTTACCTTTCTTATTATATGTATACTCTAGATTATTGTTGTATGTTATTTACAAACGATAACATTATTGTTATATTATCAATATTATTTATCATTAGAGGGTATATTTTCCCCATTATCACCCCTTATACCCTCACCACTATTTGGAAACCTATAACATATGAAAAGGGATGACTGGGGTCACATGGTTATCCAATTCAATTACTGTAGAGTGATATGTGTCCATAAATTATAAATTCATATCAAAGATGGTTGAGATAAACAAATATCTAGTGGGTCTTTTTTATTATTTGGGTTATGTTAAATGGAGATTTAGGGAAGTGTTGAAACTTGTGATGAACATTATGTTGTGTTTATGACAAATATAATTTCAGATTGATGTCCAATTTACCTTGGAAATTGGAATTACTGTTTTGGTTTATGTGTTTATAATTGAATTATTTAACTAATAAAAGTTATTATATGATATTATGGATTTTTATTTTGGACTCTTGATCCAAAGAGGTAATAGGTGACACTCATGTATCATTTAGGAATGTAGGGATCACATGAAAACCATTTTACTTATTTTAATTGATTTTTTTTGTTTTATAATAAAAATAAGTGAGTTGATTAAGATTGTCCAGAATAATCTATATGGGGTTTTTCTGAATAGTTTTTTGGTGGAATTTCACTCAAACAGACATTGGATATAATTCCTAGTGTGATTGAGTATGTGGATTCTAAGTATATATAGTGTTTGTGGTTTCTAAGTTTTTCATGATTAGGTGGGTCCACGAGGCTAGATATTAAGGGGTTTGGGTTCCTTAGGTAAGTGTAAGGGCTAGTGGGTCGTGTTTCTTATCATAACTTTCTATATTTGATATATCTAGAATATTATATTTTTATTGAGTATTGTACTTAACTCCTAGTGAGATGAAACCTAGATAGTATCTTCCGGAGCTTTATGAGGGAAGAGATATGGCATGATTTAGGGATACTCCATATGAGGCCCCTATGGGTGGAGGTGAGCATGAGACATAAATAGAGGTTCCATGTTAGGAAGTTAAACACTAGGGGTTGACATGAAAGGAATTTTATGTTAGGTTATTTGAGAAATTATTCCCCAAGATTTTGAGGGTCAATAGGGCCTATAAGTTTATGCACCTGGTCTAAGGATATACTTTAGTCATGGAATATGAATGAGTGTCATAGATCTTTTTTGGATTACACATATAATACAAAGGGATGAAATCACTAAAGTGCGGTGATTCAAGGATGGTTTATGGAATTATATCAGGGTGCAAATAAATATATTTAAATTTTACTCATTTTACAAGGTGGTGAACCATAAACTTATAACATAATAAATCCTGGAAGATGGGAGTATTCTGAACTAGATAGCAGTGTCATGTGAGATAGGTAGTAGAGCTCTAGGTATCCACAAGTGGGGATATGAGGAGTCCCATTAGGGTATCTGGAGTAGGGGTTTAATGATGCCACCATAGAGTAGGTCTTCAGTAAGGTGTTTCTTGTGTGGGTGGAGAGGGAAGGTTCAAGACTAGTATGATCGATCATCAAGGAATTTACAAGTACATGGATAGATGACATATCTGGAGGGGTTTTTTAGGATGACCTTGCAATCATATGGGGGTTATGTATTGGGTTAGACTTAGAATTCAGAGGTAGGAATGTGAGTGGTGTGAGGAGCCAATAGTTAGGATTAATCAGAACATGTGGGTTAAGGTAGTGGATGATAGTTTATGTGACTCCACTAAGAGTATAGGTATTGATTAGTTGAGATTTATGTAAGTTTCATGTGATCGAGATGATGTATTCAGAGAAGACCAGGTAGCTATTAACAATTGTATGTATGTTGTGAGTGTTTTTTTCTTTTGTATGATATGTATCAGTACATGATTTACATATGTGATAAATTTATTGACCAAATTCTGGTAGATAAATTGGAATTAGGTTTTATGTGGAATGATAGTGTGCATTATTATGATGCGGGATAGATATGTTTGGAATTAACAAGGTGTTTTGAGAATGGTGTGAGTGGGATGCTTGGGTTTTAGTAGGGGTCACTTAGTGTGTGTCTCAAGATAGATCAGTGATGAGCTATCATATGGTGGAGAGGTTATAATGGATCCAATATTTTGGAGTGGTAATTTAGGTATAATCTTTAATCAACTAAGTGTATTTGGACTTTGTTTAGGATTTTGGAGTGCTAGTGTAGGATAAGAATCAATTTTTAGGAGATATAAAAGGCTCTAGGTACATTTTTACAGCAGGTAGAAAAATATTCTTTGATGTAGGTAATCATGATGTGGTGAGGGGATATGTAATTTATTAATTTTTAGTAATGTTTGAGGATAAAACTATAATTAAGGATAACCATGGCATCATAGGTGTTTCATAAGAGTGAAATCTCTTAGTGTTTGATAAAAATGCTCGGTTGGATGTAGGTTATGTGGAAACATAGTGGGTTGTTATATGATGGGGGTGTCATGGTTTATGTTGAAACCATTGATTGTAATATTCTATTTTTTATCATTTGGAAGTGTATAGGTGTTTAGAGAAGTCTAGATGAAGTTTGAAAATGTTTGGTGACGATTTGATTATGTTAGAAAAATTAAAAGTCTATATGCATAAGGGTACACAACTTAAACATAAGGGTAAAACCATCATACCTAAGGGTTAATATGGATGATAAACAAGGGTTAATATAGATGAAACAAAATTTTTGATCTAGATTAAACTTGTACATGGGGTAGGGGACCCGTCAGACCCGATAAGCCTGATTCGATAAAAAATCCTATTTAAGGCTTAATTTTTTGGCCTGATTATTAAACATGACTAAATTAAAAACCACAATTAATAATAGGCCCGAGTCTAGGACTTAATTAGTTATATGATAAGTTATCCACCCCACTATATTAATCAATATTATAATTATATTTTTTAAAATGTATTAACATTTATATTGGTTAAAGATTATTATATATAAGTAATGTTAATAATAATGTTTATATAAATAATGTTAATAATAAAATTTATTTATTATATAGAAATAATGATTTTATTTATTAAAATTTATTAATTTAATACCTTTTATATTTTTTAACCTTTAAATAAATAACATTTATATTTATTACTATATAAACAATATTCATATTATTAATGATAAGTTTTATTAATGTTTGTATTATAATAATTTATATTATATTATTAACATTTATATTATTAATTTTCATATTATTATTAATTATATTATTATTATATCATTAACATTTATATTATTAATATTTATATTTATTATGTACCACCCGAGCCTAAATTATAATAAGTCTCTATTTCTAAAGAAACAATTAAATAATGCACATAACTTTATTCAAGAATGTGATTATAACCTAAATTCACAAATTTTATAAATTGAATTTTATAAAATTAATTTTTTAAAATAAACAATTCAAAATTATCTTAGGGTGAATTGTTAAGATTTTTGAGAAACAATTTTTTTGGTGAATGGTGAAAAATACCGATTTTACAAAAACTATCACTTTTATAATAAAATAATAATATAAGAATAAATTAAATGTTTATTAAAAATTATTAATAAAATAAATATATATTTATTAAGTAATAAAATTCATATAAAAATATAATTTTTTACTTAAAATATAAATTTAACATTTTTTGAAGTCTAAACAACGTTTTTGTTAAAATAAAAACTATTTTTAGTTCTTCTCTATTAATTAAGCATTTACAATGTTCCTTTAGGTTTTGGTTTTGTTTTAAAGAGAAATAAGTCAAATTTTATTTAACATAATCTATTTAATCCCATTTTAATCCAAATTATATATATTTTTATATAAAATAATTTTTATTCTTAAAACAAACATTTTTCTAAAAACATTTTTTGTGGTGTTTTGTGAACTTATATTAAAATGAATTTCCACCCTTTATAGGGGTTGAAAAATATAAAATGGATTTAATACTTGGAATAAAAATTATTAATATTATTTAATATGTAAAACTTAATTTTTTTCATAATTAATAGTAACCTCGATAAATATTTATCATCTCGGTTAAGGGTAAAATGAGTTAAAAGGGTTAAAAATAATGGGATAAGGCTTCAATATAAGACAAAATTTTTATTAAACCCTTTTTTTATATATATTAAAATTATAATATTTGAATCTATTACAATTTTGGATTCAATTTACTTGAATAATACATATATTATATAATAATGTTTCAAGTATTTATATGTGCGACACCCACCTCACTTTTAAAAGGTATCCCAGTATTCTCTCTTATCCACATTAATTAAGCCACTTATCTAGACTAATAACTAACCAAATACCTTCCCAAAATCCCTCTTTACATCCTTGAGGTCCTTTTCTCTCCAAAATATCACTTCAAGAAGGCATAATGTTTAAGCCAAAAGAGGTTTCTAAAAGAAGAGGTACATGTTCTTATCGAGCTTTTTCAAGATCCTCTCTTCTTAAACCTCCTACAAATAATCAATAACCATTTTAAAATAATTAAATAAGTATATTAGTCATATTTATATATTTTTATGTTAATGTTACATCCATTATATATCTAATTTCTGTGTTATGGAAAACAAAAACACCAATCGTGCATGTGTATGACCTACCGTCTCCACATAGCGGTGTGATTCATTTTTAATCACCATTTTACTTGTATGGTTAAAAATATAGAATTAATGAATACATATTATATTTATGAAATAATTATTATTTTTAAATATAATATACCATCTAATTTCTTACCCATCCATCCTTTGGAAAATGATAACATCTATCATGCGTACGTGTGGACTACCACCTTCTTGAAGTGATGTGATTCATTTTTCTATCACCACCACACACGAATGATTCTAAAATTATATATAATTAATAATAATTAAATTAATTAATTTAATAAAATTTTGGATATAATGGAACCATTTCATTAAACCTTTAACCATGGAAAATATACTAAAGTAATTTTGGAGAAATTAACTGAGAATCCTTAAGTGGTCAATGCAAACAAGAACAATTCCATGAATATATTTAAAATTATAATTAAAGGAATATAAAACATTAAATATACATGAATTTTTTTTTCCAATAAAGCATTTAAAAAATTTAAATTCATTATACAAGAGGATTAACATGTATAATTAAGTCAAGATAAGGGATATTTTTTAAAAACATTTACTTTCGAAATTTTTTATGTTCAGACTTTCATTGGGGAAATTATATAATCCTAATTATAGAGATCCAAGATAAAAATATCTTTTTTTTAAATCATTTCAATAATTTAAATATTAAATCTCACAATAATTACACATATATTTAAAAACTTTTTGGTTAAGTTTATTCAAGGACTACTTACATAGGAAATTTAATTTATAAATCTTGTAAACATTTCATTATATTCAAACTCTTCATGAACCCCTTATAGACTTCTCATAAGTTATAATTATCTTAATAATATAAGGAAGGAAAACATTTGAAATGGGTGAAATAAAATTCTCAGTAAAGGAAAATTTATGAACATTTCATCAAGGGTGAGATCATAAGCTCAAGAAAAAACATAAACATAAAAGAAATATCTTATTAAAAAAGACATATGATAATAAGAGTTGTCCACAAGTCATGATATAAGGTCATTTAATCGTAGGGGAATAATATATAACAAGGAAAAAGTGTGCAAAATCAAGATATATTAAATATGATATATGTATCATAATAATAGGTATATATTTTAAAATGTTACATTCCATCGAAACATATTATAAAAAATAACTTTAGAAGAAATATAATTATCCAAAAACCATAACATTATGAAAAAAATTCCACGCTTCATGTTGTGGACAAAAAAATTTCTCATGATTTATGTTGTGAATAAATTTTTTTCCATTCATCATGTTTTGAAACAAAAATTCCCACTATTCACACTATGAACAAAAAATCTCAATTATTCATTTTTTAATAAAAAATACCAAACTTAATGTTGTAAACAAACAAAATGTTCATGATTCATATTATAAAAAAACAGAATTTCAATGATTAACATCCTTATCTCATGATATATAAATCCTTAACCAATTCATTAGAGGGATATATATTACCCAACCCACGATCATCCATACATATGAGTTCCATAAGGCATTAATAATTCATTAAACCATAAAAACCCATGGTAAAAAAATTGGTTTCTTTCCATGTAATGAAAAATGGGTTTCACAAAACTTTATGGTGGAATCACTAAATTTGAACTCAAACATGTTAATAGTTGATACCAAGAACTAAATAAACTCAAAAATATATTTCAAATTTTTTTTATAGAGTGACTCATGAAAAATATCTTCCAATGAAGTTAAGCCTTTACAGATAAATAAAAAAATGGTGGTCAAATCCTAAAAGAGTTTTTAGAAAGATCATTTATCTTTGATGTAAAAGAAGAATTTATATTTACCTTGAAAATAAATTTTTGAAAAGGTGAAGTGATTTTTTTTAAAAAAATTACCTTAAAAAGAATATTCAATAAACAAATTTTATAATGAAATAATGGTTATCAAAGAGTAATGCAGATTGGAAGATAAAACCAATGATTTTGAAAGGATATAAAAATATTTTGAACATTTTAAAATAACCTTGTTGAAAACACACATAATTAAATTGATAAAAAACATTGTTTTAAAATGAATAAAATGGAATATAAGTATAAATGGAGATAAAACAATTTATTTTCCACTTGGGAATAGAGAATATTGGGAAGAATTAAAAACATGGATATGGAGAAAAACTCATTAAAAGTGACAAGTATTATTCTTAACAAAAATACATTTTTTATGAAAAAAAATTAATCACAGAAAAATATTTTAGTGTGAAATATTGTATCCCCATAATAGGATGTGGAAATAAAATATTAAATTATCATAGGTTAATCTTGAGAGATAATAGTCAAAAAGGAGTGATTATGACCCAAGGAAAATATTTGAGTCATGAAAACGCCCTTAAAACCTTTGTAAATTTTGAACAAAAACATCATGAGAGGTATAAATTAACATACATAAATGAATATCCTGAAATATAAGAAAATAATGAAAAAAATGGGGTAGTAATTACACATTGAGAAGAAAACTTGGTGTATGACACAAACAAGTCTCAAGGGATTCAAACTTAAGACAAATAACACCTTACAACTTAAAGATCATTTAAATCAGATACTAATGAAAGAGAGATATTAAAAATGAACTTAAATTACCATTAATAAATAGAAAATCCTGATATAATATGTAATATTGGCAGTATATACACCACATAAATGGAATTAAGTGTATAATACAATACATGTTTCAAAGAGATGAATTTGAGATGAAAACCATTTTATGAAGAATAATATTTAAGGTAAGAGTCAATTGATAATGAGGATATAAAGAAAAATTGTAAAAAAGGAATTTGTAAATAATAATCATAGTATTCATTAATTAAAATAAACAAAACTTTAATAATAGAGTTAAATAATAATTTTTTGTAACTCAATAGAAAAAATTGAGTTATCACAAACCATTACCTTTATTCCCATTTAGTCAAAAGAATTCTAAACTCTTATAAAACCAATATAAATATATAAATATATTATTTAACAAAATTATTCACACCTAAAAATATTTATAATTTTCATTTATAATTATTACATACATGTATATTATTTTTTTTTCTTATTTTCCCAAATCAGGCATTTATAGTTTTTATAGTTCGTAGTTGTATCATAGGAGTAGTTTCAGTGTTCATTATTATTCCAAAGGTCATAATTACAATTTTATTAAAGTTAATATAAATTATTAGTTATAATGATTTATTAATTTTAAATTTCCTTTCATGAGTACTTCAGTCTTTATCCTTGAAGATGAAATCAACAATGACCATTTTTTGGATATTTTTAACCTATGAAAGGTGTTTTCTCAATTCAAAAGTTAAATATTGATGAATATTTTAAAGAAAAAAATTAATTGATTATATATTTATACCATATTATACTTGTAATTAAATTTTCATAATCATAAATGATATAATTTCATAACACTGTTCCATTTGGTGGTCACACTGACCCAAACATGAACATATAATTATTATTGATGATTATGAGGTGATTTAGTTGAAATATAATTACCATATTATCATAATGATATATTTTTGTATTTATTATTATTCTATATCATAATTATTAATTAATTAGAATAATAATTAATGGATATGAAAATATTACCTGATTTGAATTAAATATTTTCCTCGGTGTATGCTTGTTTTAAATGATTTAATTAACAATAAATGTTTATTGATTATATCAATAATAGGTTTTCATATTTATTATAATAGAACTATAATGATATAATAAAAATCATATATCCTCATTAAATAAATTATAATAACCATCACTGATGGTTGGTTATGACAAATGAATTTCATTACTCATGGAGGTGGCAGTCCTCACGTATGCACGAACAATGATTTCATTTTTCTTAGTGGATGTAATAGATTAATATATTATGATAATAAACTTAATATTATAATATTATTTTAAATAATTTATACTAATATCCTTATATTAGTGTGTCTATAATAAATTTTAATGAAAAAATTAATATGAAATGCTAAGTAGTTGACAATACTTATGTTAGGGACTTGAATTTTCCTTGGAATTCTCATTGGAAATGAAGGAATTATGTTAAAAAATGGTGACTAAAATCTCTTAAACTTGGGATAGGGTTATAAGAGGATTAATTTTTAAAATTTTATAGAATTAATTCTATATATTGGTGATTCTTGAAGTGGTGGAAGTGTTACACATTTATAAGTGAAGGGAAGGGTAGTTTTGGAAGTAACCATTACATTTTCAGTAATGAAATGTTACTATTCAAAGTTAAATTTATCTAAAAGAGAAAACGTTTAGTTGATGTGTATGTGGATAAATATTCTCCTCATAAAATCATCTTGGAGAGAACATAGAGTGTTTTTAGACATTTAATTATAACTTTTTATCTTTTATCCTAATTAACTTTTACCTTGGTAATTGATTTTTAAACTTAGTAATTAATAATAATGACAAAAATTAAGATAGTTTACTTTAACTAACATAAAAATTATGATTTTAATTTTATAAATAATTTTACCAATTTTTTTTTAATTTTTGAAATTTTTATTTTAAAATAAATGCACATAATGCAACAAACAATTTTTTCAGAAAAATACACTGTTAAGTTTAAAAATTTATGCACAATAAAAGATTACTATAGGTACTGATTTATATGAAATATATTGGTTTATTATAAACCAAAAAAGGAATTCATTTTTCATATTAAACAAAAAAATTAATTATCAAAACACTTAATTATAATAAATGACTGAAAATAGGTTTTATTAAAGAAAATTCTTAATTTGTTATAAAAATACCAAACATAGGATTTATAAGTTCAAAGAACATGTTAAAATGAATAATTTTATTCTTAAAATAAATATTTTATTATGTAAATTTATTTTTAATATTCTAGGATAAACATACAAAATGATTAAATCATATAAATTATATGTTTTGAAAAAAAAAATTTCAACTAAAAATTAACCATTTTAGAAAAAAATAAAAATTTTAAACTCAATTTTTTTGATTATATAAGTCCAAAAACAATTTTAGTTTTTTCTATTAAATATTATAAAATTTATAAATTTAGTTTTAAAATGAAAATTCAAAATATGAAAATATGCTTTTATTGAAAAAATTATATTTTTGAACATTATGTGTTTTTAATATTATTTCCTAATCAATTTAAATTCATTTAAAAATAGAAAAAATTATTGTTTATAATTATTAAAATATTCTTTATAAAAATGATATGCTTCCTAAAAACTTGGGGCATTAAATTCTCCCCTTAAATAAATTGATCCTCACAATTTTAATTATTTCATACCAATAAAATATCTAACGTCATAAAAATTATAGAGATGAATTAGAATATAATTTCATAAAAATATATAAAACTTATAAACTTAAAAAAAATATATATTTACCCAAAATATGGTTATCCCTAATATAGAGTTTTTATCCAACTATTTGGCCTATGAGTATACCATTATTTGATATCATTACCCTCATTGTATAATTTATTTATAGGGGTGTTTATTACCATCCTATCACTGATAGAATATAATATGTTAACATAAATAATTTTTTAATTACTCTTGATCATTATTACTCAGTGGATTTAACCTATAAATCACTAAAATCATGTTCAATTTATCTAAATTATGGATAATAATATTTCTATAAGGCATAATATTATATAGTTTAACATAGAATACGATAATAATATCACTAGAATAATTCTTTGAAAATAAAATCATATGGGAAGTGATTTAATGATCTTAGAAAACTTATTATATATATTATAGTTCCTAGAATAAAATTCCAATAATACATATACGACTATGGATTGGAGGGTATATGTACCATAAATATTATGATACACTTGAAGAGTAGTGATTTCATAGGTATTAAATCATCCTCTTGGTCTTGTAGGTTGGTAATTCTCATTATCGTAGTTAGTTATTTGATTAGGGAATTGACTTGGATAATGACCAAGTTCCCCATATATAAGATATTTGTATTATTAATATCACCTTAGGATAAAATCTATGTATTTCAATCATGTTAACCAAACTCTTCACTTTTCCTTGATATTTGATGATTTATGACCCCCTCATCAACAAGTAAAGTATCTTTTAGTCCCCTTGAGATAATTCCCTTTGTGTTTCCTTCCACATTTTTTACATAGAAGAAATCTAAAATTATTTCCTTCATTATCTTTATCAATTGTTATTTAATTATTTTCTATCATTATATTATTTGGTGTGTTTAGGACATCAAAACTATTCACACTGTTAATCATATTTTTTGATAGTTGGTATTTTTATAATCAATAGGTTTCTTAACACAAATCCCATTTGTATGGTTTTTTATTGAGTTAATCTTTTTATTTTCCCTTGCACCAATGGTTCCTTCAAGTTCCAAAACATACTAAAACCAAAAAGGTTGAAATGAGTGACAAAAAATTAATAATATATAAGAATTATCATAATAATAAAATGAATTCACCCTTAAAAAATATTTTTCTTTTACATTATCTTGTTTCCCTATAGTTACGTTAGTTAACAAATATCAATCTTTGTTCGAGCTAGGTTACATTAAGTTGGGTTATCATATACTTCTAATCATAATCCCTCAAAGTACTAGGAAGTCAATCCTTCTTAGTAGTCGGTAAATTTAATACTATCAACCAAATAATAGCCCCCCAAGAGTGTCTAGACAAGTGTATAGTATTAGGCCCACTCATCATTCATTAGGGTGATGATCGAGTCAATGATCAACCAATCCTTTTTGGGGTGATTACCACTAAAAGCATATGTACCAGAACCATGCCCAATTTATAGTATCTAGATATTCATGAGTTGATAAGAAAACCACTTACTCAAGACTTTACAATTATTTCAAGATATCATACTATACTTAGACTCATATCCAGGGTTTTCACTAAGATTTTTAAAACATAATACCAAAGGTAACTAAACTAAAATTTTAAAGTAAATAAAATAATCCTAAAAAATAATTAAACTATCCTTTGATACCAACTATGAATAACCAAGCTATAAATATCTTTATTTTACATCATTTCTATAATTTAAACATTAAATCTCACAATAATCACACATATATTAGAGAAAAGTTTGGTTTAGTGTCTTTAGAGACCTATTATATATAAAAATTATATTACAAAACTTGTGAAAAAATCTCTATAATAAAACTATTATAGAACCCCTTTTAGACTTATAATAAGTTCTACATATCTTCATAACCTAGGGAAGGGAAACATAAGAAAGGGGTAATCTTAAATGCTCGATAATGGAAAAATTATCAATATACCATTAAGGTTAATATCATAAGAATGAGTGAATATATGAACATGGAATAAATATCTTATTAAAAATAATATGGGGCAATAATATTTGACCATAATTCATGATGTAAAGGAATGTAATATCAAAAGAATAATATATAACATAGAAAAAGAGTATTAAATCAAGAGATAATACACATTATCCATGGATTATAATCATAGGAATATTTCTTGGAAATGTTACATGCCCTAAAAACCTAGCATAAAAAAACATTTGGAACAAAAATAATCATGAATAAATTATAAAATTGTTAATTTTCTTCCACAATTTATATTATGAATTTAAAATGAATGATATTGAATTTCTGAACAAATAAAATGACCATACTTTATATTTTTAACAAAAAAATTCCCATGATTCATGTTTCGAACAAAAAAATGCCCATTATTTTTATTGGAAATAAACAAATGGTCACACTTTTTCTTATGAACAAACAAAACGTTAACTCTTAATATCCCTATCTCATGAGATAAAAATTCTTAAAAAATATAGTGGAGGGTGATATAGGGCCCGAACCATGATCATCCACATATATGAGTTCCACAGGACATCAATCATTCAACACATCCTAAAAACCCATGGGATATAAAATGGATTTCTTTTATCAAATTATAAGAACCCATGGAAATAAATATGGGTTCCACAACACTTCAAGTTATTATCAACCAAATTGACCTCAATCATGTAAATTGTTGATATTGATAACTCAATCACCTAAAAAATATAATTTATAATAATATTTTGAGTTTAATTTTTGAAAACTAAATTCAAAGGAAGGTAAGCCTTTTTATATAAATATGAAAATGGTGGTGAAATCATATTGTTTTTAGAAAGTGGTTTTATCTTTGGAATTAAAGAAGAATTTATGGTATTATTTAAAAGTAGTTTTAAAAAATTTGAAATGATTTTTTTGAAACCATTTATATTTAAAAAACAATGTTTAATAATAGAGAGTTGAAAATAAATATTGAATATCAAAAAGTAGTGTGAATTGGAAGATAAAACCTTTTATTATGAAAGGATGAACAAATATTTTGAACATTTTAAAATAACATTGTTAAAAGGATAACAAAAAATTAGATTTAAAATGAATAGAGGGGAAAATAAGGATTATTGGAGACAAAAAATTGAGTTTCTATTTGATAAAGGAAAATGTTGGTTGTAAATAAAAAAATGGATGTGGAGAAAAAATTTATTAAAATTTATGGGAATTATTATTAACATAATTACATTTTTATGAAGTAATAGATTTATTATAAAAGAATTATATAGTATAAAATAATATTTATCTCCACAATAAGGTGTAAATATAAAATAACATCTTCATAAGTTAGAATATATCAATATTAATAGATAATAGTCAAAGAGGAGTGATTATGACCCATAGAAAATTTTTGACTCACAAAAACCCTCTTACATCATTTTTAACATTTAAACCAAAAGCTAATGAGATATAGAAAATTAAATAGATAATATATTATCATAAAATATAATATAATCATGATAAAAAATATGTAATTATTTACAAAATTGAAAATAAAACATGGTGTAAAACATAAACATGTCTCAAGGGATTCAAAATTGAGATAAAGAACCCCTTACAAGTTGAGGAGAATCTAAATCAAATCCTCATGAAAGATGGAGATTAAATTGGAACATAAATTATAATGAATAAATGTTATTTAATTATATAATATATCAAATAGGTATTATATACACTATATAAATGGAATTAGGTGTATAATAAAAAACATGTCTCAAAGAGAGGAATTTGAGAAAAAAATCCTTACAAGAATCATAATATTTGAGGTAAGAGTAATTTTATAATGATTCCATAAAGAAAAAGTGTAAAACTTTATAAAATTATGTGGAAATAAAAATAAAAATACTCATTATTCTAAATAAATCAAACTTTAATAATATAGTTCAAGAAGAATTTTTGTAACTCAATGGAAAATTTGAGTTAGAAAAAACCTTTACCTTTATCCCTTCTTAGTGAAATGTGCTCTAACCTCCTATAAAAATATAAAAATATAAAAATATTATATTTAATTACCATATTATTACCTAAAATTATATATAATTATAATTTATAATCATTGTGAACATGTATATTAGTTAATTTCTTATTATTTTCCCACATCAGGCGTTTGTAGTTTTGAATGTTTATACTAGTTTCATAGGAGTAGTGTTAGTATTTATTATTATAAAAAAATTTATAATTCTAATTTAATTAAATCTAATATAATTTAATAATTATAATTATTAATTAATTTTAAATTTCCTTTTATAGTACTATAGTCTTTATCTTAGATGGTAAAATCTACAACGAATATTTTTAGTGATTTTTGACATGAAAAATGAGTGTTCTTAATATATGAGTTAAATATTGATGTATATTTTATATAATGAAAATAAGTAATTGATTAAATATTTATATCATGGTATAATATTAATTATTTTTTTCATAATAATACATGATATAATTTCGTAGCATTGTTCAAGTAGGATGTCAAACCAACCCAAACATAAACATACCATGATTATTAATGATTATGAAGAGATTTAGGTATAATATCATTAAATAGGTATAATAATGATATAATATAATGTTTATTAGTGTGATGTATGATATTTATAAGGTAATTATAAGAATAAGTAATGAATAAGAAAATATTACCAAATTTTATTTAAATATTTTCTTCTTAGTATGCTTGTTTTAAACGATTGAATTAACAATAAATGTTTTTTGACCATATCATTAATAGTTCGTCCAATTTTTTATATCAATAAATTAATTATGTAATAAAAATAATATATAATCATTAAATACATTTTATTAACCTTTAATTTTAGGTGAGGATGAAAAATGAATTTCATTTCTCCCGAAGGTGGTAGTCAGCATGTACGCACGAACGATGATTTCATTTTACTTAATGAATGAGATAGTTTAATATATAATGAATATAAAATTATTATAATAAAATAAAATTATATAAATTATTTTAATATTATTATATTATAATATTTGTAATAAATTTTACTGAAGATAATTAGGAAGAAAATCTAAGTAGTTGATAATACTCATGCGAAGGACTTGAATTTTACTTGGAATTATTCTTAGAAATGAAGGTCTTATACTAACTAATGGTAAAATTAATATATTTAAAATGGGATAAAGTTATATTAGTATTAATATGTAATATTTTAGAGAAGAAATTTGAAGGATATTTGAGTCATTATGTGGTATAAGTGTTACACTTTTATAAGTGAAGGGAAAGTTAGTTTTTGAAGTAACCATTGCATTTTCAATAATGTAATGTTACTATTCAAAAGTAAATGGATAAAAGAGGGAAAAAATTGGAGTGTAAGTGTGTTTGAGTCTATATTATTCTAATATACTCATTTTTGAGAAAATATCTAGTTTTTTTAGGAATTTCCTTTTAACTTTTAAACTTTTACCCTAACTTTTACCTTGGTAATTAATTTTTATTCTCAGTAATTAATATTAATGAAAAAATATGATTGAAAATTTTAACTAATTAGAAAAATATAATTTAAATTTATTAAATAATTTTACCAAATAATCTTTTTATGGGTTTTAAATTTCAATTTTAAAATAAACACACATAAAACATTAAAAATATTTTTTTATGAAATGTCAGTTATTATGTTTAAAATTTTATGTACAAGATAATATTATAATAGATACTAATTTTTATGAAATAAATTTGTTTATTATTAAATTAAATAAAATTAATATGGATTTTAAATAATTACAAAATCTAATTTTCTCATCGAAACACTTAATTAGATGAAAATTATGAAAACAATTTTTGTTAAATAAACATTCTAATTCGTTAAATATGTTGAAAAAACATGTATAAGTTCAAATAATATTTTAAAATTCCTGATTTTGTATCTTAAATATTTTTTATTGCTTAAAATGTTTTTTAATATATTAAAAGACACTTACATAATGATAAAATCATAAAAATAATAATTTTTTCAAAAATCATATTTTTCAATTAAAAATAATCCTTCTAAGAACGACTAAAAAATTCATACTTAGAAAATTTTGATGTTTTAAATTGAAAAATAATGTTATTATTTATTATTCAGATTATAAAATTTATAAATATAGTTTTCAAATTATAAATTATAAAATATAATATATAAAGGAAAACTAATTTGGTTAAGTGAATGAATGTTTTAACATTATGTCTTATTAATATTATTTCTTAATAAATTTCAATTAATTAAAAAAATAGAAAAAATATAGTTTAAAATTATACATATATGGTTTATAAAAATAACATACTTCCTTAAAACCCAATGCATGACACTAATATTTTAAAACACATATATTTTATTCTACTCTGGTTATGCTAGGGGGTTTATATATTTATATTACATTTGTTCTATTTTTGGACCATGAACAAATAAGTTAAATGTAAAGGAATTTATTTAAAAAATTATTATTTTAATGTTTTCTTTTATCTGTTTTTAATGTTAAAGTTTATTTAAAAGTATCAAAAAATTTCTTATTTATTCTCGTTGTTTATTTGAATTTATTTTTATCCCTATTTTCATGTATTTAATTTTTTTAAATGGAATATTCTTTTCAATTTTTAAATGTAGTACTTTTTTAATTTTTATAAAAAAATTATATAGGAATATTTGTTATAAATTTTATCGCAAAAAATAAATTTCCCGCCATCATAATCATTATTTGCTTTGAATCTTACTTTATATGTTTCCAGTGTTAATTTTTAAGAATATATTTTTCTCAATATTCTGAGATTTTTACATAAAATGATAGGAAAAGAAAAGGTTATTTTATTCTTAAAGTAATGAAAAGAATTTTAAAAGTGATTCACAACTTCATTCTTACACAAATTTACAGGGTAGTTATTTTAATGTTTCTATTTTATTT
Organism: Viscum album; assembly: GCA_963277665.1. Lineage (NCBI taxonomy): Eukaryota > Viridiplantae > Streptophyta > Magnoliopsida > Santalales > Viscaceae > Viscum > Viscum album. The sequence goes on from OY728138.1 coordinate 1,874,507,483, forward strand.
TCTTTTTGAAAAGGCATGGGTTTATTACAAAACCTTTATTTATGATGATTAATTGGTCCTATATCATTATTTACTACATTTTTTTATATTATTCACTTTATTGTGATCAATTTCTCTATCACTCTCTATTATTCATTAGATATTACTTTTATCCTTAGTGTCCATATTTTAATATGAATAAGGATATTTTTAATGATTTTAAAGATGAAATAATGTTTCTTATGCTATGTTTTTATTTTTCCAATGTAACATGAGAATCATGTATGTATTTAGTTTTCTAAGAATTCTAAACTGATCAATCCTACATGGTGCGATCCAATGTATCTTACCAATATAGTTATGTAAACTAAAACTCTGGGTTACTAGAGTCAGTGTGCTATATATTTTATTATTAACATTTAAATAAATAACATGTATATTTATTAATGTTTATATAAATAAGTTTTATATTTATATATATAATAATAATTTTTATATTATTATTATATATAAAATGAATTAAAATTTATATTTATTTAATATTAATATATATATAATTAATTTAATATAATAATATATTAAGGCCCAAAAATCATTTTTTAAGGTCTGATTATTAAAAGATATTTTTTCAAGGCCTGATTAAAAAATGGTCTAGGTCAGGGTTAGTCCATCCAGGACCAATTAATAAATGAGCCATTTTTTTCTAGCCTGAACTCGACATGCATATCTTATATATAGGTCTAATCTAGATAATACATAAGGGTTGATTTAGATGATATGTAACAGATTATCTCAATGATACATAATGCGTTGAAATTATTTTATAGATAATAAATGAAATTAAGAGATAAATTTAGGTTTGAAAAATGGTGAAGTATTTTATATATTAAGGTAATCATTATTTTCCTTTTGATACTTAAGGGTTACTTTGACACAAAAGGGTTAGAAAAATGGTATAGTACTCGATATGTAAGGTTAAAAAAATCATAAAGAATCTAATGCATAAGGGTCAGAAAAATGGTAAAGTATTTTCTATGTAAGGTTCAATGAATGATATATAAAGCTTACTCTATGATATATAAGGTTAAATCTAATAGGTAGGGGTAAATATGGACTTTGCAAAAAATTGAACATGATGGGTCAAAGTGGGAATCACACTATGAGGGGTGTCTAGAAATGAAAATCACACCATGATCCATGAGGTCATGCCATGATGTGGATTTTGTCTAGTTTTTCTAAATAATTAATTGGTTTAAATTAAATATTAAAAGTGGTTTCATCTATTTCGGCCAACAGTACATTGGGTACACCCAAACTCTCTCTCTCTATCTCTTATTATTTCTTCTTTCTAGAGAGATATTTACTATATATTCTATGTTCATCATGCAGTTCAACATAGGGAGTATCCACTATTATGGATAAATAATATTGGGTATCTAATATTGAATTATCTCATAATTTCATTGTTACCTATCAATTGTTCTCTAAATTAGGGGTTAGTTTAGATTACTTATTTTTTTTATCAAAGACGAATCGTCTATATTTCCTTATCATGTGGAGTCTTAAAAGCTCTCAGTGGGTGGTACCTATCTATTTCAAATACTATACAGGTGATATGCATCATGTGATAAGAGAGTGATAGTAGGGTTGTGTGATCTACCAAGAAAGAAACCACCTATTATTTTATTTATTATTAAAAGATACCTATGGGTAGTCTCATGTGGAATATGATGGGTATTTATTGTTGGGTATTATATTGATTGGTGTAGATAAGGTTTCATGGGACACAATTATTGAAGTGGTTCCATCAAAATTTAATGGGTGTAACTCATTTGAATGCAGGTTATATTAATCACTGAGAATGGGGAAATTTGGTTTGATAGTTTGATGTTGATTTTATTGACCATTATCATGAGGGACAATAACGTTTCACCATGTTCTGGCTGTAGTTTGTTAGTGATTTGTACTCACTATGGGGAATATTCCATTAGGTTTATATACTCATAAGACATAGAACATGAGGTGGCTTTGACCACAATTTTTTGGTGGTATCCTCTATGGATGGGTCAATTTAGTGGTGATGATGTTGACTATCATTATTAAGGATAGATATAACATAGGTGGCCACATGTTAATAGTGTTTGAGATTATATGATAGGATTATGATACTTTCTTATATTTGAGATATATTGGGCCTAATCATTCATGATTAGTAATGGATTTGTGTTAATATACCTTAAGTTATGTTGGTATATTGAGTTGACAATTGGTAAAGGGTTTTAATGAGCATGGAAATTGTGAAATAGTGTTCAACATGTTACTGGGGCATCATGGTTGACCAAAGATGGTTATTTATTAATGGGTTTGAATGTGATATTGTGTGACATGAAATTGGACATAAGTTTGAGGGAACTTCTAATATAATAAAATAAATATAGATTGTTCGACTCTAGAACTAACTAAAGTAGGTAAAGGATCACTCATTGATGGTAAAATATGAGTGGATTAGGTTGAGTGGTCTGATTTGGTTACCATTTATTTCACTTTTCACGCACTTATATATATATATATATATATTATCTATGAAAATCATTAATGGTGGCTAATTGAGTTTATACTCACACCCTAAAGGGAACTCCATGATATGTCTAGAATTTATAATTCATGTAATAGGTAAGGTTAAGGGATATTAATCAGGAATCTAGTAGAGATTAAAGTTACAATGGTTCAAGAGAATAATGTTGTAGGTTTATATGGTAAGGATGGTTCCTCGGTATCAAACTAGATGTTTATTTCACCTATTTTGTGCATATACGTATTTGAACAACAAATGAGTGATCAATTTGATTTTTGTATGATTGACATGATATTGTAGAAGTTTACCTTACTTATTGTAAGTATGAATTGCCTTATTTTTTCAGGTTATTTAGTGATTTATATGTTGTTGTTTTTTAATTATTTATCTTTAGAGAGTATAGTATTTCCACTATCACTTCTTAGACCCTCATTACTAGATGGAATCATTTGGCATATGGGGAGACATAATTGAGTTCACATGGTGATTAGATCTAGTTACTATCAAGTGATCTATGCCAGGAAATTAAAAATGATATCCACTAATATCATAAAGTGAATAAAATGATAAGGTATCATTCGTAACCCAAAAAACTATTTCACAATAGTTATACAGCCTCCTAACAAGTTAATTATACCAAATCCATCCAGTTTACAATGGTGTTCCCAACATCTATGAACACAATATTATGAACTTAAATATTATATAATATGAAATAATAGATCTTCTACCCCAAAAATGGAATTTGAATTGAAGTTGATAATCATCTACTACAACATGCACTTATTACTTCTTTAATTATTTAGAATGATCAATGCATGCATGGTAGAATCATGAGATCACACATCAACTTCTTCACCTTTAACCATCAAGATTTATGATGATCACAAATAATAATAGATCACCTATATGTAGATGATAATCAATAACAATGATTTCCCATGGGTCCCATACTTATTCTGTCTTCTTCAACACATAAGATAAACTATCACATTAATGTGGGATTATCTATTCTTTTCACCTTATCATATATAGATGTCATAGGATAATATTATCTTTTTTCTAAAACAATTACATAATATCATAATTATTATAGGATTCATATATCTTGTTTCATTTTTTCTTCAACTCATATTATTCATATATAACTCCATAATTATCAGGTAGAAAATTTCTATATTTTGAATAAAAATACCTATAAGAAATTGAAAACATGATCTTTATTAATTTTAAACGGGTAAAAATAATATCTCAAGAAAATAAAACATCATTGATCTCAATAAATTATTTAATAGTAATTAAATATGAAACTTTGAAATTATATAAAAAATTATAATAAACTATTCACTTTAATTATTATTAAACATTATCCATAAATATCATATTTTTTATTTTTAAAACTCAACAAAACCTAAAATATATTTTCTTTATGAATTTATTCTGATATGAAACAATATACATGAGGTGAACATATTTTACAGATAATTTAATATTTATATTAATATCTCATCATAAATTCCATCTTGAGACATGGATTTCTTCACGTAATACCAAGTTATTTAATATCTAAAGAATATTATAACTCTATCTCAATTATTATTGCGTATTTCATGAGAAAAACTATTAATATCATGAGTTCTCAAAATAAATCTTCTATAACAGTTGAAAACCTCATGTTAATCTTACGAATTATTAAATCAATCTTCTAAATAAATAATCAAATCATCCACATCATCTAAGTAATCATCCATATTACAAATTAAATATTATACATCCTATGAAATCTCATGATTTACTCTTATTTATTTAGAATAACTTTGAAGTTAATTTTATATATCATCTATGGGATGTTATGTATCACTTGGTCTATCATGTGTATGATCCGAGTTTTCTTACATATCATAGTGAAACCTTTCCTTTTCTGCATTTCAGTAACATAATATTTACTATTCCATATTATTTAGAAGATATTATGTATCCATTGTAATTTTAGAGTCAATCATACATATGATAAGTTTGATCTTATTTATTAAAGTATGAGTTCATTCGGACTTTTCTCATATTTTTATGATATATCTTACACATACATTTAACATATTTTTAATTTTAATAAAATATCATATATTAACTTCATATCAACTCATATATTTTTTATAATAACTCCAAAAACTTAAATTATTCTCAAAATAAATCAAAACATTTCAAATAACTTTTTAAATCCTATATAACTTCATAAAACTCGTCTATACAATTTGAAAATTATATATTGTATATAATGACTCATTATTGAACTCTTCAATATTATTTACTACGTCAACATCTTTTTCTACTCAATATAAAATAAATTACTTTAACTAATAATATTTCAATTAATTATCCATTAATACAAAACCATCCCAATCTCAAATGAATATCACATTATCAAATAGATTCATCAATCTATAAAACTTATTCAAAATGAAAAATCTATTGAATATGTTTTTGATCCAAGGAAAAACATATTATATAATGAATAATAACTTTTAATAGATAGTGATTTCATCAATAAATAAGAGTATCATATATAATTGATTCAATATATTTTCATCTTCACTATCATCACATATATATGAAACTTCTTTAAATGTATATATCTCAAATATCTAAGAAGAATCACCATATTAATATTCTTTTCTAAGTTTCATCAAGGAAACAACTCAATATTCCTGTCTCAATATTATTTTCCACTAATTTAGTAGATCTAAATCATTATATATAATGAAATATAATAAAAAAACATATTCTCTATAGGAACTCCAAGATATATCTCAAACTATTATCCAATTATCTCTTTAATCCCCCCTTTCCATGTAACACTTCATCAATCATGGGGCACTTCAATATCTTCAACCATTACTTTAAGACTTTCAAATGAACTCTTAATATATTGAAATAATTTTTTATTAAAAACACTTGTTAACATAAAATACAACACATATCATTATAATCCATTGGAGACTTCAACCCCCCCCTTTGGATTTGTTTCCAATACCCAATTTAATGTCCACTTCAAATAATTTCAATATTATTATCATCACCCCATTATTAAAAATAAATATAAAGGATAACCCAAAATAGGGTTATCGATTAATTATCTCAAATATGACTTGATTAGTTCATGATGTAGAATGAATTATCAACCATTTAAATTCACACAATTATCTTAAAAAGCCTTACATTTCTCAAAATATACTTATTTATATTAACATTGAATAATAAATCTCCCCCCTTAATAAAAAATTTAATCTTTCCATAAAATTATAGGATAATGTGACCATCATAACTCATCCATAATAAATTCTTGAAAATTATAGATTTCCAACTTCACATGAAATATTGACATATCTGGTGGCTTTCTCAACTTAACCCCCCTCAAGGATAGGCCTTATTAACTCTTCATCAAGGCTGTTATCTTATTCCAATCAACTCAAAAAAATTTATTAAAATCCACATTAATGACCCATTTAAATAAGAAATAGATCACTCAATAATTGATAGATCATCTTATTGTACTACTTTAAAAAAATTTAGTTCTAACCTAAGTATATTACCTTTAATTCCGTGTATAAATAAAAAAACAGAACTTATATGGGAATAAAGTGGTCTCTCCTTTGTTTCTTAATGAGTGGAATAAGGTTTAGAGTTTATTACCAACTTATACACACATTTTTTTTAAGATTATATTTTTTGGGAATTATTTATGATTGATTATTTTACTTTGTAAATTGTAAAATACTTTTAAAAAATGTCTTCTTACTCTTTTCATATTTATTTTTATAAGGAATTATATTTTTCACATCATCCAATAAATCACACTCATTCTATCATGATTACTTAATCTTACTCACCATATCCAACTATATTGGTCTTATGATCATGAATTACTTATAAACATTACCATTATTCTTGGATTTTTTACAAAGATTATAAAGAGTTTTTGGGTTACCCTCTTTCGGTAACCATTGAATAAATTTAAATTATTCATCATCATTTTATTACAAAAAAATAAAAGTTATGTTTATTTCTAGGATTTGTTTTCTGATTAGTTGGTTAATATTTATTATTTCATCATTTATGTTCCTAACATTCTTATAATGATCCATATGTGCAATTTGCGTCTACAATAGAAGCATCTTCTCTAGGGTGTGACATATTTCTCATCCCACTTAGGTGTGTTTTATTCAACACTTCGTTTTTTCATACACCCCTAGGTAAACTCACTTTCGTTTCTCCCATATTTATTTCTTATATTTTGTAATCTTTTCTTTTCAATGTTATATAAATATTGTTTGGTAGGTATGATCATAATTATTCAACAAAATAAACACCTATTTTTTTGTTTTAATAGAAATTATCTATGATTTTTAATCTATTATTGATGTACAGATTCACATTTTTTTGTGTATGTTTCCTTAATCTAGTAAAATTAATTTTTATTTCATCTTTTCACCCCTTTATATTGGACTCATTTTTATACCTATTTCATTTAAATATGGTTCCGATAATCAATGGAATTATTTTAAAACCTTTTAAAACATTTTCAATGTCCAATGAATATTTTTTTCTTTCTTTGTGCCATAATTTGGATAATTTATGATCATATTGTTTTTAAGCTAAAAAACCCATCATTTGAAAAACTTTTAAGGATTTTTTTAATATTGTTTACTTTCAAACTTGATGTGATGGTGTTTTTATAAAAACTTTTATCTACCTATATTTTTTTATATTTTTAATTGTAACCAACACTTTTCATGGAAACAACAATAGTGAATACAAAATTTTCCAGAACAAGGGTTAAATATTTCTTTAGGATTTTAGTAGATATATATTTATAAGATTTCAAGCCCTTATTTCCATTATAAATATCCCTTTTTTAAACAAGACACTTTTAGAAACTTATATGTAATCACCTCTTTTATTACCTATTTGGGAAGTCTCACCTCCTATCACTTCTAGATTTCTCAGTTTGTATTCCAACTTAAGACACTTTATGTAATGTCTACTTTTATCATCTTCAAATGATGTAATTATTTTTGTCTAATTATATTTTCATACTCTAAATATAATATTTATGAATATTTATCTTTATTATATGGATTTTGAGATCATTCATTCTTTTGGATTTAACCTCAATTGAGTATTCATAACACAAATATTATATTTATGATCATCATTTTGATTATGGATCCTCTACTCACAAGATTTTATTATCTCTGTCTTCTCATAAATTATGTTTTTCAATTAATTTTTAGACAAATAGTATTTATATTTATAAAAAACTAAAATTTATTTCATATATTCATACCTTTTTATGATATTTGTGTTTGATTTTTTCTTCTCAACCATTGATTTCTCTAAATAATTTTCCACATCTCCAACAATGTTTTCTCAGCATATAGTAGCTTGATTAATTTAAATATATTTGTGAAAAATTCACATGTACCTTTTCAAAAAATACTATATTTATAAATAAAAAATACTATGTTATTTAATAGAAATATTTTCATCATATATTGAACATGAATGTTCAATAGGATAAATATCAATAAATTTGGTAAAAAAATTATCACATAGATTACTTTTAACTAATGGTGGATCCTATTTATCATTTCTCATAGAAGTTATCTTTCTTGTCTTCCTACCTTTTATTTTCTTCCCATTATTCTAGGTTTTAGTAGAGACCTCCACATTATCTTTGATAGATAACACATAAATATATTTATATTTTCACTTAATATATAAAAGATCCAAACAACCAAGAAAAAATAAACCTCATCATAGGAAGAACCTTTCACGTTGATTCCAATTAAATATCCTACTGGATCATACAGAAACATTGAGTGGGGTGGGGGTGGGGGTGAGGGTGGGGGTGAGGGTGGGGGTGCATTTTTTTGAAATAAATTTATTATAATATTATTATTTAAAATAATTCACGCCTACATACGAGTTAGGAATAAATTATCTATGTAATGAATCCCAACATAATACACCACATAAAAAATAGTAAATAATTAAGTATAGTAGTGCACTATATTTAGAAGTATTTTCCCCAATGTGGGAGACTATATCCTTATTACATTTTGGACATTTCCGAGACATTAATATCCACTAATATCATAATTTGAATACAATGGGATGGTATCAACCTTAACCTAAAAATATGTTTCCCAATAGTTATGTTTTCTTTTTATAGGTTATTTATATTTTATCCCTCTAGTTTATAGAGGTGTTCCCAACTCCCATATACAAGATATTATTCAAACTTTAGGATATTAAAAAATAAAACAATAGATATTATTCCCCATTCAAGGAATTTGAATACTAGTTGAAAAACAACAACAAAAACCATTATGAAAAATTTATCTTGATGTTTAGAATTATCAACACATGTTTAATATAATTGTGAATGAAAATGTTGTCTTTTTTCCTCTTTAATAAGTGATACTTATGATCCCAAATGATAATAGTATATCACCCCAAATAAATGACAATCAATAGTGGTGATTTAATTTCATTCCCCTATCATAAAAAATAAATTTGGAACAAATATAAGTATTAGGAAATTAAAACATTATGAAAAAAATTCCACTATTCATGTTGTGAACAGAAAAATGATCATGATTTATGTTGTAAATAAAAAAATTACCATTCATCGTATTTTGAACAAAAAAATCCAAAAATTAATATTGATAACCGAAAAATCCAACACTTTATGCTGTGGAAAAAATATAAAAACACTTCATACTGTAAAAAAAATTTCATGATTCATATTGTAAACAAATAAAATTTCCACGCTTAACATCCTTATATCACGATATATAAATCATTAACTAATTAAATAGTGGTCAACATGTGTCCAAACCTATAATCATCCACATTTATGAGTTCCATATGGAATTAATAATTCAAGAAATCATGAAAACTCAAGGGAAATAAAATGGGATTCTTTCCATTAAAAGGAAAATTGGTTTCACAACACTTGAAGATAGAATCACCAAATTTGATTAATCTTGTAAATGGTTGATACCAAGAACTCAATCACCACAAAATATATTTGAAAAGAAAATATATTTTGTGAATCATAAAAAATATCTTCCAAGGAAATTAATTATTTATATAAAAATAGAAAAAATGGTGGTCAAATCACAAAAGAGTTTTTATAAAGCAATTTTATATTTAATGTAAAATAAGAAGTTATAGTTACCTTGAAAAGTAATTTTTAAAATGGGGAAGTGTATTTTTTCAAATAAATTTACTTTAAAAAAATAATACTTTATAATAAGGTTTTTGAAATACATATTGGTTATCCAAAAGAAAGGATGAGTGGAAGATACAACCTTTGATTTTGAAAAGATGGAAAAACATTTTGAACATTTTAAAATAATTTTTTGGAAAAAAATATCATTAAAAGGATAACAAAACATTGTTATAAAATGATTAAATTGGAATATAAAAATTAATGGAGATAAAAATAATTGATATTACACTAGTTAATGATGAACATTAGAAATAAGTTAAAACATGAATCTGGAAAAAAAAATCATTAAAAGAGATGAGAATTATTATTAACATAATTACATTTTTTATGAAACAACAGATTCATCATGAAAGAATACTCCAATGTAAAATATTATTTCATAATAATAATTTTTATAAATAAAATATAAATCATAATTGGTTAATATTTAGAGATAATATTTAAATAGGATAGGTTATGACCCAAGGAAAATATTTGAGTCATGTAATCCACCTTACAAGCCTTGTAACTTTTGAACCAAAACCAAACAAGGGGTATAAATTAAAATAAATAACTGAATATAATGACATATAAGATAATCATGATAGAAAATTGGTAATTATTTATACATTTAAAATAATACATGGTGTATAACACAAACATGTCTTAAGGGATTCAAATTTTATACAAAGAAAAATTTACAACTTGAAGCGAATTTAAATAAAAAAGTCATGAAAGAGAGAGCATGAAATTGAAGATAAATTACCATGAATAAAGGGAAACTAGTGATATAATATCTCAAATAAGTAGTATATACACCACCTAAATCAAATTAAGTGCATAATATAAAACATGTCTCAAAGATAAGAATTTGATACAAAAACAACTATAACAAGAATAATCTTTGAGGTAAAATTCAATTGATAATGCAGATATAAGGAAAATTTATATAACAAAAAAATAATTTTTAATTAAAAATCATTGTATTCATTAATTAGAATAAATCAAAATTTAATAATTGAGTATAATAAGAAATTTTGTAACTCAATGAAAAAAATTGAGTTAGCACAAACCCTTACCTTTATTCCTATTTAGTCAGATGCACTTTAACCTAACATAAAAACTATAAATATATTAATAAATTATTTTATAACCATATTCAGACTTAAAAATATTTATAACTTTCATTTAAAATCCTTACCTATATTTAAGTTATTTAGTTTTTCTTATTTTCCCAAATTATGCGTTTATAGTTTTTATCATTTGAATTAGTTTCGTAGGAGAAGTGCCAGTATTCATTATCCTTCCAAAGTTCATAATTACATATTAATTAAATTTATTATAATTTATTACTTAAAATTATTTATTAATTTTATATTTCATTTTTGGAGCACTTCATTCTTTATCCTGGATGTTGAAATCAATAACAAACATTTTTTGGTGATTTTTAACCTATAAATGGTGTTTTCTTAATTAATGAGTTATATATTGATGAATATTTTCTAGAAAAAAATTTCATTTATTACATATTTATATTTATATTATAATGTTAATTAAATTTTTATAATCATCCATGATACAATTTCATATCATCATTCAAGTTGGTTGTCAAACCGACCCAAACATGTATAGACCATAAATATTAATGATTATGAGGCAATTTAGTTGAAATATCATTACACGAGTATCATAATGATATAATTTAGTATTTATTAGTGTGGTATATCAAAATTAAAAATGAATTAGAATAATAAGTAATGGATATGAAAATATTACCTAATTTGAATTAAATATTTTCCTCTTAGTATGCTTGTTTTAAATGATTGAATTAATGATAATAGTTTGTTGATTTTATCATTAATAGGTTCTATAATTTATTATAATATAACCTTAATTATATAATAAAAGTCATATATACTCATTAAATATATTATAGTAACAATCAATGATGGGTGGTGATGAAAAAGTGATTTCATTTCTCATGGAGGCGGTAGTTTGCACATACACACGAACTAAAATTTCATTTTATTAGTGAAGGACATAGATGAATATATTATGATAATAAGATTAAAATAATAACATTATAGTATATTAATTATAATAATATTATTATATTAGAGTTTCTATAATAAATTTCAATGAAGATAACAAATATGAAACACTAAGTAGTTGATAATACTCACACCGGGGACTTAAATTTTCCTTGTAATTTTCATTAGAAATAATGGACTTATGATAACTAATTTTGACTAGAATATTTTGAACTTGGGATAGGTTTATAGGTGGAGTAATTTGGAATATTTTCATGTAGTAATTATGTGTATTGGTGAGTATTATAGTGGTGTAAGTGTTACTCTTCAATAAGTGAAGGGAAGGGTAGTTTTGGAAGTAACCCTTACATTTTCAATAATTCAATGTTAACATACAAAGGTAAATGGATCCAAAAGGGAAAAATATATAGGGGGTGTGTTTTTGGATCAATATTATCCTAATATAAGCATTTTTGAGAGACCCCATAGTGTTTTAGGCCTTTAATTGTAACTTTTTTCACTTTCACACTAATTTAATTTTACCTTGGTAATTAATTTTTAAAATTTTTAATTAATATAAAAAAAATTAAGATTGTAAATTTTCCCTAAATTAAAACTTATGATTTAAATTTTTTAAATAATTTTACCAAATAATTTTTTTAGTTGTTTGAAATTTTAATTTTAAAATAAACCCACATAGCACATGAAAAATAGTTTTTTTATGAAAAAATATATTTTTAAGTTTAAATGTTTATTCACAAGATAAAATTATTATAGATACCGATTTTTATAGAATACATTTATATATTATAAAAAATGTATGTGTCTTTGAAATCAGACCAAAACCTAATTTCATTGTCAAAACACTTAATTATAAGAAAAGACTTTAAACAGTTTTTATTAAAGGAATATATTTATTAGTTCCAAAAATACTAAACATAGGATTAATAAGTTAAAATAATATTTTAAAATGAATAATTTTATTCCTAAAATAAATATTTTATTTTGTAAAAGGGGTTTTACCACTAGATTCATCTATACCACAACCTCATCCTTTTTTTAGTATCTATATAGGGATATATTGATAGGAAAACCACCTACTCATTATTTTATGAATATCTAAGGATATCATCTTATACATAGACTCATCTCTAGGGTTTTAACTAAGATTATATAAACTTAACACCAAAGTTTACAAAATTAACTCTAAAAATAACTAATTTAATCTAAAAAATAACTAAACTTTCCTTTGATACCAAATATGAAGACCCAAGATTTAAATATGTTTATTTTATATCATTTCTATAATTTAAACATTATATCTCACAATAATATCTCATATCTCAGATAAACTTTTGGTTTAGTTTCATTGAATATAATTTATATAGGAAACTTATTTTAAAAAACATGTGAACTTTTCTCCATAATTAAACTCATATAGAACTCATTATATAATTATTATAGGTTATACTTATCTTCATAACCTAGGTAAAGAAAACATAAGAAAATGGTGAGCTTAAATGATCTATAAGGTAAAACTGATCAAAATTTCATTTGGATTAGATCATAAGAATGGGATAAAATATGGAAATTTAAGAAATGTATTATTAAAAAGAATACATGAAAATAATATTTGTTTATAAGTAAATATGTAAGGGCATGTAAACTCCAAAGAACAATATATAACATGGAAAAAGTGTAAAATCAAGATATAATACAAATGATCCATGTATCACAATATTAGGAATATATCTTTTAAATTTTACATTCCCTTAAAACCTAGAATAATATATAACTTTGGAATAGACTTAATAATGAAGAAATTATAACATTGTGAACAAAAAAATATCCATGCTTCATGTTGTGAATACAAAAATTCCTGTGCTTCATTTTGTGAATAAATAAAATACCCACGCTTCATGTTATTAACAATATGATGACCATGGTTCAAATTTTTAACAAACAAAAATGACAACTCTTTATGTTGGGAACCAAAAAAATGTTCACACTTTGTATTGTAAACAAACAAAATGTTAAATCTTAATATCCTTGTCTCATGATATGTAAATATTTAACCAATGTATTGGGGGGTGATATAGGACCTCTACCATGATCTTCCATACATATGAGTTGTATAAGATATCAATCATTCAACATATCATGAAAAACCATGGGAATGAAAATGAATTTCTTTTAAGAAATTATAAAGAACCCATGGATAGAAAAAATGGGTTTCACAACACTTCAAGATGGTATCAACCAAATTAACCTCAACTATGTAAATTTTTGATACTGAGAAGTCAATAACCTCAATATAGATTTTATAATAATATTTATAGAGTAATGTATGAAAAATAAATTCCAAAGAAGTTAATACATTAGATATAAATAGAAAAATTATGCTGAATTCATAAAATATTTTTGAAATTGGTTTTATCTTTGTCATAAAAGAAATGTTATGGTATCATTGAAAATCCATTTTTGTAAAGGTGACGTGATTTTTTAAAACATTTACTATTAAAAAGTAATCTTTAATAATATTTCTTTGAAAAGACATAATGTCTATGAAAAATTAATGTGGAGTAGAAGATAAAACCTTTGATTTTAAAAGGATGGAAAAAATATTTTGAACATTTTTAAATAACCTTGTTAAAAACCAAAATTGTTTAAAGGATAATAAAACCTTTGTTTTAAAATGAATAAAGGGTAATATAAGTATAATTGGTGATAAAAAATAGATTTTACAAAAGATAAAGGAAAACTTTAGTAAGAAATAAAAACATGGATATTGAGAAAAAATCCATTAAAATATATAAGAATTAAATTTAACATAATTACACATTTTTATGAAATAATTGACTCATCACAGAATAAGTCTTTAGTATGAAATAATATTTCTTTATAAAATAAGTTGTAAATATAACATAACATCATTATAGGTTATAATAGTTCAATTTTGAGAGATAATAGTAAAATAGCAGTGATTACAACCCAATAAAAATATTTGAGTCATGAAAACCCTTGTACAACATTTTTATCTTTTGAACCAAAAACTCGTGAGAGGTAGAAAATTAAATATACAATTAAATATCATGAAATATAATAGAATCCTGATAAAAAATATGGTAGTATTTTCACTATTAAAAATAAAACATGGTGCATAAACTAAACATGCCTCAAGGATACAAATTGAAGACAAATAACCCCTTAAAACATGAGGATAATTTAATCAAACCCTCATGAAATAGGGAGATTAAAATTGAACATCAATTAAAATGAATATTATGTAATTAATGATATAATATCTCAAATAGGGAGTATATACACCAAATAAATGGAATTGTGTTTACAGTAAAAAACTCATCTCAAAGAGAGGAATTTGAGATGAAAATCCTTATAAGATGAATAATTTTTTAGGTAAGAGTCATTGGATAATGATTTCATAAGTAAAAATTTCAAAATAATATAAAGAAAGTTGGAAATAACAATAAAATTATTCATCATAAAATTGAGTTAGAAAAAACCCTTACCTTTATTCTAGCTTAGTAGAATGCACTCTAATTACAGTAAAAAAACATAAATTTATTAATATACTATTTCAGAACCATATTCATACCTAAACCTATTTATAATTTTCATTTATAATCATTACCTACATGTATATTAGTATGTTTTTTCTTATTTTCCCACATCAGGTGTTTATAGTTTTGATTTCCTGTACAATTTTCATAGAAGCAATGTTGGTATTTGTTATTCTAACAATGTTCATAATTATGATTTCATTAAATTTACTATAATGGATTAATTATGGTGATTTATTAATTTTAAAATTCCTTACATGAGTAATTAAGTCTTCATCATAGATGATGAAATCAACAATGAACATTTTTTAGTGATTTTTAACATAAAAAGGATGCTTTCTTAATTAATGTGTAAAATATTTATGTATATTTTGCAGGAAAAAAATAGTCATTGATTAAATAATTATATCATATTATAATAGTAACTATATTTTCATAACAATCCATGATATAATTTTTTAGCACTGTTCAAGTAGGTGGTCAAACCGACCCAAACATGAACATACCATGATTATTGATGACAATGAGGTCATTTATTTATTATATTATTATAAAATAGAATAATTTTAAAATTTAGTATTTATTAGTGAGATATATCATAATTAAAATGGAATTAGAAGAATAAGTTATGAATATTAAAACATTACCAAATCTGATTTAAATATTTTCCTTTTAGTACGCTAGTTTTAAACGATTGAATTACAGAAAAATATTTTTTGACCATATCATTAATAAGTTCTCCAATTTGTTAAAATATAAACTTAATTATTAAATAAATATAATATATCATCATTAAATCCATTTTATGAATGCTCAATAATGGTTGGGGATGAAAAATTAATTCCATTTCTCGTGGAGGTGGTAGTACACACAAACACAAGAATAGTGATTTTGTTTTACTTAATGGATGAGATAGATGAATAGATAATAATAATACACTTAATATAATAACTTTATAGTATATATATATTATGTGAATATAATTATATTATCATGTCTATAATAAATTTAAATGAAGATAATTAATAATAAAAGTTAAGTAGTTGATAATACTCATGTTGAGGATTTGAATTTTCTTTGGAATTATCCTTATAAATGAGGGCCTTATACAAAATAATAGTGACCAAAATATTTTTAATATTGGATAGTGTTATAGAAGTATTAATATGGAATATTTTCAAGAAGAATTATGATGGGTATTTGAGTCATTATGTGGTGGAAGTGTTACCATTTTATAAGTGAAGGAAAGGATGGTTTTGGAAGTAACCATTACATTTTAAATAATGTAATGTTACTATTAAAAGTTAAATAGATCTAAAAGGAAAAAATTAGAGTTTAAGTGTTTTTGGGTGTATGTAATCCTCATAGACAAATTTTAGAGGCATATTAGCTTGTTTTTAGGAATTTTATATTAACTTTTAAACTTTTACCATAACTTTTACCTTTGTAATTAATTTTTAAACATAATAATTAATATTAATGATAAAATATTTTATTAGAAATTTTAATTAATTACAAACCTCTAATTTAAAAAAATTTAAATAATTTTACCAAATAAACTTTTTGTAGGTTCGAACTGTTAATTTTAAAATAAACACACATAACATGTAAAGGTTATTTTTTTTGAAAAGTTCATTATTATGTTTAAATTATTTATGTATAATATGTATAAGGCCCCAGCCTTAAACCTTACTTAATCTTGAGTTATTACAAGATTTCACATTGAGGATCTTTTCGGGTTTAGAGTTTTAGAGAATTAGATCATAAAACTTGCATTACATTCCACATATAAACAAAGTGGTTACATAAAGATAGTATTCTTCATTCCCATCAATGGAAACACATTTAAAATAAAACATGGATTATTTCTTGACACATCCTTGACTCTATCTTCTTATCATGTACCTTTCCCTTGACCTGTGAAAAACATTTCAAAAACTTGGGATGAGCATAAAAACTCAGTATGGGTTATAAAAAAACATGGAAAGGAACATGAGTTCATATATACATAATAATGAAATCATACTTTACCCATAAAACATAGGCACTTTAACATACCTCATAAAATCATGAATAAATCATAGAAATCATAAGAGATAAAGGTAACTTGAGGCATTCATAACATTCTTACGTAGGGAGTAACCCTCTTGGTTACGTTTGGAATACCCATCACAGTATATTCCCTAAAATCTCTTCGGAGAAACCTTAACGTTTCACTCCTTCGCGTTACCCAATGCATTGGAGAGCTATAACGGGCTCACCCGCCCTTAGTTTATCACGGAACCACCCGTCTTCATAATAATGCCCAAGAACCATAACATAATCATATCACATAAAACATGCATAAAGGAAACATAACATTTCCACATTTCAATAACGAGATATCAATACAACACATTGATATAATAAAAACATTATGAAAACCATTTTCAATACCAAAGTAAAACATGGTGTTTTTTTTCGTTTTTTTAAAAAAAAAGTATGGCTTGTAGAGGAAGCCGAAACTCAAATAACGGTCACGACGGCGGAGAAGTTGTTGTCGCCGCATACGTACGACAAAAACATTCCCTTTTGTTGTTTAGTAAACGCTTCGTATAAAAAATATTCCTTTTGAATAAACGTAAAAGTCAAAGGGGTTTATACACTGTATAAAAGAAAGTTGTGTATAAAATAAAATATGCCTCAATGAAAGGAGATTGAGACGAAGTCCCATACCTCGTATCCGACTTGACCCGACCGTTCTTTAAACTCCTGAATAATAAACTTGAGTTAATCTCTACTTGCTTATGAATCTTTTTCAATTTCATTATTCCTTTTATACCATGTTATGAACATCATGTAATCATTTAAGTTAATAATGTTCATTTTTTCGGTATTTGATTCTTAAGTCAAAAATATACTTCTTATACTTACATGTTGTTAATTTGGTCAAAGGTTCATTATATCCAGAATGGTATTCATGATGTAGATATCATATATGTCATATATATCCAGTACATACATTCATTTATAATATTACATCACATTTAGAGGTAAGAAATGAAATGCACGGTTCATGGAGACGGTAAGCCGTACGTACGCATGAACGCTACTTCCATTTCTATTTCATATTTTCTGGAATGGAATCATAATGATATAAGATTATATTATAATTCCAGTATAATAACATATATAATATCATTAACTTTATCCTTTACACATCCCACATATGGTTTTAACGAATCAAATCACTTTTAGGGGGCGGTAGTCCGCACTTCCTAAAATGAAGATATCGTGTTTTACCCATAATGGAAACCATAAAGGTATGCCCAAAATGAAAAAAAAACAGAAGTTTAAGGAAAAAATAAACATATTATATATCATATATAAAAATAGTGACATCATAATGGCCACCTTTGAAGGTGTTAAATGAGTGTTGAACAATCATCGTTTCGGGAGGCAGAATTTCGCCATCCACGGAAACCTTATGTTCTTTAACCATTTGATGTAGTTGTGTGAGAGTGTAGCTCAAATAAATCTTATAACAACATCCTAGTATATTGAAGATACTGGTGTTGTTATAAAAGAAGTAAAAAAAAAAGAGTTTAGGGGGTTGGAGAAGCAAAATAAAACAAATGAACATGAGAGAATGAATTACCTTTAAAAGTGTAACTCCTTTTGAGTTGAGCCTAAAGGCTTCCTTTGAAAGGATTCTTCCCAAAGGGAATCCTCTAGGATTAGTAGAGGGATGTGGAGAGAGCAAATGGGCAGGGGTTGGCCGAGCCAAAGGCTTGAAGAGTGTGTGAAATGAGGTAGAGGTGGGGGCCTTTTATAAGGGGAGAGGAGGGGCACTTTTGGAAAGTAAAGAAACATTATTTTATTTGAAAATGTGTTTCGGTTTTAAAAGGTCCCACCTTGATAGAATTAGTGGATAAGGTGATAGGGGTTCTAAATCCACTCATCCAATTGGTTTTGGCCATGTGTAGTTCATAGATTTTATATTATCTTTCCATTTTATTTAAATCGTCAAATAATGATGTCATCGCTGCATCATTATTATGTCATAAATAATTTAATTTATTTAATGTCTAAAAATTATAAAAAAATACTATGATGTAGGAAATATTTGTATCTTTCCAATGACTATTTATAATCAAAATTTGGACTTGTATAACCCAACTTAAAAATTGTTTTCGCAAAACATATTATGTTTGTGTCATTTTCACTTTAACATTAAATAAAAAGTAATTTATGTCATTTTCCATCAAAAGTGGATCCATGGGGTCCCCAAGTTGACCCATGGCTTGTCTTGGTCGGCCATGACACAACCAATAAGTTTGGGACATGTGTCTAGGTCATTTCATATTATTAAAGCATTATTTATACCTTAAACTACCCTAATTACCACTAATCGCGATTAAGAACTTAATAAGTTACTATTCACCAAAAAATTATTATAATCTCATTGAACCACATTTTACTTCTTAATGACAACCATGTATGTCGTATTTTCAAAATTCAATACACATTAGTGGTAAACTGTCATTTAACTGAAAAATCAGTTTGCTTGATTACCACTTAGTGGTTTCACTATTCATCAAAAATTGAAGTTTTTCAGAAAATTACCAAAAATTCACCCTAAGCTATATTTGATATTCCGAATTCAAAAATTAAGTCTATTTTACAAAATTCAAATCATATAAGTCACATTAATTAATTTAATAATTAATTCCCGCTGCCAGAGCAAATAGCGTGTTTTTACAAAACAATAAGTATCAAAAGATTGACACCAGTTTAAGTCTAATTTCAAAGTGAAATTGATTCCAATGACCACCATTGGATAAAATGGTAAAAATATATTCTAATTTCATTTCAAAACCAATTCAAAACATAATCTAATCATATAAATAAATTAGATTAAAAATCAGTTTTGATGTAAAATGCAGTATTTTTCAATATTCATTAAAAAATGAACATTGTCAGAAAAATACCAAAAATTCACACAAGGTAAATTTTGATGTCCCAATCATACAAAATAAGTTTATTTTGACAAAAATATTTTATAAAATTGTCAAAATATAGATTCAAAAATGGTTTGCCATCAAAAGGCAGTAAAACAATCTTTTAAGAATATTAGTGTATTCCATGCATAAGATTGTATTTATTTTCATTTTAAGCCTCTATTACACTATCTTAATCATTAATAGACTTAGATAAAAATATATATTATTCATTACTTACTTGGGATGTTACAATATGAGACTATAATAGATACTAATTTTTATGACATAAAATGGTTTATTATTAAAAAAAGGAATGTGAATTTAAAATAAATATAAAACTAAATATCAGCATCAAAACACTTAATTAGAAGAAAATACCATTTTTATTATTAAAGTAAGATTTTGATTAGTTAAAAATGTTGGACACAATATTTATATGTTCAAATAATATTTTTAAATTCATAATTTTGTTTCTTAAATAAAAATTTTATTACTTAAAATGTTTTTAATATTTTAGGATAAACTTGCATAATAAAGAAATCCTAAAAATTATAATTTTTTCAAAAACCATATTTTTTAACTAAAAATCAATCTTTTTAGAAAAAACACAAAAAATAATACTAAGAAAATTTTGATGTTTTAAATTTACAAAAAATTCTTTTTTTATTATTGATATTATAAAAATTTAAAATTTAAAATTTAAATGAAAATATAATATATATAGAAAAATTCATTTTATTAAAAAAGTGATTTTTTTAATCATTAAGCGTTGTTAATATTATTTCCTAATAAATATCAATTACTTTAAAAAATATAAAAAATATAGTTTAAAATTATACACATATGGTTTATAAGAAGAATATGCTTCCTAAAAACCTAGGGCTTTACACTAATCTATTGAAACTCATCTACTTTATTATCATATCTTAATTTTTTGGGTTGACATATTTATATTCCATTTATTATATTTTGGATCATTAATCAATAATTAAGTTACATGTAAGGGAATTTATTTTACAAATTCTTCTTTTAAAGTTTTATTAATACTCTTTTTTTCATTGTCAAAGTTTATTTAAATGTTTCAAAAATATTCTTCTTTATTATAAAATGACTATTTAAATTCATTTTCATCTATATTTAAGTCTATATATAGATTTTTAAAAGTAATCTTCTTAAAAATTTCTAAATGAGGTACTTTTGGATTTTTTACAGAAACTGTGATAGGAATATTTTTTAATGGTTATCAAACTGAAAAATTTCCCTCCATCATAATAATTATTCAATTTTGGGATTACTTTATATGTTTCCATGGTTAATTTCAAAGATATTAATTTTCTCAATATTTTTGGGTTTTTTTACTTCAAATTATATCAAAGAAAAATGGTATGATTTTATTAAAGGAATGAAAATCATTTTAAAATTGATTTATAAATTCATTCTTACACAAAGTTACAAGGAACTTATTTTAATGTTTTTCTTATACTTTCTTTTCTAAAGTTTTTTTTACTACAAAACCATTATTTTTGACAAATATATGGTCTTATATCATCATTTAATACCTCATTTTGAGGTTATTAACTTTATTGTGATCATGTTCTCTATCACACTCCATTATTATTTTGACATTATTTTTATCCTTCATATCCAAATTTTCAATATCATTGACGAATTGAGTTTAATTTTTATTACTTTTATGATGTTTCAACTATATACAGTTTCTAGATATGGATTTAGTTAAAGGAATCTTATTATAAATTTATTTCATTAACTAGGGAAATATTCCATATTCTTGATTAAATACAGATAAATTTTGATTTATAATGAATTTTGATAATGAATTTTATTGATCATTGAATTTATGAGGAATGCATATAATGAGAAACTGACAGGTGGGGCCTAATTATAAATAACTCTTCAATGCATTGATATGTCTCATGAGATGAAATCAATGGCATTCCATATTGGATGGGTATTTTGTTTATGACTACCCATTTATTAAGAATGATGTCTTAGTCGAGGTATTGATGTTAGGATTTATGATAAATTAGTTAAGGACTTGATGGAAAGATCATGAATACCTAAATTTGTGAATTTCCTTTATTAAGAATTTAGTTTCTATTATCCATGTGATTGATATGTTGATATTATCTATGGATATACATTGACCACTAGTTATTGATTGAATGAAATATGTTTTTAGAATAGGTTGAGGGTCAAGACCCATTTTTTAAAAAGAAAAATAAGAGAGCCTCTTTTTATAAATGGGGTAAGAGGGAACCCATTATATTCATCATGAAAAAATCGAATAAAACCAAACCTTGAGGAAAAATTGGTCCTGAGTGTCCAATGAGAGACAACTATAAAGATAATAAGAGGATAAAATTTCATTTCCCCCCTAATAGATAATGCAGTAGTGGAATCATTCAAATAAAATGTGTCACCCCCACCAAGAAGTTGTGTCATGCTGGAAGCACAATGAGTAAAAACACCCCTCCAACACTGAAAAGTAAAGGAATGACCAGAAAATTGGTTCCAAAACATATATCTATCTTTTGAGTCACCCAAACAAAATATCTTGTGAGAGAATCAGAGAAAGTCAACCTGATTCAACAAAAATCAAGACAAAAAATCACAGTTCATAATCAAGTCAAAGTACTCATCCTTCCAATAGGGAGAACAAATGGCTAATGAAGAGTATCACCACACCCATCTAACTTTTGTGGTTTCCCACCAAATAGTACCTACAAGAAGATGTAATGAAACCAGATTAAATGAAACCAGATCCAAATACCATAATGACACCTAAAAAATCATCAAACAACTAGTCCAAAACTACCAAATACCTCCTTAAAAAGCCATTAGACTAACATCAAATCAGCACCAATGACTCCATAGAGATCATTTCCATTACCACCAACACCTGAAACATAACATGAATCCAGATCAGCCCCACCTTCTAACCACTTGATTCTCCCACCAGCATCGCTAAGATCGCTGAACCCTATAGCAGAAACCTCGAGCCTCCATCCAAGAATTAAAGGCTGAACCACCACACATCACCATCCAAGGAGGCCATGAACCAACCTAGACAACATGAACCACCTCTCAAATATGATAGAACATATGAAATAACACCACCCTAAAACCACACCACCACATCTCAAAAGGTCCCAGAACCATTGGTCAAACTCCAAATGACATAGGGGGATCCCAGATATAAAGAAAATCTGGGGATGAGGGAAGTTGAAGAAGCTAATGGGGACATAGAAGAAGCATAACAGAGGAGTTAGCGAGAAAACCTTCAAATAAGGCGAATGTTTGTAGCTTACACCGGATCGATCAAAATAGATCTTGGAAGGTGAAGGCATTAACAAGATTCTCCTTTGAGACTGAATAGAAACACTGGAGAGGAGATCCTGAAACCCTAGGAGAGAAAGACACACCACTAAGCGAATGTGGATCTATCGATCAATGACATATGTCTTGAATATCCAATTTTCGATATTGATATTGCCTTATCTTCTCATGATAGATTATGTTGTACGCAATACTTGTTGAGAATCTGAGCACACCCTTTATTTGTTTTCCATTCCCCATGTTATAAAGAAGTATATTTTGAATGATTTAAAGGATGCAAGAATGTTTCTTATTCTATGTTTTTATTTTTACAATGTAATATGAGAATCATGTATATTTTTATTTTTCCAAGAATTCTAAGTTAATCGATCCTATGTTGTGTGATCCCTCATATCTTGTACCAATGTAGTAATTTAAACACTAAATCTGGGTTATTGGAGTCGGGGTATTCCATACTATATTATCAAAATTTAAATAAATAACATGTATATTTATTAAAATTTATATAAATAAGTTTTATATTTATATAGATAATAATAAGGTTTATATTATTAATATATATAAAACTTAGAAATTTTTTATATTAAATATTTATATATATAAAATTAATTTAATTTAATAATACATAAAGTCCTGATGATCTTTTCTTTAAAGGCCCGCTGATTAAATGATATTTTTTAACATCCTGATTAATAAATGGGATGGTTCAGGGTAGAATCATGCAGAATTGATTAATAAATGAGTCAGTTTTTTTCTAGCCTAAACTCGATAGGCCTCGCCCATGTACATGTCTAATCATGATGATATATAATGGTTGATTTAGATTACACTTATGGGTTTATCTGGATGATACCTAAGGGGTTTATATGATTTTATAGATAATACATTAATACAAGAGATTAAGTTAGGTTAGAAAAAATGGTTAAGTATTTGATATATTTGGGTTGTTAGATTTTTTAGAATAATACGTAAGGGTTACTCTGACACAGATGGGTTAGAAAAATGGTAAATTACTTGATGCATAATGTTCAAAAAAATCATAAAGTATCTAATGCATAAGGGTCATAGAAATGGTAAAGTATCTGATATTTAAGGGTCACTATATGATATGTAAGGGTTACTTTGTGATATATAAGGAAAAATATGATAAGTAAGGGAAAATATGGACTTCACCAAAAGTTGATTGTGATAGAATGAAGTGGGAATCATGTTGTGGGGGCGTCTATAATGGGTAGTCACACCATGATCCATGAGTTCATTCTGTGATGCACATTTTTTAAATTCTTTCTAAAAAATTAACTGGTTAAATTAAATATTGAAAGGGGTTTTATCTATTTCAGGTAATAATACAGTGGGTACACCCTACCTCTCTCTCTCTCTCTCATTATTTGTTCCTTCTTGAGAGATCTTAACTACATATTCTATATTCTCCAGGCTATTCAACATAGGGAGTATCCTCTAATATGGATAACTAACCTTGGACATCTAATATTGAATTATCTCAGAATTTCATTATTCTCAATCATTTGTTCCATAAATCAGGGGTTATTCTAGATTACCAATTTTATTTCGATCAAAGACTGATTGTCTAGATTTCCTCATAGAGTGGAGTCTTGATTACTCTATGTAGGCGGTTCCTAGATATTTACTATGCTATACACATGATATGCACCATGTGATAAGTGAGTGATGCTACAGATGTGTGATAAACAAATAATGGAACCACTTTTGGTTTTAGTTGTTAGTAAAAGTTACTCATGGGTACTCTCATGTGAAAAATGATGGATGTGTCTTGGTAGGGATTGGATTTATTGGTGGTGTATTTTAACAGTTTGGTGGGAATGATGTTTCATGCTATGGATAAGGTTTCTTGGGAGATAATGATTGATATGGTTCCTTGGAGACATGATGGGTGTAACCCATGTGACTTCAGGATATATTAATCACTAGGAATGGGGAAACATGGTTTGATAGTGTGATGTGTATGGTGTTGACCAATACCATTAGTGGAAATAGAGTTTCACTGAGTTGTGTTTGTCGGTTGTTAGTGATTTATAGTCACTATGGGGATGAGTCCATTAGGGTCATGTACACACAATCCATGACCCATGAGGTGTCTTTAACCACAATTTTTGGTGGTATCCTCTATAGATTGGTCATTTTAGGCATGATGGTGTGGAATGTGATTATGAAAGAAAAATATAATATAGGTTTCCAAATATTAATGGTGTTTGATACCATCATATATGAGCCTAATAATTTATATATCATTGAGGTATGTTGGTACTAATGAGCTAGGCTTAGTAAATGATATGTGTCGTCGTTCCTTGAGTTATGTTAGTATATTGAGTTGACAATTGGTAAAGGGTTTAAATGATCATGGAAATTGTGAAATAGTTTTTGGTCATTCCATTAGGGAATCATGGTTGAATCAATATGGTTATTTAGGTATGGGTTTGAATGTGATGTAATATGACATGAAATTGCTCATAAGGATAAGGGAAATTCTAATATAATATACTATAGATGCATTGTTTCACTATGTCACTAGCCAAAGTTGGTAAAGGCTCGCTAATGAATGGTAAAAAATGAGTGGATTAGGTTGAGTGGTCTATTTTGGTTACCATTTATTGCACTTTTCATGCAATTGTATACATATATTTTATCTATATACACTATTGGTGGTGTCTAATTGAGATCATACTCACACCCTGAAAGTTCCCTCTGAGATGTGTTTGAACATTATAGTTTATGGAATATATAATGATAAGAGATCATCAATTTAACTCTAGTAGATATGAATGTAAAAAAATGGTGCATGGGATGAATATTTTAGTATTACAGATGGTATGGATAGTTCTTCAACACTATACTGGAAGTTTATTTTACTTAATTTTTTGTATATATGCATGTGATCATCCTATGCGTGATCCATTTGATTTTTATATGATTGAAATGATATTGTAGAGTTTTACCTTAAATATTTTTTGTACGCTTTGGATTGTTTTTGAAAAATATTTAGTGATTTATCTACAATTGATTTCTTTTTGTTATTATTTATCATTAGAGGGTATAACCTTTCCACTCTAGCATTTTACACCCTCTTTATCAGTCGGTAGTTAACACACACTCACACACTGTTGAATTGACTTGGGTTGTGGCCATATTAGAAATTTATAGTCCCAAAATACACATACTACAAGGGTTTAGTATAGTGGTAGTGTGGGATCAAACCCATGATGACTATTCAAAGTTCAATAACCAATTGAAAAAACCCCTTAGAAAGGAATCTTCATGGTCATGTTTTAGGTTTGGGTTTAATAAATCTTGGAAGTTTTGATTTAATTCAGATAATAAAGGAAAGGATCATGGTCAATTTTAGGGATCTTGACATGAGATAATAATAGGTTTATCCTAGGATAGTCATAGGAATTAAGGATATGAAGTAATACAACAATTACCAATTATTAATGGTAAAACCAATTGGATCTACCCATTGTACAATTATACCATGTTCAAGGTATAACTAAAAACTTATGTGCATTACTCTTAGATTCTATGCAGAAATTGT
Source organism: Viscum album (assembly GCA_963277665.1). NCBI lineage: Eukaryota > Viridiplantae > Streptophyta > Magnoliopsida > Santalales > Viscaceae > Viscum > Viscum album. The sequence goes on from OY728138.1 coordinate 1,874,534,834, forward strand.
CACATACTAATGGTCATAGTCCTTATTAACTCAAATTAGGTTATGATTCTTTAATTTCAATTACCATGGTCAAGGTTGTGTAAAATAATGTGATGAAAAACTATCATTAACCAAATTACTTTCCATAGTGTTATCGAGGTTCAATCTACAAATTCATTAGGCTCAGAAACACCCCCAATATCAACCACTAACCATAGGTGGATTAAACATGCATGGTGGTGATGATCCAAATAATGGAAATATTAAACATGCTATTAATAATATAGAAACAACAGATAAAGAAGAAATCCATGATTAAACAAGAAGAAATCAATGTTAAACAATTTAAAGAAATGTAAATCTAATAAAAAAATTAATTTTCATGATGAAACAATGAAGAATAAGAAATTCATAATCAAAACAAGTATGAAACAATAAAAAAATCACTATGAATGAAGAAACATTGAAGAATAATGAAGGTGTTGATGAGGAATGACAAGCAGTGATGAAAAAAAAAATCAAAAATGGAAAAGGGGTTGAAACAGATTAAGAATAAGAAAAGAAGAATTAACAACTTAAAAAGGATTCAATATAATAATGAAATGAAGGAATTCAATTTAGTTGAGTATTAAATCAGATGAAAACAAGAATAAATAGTAGGAGAATGTGAGAGAAAATAAAAGTGTCCGGGACCTCTATAAGTGGAGGGAACTCAAAATATTAATCGGCCTCAGACGTACATGACATGTAAGTTATTAATTTAATGAACAAGATTAAGTGACTTTGGTACCCATATCTACACATCATATAAGTTGTCCAAACACCATGTATTTGAGATCCACATATCTGTGGCCTTATATGTATGCTGTGAATGAGGTTTACATGACATGTATGTGATACACGATGTTTAAAGCCTATTTTTTCTCTAATTTTCATCATTTATTCCTTCAAATCAAAATTTTCTAATTCTTGAGAAAACAAACCAAAACCCCATGCATTATTGAATAAATCATGAATAAACCATAAATAAATATATCCAATAGGTATATATAAATTCCTTATATCAAATTCCACCACTATATATAAATATCCTATCCTCAATAAAAATCATCTCAATATGGATTCTGAAAGAAACAATTTTTATAATTGGAAACATTCATTTCAACCATACAAATAAAACTATGAGTAAGAAAAAAAAGGCATTCCTCTAGAATCCATCCAGTAGAGAAAATTAGTCATGCCTCATAATTCATTTATTTATCCAGCTTCTTCATTCTTTTAATTACATCTTCATAAATTTTCCTTAAATTCTATACCCATTTTTTTAATTTATCTCACAATGAATTTTCTCTCATCACTCAGGGTAAAATGTAATTGGAGTTTTAATCATACCCTATACACATTTTCCAAACTATTTTATTGCATTGGTTTTATCATCTCTATTTTGTAAATAGAAATACAAAATCAGTCATGCGGGCTTCAGTAAAAAGGATTTAAATGACTATGTGGCCGATGGAAGGCACATGGAAAGTAAAAATAAAGCTCCAAAGGAGGGTAATATCTGATGTATAATGCATGCTAAATTTAAATAGTGAAATAAAGTAACTCATCCAAGATCAAATGGTTTCCATGCTCCAAACATATAAAAGTGGATCCATGAATATTGAAATTATAAAAATGTACCTATTCTTTTATTTTTTTAAATTAAGGTTCAGACTAGTTAGCACATCCATCCCCTAACCACATATGATCTATCATAGGATTCATTAGTCTAGAAATGGTGATTTTTAACTTCCTAATACATGAACCAAAATATATTTATTTTTATTTATATATATTTTTCAAAGGAATATAGTTGGAATAGAAAATTCCAAAAGAAATCATGGAACATATCATGTTAGTCTGGTGAAAATGCCATAGCTCATCACCTTAATAACAATATCTTATTTCCATCAATAGTGAAAATTCCCAAACACATGTTCAAAAGATAATCATGCATAACACTAAGAGCTTGGTAGGAAGGACCAATCATCTTGAAACAAATCCATTCTAAAAAGGTTATTCATGGATACTAAGAGATAAAGATGAAAAAATGAAAGGTGGGTCTCAGGAAAAAATGGCTCAATAAATATTTTCTCAGTCACATAGAAAATTTATTTGTAAGAACCCAGATCTTCTTTTTAGGTATGTTTCCCTTTTCTGGTCGTTTTTGAGAAAATATTATTATTTTTGGAAATTTTCAAAGTACACATTGTGTACATTATTAGTACATGCTGTGTACTCAGTTACAGTAGGTAGTCGTGTACTAGATGTGTAGAATCCATGCCCACGACAATGTGGGGGTGACCTGGAGGCCGCTTAAAGTGGAGTAAGGAAACGGAGAGTACACGCCATGTACATCAAAATTACACACTATGTACTTTCTTTTTTTCATTAAATGCACTGGGGTCACATTTAATCGCCATAATGCTCTTCTTTTAGGTCTCATTCGACCGAGATCTCTACACAGACACATATCTTCGACGATACCCCAAGCCTCCATCTGTCCTTTGAATCGAACACCGTTGGTTGCATTGGAATTGCATCGGTGAGTTCTCTCTTCTTATTGAGCCTCGTTTCGTGATTCCTCTTCTTTTCCAAGCTATAATGGGCTGAATATTTTATACATTTTCATAGATCTATGAAATTATAAGGTGATTAAAGACTTGAGATTCACATATAGTGATCTCCTAACATCGAGGTAGGTGGTTTGGGCCTTTCTGTTGAAAGTCCTTGAGTTTAATGGGAAAAATTCCCCAATACTCATGAACAGGGTATTGCGCATTTACTATTTTAGCACTATTGTTTGCTTGATATTATTGTATGCTTGATTAGATGACAATTTATTGTGAATAGGGTGTATTGTTGTGCATTGGATGTGTTTCCCATGCATGTTTTTCATGTTTTTGACCATTGGGTCTAGTTGCATGTAGACTGCTGTTTACTTCCCATGCCAAGTATTGTAGGATGGTGTGACTATTGTTCTATTGTGCGGTTATGCTGCAGAATGCTATCCAAGTAGTTCTAGAGGTTTACCTTGGCCGATATGCACTGATACAATTGTTTGACTTACACAGGGCCATGAGAACCTAGTGCATAGACCATAGGGAGAATGGACATTGAGGGCTTCTCCAGAGTGTCTTTATAATTTTATGATGCGAGACCACATGGGGAATTGACGTTGAGTGCTTCCTCAAAGTGTCTGTAGTTCCTCGAGGCAGGCCACAGGGGGAATGTGATGTAAGTGCTTCCCTAGAGTGCCTTTAGTTATGATACAAGACTATAAGGGTAATTGACGGTGAGTGCTTCCTCAGAGAGTCTATGCTTAAGCTGGACCAGAGGGGTTAGACTGAGTGTACTTGTAACATCCCAGGTAAATAAATAATAAAGAATTTTCATATTTATTAATATTTACGAATTAAATATTAATTTTATTTTAAAGGGGTTGCTATGTTCGATAGCGTACCCGATACGCAACGATGAGTTTCTTTGAAACTTACGTAGCACACTAGTAATAAAATTATATTATTTTAAATGTTAGTTAACAAGTAGCCATTGTACTGGCGGGAATGGATTGAAATAACTAAAATATGATCAGATATGTTTTTAAATATTTTTATATTTACCCAATAAAAGATAAAGGCTTAAAATACGGAAAGAGTTCAATTTTAGGCATTTATACCCTAATTTTCACGAAAGGTCCACTTATCACCTTTTGACGGAGAACCGTCATTAAATATATTTTTGATCGATCTTATAAATTCTATTGGACCAAACATAACTCTTATTTAGAATCGGGACATCAAAATTTACTTTGTGTAAATTTTTGGTACCTTTCGGTTAAAGTTCATTTTTTTTATGAATAATGTAAAATGTTGTATTTTAATTCAAAACCTCTTTTTAATCTAAATTATTTATATGATTAGATTATTATTTTAATTGGTTTTAAAGTAAAATTTGAAAATATTTTTACCAGTTAATCCAATGGTGGTCATTGGAATCAATTTCACTTTGAAATTGGACTTAAACTGGTGTCAATCTTTTGATACTTATTGTTTCACAAAAACACGCTATTTGTCATGAAAGCGGGAATTAATTATTAAATTAATTAATTTTACTTATATGTTTTGAATTTTGTAAAATGGACTTCATTTTTGAATTCGGAATATCAAATATAGCTTAGGGTGAATTTTTGGTAATTTTCTGAAAAACTTCAATTTTTGATGAATAGTGAAACCACTAAGTGGTAATCAAGCAAACTGATTTTTCAGTTAAATGAAATTTTACCACTAATGTGTATTTAATTTTGAAAATCCGACATACATGGTTGTCATTAAGAAGTAAAATGTGGTTCAATGAGATTAAAATAATTTTTTGGTGAATACTAACTTTTTTTCATTAATCGCTATTAGAGGTAATTAGTGTAGTTTAAGGTAAAAATGGTATTATAAGAATGTGAAAACACCATGACACTTGTCCTAAACCTATTGGGTGAGTCATGGCCGACCAAAAAAATCCATGGGCCAACTTGGGGACCCCATGGAGCCACTTTAGTTGGAAAATGACATTAATATATTTTTATTTAATGTTAAAGTGAAAATGACACTAACATAAATTGTTTTACTAAAATACTTTTTGAGTGGGGTTATACAAGTCCTAATTTTGATTATAAATAGTCATTGGAAAGATAAAAAGATTTACTACATCATTGTAGTTTTTTTATAATTTTTAGACATTAAATACAGTAAATTATATATGACATAATAATGATGCAGCGATGACATCATTATTTGACGATTTAAATAAAATGGAACGATAATGAAAAGTATAAAACCTACATATGGCCAAAACCAATTGGATGAGTGGATTTCGAACCCTTATCACCTTATCCACGAATTATATCAATGTGGGACCTTTTAAAACCGAAACACATTTTCAAATAAAGTAATATTTCTTTACTTTCCAAAAGTGCCCCTCCTCTCCTCTTATAAAAGGCCCCCACCTCTACCCCATTTCACACACTTCTCAAGCCTTTGGATCGGCCAACCCCTGCCCAATTACTCTCTCCACATCCCTATCCTCATCCTAGAGGATTCCCTTTGGGCAGAATCCTTTCAAAGGAAGCCTTTAGGCTCAAATCAAAAGGGAGTTACACTTTTAAAGGTAATTCATTCTCTCTTGTTCATTTGTTTTATTTTGCTTCTCCAACCCTCTAAACTCTTTTTATTTACTTCTTTTGTAACAACACCAGTATCTTCAATATAATATGATGTTTTTATAATAATTATTTGAGATACACTCTCACACAACTACGTCAAATGGTTAAAGAACATACGGTTTCTGTGGATGGCGAAATTCTTCCTCCCGAAACGATGATTGTTCAATACTCATTTAACACCTTCAAGGGTGGCCATTATGATGTCACTATTTTTATATATGATATATAATATGTTTATGTTTTCTTTAAGCTTCTGTATTTTTCATTTTTGGCATTCCTTTATGGTTTCCATTATGGGTAAACACGATATCTTCATTTAAGGAAGTGCGGACTACCGCCCCCTAAAAGTGATGTGATTCGTTAATGCCATATGTGGGACGTGTAAAGGATGGATTTAATGTTATTATATATTATGTTATACTGGAATTATAATATACCTCTATATCATTATTATTTCTTTCCATTAAAGTATGAGATAGAAATGAAAGTAGCGTTCATGCGTACGTACGGCTTACCGTCTCCATGAACGGTGCATTTCATTTCTTATCCCCAAATGTAATGTACTATTAAAATTACATGTATATAATGTATATATATAATTAATAATATATCTAAGTGATGAATATAATTCTGGAATTAAAATATACATACCTCTCATTTAGTTTTAATTCCATTAATATGACAAAGAAATGAAAGTAGCGTTCATGCGTACGTACGGCTTACCGTCTCCATGAACGGTGCATTTCATTTCTTACATCTAAATGATTATGTAATATTATAAATACATGTATATGCTGGATATATATGATACATATTATATCCAAATCGGGAATTTCATTCTGGATATAAAGAACTTTTGACCACATGAACAACATGTAATTGTAAGAAGTCAACTTTCGACTTAAGAACCAAATATTGACAAAACAAACATTATTAACTTAAATGGTTACATAATGTTTATAACATGGCAATAAGTGATATAAAAAGAATAATGAACTTTAAAAAGGTTCTTAATCAAGTATAAATTAACTCAAGTTTATTATTCAGGACGTTAAAGAACGATCGAGTCAAGTCGGACCCAAGGTAAGGGACTTCGTCTCAATCTCCTTTCATTGAGGCATATTTCGTTTTATACACAACTTTCTTTTATATGGTGTATAAACTACTTTGAATTTCACTTTTATACAAAAGGAATATTTTTCTACGAAGTGTTTTACTAAACGACAAAAAGGAATGTTTTTTTAACGTACGCGGTGACAACGACTTTTTCCGCCGCCGCGAGTATTATTTGGTCTTTGGCTTCCTCAACAAGCCGTATTGTTTTTAGAATAAAATAAATACCATATACTCTTTTATGTATTTTGGTATTGAAAATGGTTTTGACAATGGATTCTATTATGTCAATATATTTATGTTATATTATGATTGAAATGTGGAAATGTTATCATTCCTTTATATTGTTTTTATGTTTTATGATTTTATATTGGTACTTGGACATTTTAACGGGTGGTTACGTTATAAACCATATGACGGGTGGTGCCGTGAATACCAGGATGGGTGGTTACGTTATAACCTCCAATGCATTGGGTATGGAAGTCGGCCGTATGGCTATTCCATTAAGTATGTATGGAAATTGGCCGTATGGATATTCCATTAAGTGATATGTGTGGAAGTCAACCGTATGGTTATTCCACTTAAGTATGTTTATGTCCCAAGTTACCTTTATATATCCTATGTGTTCTTTATATGGGTTTTATAGTAATTCCTTTGGTTACAAAAAGGTAAGTAATGATACTTTATTCAGTGAAGATTTTTTTACTACTTCATGAAGGTGAAGGTATTACTTTGATATAGTATACATGGTTTACTTGATGTTTGAAAAACTAACAGTTTTCATTCTTTTTGTATCCCTTACTGAGCTTTTTATGCTCACACCAAGTTTTTCGAAATGTTTTTCACAGGACTTAAAGTGGAATAAGGTCAAGGATGGGATCGGGGGAATTTCATGCTATCTAAAACATGGAATCTAGACATCTTTCTTTTTAAGAGTTTTTATTTTATGGAGACTTAGTAGAAGTGTCTACTTTGTAATCTTTTAAGATGTAATAGTTATGTTCTAATTCTCTAAAACTCTAAACCTGAAAAGATCCGCAATGTGAATTATTAATTTAATTCAATATTAAGTAAGGTTTAAGGCTGGGGCCTTATAGTTGGTACCAGAGGACGGTTTAGACAACTTTAGGAGTTAGAAAAGTGTTAAATTATAATATGATTGAAATGATATAGCATTTACGGATTACCATGTTGCTTCACCTAAGATATTTCTGTGTTCAGAATGGTTTTCCGCCGAGGAAACAAAGTAGCTATGTTGGGACGACATCAGGAGGAAGATAACCTTCCAAATCAGCAACCTGAGATGGTCGGAATCGGAACTGAATAGTTTGTTGCAGTGATGGCACAATTGACTCAGGCTATAAATGGTGGTGGTATCCATGAACGAGATCAGCCAGATCAACCGCAGAGGAACATGTCAGTGGTGGAACATTTCATGAGGCAACATCCCCCATCATTCAGAGGATCATCTGACCCTGTGCAAGCTGAAGGGTGGATTAAAGCACTGGAGAAGATTTTTGATGTCATGGGGTGTTCAGAACATCAAAAGGTTAGTCTTGCTGTTTACCGTTTTGAAGGTGAAGCTGATCAGTGGTGGTCGATGGTGAAAAATATAAGGGATAGTGATGAGATTGAGGATCTTCACTGGGACGAATTCAAAGGTATGTTTCTTGAGAAATATTTTCCTAAGGTGGTTCGTCTTAGGATGGAAAAACAGTTCCTAGAATTGAGGCAGGAGGATGATTCAGTGGCTACTTATGAAGAAAAGTTCACTCGATTGGAAAGGTATGCTCCAAACTTCATACGAGATCTTGATAGTAAAATAAACCGTTTTTACTCAGGGTTAAAGCCAAAGTATCGAAGGGCTTTAGCTTCTCGTGAGTTAAAAAGTTATGAAAAACTTGTTCGATGTATGAAGAAGGTAGAAATGGAGTTTGCCGATGATCAGGTGTTCTATGACAAACAACAGAATAAGAGGTCTAGTTGGCAGGAAAAGGGGAAGAATTCATCAAATAAGCAAGGAGGTAAGAAAACCAAATATCCATCCTGTGAGAAGTGTGGTAAAATGAATCCTGGAGAATGTTTATCCAAGTCTAGTAAGTGCTTTCGGTGTGGTAAGTCTGGTCATATTGCTCGTAACTGTAAGGAAGATGATCAAGCAAGAAATGAAAAGCCAACGGTAAGATGTTTTAAGTGTAATGAAATGGGCCATTATGCAAACGAGTGTCCAACGAAGAACTCAACTGGGGGAATGCAGCCAGACTACAAGCAGAAAGGGGTGGTGAAATATTTTGCAACAACTTCAGCAGATGTTGGGCCATCGAATGAAGTGGTATCAGCTCCAGGGAGCTCAGTATTTTTCGAAGATTGACTTGAGGTCGGGGTACCATCAGTTGAAAGTAAAAGAACCAGACATTCCGAAGACTGCGTTCCGTACTAGATATGGCCATTATGAATTTGTAGTTATGCCTTTTGGGTTAACCAATGCACCTACTGTATTCATGGACCTTATGAATAAAATTTTCCATGAGTTCTTGGATAAGTTTGGGTTTGTGTTTTGAGGTTTGTGAAGAGGTTATGTGTGCCTTGTGATTCACAGTTGAAGAATGAGTTGTTATGTGAGGCTCATAGTTCCCCGTTTTTAGTTCATCCTGGAAGTACTAAGATGTATAGAGATCTGCGGGAGTATTACTGGTGGGATGGAATGAAAAGAGACATTGCTGATTTTACTGTGAAGTGTTTGACATGTCAACAGGTTAAAGCAGAGTGACAGTTACTGAAAGGGATTCTTCAGCATTTACCAGTGCCAGAGTGGAAATGGGAAAACATATCCATGCACTTTGTTGTGGTATTACCGAGGACATCTCGAGGTAATAATGAAATCTGGGTTATTGTTGATCGCTTGACCAAATCTGCTCATTTCCTTTATATATGAGATAATTTCTCTCTAGATCAACTTTCCCGTTTGTATCTTAAAGAGATAGTCAGGTTACATGGAGTTCCTCTCTCCATTATATCTGATCGTGATCCCAGGTTCACATCTAACTTTTGGAAAGGCCTTCAGAAGTCTTTGGGTACTGAATTAAATTTTAGTACAACTTTTCATCCTTAATCAGATGGGCAGTCAGAACGAACAATCCAGACATTGGAGGATATGCTACGAGCTTGTTCTATGGATTATCAGGGAAGTTGGGACCAACATCTTTCTTTGGTTGAATTTTCTTATAATAACAGCTTTCATTCCAGTATACAGATGGCACTATTTGAGGCATTATATGGGAAGCAGTGTCGAACTCCAGCATTTTGGGATGAAGTGGGTGAAAGGAAGCTGATGGGACCAGAATTGGTGGAAGAGATGGAAGAAAAAGTTCAGTTGATTCAGAACACACATGAGAACAGCTCAGAGAAGGCAGAAGAGTTATGCGGATAACCGGAGGAAGGATCTATCTTTTGAGGTAGGTGATCATGCTTTTCTCAAGGTTTCTCCTTGGAAAAGTGTGATGAGATTTGGTAAGAAAGGAAAGTTGAGTCCATGGTTGGTTGGACCATACGAAATTCTAGAAAGAGTTGGATCAGTTGCATACCGAGTGGCTTTACCTCCGAGTTTATGTCAGGTACACAATGTTTTTCACGTTTCGATTTTGAGAAAGTATATGCCAGATCCATATCATGTTTTGAGTCCAGAGGTAGTTTAGCTGGAAGAGAACCTATCTTATGAGGAACAACCGGTCCTGATTCTTGACCACAGGGAGCAAGTGTTACGGAAGAAGGTGATTCATCAGGTAAAGGTTTTGTGGAAAAACCATGTGATTGAAGAGGCAACGTGGGAATCTGAAAATGCTATGAGGGATAAATACACCCACTTATTTTGATAAGTGAATAAAATTGCGAGGACGCAATTCCCAAAAGGGGGGAAGGATGTAACATCCCAGGTAAATAAATAATAAAGAATTTTCATATTTATTAATATTTACGAATTAAATATTAATTTTATTTTAAAGGGGTTGCTATGTTCGATAGCGTACCTGATACACAACGATGAGTTTATTTGAAACTTACGTAGCACACTAGTAATAAAATAATATTATTTTAAATGTTAGTTAACAAGTAGCCGTTGTACTGGCGAGAATGGATAGAAATAACTAAAATATTATTAGATATGTTTTTAAATGTTTTTATATTTACCCAATAAAAGATAAAGGCTTAAAATACGGAAAGAGTTCAATTTTAGGCATTTATACCCTAATTTTCACGAAAGGTCCACTTATCACCTTTTGACGGAGAACCGTCATTAAATATATTTTTGATCAATCTTATAAATTCTATTGGACCAAACATAACTCTTATTTAGAATCGGGACATCAAAATTTACTTTGTGTAAATTTTTGGTACCTTTCTGTTAAAGTTCATTTTTTTTATGAATAGTGTAAAATGTTGTATTTTAATTCAAAACCTCTTTTTAATCTAAATTATTTATATGATTAGATTATTATTTTAATTGGTTTTAAAGTAAAATTAGAAAATATTTTTACCAGTTAATCCAATGGTGGTCATTGGAATCAATTTCACTTTGAAATTGGACTTAAATTGGTGTCAATCTTTTGATACTTATTGTTTCACAAAAACACGCTATTTGTCATGACTGCGGGAATTAATTATTAAATTAATTAATTGGACTTATATGTTTTGAATTTTGTAAAATGGACTTCATTTTTGAATTCGGAATATCAAATATATCTTAGGGTGAATTTTTGGTAATTTTCTGAAAAACTTCAATTTTTGATGAATAGTGAAACCACTAAGTGGTAATCAAGCAAACTGATTTTTCAGTTAAATTAAAGTTTACCACTAATGTGTATTGAATTTTGAAAATCCTACATACATGGTTGTCATTAAGAAGTAAAATGTGGTTCAATGAGATTAAAATAATTTTTTGGTGAATAGTAACTTTTTTTCATTAATCGCGATTAGAGGTAATTAGTGTAGTTTAAGGTAAAAATGGTATTATAAGAATGTGAAAACACCATGACACTTGTCCTACACCTATTGGGTGAGTCATGGCCGACCAAGACAATCCATGGGCCAACTTGGGGACCCCATGGAGCCACTTTAGTTGGAAAATGACATTAATATATTTTTATTTAATGTTAAAGTGAAAATGACACTAACATAAATTGTTTTACTAAAATAATTTTTGAATGGGGTTATACAAGTCCAAATTTTGATTATAAATAGTCATTGGAAATCTAAAAAGATTTCCTACTTCATAGTATTTGTTTTATAATTTTTAGACATTAAATAATATAAATTATATATGACATAATAATGATGCAGCGATGACATCATTATTTGACGATTTAAATAAAATGGAAAGATAATGAAAAATATAAAACCTACACATGGCCAAAACCAATTGGATGAGTGGATTTCGAACCCTTATCACCTTATCCACGAATTATATCAATGTGGGACCTTTTAAAACCGAAACACATTTTCAAATAAAGTAATATTTCTTTACTTTCCAAAAGTGCCCCTCCTCTCCTCTTATAAAAGGCCCCCACCTCTACCCCATTTCACACACTTCTCAAGCCTTTGGCTCGGCCAACCCCTGCCCAATTACTCTCTCCACATCCCTCTCCTCATCCTAGAGGATTCCCTTTGGGCATAATCCTTTCAAAGGAAGCCTTTAGGCTCAAATCAAAAGGGAGTTACACTTTTAAAGGTAATTCATTCTCTCTTGTTCATTTGTTTTATTTTGCTTCTCCAACCCTCTAAACTCTTTTTATTTACTTCTTTTGTAACAACACCAGTATCTTCAATATACTAGGATGTTGTTATAATATTTATTTGAGCTACACTCTCACACAACTACATCAAATGGTTAAAGAACATACGGTTTCCGTGGATGGCGAAATTCTGCCTCCCGAAACGATGATTGTTCAATACTCATTTAACACCTTCAAGGGTGTCCATTATGATGTCACTATTTTTATATATGATATATAATATGTTTATTTTTTCTTTAAGCTTCTGTATTTTTCATTTTTGGCATACCTTTATGGTTTCCATTATGGGTAAACACGATATCTTCATTTAAGGAAGTGCGGACTACCGCCCCCTAAAAGTGATGTGATTCGTTAATGCCATATGTGGGACGTGTAAAGGATGGATTTAAAGTTATTATATATGATGTTATACTGGAATTATAATATACCTCTATATCATTATTATTTCTTTCCATTAAAGTATGAGATAGAAATGAAAGTAGCGTTCATGCGTACGTACGGCTTACCGTCTCCATGAACGGTGCATTTCATTTCTTATCCCCAAATGTAATGTACTATTAAAATTACATGTATATAATGTATATATATAATTAATAATATATCTAAGTGATGAATATAATTCTGGAATTAAAATATACATACCTCTCATTTAGTTTTAATTCCATTTATATGACAAAGAAATGAAAGTAGCGTTCATGCGTACGTACGGCTTACCGTCTCCATGAACGGTGCATTTCATTTCTTACCTCTAAATGATTATGTAATATTATAAATAAATGTATATTCTGGATATATATGATACATATTATATCCAAATCGGTAATTTCATTCTGGATATAAAGAACTTTTGACCACATGAACAACATGTAATTGTAAGAAGTCAACTTTCGACTTAAGAACCAAATATTGACAAAACAAACATTATTAACTTAAATGGTTACATAATGTTTATAACATGGAAATAAGTGATATAAAAAGAATAATGAACTTTAAAAAGGTTCCTAATCAAGTATAAATTAACTCAAGTTTATTATTTAGGACGTTAAAGAACGATCGAGTCAAGTCGGACCCAAGGTAAGGGATTTCGTCTCAATCTCCTTTCATTGAGCCATATTTCGTTTTATACACAACTTTCTCTTATACGGTGTATAAAATCCTTTGACTTTTACTTTTATACAAAAGGAATCTTTTTCTACGAAACGTTTTACTAAACGACAAAAAGGAATGTTTTTTTAACGTACGCGGTGACAACGACTTTTTCCGCCGCCGCGAGTATTATTTGGTCTTTGGCTTCCTCAACAAGCCGTATTGTTTTTAGAATAAAATAAATACCATATACTCTTTTATGTATTTTGGTATTGAAAATGGTTTTGATAAAGGAATCTATTATGTCAATATATTTATGTTATATTATGATTGAAATGTGGAAATGTTATCATTCCTTTATATTGTTTTTATGTTTTATGATTTTATATTGGTACTTGGACATTTTAACGGGTGGTTACGTTATAAACCATATGATGGGTGGTGCCGTGAATAACAGGACGGGTGGTTACGTTATAACCTCCAATGCATTGGGTATGGAAGTCGGCCGTATGGCTATTCCATTAAGTATGTATGGAAATTGGCCGTATGGCTATTCCATTAAGTGATATGTGTGGAAGTCAACCGTATGGTTATTCCACTTAAGTATGTTTATGTCCCAAGTTACCTTTATATATTCTATGTGTTCTTTATATGGGTTTTATGGTAATTCCTTTGGTTACAAAAAGGTAAGTAATGATAATTTATTCAGTGAAGATTTTTTTTACTACTTCATGAAGGTGAAGGTATTACTTTGATATAGTAGACATGGTTTACTTGATGTTTGAAAAACTAACAGTTTTCATTCTTTTTGTATCCCTTACTGAGCTTTTTATGCTCACCCCAAGTTTTTCGAAATGTTTTTCACAGGACTTAAAGTGGAATAAGGTCAAGGATGGGATCAAGGGAATTTCATGCTATCTAAAACATGGAATCTAGACATCTTTCTTTTTAAGAGTTTTTATTTTATGGAGACTTAGTAGAAGTGTCTACTTTGTAATCTTTTAAGATGTAATAGTTATGTTCTAATTCTCTAAAAATCTAAACCTGAAAAGATCCTCAATGTGAATTATTAATTTAATTCAATATTAAGTAAGGTTTAAGGCTGGGGCCTTATAGTACTGCCCAGAGGATTGCTTTTCCTTATAGGGTAGTAACAGAGGTGTTAGACTGAGTGCGCTTCCCAGAGGGTTACCTTTTGTGTTTACCTTCTTGCTAGTTGTTGCTTGATATTGAACTATGGATTGTTTACTATTGAGTACCTTCCTATTTACTGTTTCCTGTACTTTTAACTGCTTTATACTCACAAACTATTAGGCATAGATCTCATGGTGGTTTCCTACTGGGATTAGTCTCACACCCTATTTGGGCCATGATTTCGGGCCGAAACTAATTATATTGTTGCAGGTATATACAAGAGAAATCTCCCTTCTACTTTAGGTACTTGGCATGCTATGTAGATGGAGAGCATAGGACCATGCTATGGCTTGAGATGCTGAGAAGTTTATCTAAATTATTTTTCACTTTGGTTTAGTCCTGTTGTATTACAACATTGTGACTTGTTTGGATGTTTTCCTAGACATATGTATCATGCATTATCTTATATATGTTCCCCATTTTATACCTTCAGTTTTCTATTTTATGTAATTATTACTACTACCGCACTTGTATGTATTTTTTACTTTTTCTATGTACTCTTCCAATGAAGGAATAATTTCCCCAAAATCACACCCAAGGCCCTCACTACAAGTCAGCAGCCTCTAGCATTTAGTGAAATGTGCTTGAGAACATTTGACCAACCAGGGATGAGGCGCCTCTAGGTGGATTCTAGAACCGGGATGTTATAAAGTGGTATCAGAGGAATTATTTTCTCTTGAATTAATATTTGGATCATATAGTCAGGGATAGGAATGAATAGGTACTTGGTAATAAGTTGTGCTGGGGAGTATCTAACCCATGTATAGGGAAAAGACAATCTACCTCGTTAATGCGATTTTCTGGTTTTTCAAGTATATGGTTGCCTTGATTTTCACCATTAAATGACTCATATGTTTTGTTCTAGTTATTATTTATGTTATTGAGGTTCTATTTCTATTGCAGCCTGATGAGATGAGGGTATTTAATCTCATGCATCATATAGGCACTTGCTAGAAATTACATGTCATGCATTCTTGCCATGCCACCCAGGGCACATTAGAAATTTCATGTCGTTGTGATAGATGTTGTTTAGAATATGCATGTTGTTGTGATAAATGACGTGATAGAATAACTTCTATTTGATAGGGTATTGTTTGTGTATGGTTTTGTCTGAATGAATGCCAAAATTTGGTTCTTGAGGTGTTATGGGCCCTCATGGACCAGAACTTGGTGGATTATTAATTTTTTTACCTTGTTATAACATGTATAAGATTCCAAACCTTGATTCACGGGGACTATGGGCCCTCACGGATCGGAATTTGGAACTTTCAATGTTTATTTTAGTGTTTTTATGGGCTCCGAAGTAGTTTCTGAGGCTTATTGTATAGAAAAACTCAAAATACATGCCGTGTAGTTTTTGACTACATGCTATGTTTTCTTCTGTTCGGGAAGAAATAGTTTTTCTTAAGTACACGCCATGTACATTAAGTACACGGCATGTAATCCCTAACTGTGTCATAGGCCATGTGGGCAGGGACATAGGATGGGTATGGTCTGGTGGGAACCCACCGTGTACCAGTTGAACATGCTGTATAGGGTTGACCCTGTGTCTACCCATGTAACTAACAACACACACAGATAAACCTTAAGCTACACACGCCGTGTTAGGATTGAACACGCCGTGTAGTCTGACCCAGGTACCCGGCCATGTCACTAATAGCACGGGTTGGTGTTATCCTTTTACGTACATGCCGTGTCCTCCTTGAACATGTCGTGTAGTGTGAGACGTGTGTCTGGCCGTGTCACTAACAAGACCGGCCAGGTGAATCTTGTCTAGAACATGCCATGTCCATCTTGAACATGTCATGTAGTCTTGCATTAGGAGAGTCATGTGTCTTAACCATGTAGAAGGACTTGGGCAGGGGAAGAGGATTCAAGTACACGCTCTGTGTTAAGAGAACTCGATGTGTGTTTAGGGTGTTACATAACCAGTTTAGGCAGAAGTACACGCCCATGTAAATGACTTAGGGGAACACACCGTGTAGGGGACATACACGCCGTGTAGTCATGTTTTTCAAAACCTGAATGATTTCATTCTTTTTTTTCCTTCATGTGATTCCAATTTTCAGTCCTTGATAATCTTGTTCTAAGGTGTGCATTTGAACTTGTAGAGTCATACAACCGAGACATCCTACGGTTATGCACCAGTTGCAGAGTAGTGATCTGACACCAGATATGGCAGATCAAGTACTTCTAGCAGATCCTCTTGTGGTGCCAGTCTTGGCACCAACCGTTATAACAAACATAGGTGCGGATGCACAGTTCAGGGAAGGATTTATGAGGATGATGTAGACCTTTTAGGGGGAACCTACTCCAGCCCCATCGATGGATGATTTGATGCGGGTTTTCCAGCAGTAGCATCCTCCCACTTCCTCAGGGGAAGAAGGGCCTCGGGCTGTAGAGTCATGGATAGAAGACATGCTGATGATCTTTGAGCATCTGGAGACGCCTCCATAGAGGAGAGTCAATCTTTTTGCCTATATGATTTGGGACTCCTCTAAGAGGTGGTGGGATATGATCTCACAGGTGGGACACCAGAAAGTTATGGCGTGAGATGAGTTTCAGTGCATCTCCTATGACTACTTTTATCTAGAGACCTTGAGGGCCGATGGAGCCTGGGATTTTATGAGTCTAGAGCAGAGTACTCTTTCTGTTATGGAGTATTCCTCCCATTTGACCGAGCTGCAGTGCTTCACGCCTATTTCAAGAGGTGATCAGTTATTCATTGAAAGGAAGTTCATGGATGGTCTGAGGAATGACATCCAATTACAGGTGAACATCTTTCGGTTGACTTCCATCACTTCTATCTTCAACCTGGAACTGATCACGGAGCACAATCTGAGGGATTTCAGAGTTGTGAGCCAGGGCGGCTCAACATCTGGAGTTAGAATCACTCCTACTGATAGTAGGAAGCACTGTTGGGAGTCTTCACATGGTGATCCAAGGAGGCGCGACACATCTTCTGGTAGCTAGGTGGTGTGCTACTAGTACGGAAAGAGTGGGGATATGAGGCCACACTTCTTGAGAGACCCAGTGGAGTGTCGATCATGTGGCAAGTTGGGTCACCTTCAGCGCTTCTGTCAGATCTTCTCCCTAGCAGCTAGTGACAGGATTTCTTCAATGACTCCGCGTTCAGGAGCAGTGCCACCAGTTTCTCACCAGTCAGGGAACTAGAGTTCTTCTGGCCATTCAAGATGAGGTGGAGGTCATGGCCATGGAGTTTAGTCAGTGGAATTTCAGCGACAAAAGAGTGGATCAGCTCAGAGTGGTCAGGCAGGGTTACAGGGCCGTGGAGTAGGCTAGACCTTTGTAGTGGAGTAAAACCAGCAGGATCAGGATCTTGTACCTTATATAGTTTGAGGTACGATCTTAGTTTCCTTAGTTTTATCTTCTACTCCTTTTGATATGGGTGCTTCCCATATCTTTATATCTGTTGCGGTTGTGGAGGGCCTTAGGCTCTGCATATTTTCTTATGCTGACATCTTGACACTAGACACTCTGTTGGGGACTAGAATGGCGAGTGTATGTCAGTTTAAGGAGTTCCCTATAGAGGTTGGTGGGTGTCACTTTTTAGGGGACCTCTATGTCCTAGAGATGACATGCTATGATTTCATTCTTGGAATGGACTGGCTAGTTCCCTTCCATGTAGTCGTCGACTGTTATCACCACAGGGTGAGTTTCACATCACTAGAGGGCATATAGTTTCTTTATAAGGGCGAGTGGGATGTCCAGGCTAGCAGAGCTGGTCCATAGCATCATGGGTTAGGAGGAGTTACAACCTAGATTGCTAGTTCATATCTGGATGATCAGGGGACTTCTTAGTTAGAATTTCCTCCAGTGGTGGACCATTTTAGGGATGTCTTTCTAGAGAAATTTTCAGGTTTACCTCCGGAGCGTAAGATATACAATTCTATTGAGATTGTGCTAGGAGTAGCACTAGTGTCCACTCCTCCTTATAGGATGGACACACCAGAGTTTCAGGATCTCAAGAAATAGTTGGAGGAGTTGCATGCAAAGGGTTTCATCTGACCCAATACTTCTCCTTGGGGGTCGCTTGTCCTGTTTGTGAAGAAGGCAGATAGTACCCTCAGGCTTTATGTGGATTATTAGAAGCTGAACTAGTTGACGATCAAGAACCGATATCCTTTTCCAAGGATTTATAATCTCTTCGACCAGCTTCGAGGAGCTCGAGTGTTCTCAAAGATTGACTTGGGGCACAATTATCATCATTTTCACGTTAGACCATCTAATATACCTCACAAAGCCTTCCAGAGAAGGTATGGTCAATACGAGTATATGGTTATGTCTTTCGGTCTCAAGAATGCGCCTACAATGTTCATGGAACTGTTGAATCGAGTGTTCCATCCATACTTGGATTCCTTCATGGTGGTCTTCATGGATAATATCTTGGTGTACTCTCACACTCGACATGACCACATTATCCCTCTTGAGATCATTTTGAGTACAATGAGAGAGCATCATTTAAATACTATTCTCTCAAAATGACACTTTTGGATGGATTAGATTCACTTAGTGGGTATTGTTATCTAAGAGATAGGAGTGTCAGTAGACCCATAGAAAGTGAGAGAAGTCATCTCCTGGGAGAAGAATAAGAACTTCTTTGAGGTATGGAGTTTTCTAGGGATGGATGGATACTATAGACGTTTCATATATGAATTTTCACACTTAGCAGCACCGCTGATGAGTCTGACTAAGAAGGATGCGAAGTTCTTTTGGTCATATTCTTGCGAGTTAGCCTTTTAGGATCTGAAGGGGAGGTTAACTTCAGCACTGATACTAGTCTTTATAGAGCCAAGAAAGAGATATACTGTGTATTTTAATGCTTCAGGTATCAGGCTAGGAGCTGTGCTTTTGCACGGAGATGGAGTCATTGTGTAAGGGTCTTGGCAGTTGAGGCCACATGAGAGGAATTATCCGACGCACAATATTGAGTTGGCAGCTATTTTTCATGACTTAGGCATTTGGAGAAATTATCTTCTAGGAGAGAATTTAGTGGTTTCCCCCAACCACAAGAGTCTCAAGTACATATTCACCCAGCGTGATCTGAATTTAAGACAACAAAGGTGGGTTGAGTACCTTCAGTCTTTTGACTTTGAGCTTGCCTATACACCTGGGAAAGGCAATGCAGTGGCTGATGTGTTGAGCAGGAGGACTCAGATACATGCAGTTCAGGAGTCCATTAATGAGTGGAACCTTATGGCTCTGTTCTCTGAGATGTATCTGGAGGTGCACGATAGACCAGGTCAAACTTTTCTTTCTTCTGTAGCTGTTAACTCTACTCTTATTGATTGAGTTTGAATGAGGCAGCTATTAGATTCTGAAGGCCTAGTCCTAAGGGAGAGTGTGTTAGGAGAGGACCCTATTCCTGGGTGGACCATAGGCGAGTGTGAGATCTTGCATTTCCAGGGGTGCGTATGGGTGCCGGTAGACATACACAAGGAGCTGATGGGGGACTTTCATTCCTCAGTTTGGGAAGTTCATCCTGGTGTCACCAAGATGTATCCTGATCTACACCATCAGTATTGGTGGCTAGGTATGAATAGGGACATTGCTGGTTTAGTTATGAGGTGTTACACCTATCTACAGGCGAAGATGGAGCATCAGCGACCAGCAGGGATTTTTCAGCAGTTACCTATTCCTGAGTGGAAGTGGAACGACTTCGTGATGGATTTCGTGATAGGTTTACCAAGGTCGCCTCGAGGGAATGATGTAGTATGGGTTTTTATTGATAGGATGACGAAGGTTGCTCACTTCTTGCTGATTAAGGAGACCTTCAGTGTTGATGAGATCAGATGGTTGTACATCCATGAGATTATACGTCTGCATGGAGTTCTACACTCCATCGTTTCAGACAGGGATGTACGTTTTACTTCCCAGGTCTGGTAAGGGCTTCAGAAGGATTTGGGTACACAGGTACTTTTGAGTACATCTTACCATCCCCAAAATGATGTCCAGTCCGAGTGTACAATTCAGGTGCTTGAGGACATGCTTCGAGCTTGCACCCTGGATTTTGGAGGTTATTGGGAGAAACATATACCTCTTGTGGAGTTTTACTACAACAATAGTTTTAAAGCAACTATTCAGATGGAACCTTATGAGGCTTTGTATGCCAATCAACTTTATGTTGGATGGAGGTAGAAGAGGAAGCTCTTCTAGGACCTTGTCTTGTATAGAAGACCAAAGAGCAGATAGAGATGATTCAGAAGAGGATGGATACTGCACAGTCTCGACAAAAGTCTTATGCTGATCAGTGGAGACGACCTCTGCAGTTCGAGGTCGGGGATCAGGTTTTCGTGCGTGTCACACCGAGGTTAGGACACAAGAGGATTAGGAGTCAGGGTAAGATTTCGCTGAGATACTTTGGGATATTTGAGGTGTTGGAGAGAGTCGGGCCGGTTGCCTATCAGTTGCAGTTACCTCAGAGGTATCTTGCTATGCATGACGTTTTCCGCGTTTCTCAGTTTCGATGTTACTTCTCAGACCCGTCTCATGTCTTTCAACCTGAGGAGGTTGAGTTGGAAGTGGATGCATCGTTCAAGGAACATACTATCCAGATTTTCAATCGTAGTACAAAGGTTCTCCATGGATGGTCTATTCCTCTGATATAGGTTCTTTGGTAGCACGGGCGAGTATAGGACGAGACTTGGGAGAGGGAGGCTGATGTACGATTGCAGTGGCCGTAGCTATTCGGGGTTTCTTCTTCTACGTCATTCTAGGGAAATTCGGGGAATAATTTCTTTAAGGGGGGAAGTTTTTAAGAACCCAGACCTTTTTTTAGGTATGTTTTTCTTTTCTTGTCATTTTTGAGAAAAATAGGAATTTTTTTGGAAATTTTCAAAGTACATGCCATGTACTTTATGAGTACATTCTGTGTAGTAGCCATGCACATAACCATGTGGGGGTGACCTAGAGGCCGCTTGAAGAGGAGTACAAAAATGGAGAGTACATGTTGTGTACTTCAAAAGTACAAGCTGTGTATTTCTTTTTTCATTAAACACACCGAGGTTACGTCTAATTGAGAAAATTCTTTTCTTTTAGGTCTTGTTCGACCTAGATCTCTACATGGACATAGATCTTTGACGAGCCCCCGATCCTCCGTCCGTCATCCAAATCGCACAACGTTGGTTGCGTTGGAATATCATCTGTGAGTTATCTCTTCTGCTTGATCCTCGTTTTGTGATTCCTTTTCCTTTCCAAGTTATTGGGGGTTTAATGTTTTATACTTTTTCTTATATCTACAGTCTTCTAAGGAGATTCAAGCCTCAATATTCACATATAGTGATCTCCTAACATTGAGGTAGGTGGTTTGTGCCTTTCTGCTTAATGTCCTTGAGTTTTATGTGCAAAAGTGCCCAATACCCATGCATGGGGTACTGTGCGTTTACCGTTTTATCCCTATTGTTTGCCTTCTATGCTTGTATGCTTGAGTAGATAATAATTTATTGTGAATAGGGTGTATTTCTGTGCTTTGGATGTGTTTCCCAGAGATGTTTTTCTAGTTTTTGACCATTGGGTCTAGTCGCCTGTAGACTATTGTTTACTTCCCATGCCTAGTATTGTAGGATGGTGTGACTATTGTTCTATTGTGATATTATGCTGTAGAATGCTAGCCAAGTAGTTCTTGAGGTTTAACTTGTCCGATATGTGCTGATACAATTGTTTGACTTACACTGGGCCGTGAGAACCTAGTGTATAGACCATAGGGAGAATAGATATTGAGAGCTTCTCCAAAGTGTCTTTATAAATTTACGATGTAAGACCACATGGGGAATTGATGTTGAGTGCTTCCTCAAAGTTTCTATAGTTCCTCAATGTGGGCCATATAGGTAATGTGATGTAAGTGCTTCCCTAGAGTGCATTTAGTTACGATAAGAGACTATAGGGGGAATTGACGGTGAGTGCTTACTTAGAGAGTCTATTCTTAAGCTAAACTAGAGGGGTTAGAATAAGTGTACTACCTAGAGGGTTTCATTTCCTTGTTTGGTAGGACCGGAGGGGTTAGAATGAGTGTGCTTCCTAGAGGGTTACCAGTTGTGTTTACCTGCTTGTTAGTTGTTTCTTAATATTAAACTGTGGATTTTTTACTGTTGAGTACATTTTTCTTTACTGTTTCCTGTACTTTTACCTGTTATATACTCACTGACTGTTAGGAATGGATCTCGTGGTGGTTTCTTACTGGGATTAGTCTCACACCCTATTTGGGCCATGCTTTTAGGCCCAAACAGATTATATTGTTACAAGTGTAGACAAGGGAAAGCACCCTTCTACTTTAGGTACTTGACATGCTGTGGAGCTGGAGAGCATGTGACCAAGCTATGGATTGTGATGCTAAGGATTTTATCTTCTTTCTTTTTCACTTTGGTTTAGTCCTGATGTATTCCAGCATTGTGACTTGTTTGGATTTTTTCTTAGATATATGTATCATGCATCATATTATATTTTTTCCCCAGTTTATACCTTCATTTTTCTACTGTATGTCATTATTACAGCTTCCACTCTTGTATGTTTTGTTTACTTTCACTGTGTAGTTTACCAATGAGGGCGTAGTTTCCCCACTATCACACCCAAGGCCCTCGCTATTAGTCGGCTGCCTCTGGCATTCAGGGAAATGCGCTTGAGGCCATGTGACCAACTAGGGACGGGGTGCCTCTAGGTGGATTCCAGAACTGGGACGTTACAATATTTTTTCAACAATACCCTCAATAAGATCTCAAAGAAATTTTTGATAGGTTTACATTCCCCAAGTATCCCTCAAGAAATATTCTTAGAAAAGAATATGAAATAGTGGGTCTAGAATCCTCTCAATAATAGGAGTATACAAAAATAACTACCAATTAATCAGGGTATAAAATACAATAAGAAGTCAATCAAAATAAATTTTAAAAAATTTGAATTTGAGTTATATCACTAAACTCACAAATCATGCTAAAAAAAAATTGGAGTAAAACATGAATTTTAACAATTTCCAGCCTACTATTCTCTTTTATTTAAATGGATGCAATGAGTTTTCTGGTTTAAATCATGCTTTCATCGAAATATTTCTTTAAGATAGGTGAAAATAAGAAATAATCCAAGTGTATTGATAATAAATATCAAGAAATACCCCCACACATAAAATGATACCGTTTCCTCACTATCTTGAAACGTATTATGGGAGGTATATCAATAATAGAATAGAAAAAAATGAAATGGAAATTGAAATTTAAATTAGGGAATTGATAGATTTCTGTGATGAGTGTCATTCCATAGGGAAACTTGGTGGATGGTGATTTAAAATTGGGATAACTATATAGTTTGACAGAATGAAAAAACATACACTGGATAAAACATTGGTCTATAGGTTTTAAATTGGAAAAAAATAGTGAAATGGGATGGCGTACATAGTGAATAGTAAATAAAAGTTGTCAATATAAATGAGTATATGTGAGTAAAATGGAGTTCAATGATGAAATATGAACAAGAATGCTACTAAAAGAAAAAAAAGATCATATGGACTAGAAAGAAAAATAAATAAAACAAAAATATGGACTAGCTACCATAAATCCCTGACCATGACATTGTCAACTTGACAGATAGACAAGGAAATCAGTCAATGTTGTCCATCTGCTTAGAAATTTGTTACCTCCTATAAGAACCGACGTATGTTTCATTGAGCTCATGGGGAATCTTGGTGAGATTTAACACTACATGAGTATACCAAGCATGAATATTGTGTGGTAAGAATAACTTCCATGCTCTTTGTGGCGGGGATCTCTACTGAGCATGAATCTCTAATGAGATCTCCTCAAGATGGCACTTGATGTTATCTAGAAACTAAGTCTTCTAAAGTAGGAGGGGATATAGTGGCAGGACAAAAACATCGATGACCATAGATGAGGAAAATTATCTAAACATGGATAAATTAATATAGTAATGAAATTAAAATAAGACAATAGGTAGTAAATAAAAATATGCATCCCATGCATATATATAGAAATGATACATTAGTGTGAAATGGAATACAAGTAGTAAAAGTGTCACCCACAAAAAATAAAAAATAGAGGAGGGTTATAATGGAAGACTAAGACTTAGGGGCTCCCTCATTGGATGCTGCATTTAAGGCACCCTCCCAAACAGTGGTACCCTCAATCTATCCCACCATATCAATTCCCTATATGAATACATAAAAATAATCATCGACAGATGTTGAAGGTGTCACGGTACTAGAAGACATGTTATTATATGGTGGAGGTGAATTGTCGATAAGGATGGAAATTGTGTGTCTAGAAGTAGGGTCAATGAAATGTTCCTTAGTAGATGGTGAGATGGTTGGTCCCTTTTCCAAATGGGCATGCTATACTAGATACTTCTTTTAAGATATATGGTCTGTTAGCTCGGAGGGAATAGTGGTCTAGATGAGATATGGTGGTGGTATGGATGAGGATGAAGGTTCTGCCAAGGCTATAGTGGCTAGTGGCGGTGTGGGGTAGTGCAATGAATGAGATGTCTAGGTTATGGAAGATATGATACAGGTTCTATAGAATATTCTCATTCAAGGTCAAGAGATATTCTGGGTAGGACGAGGTGGGTGATGGTGTGATAAATGTAGTGGTGGATATATATGGGAAATTGGTGGTGAAAGGGGAAAATATAGGTATGGTAATGGGTTAGGTAAGGGTGGTAGAAGGATAGTTTGAAATGGAGGTGGTAGGAGAAGGGGATAATCTAGTATTAGAGGATGGGGTGGGGTTTGGGATATGAGTAGGGGAGGCTGGTGTGGTCACATTAGTTACATGCTGAGTAGGGACCTCATTAGTATCCTCCATATACACTAGCTACCACTATTAGACACTACCATCCTTCGTTATAAGCCCCATATTGTGGATCAGTATTAGTATTACTCCCTCTATTAGGATGAGGGGGGTGTGGATCCATGTGGACTCAAAGGAACATACATTCCTAGAGAAGTGGGTGATAAAAGATCCTGCCATCAATGTTCCACAATTCCACTTTTCCAGCATCCTATAGAACTCACCAAATTGTCGTTTTATGTAGATGGCTAGTCCACCCATGGAAGATCGAGGATGATGAACTCAATATATCTTACCTCATAGTGGACATCACCACTTTCTCTCCAAGCACGAGAAAGGGCCTTGTCTAGTATCTAGAGGTCACCACCTCATAGTGCGATGCTTTTCATGGTGTGAGGATCATACATACTATGGAGGTATCTGGTGATCTTAAACTAAAGTCATTTATCCTCATCCATATTAGGATCAAGATGCAATGTCATGAAGACATGATAAGCGACTGACTCAAATGAGTAGATATTGATGCCAAAAGAAAAATCTCCCAAGTTGAGATACCATGGCTAACCTCAGAGTATGAAGTGGATATAATAAATGGAACACTTGAAGGTGTTCAAGAACTCAAGGAAGAGATCCTGAATGTCTCATCACACACCTAGGTTACCGATGTCAGGTGAAACCGATCTATGAGGTAAATTACATCTTGGTGGATGTGGATATGCTCTAGTACAGAAAGTTCTAACAACTTTTTGGTCCACATCATCTTGGATTGGAGATAGACCAAAAAAAATCTAGTGTGTATGGTTAGAAAAATAGAGGTAGGGATAATGGTGAGGGTGTGGAGGGACCTACGAATCACTAAAATCTGACCGTGAGTCGTCAGAGGTGGTAGTAGAGGCATAGGAAAATTTATAAGATGAAGAGGATAAATCTGTGAGCAGTGGAGGAGCTGTGGTCTTTAGCCACTTGGGCGGTGGGGCTGTGTCCTCATTCTTGGGTGCACAGTTGGTGGGTGGGGTGTGAACCATTTTGATTCTGGACATTTCAGATAGAGTGGATGGTGTGGGGGGGGGGGGGGTGAGGAAGTGTAGAGTCAGATACAGGGACACAGTGAAGGCATAATAGGGGGAGAAACATCAAGATAGAGTTATCGTGGTATGGGAAGCATCATGAGACTTTGTGTGTGTGTGTGGGGGGGGGGGGGGGGGGGTCAGCATGAACCCTATGTTCACAAGATTTTAAAACTGAACCTGAAATTTAAATTTTGTGTATACACAACATGAAAATCATAATTTAAAAAAAATTAGTCTCCAAACTTTTACACACTCTGTATACCTTACACAACATGCACTTTTTCATTTTATTTTCTAATTGGACCCGGTCCCCCAAAAAAGCTTTCAACACACTCTAAATAGTCCTAGAGATTAAAATACCCTTGCCTAGACAACAAAACCTAACCATGGTTACCTTCCAATCAATTATTTATTTATCGTATAGGGCTAGATATTTTCTGAAAAAGAAGGATTCAAATTTTAATTTATACCCCTTATTGAATGATTCTTGAAAACGGAGGGGAATAAAGGTGGGACGACTTCCCTTATTAGAGGTGCAATGAATTTTTTTATTATTATGAGCATAAGATCCCTTATCAATAGGTTTTAATTTATTTTTTTGTCTTCGCTGTTCACATGACAATCTTTATTATCAATAAGATATATGGTTTGACAATTCAAAGACTCATCACTTTTATTAGCAGCCTTCTCCACATTGAACCAAACTTGTTCGTCACCAAATCTAAATATAAATCTCTATATATTAACATCAATCATTTCCTTTCTAGTGGTGAGAAATGGAATTCCAAGAATGAGGGGAATATAAACTATTTCCTCTATATTCAAAATAAGGAAATCAGTGGGAAAAATTAATTTTCCAACTTTTACTAAGATGTACTCAAGAAATACTTGAGGAATCTCGACTGATTGGTCAGTGAGTTAGATAACCACACTTTTTGGTTTCAATTCCTCATGTCATAGATTTTTTTTAAAACAATGGGAATGATATTTATTCTTATGCCTAGAACACATAATTATTTTCAAAACTACACATCCTAATAGTGAAAGTAAATGAAAAACTTATAGGATCTTGTATTTTTATAAGAAACATACTTTTGACAACTATGAAGCAATATTGTTTTAGTAAGATGACTCCTAACTCCTTCATTTTATGCTTTATTGAGAGAAACTATTTAAATAATTTTTATAATCCATTAATTGATAAATTTACTTTGAGAATGGTATGTTGAGGTGTTGTTGTTTATTTTTTTTATATATTTCCCATTCAATTTTCATTGTTTCATCCATTCAAGAAATTATAGTGGTGGCTTGTATGCTATTGGTACCATCTATACATTAGTTGTTTTAAGCTATTCCTCAACTAGATATTTCTCATATGGTTATATATATTAAGTATTCCCTTGACCAACTTTATAAAATTCTTTAACTATTTTTTCTCAACTCCACAAGGTTGATGAAATCCAAAAAAAACCACTTTTAACAACTATAGCTTTAGCCTCTTCTCCCAAATGAGCTTCGATATTACCAGGAAAGGTACCTGGTATTTGATTAGATATATTTTTAGATATCTTTCCTATTTTATAATCCTGGTTGTGTATTCCAGCCTTGTGGGTTTTCATCTCAGTTTCTTGGGTTGTCACCCTTTGATATGATTTCAACAGGAAGGTAATGAGTAGTTTTTCAAGATTTTTCTGTAGATTTTGGACTTATTGGGGTGGTATTTGTGTAGATTTTTGTAATTTCTGGTAATTAGGTGGAAAATGTTGAGCTCTAGGAAAAAGGTTTTTGGAATTATTGCCAAGGTCAAGAAGTTGGAACTTGTGGTGGGTACCCAGGTAGTCCTTGATTCCTTTATATAATTTTTCAAACACTCTACTAAAAGTAACCTTGGTTTTTCTAATATAGCTAATCCACCCTCTATTGATAGTTTTTTGTTGATAATTTTGGGGATTCTAGTACAGTTGGCCTTATTTATTATAATGGATGGAATTAAAATATTGATATTGGGGTTCTCCCATATATTCCCTAAATTCTGGGAAAAATTTGGCCCTCTAGAAATCTCATAGGATTTAATTTCCATCACTGGAGCTGGGGGTGGTGGAATTGTAGGAAATTGAAATGACTCTATCTTTATTTTCAGAGCATCTACACGAGCTTCTTGAAAGGTAGTTTCTTCCATGAAGGGGTGATCTTCTATTACTTTTACATAGACTGGAATTTTGAGAAACATAATCTATAATTTATAGGCCAACCTCAGGAATCTTAAGAATTAGTCTACCATCAAAATTCATGTCTACCATAGTATGGGTGATCAAATTTTCAATAACATCAAATTATTTGTTTAGTTTTTACTAGAATTTTTACAATATAATAGGAACCCTACGTCATCTCTTAACAGAGCCTTTGATCATAATCGAAACCCACCAAGGCAACACATGAAGAACTCGATGTGCTGTCTAGATTTTTATGTTATTTATTTGTGATACCATGACATAAATTTACATGGACTTGAAAGTGTTTATGAGAGTTAAATTGACCAATATAAACCACAAAACATCACAATTTAAAGGGGGAAGAAGAAGTGGTGAACTGTGTGTGAAACATCACCTGAATTAGTACCCCAAACATATCATATGAGTTTAGAATTCCATAACAGTAAATAAATCATTTAAATGTGAATATAGGATGATGAAAAACAACATAAAAACCAATAATTAAAAATATCATTCACATACCACCAACATAAAGCTTGGTATTTACATCACATTCCCCTCAGGGGATCACAAGGCGTTAAGAACTCCTTGGGAGGAGAGAAAGAAAATTATGATGAACTAGATCCTCCCATGGACTCTAGAACATCAAGTATTGAGTAGAAGACTCCTTTGGGACTCTAAAATTTCATCACCTTTCTTCCTGGCCAAACTTCCAAAATGGGGTGCCCAAGGTACTCTTTTATAGGCAAAGTGGATGGTGGTTTTTGGAAACCAGATTTTATAAAACCACTTGGAATATTGGTTTCATAAAATATAGTGTTATCTCACTTTTTAAAAATACAAACATGTTTTCCCACCTCTTTTCTATCTCTACCAAAAATTTGGCATCATTTGGGGGCCCAAATCTCCAGATAAATATGAAACACAGAACATTGATTTTGACTTTCTAGAGATTTAATTCCCTGGATAGATCAGTTTGTATGGGACTCTTAGTGGAATAATTAAGAATAGGTTCCTTCATTAGAGTTTTATCCCACAAGGTTTTGGATTATACCACAAAATAACAACCCAATTTGATGCACATATTAGTATAAGTGTGTGATTAAGTCCACCAGTGTTCTTAGATCCCACATAGTTTGTCCCATTCCTCTTGAACATTATTATGGGCCCTCAAAATCATCTCTACATACAATGCAATTATAAAAAAAGTATGTAATAACTAACATTTTCCTGGATTAATTTTTAGAAAATTACTGTGAAAATTCTGAGACCAGGCACTGAGACGGTGTGTGATTTCGAGGTCTTGTGTGTCCGAAATGGTTCATCAAAAAATGTTAAGTTTTTAAATAGCATGCATGAGCAGTTTTCCTGAAAAAAGTAGAATAAATATTATATAGGTTTCCGGATCAGAAATACGAGGGAACTGTTACATTTAGGATGTTGGGTTTACCCTAAGCATGACTTAACTTTAGTTGGCACGAGCCTCCAACGAGAAAACCCAAAAATGGCATAACCGTAAATAAAATATTAAATAAAATTATATTACTTTTGAAATATTTATAACTCATAAAAAGTTTCTCATATTGATAATCCAATACCACCATTGAGTTCATAGTGTTGTGTTTTCTTTAGGTGGAGCCTAACATTGGACGATGCAGGTCAACGGTGGAAAGTAGTTTTTGGGACGTGATCGTAAATAAAATTATTAAATAAAGATTATTTTATTTTTAAAATCCTATAAATCATTAATGATAACTCATATTGGAAATCTCAGAGTATAGTTGAGCTCATGAGGGTGTTCTTTCCTGAGGTAGGGCCTCAACTTGACCAGCACGGATCGAGGATAAAAGTTAACTTTTGTGTATTTTAAAGAAAAATAAAATAAACTTAAAAAAGATAATTTTATTCAAAAATATTTTGCTGCAATGAAACAACGAGGTAGCTATTTAATTTCATAAATGAAATAGAATAATTAAGCATTGATATAGCATAATAGAAATGATGAAGCACATTTTCTCCTTTAATGAATAATCGGAGTTACGAAATCAGGGAATGACCTGGGAGTTTTCTATGAACCTCTAGAGAACATTCATTGGTGAGCGAAGAATGGTGAAGAATGAAGAATCACCAACAAATGATGGATTGTGGCATCTCTCAATGGATCTCCAATTAACAATGGATCATGGTGTCTCTAAATGGATTTCCAATGGCGATCAAACCCAGACACCGACTGCTCCTATTTTCCATGTAAGGGTTTATTTATAAGTGATTAACTTCCCCCGTTCTTCTATTCTAAATAAAGAACGTGGATCAATTCAATAAAAAATTGACATGTGGATCGATTGACCTTATGGTAATGAGATTTTGACATGAGGGAGTTAAGAGGGGATTATATTGTGACAGTAATTTGAGAATATCTCCATTATCTTTCAATCACATTGATCAAAATCCAAATGAATAAGGGATACGTTCGTTGCACTGGGTATTCGTTGTGATCTCTCTCCCTCATCTCGTTCATCACCTAAGGACTCCCATGGTGGTGTTGGATTCTTTCTAGGAGGTTCCAAATGTGGTTAGACCACCAGATCGATGGAAAGAAGGCTTGGAGCACACACAAGTAGTGGCAGAGACCCGAGGATCGTAATAGGACTTGAGTATCAGAAAATTGACCACCAGAGAAAGTCTGGTGGCCTATGGAAGAACACGCTAGCACACCAATGCCGACGGAGGTAGCACAATGCAGTAGTATAGGAGGCCCACCACTATGCCACGGGTGGTAGACAAGAGACATAAAAAATGGATGGAGGTAGTGCTGGAAGATGTGGTTGGTGGACATGTTGTAGCGGGACCGTGGTGCCCTCCGCGTCCCTGGTGGATCAGATCGGCCTGATCTAGCGGATTGAACTGACCCACTCGTGCGGGTTGGCTTGGTTAGGTGGGTTGGGTCAGACCCAGTGGTCTGGGTCAGAACCGGTAGGAAGGGTTGGAACCGAGTTAGGTCAGTAGTACAGGGTCAGGTCGACGAACCCTGGGATAGGATGAGTCAGGTCATTCCAACTGGGTCGGACTGGACTCATACCTTATCGACCCCTTTCCACTAAAAGGATTATATCTTCCAAACCATACATCCAATTTATGAGGTGTTTATGGAATTGGGACCCTCTAAATGAGGAGTTCCTTTTGATAAACTCCAAGTGGGTTTTTTAGATGTTGATATATTACTAATGGCCTGAGGAGTAGGTTTTCTTAGAATCAAGTGCACTATGAGTAGGAATCTTATGGTAGGCTGTGATGAGAAGACTGTGACAAATGGGTATAGGTACCCCAGAAGGCCTAAGTGACAAGTAGGTCTAGGTTCCCCAGAAGGCCTAAGTGTTTAGTGGTTCTAGGTGCCCCAACAAACCTAAGTGACGAGCTGGTCTAGGATCCACAACAAGATTAAGTGACGAGCAGGTCTAGGTGCCACAACAGGCTGAAGTGACGAGGGGGTCTAGGTTATCTAGTAGGCCTAAGTGACGAGTAGGTCTAAGTGCCCCAGCATGCCTAAGTGACTCATCAGAGATGAGTTCGTCATCAGTAAAAGGTGTTTAGTTTTTATGACTGATTGTCTTTATTTTCATACTTTAGTTTATACCTATATGAGCTGACTCTAGTGACTCTCTTAATAGTACTTCTTAGGGCCTAAACTTAGTGTACCTCTTCGGTAGTCTGCTTTATTTAATTATTTTTTGTATAAATTTATGGTTTTTGGTCCTTAGAGAGTATTATTTTACTCACACCTACAGAGGCTTCACCCATACGTGTCATGTCTTATGTAGATGTTCTAAGAATTGACATAGTCCTTGGTGGACCAGAGCCAGGTGGTTCATAGAGGGACCTAATAGAAGATATGTGATTCTATGACTTCAGACAACTATTTATGTAGCTACCCTTCAAGTAGGGTTTTCTACAGAGGAGTTTGAGAGACTTGTACTTGTAATTTTCTGTTTCATTTGGGCTTATATTATAGCCCTATTTACCCTCAGTTTTCTACTGTCATACCTTTTGTTAGTTTACTTAGTGTATTCACCTTCTAGAATCTATAACTTGGAGTTATGTTCGAGTGTAGAGGTACTTATGTAAATGACTCCCATTTTTTTGAGATATGCCTACTCGACACTTGTCTATAGCCCATGGCCTATGGGAGGTGGGCTTGGGGTAGTCATAGCACCGGCCCCAGGGGACAGGTTGTGACAAAGTGGTATCAGAGTAGGTCGGTTGAACCTTAATAACCCATGGTCTATGAGTTGGGTTTGGGGAAATAGTGTTAAGTGTTTTGAGTCTGGATTTCAGTCTAGGGAATCCAGTGTTGGTGTGGTGACCGACGTATCCATACATTGAGATAATGAATTCTACTTTTCTACTCGGTACATGAAAACACAAGTTGCAGGGAAAAAATGATGGTACATGCATCATATTCAAATGGGTTTAGTTTTCCATGTCCTTCTTGAGTCATCTCACCATGTATAATCTACTGATCGTGGTATATATTGTTTTGTTTGAAGATGATTCCATGAAGATAAGCATCCATGACTCCACTGCATGATTATGTGGATGATCTACAGGGTGATAAGATGGGTACATGGGTTCATATCAGAGACAGCACCACCAGGTGGTGTACCTGCTATACCACCACCTGTGGAGTAGCACATGGTACTCATAGTACCAGTGAATGAGATGTGTGGGCTGAGTGCACTTTATGAGTTTATGTGACAGAGACCCCTCAGGTTTTGAGGAGAACTAGTCTCACAGGAGGATAAATACTTGCTTGAGGTGGTGACCAAGTTTTTCGTCTAGTTAGGACACTGTTAGATCAGATGGCGGTGCTGGTTGTGATCTTTCTACATGGCTCAGTCGGGCTATGGCGGGGTTTAGATTACCTGATATTTTGATGAGGTGACTCTTCTGTGGAAATATGTTGAGAACTTTTCTAAGAATTGGGGTTCTATCCATAAAATCTAATGGCTATTCATGCCCAAGAGCTTCTACAAATTCTGTAGGATGACATGTCTGTATATGAGTATTCATCAATGTCTGCCGACCTTTCTAGTTACATGATGAATACGATTCGACCAGCAATTCAGGGCTCAAATCTCCAAGAGAGGCATGTTTAGGGACATCTAATCTAATGATATTATTATGTGCACTTCTACTTATGCTAGGGAACTAGAGAAAACCTTTGTGGTTGAAAGTCCCTTGATAGAGAAGGTACAGCTAGTGGATGTCAGCAGTGGGAAAACGGGAGAAGAGACCTCCGGAATAGGAAGCTGACATATGTCTTAGAGACGTGTATGTGTGAGACGTACTGAGAGGAGGTCCCAGAATAGAGTATCTACATATCAGGGATCATAGGGTGAGTCCAATCAGCCTAGATAGAGGAAATTATTTTCATTAGATGACTTAGGGCATCTCGCTAGATATTATCCAACCCGTCGGGGTGATGATAGGGAAATGATGGATGAGACTCCAAGGCAGAGACAATGATAAGAATAGATGAATCTATAGGGAGGAAGATGTGGAAGTAGAGCTTGGAGAGAATCAGGAGGTGGTATACATTTTGACATGTTACCAACACCACCCCTACATGATCCACATTAGGCTCAGGGAGTTGGAGGACAGGGGAAGGGGCAACTGTATGAGATCAAGGTATATGACCCAAGGGATCTCGGAATTATTTTAGGTATAGTATATGTCTAATCTTAGATTCCATATTAATAGAAACATGTGCTAATCACCCCTTCTTGTCAAAAATCTTTTTTAAGACCTAGAATTTCTAGTTAAACCGTTGACTTGACCTTTATGTCTAGAGATACCTATGGGAGGAGACTCGATAATCACACTTATGACAATATTTTGATATTACCCTTAAGGCAAGATTTTCAGTTGGAAGCTCTTTGTGGAAATGTCGAGGCCTTATGAAATTTGTTTGGGTATGGATCAGCCATCCATAGTTCATGCTCAGATTGACTATTTTAGGAAAAAGAATGTGGTATATTCATAGAGATGGAATTAGGTTTTCCTTGGTGGTGAAATGGGAAACCCAAGAATTAAGGGATAGAATCATGCATATAAGGGTGAAACCAATCACTCTTTAGTTGTCTAGTATTACCCTCTGTGCATTGGATGATATTATTCCTCAATTTCCGGTAGTGGTGGAAGAGTACGAGGAAATATTTCTGGAGGATATTCTAAGACTACCTCCTCATAGGGAGGTAGACTTCTACATCGACCTGCACCCTAGGACGACACCGATATCTACACTAGAATATCTAATTTCTCCTATAGTTCTTCATGAATTGAGGGTATAGTTGGAGGACTTTCAGAGGAAGGGCATAGTGAAACCTAGTGTTTCAACATGGGAATCCACAATATTGTTTTATAGGAAGGCAGATGGGAGCCTAAGGTTATGTGTGGACTTCCAACTCCTGAATCAGGTGACAATGAAGAATAAGTATCCACTACTAAGGATCGATGGTCTCTTCGATCAACTAAATGGGGTGAGATGGTTCTTAGAAGTTGATACCACATGAACAGAACCCTTCAACCCAATACCTTGAGTTGGTGGCAGTGGTATTCACATTGAAGATGTAAAGACACTCCCTTATGAGAAAATGGTTTACCATCATCTCTAACCACAATAGTCTCATGTATATCTTCTCTCAAAATAATTTGAACTTGAGATAGAGATGATGGCTGGAGTTCCTCCAAGACTATCACTTCAAATTAGTCTATACTCATGGAAAGGGAAACATGACATCATATGATCTCAGTAGGAGATCCAGTTTGTAGTTACTAAATGTGGAAACCAAACAGTTAGACTTGTTAGAGTTTTAATTTGTGTGTAGAGATGATGCATCTTACCTCCAATCTGTGGTTATTACCCCTCCACTCTTAAAGTGAGTCAGGGAGGAACAACTCGATGATACCGACTACGAGTATTTAACTACTCAATTTCCCATATGGAATACTCCTAATGGATATTGAAAAGGTGGGGAGCATGTCCTTCCTTTCATAGGATGCACAAAAATACTATTGGTTGCCTAGAGTGATGATATTCATCAGGATATGAATGAAATACGAGGATGACGGAACAAGTTGAAATTGGGATTACCTATTGATATAAAATTTGAGCTCTTGTTTAATCAGTTTCGTTGTTTTTCAACACACTGTGTTGAGGCCCTATGCTTGGAAGGGGTTTCTCTTTTCTTCCTTGGGGAATGGAGGGAAAATGGATATCAATGAACTTCGTGACGAGTTTATCATATATTTCAAGGGGACACGATACCATTTAGGTGATCATTGACCAACTCACCATGTCAGTCACTTCTTATATTTTTGGGAACAGATTCCCATAGAGATATTGAGACACCTCTACATGCATGAGATAGTTAAACTCCATAGAGTCCCATCAATGATAGTCTCGGATCAAGGTGAACTCTTTGCGTCCCAGTTGTGGAAGGTATTGTAGGAGGCATTTTGGACTCAAATGTGCTTGTGCACAACATTCCACTCATAGAAAGATGACCAGATAGAGCAGACCATCCAATTCTTAGAGGACATGCTACAAGCTTAAATCCATGATTTTGGCCGCAGTTGGGAAGATCACCTACCTATGGTGGAGTTTTCATACAACAATATCTACCACTCCATTATTGGTATGACACTATTCAATGCCTTGTATAGGAAACCCTGTAGGTCACCACTTTACTGGACTGAACCCAGAGATTCAGTGCTCATGGGACCATAGTTGTTGCAAGCTACTACAGAGAAGGTGAGGGTTATCTAAGAGTGGATGAAGACTACACAAATCAATTAGAAGTCCTATGATGATAGGTGATAGATACCCTTGGAGTTCGAGGAGGGAAACCATGTGTTTTTTTGGTCTCTCCTCGATACGGGATACATAGATTTGGTTGGGGAAACAAGTTATCTCTTAGGTTCATCAGACCTTTTCTGATAGTACGTAGAGTGGGTGAGGTGGTGTAACTTTTGTATCTACTTTCACATTTATAGTGGGTGCACAATGCCTTCCACGTATCCTAGCTAAGGGGATATGTACACGACCCATCACACGTCACTGATTGGGGTGGGATGTATGTTGATGATGGGGAGACTTTTTCAGATTTTCTGATGCAGATAAAGGATTGGCGGGAGAGGACCCTCCATGGGTGATCAATTACTCTAGTGCACGTTTGGTGGAAGCATAGGAATCTCTAAGAGAGAAAATGAGAGTAGGAGGCTCAGGTTCATGTTCATACCCTCATTTGTTTGGGAATCCCTTGGTTTAGATTTCAGGGATGTAAAGCATTGGAGGGATGTAATGACTTGGATTTTCTCATTTTTATTTTTAGAAAATTACTGGGAAAAGTTTGAGACCAAATGCTGAGATGACATGCAATCACAAGGCTCAGTGTGCTTGGAAAAGACTATAAAAAAATGTTATGTTTTTAAATAGAATTCCTGAGTGATTTTCTTGATAAAGGAAATAAATATTAAATGGGTACCCAGATTAGAAATCTGAGGGCACTGTTACATTCAGGATGGAGGTTTTAACCTAATTGTGACTTAACTTTAGTCAGCACGGACCTCCAATGATAAAACTTGAAAATGGAATAACTGTAAATATAATAATTAAATAAAATTATTTTAGCTTTAAAATCCTTATAACTCATGAATAGTGACTCGAATGAAAAATCAGAGACCACTGTTGAGTTCGTAGGGGTTTTTTTCTTTGGCGGAGTCTAACATTGGATGGGACGAGTCAACTATGGATATTAGTTTTTTTGGGATGTGATAGTAAATAAAATAATTAAATAAAGATTAATTTATTTTCAAAATCTTATAACTCATAAAAGGTAACTCAGATTGGAAATATGAGAGTACTATTGATCTTGTGACGTTATTCTTTCCTTAAGCGGGGCCTAACCTTAACCATCACGGGTGAAGGCTAAAAGATAATTTTTGGGAATTTTAAGGAAAAATAAAATAAACTTAAGAAAATTTATTTTATTAAAAAATGTTACATTACAATGAAATGATGTGGCTTATATTTAATTTCATAAATGAAACAACATAAGTA
This sequence comes from Viscum album, assembly GCA_963277665.1. Lineage (NCBI taxonomy): Eukaryota > Viridiplantae > Streptophyta > Magnoliopsida > Santalales > Viscaceae > Viscum > Viscum album. The sequence continues at coordinate 1,874,572,461 of OY728138.1, forward strand.
TGAGGTGACTTAGTGTAACAAAAAATCTGAAATGTGTTTCCTCATTTAATGGAAAACCAGAGTTACGAAATCCAGGGATGACCTAGGAGTTTCTTCTGAACCTCTGGAGAACATCCATTGGTGAGTGATGAACAAAGATGAATGATGAATTTCCAACAAATAAAGGATCATGGTGTCTACCAATGGATTTCCAACAAACAAAAGATCATATCTTTTTTCAATGGATCACCAATGATGATAAAACCCCATGACCGACTGATCCTATTTTCCAGGTAATGGTTTATTTCTACGTGATTACCTTACCCAATATTTCCTTTCTAAATGATGAACGTAGGTCAATTCACTAAAAATTGACTTGAAGATCGATCATCCTTGTGGGAATGAGATTTTGACATGCATGATTTATGAGGGGATTATATCATGATAGTTATTTGAACGTCTCTCCTTTATTTTTATAATGCAACGAACAAAGGACAAATGAATAGGACCGATGTTCATGGCCTTAGGTGTTCATTGTGATCTCTCTCCCTCCTCTTGTTTTTCACCGAAGGACCCCCCGTGGTCGTATCATATTCTTGGTGGGAGATTCCTAAAATAATCAGACCCCCAGATCGATAGAAAGATGGCTTGGTGCACACAGAAGTGGAGGCAGTGACCGTAGGATCGTAGCAGGACTTACTGATCAGAAAAAATACCACCAAAGTGAGTTTGGTGGCCCACAGAAGCACCCTCAGTGTGATGCAATGGCAAAGGATGCATGATTATATGATGAAGGTGGCATAATGGGGTCGACGATAATGACCAGTGCTAGTGTGGGCGGATGCAGTAGTGACCCGCAACACCCACCACATCCTGGGAAAATCAGATCGACTCACTCCGGTGGGCCGGGTTGGTTCGGTGCGCCAGCCCTAGGTTGAGCCTTGCACCTCGAGCTAGGATGTCATAGTAGGCTGGGATAGGTCGGGTCGGACCCAGTGGTCTAGGTCGGAACTGGGTCAGGTTGGGTCGGTCTGACCTGGTCAGACCGGACTCAGACCCAACCGACCCCTTTTCACTAAAAGAATAATATCTTCAAAACCGTACGTCCGATTGATAAGCAATTTGTGGCATTGGGACCCTCACAATGAGGCGGTCCTTTTGATATAAAATAAGTTGGTTTTTGTAGAATTTGATATATGATCAATGGATTGAGGGCTAGATTTCCCAGAATCAAGCTAGTTACGAGTAGGAATCTTGCAGATGGATGTGATGAGAAGACTCTAACGAGTGGGTATAGGTGCCCCAGAAATCCTAAGGGAAGAGTGGGTATAGGTTACCTGTTAGGCCTAAGGGATGAACCGATCAAGGTTCCCCGGCAGGCCAGAGTGATGAAAGGGTCTAGGTTCCCTAGCATGCCAAAGTGACAAGCAGATCTAGGTACCCCAATAGGCCTAAGAGATGAGCATGTCTAGGTGCCCCATCAGGCCTAAGTGACTCATCGAGGATGAGTTCCTCAATAGTAAAAGGTTTTCAATGTTAATTAATGATATTATTTCTTTTCCTACTTTAGTTTATACCAGTGTGAGCTAACTATAGTGAGACTCTTGACTGTATTTCTTAGAGGCTACACTTCGTGTACCTCTTTGGTAGTCTGCTTTGTGTATTGCTTTGTGGTATAAATTTTTGTTTTAGGGTCCCTACTGAGTATTGTTTTACTCACTCCTACATGGGATTCACCCGAACGTGTTGTGTATTTTATAGATGATCAATGATTTTATGGAGTCCTTGGTGGACCAAGGACAATGGTTCTTAGAGTGACCCGAAAGAAGAGACATTCTTCTGCGACTTCAGAAAGCTATTTTTGTACCTACCCTATAGGTAGGGTTTTCTATGAAGGAGTTCCAGAGACTTGTACTTTTACTTTTATATTTCATCTGGGATTGTATTTTTTCCGTGTTTTCTTTAATTTTTCTACTGTCGTACCTTGTGTTTATTTACATAGTGTATTGACCTTCCAACATAGGTGTCATGGAGTTGTGTGCTTGTGTACATGTACTTAGTAAAATGCATCCCATTTGTTTGGTATATGACTACTCGGTTCTAGTCTCCAGTCCCTGGCCTATGGGTGGTGGTCTTGGGGAAGTCATATAATGGGACGTGAGGGAAAGGTCATGACAATGTAACATTTCTATTTTTAATAGTGATAAATACAAAAAAAATTAATCAAAAGTAATGTATTTTTTTATTAATTTTACAATTTTCAATACACAACTAGTTTAACACAATGGTGCAAAGGTGAAATAAAACAACTAATCATGGTGAGATCAATGGGATGTATGGAGGAGTCCCTTGTAGAAAGCCTACAATTAAATCAACAAATCTAGTTTGTGATGTGGAAACTTATGGGTTAGCTCCATGAATCATTCCCATGCCTCCCAAGATGATTCTTTATCTGCATGGGTGAATTTTTTAATTTCATTACAAAACATCCACATCTGAATTGGTGGGAAGTATTTTTCTAAGAATTTATTTTATAATTCATCCCAATTCATGATTGACGCAGGAGATTTACATTTTATCCAATCCTTGGATCTATCATGAAAAGATAATGGGAAAAATATTAATCTAATGGTGTCTAAAGATACTCCTTGGTTTCTAAAGGCATAGAAAACCTCATGAAGGATTGAAATGTTCTTGTAGGGATATTCACTTTAATTACTACTTAATTATTCCATATTTTGGTTCCTTTGAATGAGTTCAGGATTGATTTTGCAAGTGTTCACATGTATCAGTAGGCAGACAATTCTGGTCACAACACCCCTAATGGATGGAAAACCATAGTCCATAATGGTGCAATCCCATAGCACTGTCTGTTCACCCTGATTGGAAAGTGGTGCATATTGGGGGTCTTGAATTTTGGGTGGTGAAAGATTGTTTTTCTCATCGATTGTGAAGCGAAAACATATAACAATTTTTTTATCGATCTTAGGATCGAAGAGATGTTTTTCTTGTGCATCCATGATTCTTTAGAGAGTTAAGGGTCCTTGGAATATGCACTAGATGAGAAGAAGGGAGAAAGAGATAAATATAAAGGGAGAGAATGTAGGTGTGCTCAAATGAGAAAAATGTAAAAATGAAATGGGGAAGAAAAATTAGAAAGGTTGAGGGTGTGAGGTAACCTGAGGATTGATACAAATGTCACTATTCCTGAGTGAAAGATGTTGTCCTAGGTGCCCTCAAATTATTAGTTGTTTTGGGTACTTAGGTGCAACAGAGTGGCTGACCAAGGTCGTCTCTCAAAGAAAGAAGTAAATTTAACAACATATTAAAGGTATTTTGAAAATAAAATACAATTAAATAAGAACACTAATTAAAATTATGGGAGTTGGTTATCATTTATAAATTTGAAGGAATTTTTCTGGAAGAATATTGGATTTTTTTTGTTTTTTTCTTGAAATAAAGTTCGATAAAAAATACCTAACCAGAAGATATTTTTTAGAAAATATTTCAAAAGGAGTAATCGATCTAACTCTACCTCTTAACTCAATTATTTATCATTACCATTTAAATTAACATTCACTTAATTATTATCTTGTAATTTTTTAAATTCCAAACCCTATGAGAATTAACTTTTCCATAAAGATGATTTGAATTTAACCCTAGGTTAACTTCAGAACATGCAATTGCAACACCCTACTTTGATTGATATTCTAAGGTTAGCTTATGGTCAGTGGTAACATAAGGAATAATTAATCTTTTGAAATTATAATTAATTGAGTTTAGGGATTATATTTTAATACTACAAATTTATTTCATATGGTTTTGTAATACCGATTAAGTTCACACTCTCACAATTTACACAAAATCTCGTCCCCGTGTGTTTTTGTGTTAATTGTTCAATTTATTAATTAGATTAAATTAAATTTAAAAAATAAATTAATTGATCATATTATATGAATTAAAATATATCATTTATTCAAAATAAATGAATTAATAAGGATATAGGTCGATCGATTACTAAAAAAACTACTCTTCCATGGGCTGTGTAGTCATCGTAGAAACCTTATTCAAGTGAAAAGGTTTAGAAAGGGTGTAACCCAATCCTGTTTGTACTATTTAATTCCATACCAAATAAGAATATTAATAGAATACTAAAATTGAAAAAAATAATATGTGGAAGAGAAACTAAGTGTTTATTGAAAGCACAACAATATTACAATAAAGAAGAGGAAAATAAGTTCATTTTAGAGGAGATCCTAGCTTGGTAGCTTCCCTCCTCCAATTGGGATTTTAAATGGTGTATAACCACTTATTATCTACTCCAAATATTATAATGTACTTACCAACCCCACCAAATGATAAAACACTAATTTATAGAGTGGATGGGAGGCTGGGTTAAAAGAGGATTCAATTGTGAATGGGGAATCTCAGAAAAATATTTTAAGAAAACTTTCACCACCCATTAGACCTCCAAAAATTGTGAATCATCTGTTCTTAAATAATAATTATTTTTTCATAATTTGGTTGGAGATATCCTCTAAAAAGTTGGGCCTAATCTAAGCTCTGATGAAGAAGTTATGACACAAATACAGAACCAATATCCAATCTGGTGGGTCCAGTCCACATTTGACTTCATGGTCCATTTAGTCCAACCAAATATACATTTTAGCTCCAATGTCCTGAAGAAAAGCTGTATCCCATTAATTCATGAACACATTTACAAAATTTAAAGTTCAAATAATAAATATTAAAATATTTATCTTTGAAATACTACAGTACACTATAATGGGTAAAACTAGAATTTCCATCAAATTTTTAAATGAATGATCTAATCCCAAATATTTTATAAATAAACATATTTAACACAATGTGAGTTAAGTTTATCATTTATAATGAATAAAATATTCAATAAAAATGTGTTTTATCAAATCCACCACACTTACCTTTTTTAACTCCTAGGAAAAACCTCATATCATTTTTACGAAAAAATTGTGACAAGATATGCATATTCATATTTATCAATCCACAGTTCAAATATAGGAAAAGTAAGAATCCCACCAAGAGTCAATATCAATAAATTTTAAATTCATTGTCTGATAAATTGTGTCAAAACAAAATCCAATGAGATTCAAAACACTAATCATAGAGAAACAAGTCATGGGTCTACTATTCCACTAATTCTACATGTGTGTGTGTGTTCCAACCATTCTAAGATTGTCTCTACCCACTTTATCTTATATTTAGGTCAATAACAACTTCTCTTCTTACCTGATTTTATTCCACCAAACATGTTCAACATCCTTTGTAATCAAATTCAAAAACCCACTCATTTAAGCATTCCCAGAAGTCAAACCATGAGCTCCTGACCTAAATATCCTAACATGTTGTAAATTTATTAACTCCCCTATTTATTGATTGTTTTTTTGATTTTTGGATTTTTTGAATTTTTTTATAGGGTGTACAATAGTCAGATATTAGGTGCACACACATAGTTTAATCTAGTATAGTGATGGAAACGATCAGAAGAGAAATGAACGTATAGAAAGAAAATTTTATAAGCTAAAAAGAATTACTTACCCTGAATATACATTCAATTAGGTAAGAGAAACTCACAAGTCATGATTGTGTGAAACATTGTGTGGAGAAATCAATGACATAATTTACCATGAAAAAATATCAAAAATAATGAAGTCAAAATATAAATGTTTTTATAATGACACAACCATTTATAACATTGAAGACTTCAATTTTTATAAAATTCAACCCTTGATAATGAAATCTTAGTCATTATTATATTTCTAAGAATAAATTTTTAAAACATGAATTTTCTATATGTTTCACATGAGAATGTTACATGATATATTTATTTCTTTTTACTAGATTTTTTTTGAAAATTTTAACCAAAAACTTAATAGAAAGTACACATAAAACACACAAATGAAAATCCTAAATATCTACCCCAAAAGGTAATGTTGTACCCTCCCCCACGCTTAAAATTTTGCGTTATCCTCAATGTGAACCTATGAGATGATATGTGCACATGAAATGTATAAGTTTAAATAAGACAAAGAATATAAAAGTGAAAGGGTTAGGAATAGCCAAATATTCTCAAGTGATGATGGGGTCATGGAGTGTGATGAAACCCACTACATCAGTAGGAAGTGCCTCAATATATTTATTCAAAAGTGTTCCATTGACTGTTAATATTCTTCTGGTGTTCTCTTGTGTGATCTCTACTACACCATAAGGGAAAAAATTAGTCACAACATAAGTACCTAACCACATGGAACACAACTTACTTGGCATCAGCTTCAGTCATGAACTGTAGAGCAAGACTTTCTCTCCAACATGAAATTATCTTTTATTGATAATTTTGTCATGAGCTACTTTTGATCTTTCCTTATAGATCCTTGAGTTATCATACAAATACAATAGAATCTCCTCAAGCTCTTGAATTCACATCTTCCTTTGGACTCCAACTTGGGCCAAATCCATGTTAAATTTCTTTATAGCTTAATAAGTCTAATGCTCAACTTCTATAGGGAGATGACGCGCTTTCCCAAAAACAATCCGAAATGGGGAAATACCAATGTGTGTCTTGTATTCTGTCCTATAATCCCACAATGCATCATCCAATCTCCCGCTCCAATCCATTCTATTTGGATGCACTATTTTCTCCAAAATTTGTTTCAAATCCCTATTTGAAACCTTAACCTAGCCATTTGTTTGGGGATGGTATGTTGTTGATGTTTTGTGTGTCACCCCATACTTAAAAAGGAGGGAATACAAATAACTATTTCTAAAGTGTGTCCCTTGGTCACTGATGATATCCTTCTTTACTTTAAACCTTTAAAAAATCCACGCTTTGAAAGATTCCACAACAATAAAAGAATCATCAGTCTAGGTGTCCTTAGCCTCCACCCATTTTCTCACATAATAAATGACCACCAAAATATAAATGAAACCAAATGAAATAGGAAAAGGACCCATAAAATCAATGACAATACATAAAATGTTTCACAGAATAATATGGGTTGTTGGGGCATCTTGTGTCTCCTAGAAATATTACCAGTTTGTTGGAAATATGAGCATGACTTATAGAACACATGAGCATTATGGAATAAACTAGGACAATAAAATCAAGAGTCCAAAACATTTATAGCTATCTATTGGGGTAAAAAGTGTCCACCACAAGAAAGTGTATGACATAATTGCCGAACAGAATCAAACTCATGATCAGGAACACACCTTCTAATAACTTGGTCACTACACATGCGCTATAAGTAGGGATCATCCCACACAGAAAATCTAGACTCACTCTTTAAATTTTTGACTTGATGTTTCTTTATATTTACAGGAATTTCATATGCAACAAGTTAGTTCACTAAATAATCATACCAAGGATACGTACCTTAGATGGAATAAAGATACTCATCGAGGAAACTGTCCCGAAGTGGTACCTGGTCTAAGGAGTCACCCTCTATTGTGTGTGTAAGCCTACACATGTGGTTAGCCACTAGGTTTTCCAAACCCTTCTTGTCATTTATCTCAATGTAAAATTACTAAATAAGGATAATCCATCAGATTAGAAGGGGATTTGCATCTGACTTATTCAATAGGTACCTCAGAGCTGCATGGTCAGAAAAAATAACTACTTTAGAGCCCAATAAATATGAACGGAATTTATATAAAGAAAATATAACAACAAGAAACTCATTTATGTGCTAGTGTAGTATTATTTGGCCAAATCCAATATCCTTGATGTATATGAAATCATATGTGAACGTACCTACACCATATGAGATAAGAAAGCTCTGACTGTAAAGTTGGAGGCATCAAACATAATCTCAAAAGGAAGCTCCCACCGTAGTGGCTGAATGATATATGGAGTGGTCAGACACATCTTTATCTCATAAAAGGAAGTCATGCAAGAATCATCACACACAAAATCATAATCCTTCTGAAGTAATCATGACATAGTAAGAGAAATCTTACTAAAATATTTGATGAAGCGCTAATAAAATATTGCATGCCCTAGGAAAGATATAACATCACTCACACATGAAGGATAGGGTAAGGAAGAAATTATATCTACCTTAGATCTATCATCCTCTATCCCATGTTTTGACCCTACATTCCCTAAGAAAATCACATGCTCTACCATGAAATGACACTTTTAAAAGTTTAAGACCAGATTCTTCTCAATACAATGATTCAAAACCTTTCCCAAGATAGAGATACAATCATCAAATGAAGATCCATACACTATAAAATCATCCATAAATACCTCCATGAATGCCTCAATAAAATCAGAAAAAATACTCACCATGCATCACAAGAAGGTACCTAGGGTATTGCAATGTCGAAATGGAATCCTTCGATAGGAAAATGTACTGAATAGACACGTGATTGTTGTCTTATCCTGATCTTCTGGAGCAATTGGAACTTGAAGATATCTTGAAAATCCATCCAAGAAACAATAATGTGTCTTCCCAGCTAGTCTCTCAAGCATTTGATCAATAAATAGAAGGGTGAAATGGTCTTTATGAGTATATTGATTTAGATTCCTATAATCAATACACACACGCCAACTATTTTGTACCATCATTTGAATTAACTCATCTTTATCATTTTTAATAATTGCAACACCAATTTTCTTATGGACAACAAGAACCTGACACACCCACTGAGAATCTGAAATGGGATAGATTATACCTGCCTCAAGTAAATTTTCAAACTCTTTTATAATAATTTTCAGAAGGGTTGGACTGATTCCCCTTTGTTTCTGCCTAACGGGTTTATCCCCATCCTCCAAAATAATCCTATGCATGAAAATGGAGGGGATAAAAAATGATATGTCAGCCAAGTTCCACCCAATTTACCTAATGTTCTCCCTCAAAAGATTCAAAATATTTTTTTAATGTTCAAAAGGACTATTATTAGCAATTATAATAGGAAATCTCTCGCCACTTAACAAGTATGCGTGTTTGAGATTTGGTGGAAATGGCTTGGGTTCCAATAAAGGGGGTGATGTATAGATGGAGAAATTTAAGGAACTGAAATATGTGCACAATGAACATCAATATCAGAATATACATCACCAAAATCAGAGAAAAAATCATCAAATCCATCAACATACTCAAGAACCATGTCATAATTAGAGTTCTCATGATCAAAATTAGAATAATAATCCATTTCAAAATCAAATCTAAGAGAGTATTGTGCATTACGAATAGGTGTCAAGTAATCTTAGATGTCAAACTAGAACCATTGCTCATAATATCCCTAAGAATAGGACAATAAAATTCCATGGGGTTTTTACTTGGTGGTACAATATGGGAGATAAAAAAGGCATAATGGTTCTCTGAGGGGCACTTCATAGAGTCCATAACATTAAATATCCTAACTTGATATCCAAACACCATGGAAAGTGTACCCTCATTGACTTTTATGATTGTTTTTGTAGTTTTAAGGAAGGTCCTACATAAGATAATGGGAGCATGATAAATTACATGATCTTCCTCGATGTTAAGCACATAGAAATCTGTTGGGAAGATCATGTCTCTTACCTAAACAAGTATAACCTCAAGGACTCCCACTAGATATGTTGTAGCTATATTCACCAACTGCACCACTACTATTATCGGTTTAAACTCACAAACCTGTAAAGAAGAGAATACAGAGTGAGGCATTACATTTATAGAATCTCATAAATCACAAAGATCATAAAAAAATTGTAACTCCCTTATGGTGCATGGGATGATGAATGTACCTAGATCCTTGCACTTTGTTGGAATTGCTAGAGTTGGTTTAACGAGTAGTGACACATTTCTTCCAAGATTGATCCTCTTATTTCCCTTGACCCCTATTTTATTGGTACAAAGTTACTTTAATAATTTTGCATACCTTGGAATTTTCTTGATGGATTCAAGTAGAGGGATTTTGATCTCCACACACTTGAATGTATCGAAAACTTCTTTTTTTCATCACCTCTTCAGACATATTTTTTTGATTTGGACAACTCTATTTGGAAAAGGTAAGGGTTCAGGAGGAAAAACATCAATCATTTTCTTACATTTATCTTTCTCCTTGGGTTTCTCATTAGTAGGTATAGAATGGGGATTTTCTGGAGCTGAGGTGAATTCTGTTGGAATGATAGGTGCATATGTATCAGTTGTTTTCTTCCCACTTCTCAATGTGATGGCACTAAAATTACCCTTGGGATTTTGAGTAGGTTGGGAAGGAAAATTTCCAGAGTTCTTACTTACCAGTTCAAGGAGGGCAGTGGTAATCTGGTTCATTTGAGTCTTCAACTCCCTCAGCTTAGAAGCATCACTATTCAGATCATTCTATTGATTAAGAACAACTTTATTCAATATTTAATTAGTTTTAGAATCTACCTTGGTTGGGGGATTCCCTTTTTATTGGATTGTTGATGCTTGAGCTTCAAATCTCCTTTGGGGTTGTTGGAAACCCTTTTGGTAAGGCGGAGGCTGCTAGAAGTTTTGTTGAAATGAGGGCCTTTGTTGTTGTTGAGAGCCATACCTCATGTCTGATTGATCCTTCTACCCTTTTTTGTATGTTGGAGAAAATGAATCAAACTTATTTTGGGGATATGTCTATTGTTGCTGCTGATATGGTCTCCCTAGAAATACTGTTGCGCAATCCTTAGTCTCTTGTAGTTGCGGGCATCCATCAGTTGGGTGGCTTGTATCAGTGTAAATGTCACAAGGCCTTGAAGGAGGGGGTTAGGATTTATTTTGAGCCAAATCAATATGTATCACCATATGTTTCAATTCTTCCAACTTGGTATCAATCAAATTACTTTCAAGAGAAGATGGACTTACCTGATGTACTCTCCTGACATGTGGTATACCTCGATCACCAAATTATTGGGAGTTTTGGTCCATCTTGTCAATCAATTCATGTGAATATACTGATGTCTTGTCCACTAATTCTCCTCCAACCATTATTTCCACCATTATGCTCTCCATAGGTGTGATTCCTTCATAGAAGTATTAGATGGGGAGTTTCTCACTAATTTGGTGATGTGGGAAACTTGCAGACAGCTTCTTGAATTGATCCCAGTAATCATACATTGACTCCCTTTGGGCCTGCTTGATCCCTGAGATCTCTTTACAAATGGAAGTGGTCCTTTATGCTAGAAAAAATATGTTCAAGAAAATATGTTTCAAATTGTTCCAACAAGTTACATCTTCGAGTTGAAAATAATACATCAAATATTTCACAGCTCCATCAAGTAAGAATGGGAATTCTCTTAGTTTGATTTGGTCTTCAGATACATTTCTTGGTTTCAGGGTGGATAAAACCACATTAAATTCTTTAAGATGTTTATTGGGATCCTCGCCAGAGGGTCCATGAAATTTTTAAAGAAGGTGAATTAACCCATATTTTAGTTCAAAGTCTGATTCGAGATTTGTCTATGCAATTTAATTTGGTTTATAATTACTATCAGGTGAATACAATTATAGAATGGTTCTATTAAGTTCATTTCAATTATTTTCATTTATTTTTTCTTGTTTTTTGGTTGAATTTGATTTTCTTCCAATTTCAATGTTTTGAGATTGGAGGAATTCTCCAACAAGTTGAATGTTGAAACTTCCCGTATACTGAGAATGTCTCATTCGAGATCAAAGTCTACATTCAATCTCAGGGTCAAGATCTAAAATATCCTCAGGATTAGTTCATGTCATAAATCAATTAATGATAAAAATAAAATAATAAAAGTGGAACATAATAAAAATAAAATAAGTTTGAGTTGGTTTGATAAAAATAAAAGAAGAGAGGAAGAGAAAAAAAAACACGAGAAAATGGAAAGAAGAAAGAAATTGGAGAAAAATAAATTAAATGAAAAATAAAATAAATAAATCTAATTAGTTGAATAAATTAATTTTCTCCCCCACAACATAGCCAATTTTAAATATGATGTCGTGGGCGCCATTAAATTATTAGTGGTTTTTGGGTACTTAGGTACATCAGAGTGGCTGACCAAGGTCATCTCTCAAAGGAGGAAGTAAATTTAACATCATATTAAAGGTATTTTAAAAATAAAATAAAAGGAAATAGGAAAACTAATTAAAATTATGGTAGTAGGTTATCATTTATAAATTTGAAAAAGTTCTCTGGAAGAAGATTGTATTTTTTATTTGTTTTTTTAAATGAAGTTCGATTAAAAAGACCCAATAAGAAGATGTATTTTTTAGAAAATGTTTTAAAAGAATTAATTGATCTAACTCTACCAATTCACTAAATTATATATCATAATAATTTAAACTAACATTCACTTATTTTGTCTTAATTTTTTAAATCCCAAACACTACGAGAAGTTAATTTACCACAAAGATAAAGGGAATTTAACCCAAGGTTAACTCCAGAACATGAAATCACAATACCCTGCTTTGATTGATGTTATAAGGATAGATTATGGTTAGTGTTAAATTAAGGAACATTTCATCTGAGAAAATTAGAATTAATTGAGTTTAGGTATTATGTTTGAACACTAAAAATGGATTCTATATGGTTTTGTATTACCTATTATGTTTGCGCTCTCATAATTTACCCAAAATCATGTCCTCTTGTGTTTTTGTGTTAATGGTTCAATTTTTGATTAGTTTCAATTAAATTAAAAACTCAATTAATTGATCATATTATGTAAATTATAGTATATCATTTATTCAAAATAAATTAATGAATAAGGATAGAGGTCGATCGATTATTAAAAAAACTACTCTTCCATGGGTGGTGTAGTCATCGTAGAAATGTTTTGCAAGTGAAAAGGTTTAGAAAGGGTGTAACCCAATCTTGTTTCTACTCTTGAATTCCAACCCAAATAGGAATATTAAGAGAAGAATAAAATTGAAAATAACAGAATAAGTGGAAGAGAAACTAAGTGTTTATGGAAATCACAACAACATTACAACAAAGAAGAGGAGAAGAAGAGCATTTTGGAGGAGATCCTAGATTCCATCCTCCAACTGTGAAATAAAAAAGTGTATACCCACTTATCCTCTACTCCCAATCTCCTAATGTATGTCCCAGGCCCTCCAAATGATAAAAACACTAATTTATAGAGTGGTGGGTATGCTAGGTTTAAAGAGGTTTCAAGTGTGAATGAAGAATCTCGACCAAACATTTAAAGACCACATTCACTGCCCATTTGACCTCCAAAATGCATGAACCATATATTATTCCAGAATAATGATTTGTGATTAATCGAGTTGGAGATCGCCTCTCAAAATATGGGCCCAATCCAATTTTGGATGATGATTTTATGGCCCAAATAAAGAACCAATATCCAATCTGGCGGGTCCAGCCCACATTTGACTTCATGGTCCATTTAGTCTGACAAAAATGTACATTTTAGCTCTAATTTCCTAAAAAAAGTTGTATCCCATTAATCCAGGAACACAGTTGAAAAATTTCAATTTCAAATAATAAATATTAAAATATTTATTTTTGAAATACTATAGTGCACTATAAAGGGTAAAACTGGAGTTTCCCTTAAATTTTCAAATAAATGATCTAATATTAAATATTTTGTAAATAAACATATTTAACACAATTTGAGGAAATTTTATCATTTATTATAAATAAAATATTCAATAAAAAAGTTTTTTTATCACTGAGCAATAATATTCATAGGTAACGATGCCAAAATTTGACTCACCTACACACATCATTAAATTCGTGTTGGATGCGGTCAGTTTGAAATTTATAGTCCTAAACTACACTTAATATAGAATAATGGTCATATTCCTACTCAAATACAATTAGGTTAGGTTTGTTCAATTTGAATTCCTATGGTCAAGTTTGTGAAAAAAAATGAGATGAATAATTATTATTAACCTAATTACAAGCCATATGATTACCAAGGTTCAATATATGGATTCTTTAGGCCTAAAAACACAAGTACTCTTGACCCCTAACCCTAGGTGAATTATACATGCATGGTGGGGATGATAAAAATTAAATAAATATTAAACATTCTATGCATAATTGATAAAGATTTGATAAAGAAGAAATCTATGATTAAACAAGAAAAAATCTATGTTAAATTATTTAATGAAATATAAATCTAATAAAAAATAGACTTCACATGATGAAATAATAAAGAATTAGCAATATAGAATAAAAAAGTAAGAAATAGTCAAAAACTCACCGTGAATAAAGAAACAACGAAGAACCATGTAGTTGTTGATAAATAAGGGAAGACAGTGATGGAAAAAACATCAAAAACGGAAATAGGATTGAAACAGATGAATAATGGGAGAAGAATGATTAAAAACATAAATATATTCAATAAAATAATGAAATAAATGAATAAAATATTTTTTAGAATGAAAGTAGATAAAAATGAGAAGAAATGATGGAATAAAGACAAATAAAGTAAACGTTTTTGGCTCTCTATATGCAGAGGCACTCAAAATATTAATAGTATTAATAATTACATGATGTGTAAGTCATGTAAATCATGTAAGTCAAGAACATCATGTACTATATTAAGGTAATTTAGTCCTGTAATCTTCACATCATGTAGGTTTTATTCACACCATGTATTTTAGATCCACATTTCCTACTGAATAATTGGGTTATATATTTAACCAGACGAGCCTTCAAACTTTGCACATCATGCAGTCTCTTCACATCGTGTATATGATTAACTTTTCATAGTATTATGATATTTGAAATCTTCATATTGTATAATGATGTTACCCATTGTGTACTGTCTTCACATTATGAAAGTTCTTTATGGGTTATTTTATAAACTTTTAGGTATATTGTGAATGAGGTCTACACATTGTGTATGTGATACATGGTGTGCGGCAACTTCTTTTTCCCAATTTTCAGAATTTATTATTTTTAATCCAAATTTATTAATTTCTATAAAAACAAACCAAAATATAGAGAATTACTGAATAAATCATGAATAAAACTTAAAAGAATATATCCAATATGTATATATAAATTTATCTTATCAGCAACCTCTAGAATATCGGGATATATAATTGAGATCACATGGTGCTTTGATCTAGTTACTATCGAGTGAGTAGGGATGGTACATTAAAACTAATATCCACTAACATCATAAATTGAATACAATGATATAAGGTATCACCCTTAACCCTAAAAACTATTTATGAATAGTTATACTATCTCTTAAAACATTAATTATACTAAATCCATCCAGTTTAAAATGGTGTTCCCAATATCTATGAACAATAACTTCTACACTTCAATATTCTCAACTATCAAATATTCAATCCTCTTCCCCAATAATGAAATTTTACAAGCAATTTAAAATTACTGACCACAACATGCACTTTATCCTTATTTAAATATTTAGAATGATCAATGGATGAATGTTATAATCATTAAAGCACATGTTTTGTTCTTCACCCTTTAATCAACAATCTTTCATATTATTGTTGATAATAATAGCTCACATGTATGTGGATGATAGTCAACAACAATGATTTCCCATGGGTCCCCATACTTCTTCATTCTTCTTTAACACATAAGGTAAACTATCACATCAATATTGAATTCTATCTTCTTTGATCCTTATTGTATATAGATGTTTTAGGCTAGTATTTTCTCTTTTATTTAACAATAATAGAATATAATAATTATCACAATATTGATATATCTTCTCCCAAATTTTTTATTCAACTCATATTATTCATATAAAACTACACAATTATCAAACAAAAATTTTCTTTATATTTAATAAAATACCTCGAAGAAATTCACAACTTGATCTTCAATATTTGGAAACTTGTAAAAATAATATCTCAAGAAAATATCCCATCTTTTATCTTTATAAATGATTTAAAAATGTTTATTTTTTAAACTCTAAAATTATCACAAAAATTTCTACTCAAATATTATCTTTAATTATTCTTAAATATCAGCCATAAATATTGGATTATTTACTTTTAATACTCCAAAAAACCTACAACATCTTTTCTTTAGGAATTAATTTTGATATGAAACAATATAAATGAGGAGGAAATATTTCTCTCAAAATATAATATTCATCTTAATATCTCATTAATAATTTCATCTTGAGAAATGGATTTAAGAAGTTAACATCATGATATTTAATCGCTAAAGAATAGAGTAACAAAATCTCAATTATTATTATGTATTTAAAGAGAAAAACTATAAATATTATGTGTTATCAAAAGAGATATTACATAATAGTTTAAAACCTTAACTCACTCTTCCGAATTATCAGTTCAATATTCTATATCAGTAATTTAATCATCCACATCATCTGAGTAATCTTAATTATTCCAAATTAAATATTATATATCATATATAAACATATAATTTACTATTATTTAATTGTAATAACATTAAATTTAATGTTACATATCATCTATAGGATGTTATGCATCACTTGGTTTATTATATTTATGCTCTGATATTTCTTACATATCATAGTGAAACATTTACTTTTCCACATTTCAGTAACATAATATTTACTCTTATATATTAATTAGAAGATATTATTTATCCATTTGAAATCTAGAGTCAATCATATATATAATCAATTTGATCTTATGTATTAAAGTATTAATAACTCAGGACATTTCTGGTATTTTGTTGTGAGACATATTACACATGCCTTTACCATTTTTCTACTTTCTCTATAAATATTACGTATGAACTTAAAATAAACTCATAACTTCTTTAGAAAATCACCAACAACTTAAAATTACTTTATAAATCTATCATAACTTCATAAAACTCATCAATAAAATGTCCAAATCATATGTAGTATATAATGAATCATTATTGAGTGGTTCAATTTTATTTACTACCTCAATATGTTTATCTACTCAATATACACTAAATTACTTTAACTAATAAGGTTTTATTTAATTATAAATTAATACAAAACCTTCCCAATATCAAATCAATACCTTATTTTCAAATAGATTCATTAACCTATAAAAATGATTCTAAATGAAAATTATACTGAATATATTTTGAACCAAGAAAAAACAACTTCTATATTCAATAATAAATTTTATTTTAATGTAATTTCATCACTTAATAAGAGTATCACATATCATTGATTCGATATATGATCATATATACTATCATCACATATATATGTAGATTCTTTATATTTATATATCCCAAATCTCTAAGATAAATCACAATCTTCATCTTATTTCCCAAGTTTAATCAAGGAAACAACTCAATATTATTTTTTCAATCTTATTTTCCACTAGTTTAGTGAATCTAAATCAGAATATATAATGGCATAAAATAAAAACCCATATTCTCCATAGAAACTCCAAGCCATATGTCAAATTTTTCTATAATGTTCTCTTTAATCTTCCCTTCCCATGTATCACTTCATCAATCATAGGTCACTTCAATCTCTTCAACCATCAATTCATCCATTTCAACATAACTATTATTATATTGACGTTATTTATATTGAAATCACTTTTTAACAAAAAATAAAACACTTATAATTATAATTCATTAGGAAATTCATCCCCACACAAGATTTGTTTTTAATAATCAATTAAATGTCCAATTTAAACTATTATCAATATTATTATCATCACCCAATTATTAACAAAAAATATAAATCCTAAACTATAAGAGTGTTAGAAATTAATCATATAAAAGACTACATGAGAAGTGCTTGTGGTAAAAATCATGACCAACCAATTAACTTCAAAACATTCTCTTAAAAATCCATGAATTCCTCAAAATCTTCTTAGTTCTATTGACATTGAATAATAAATCTACCCCCTTAATAAAGAAATTTAATCTTTCCATAAAATGATATGAGAATGCGATCATCATAACTCATCAATAAAAAATTCTATAAAATTAAAAATATTAATCTTTACATGAAATATTAAAATATCCGGTGGATTTCTCAATTTAATGCCCCATTTAAGGACAAGCCTTATCAACTATTCCTTAAGGTTGGTATCTTATTAAAACCAACTCTAATAATCTTCTTAAAATCCACCCTCAAGATACATTTCAATAAGATATTGATAACTCAATAGTGGATATATCCTCTTGTTTTAATAATTTAAAACTTTTTAGTTCTACCCTAAATGTATTACTTTTAATACCCTGTATAAAGAAAAAACACAACTTATAGGGGAATAAAATGGCTTCTCCTTTTCTTCTTAATGATAAAAATAAGGATGAGAGTTTATTATCAACATATAAAAGCCTTTATTTTATGATTAGATTTTATATTTATTATTCATGATTGATTATGTGACTTTGTAAATGGTAGAATACTTATGAAACATGGTATTAATAATCTTTCAAACATCTTATAAAGATTTAGTTTTTTCACATCAGCCAATAAAGAACACTCATTCTCAGTTTCTTACTTCATCTTACCCACCATATGAAACTTGGTAGTACATATGTTCATGCATTATTTAAAAATATTACCATTATTATTATATTTTTCATATTTCTTCTCAAGAGAGTCTGTATTACCCTATTTTGGTAACCTCTCAAGAATTCTGAATTCTTCATCATTATTTTCTTACAAAAAACCGACCCTTTTGTTTATTTCTTTTATTTTGTTTATTTATTTGTTAATATTTATTATTTCATCATTGATGTTCCTAACATGATTATAATAACCCATGATGTGTAATTATATTCTATAATAGAAGCATGTTCTCTTTGTCATGGAATCACTCTTAGCACACTTGGGTGTGTTTTATTCCACACTTCTCTTTTGCAGACTCCCCAAGGAAAACTCACATTATTTTATCCCATGTTTATTTCTCATAGTTTGTGGTATTTTATTTTCAATAGTATATAAATAATAATTGTTAGGTATAATCCATCATTCTATAATAAAAAGAACAAATTTGTTACATTTTTCATAGAAATTGTCAATGATTTTGAAAATGTTATTTATTGACATATTCACTTTATTCTATGTACGTTGCCTTAATCCAGTAGAATTTATCTTTATTTAATATTTTATCCCATTGATATTGGCCTCATTTTTCATGTAATTTTTCTTAAATATAATTCCAATAATCAATGGACTTATTTCCAAACGATTCACTACACCATCAATGGAAAATAAATATTGATTTCTTTCTTTATGTTGCAATTGGGATAGCTTTATCATCATATTGTTTTGATGCTACAAAACCCATAATTCAAGAGACTTTTGGGGATTTTATTAATCTTTCTTACTTCCACCCATGATGTAATAGTGTATTTCTAACAAATTTTATCTACTTATATTTTTCTATATTTTGAATTGTAAGCTACAATTTTCATGAAAAAAATAGTGAAAACAAAAATTTCTATAACAAGGGTTAAATCATACATTGAGAATATAATAGACACTATAAGAAAACAGTGTCTTAGCTGTGGTTTTTTTGCGGCGGTTTTTAAAATCGCCACTAAATGTTTTTCGATAAAATTTTTTGTAGAGGTTTATAAAACTGATGTGAAAAACAGCCGCAATTTGTTTTTTAATTTTTTAAATTATTTTATAATATCTTCTAAATAAAAAAATTTCAATTTTTTAGGGGAAGTTTATTAAAAAAACTGCCCCGAAGCAGCGGTGGTTTTTTCAAAACCACCGCAATAATGTATAAAATTTTAAAAAAATTATTTATTTATTATTTAAAATCAAATATTTTTTATTATTTATAATTTTAAATATTTTTATCATATCAATTAATTAATATTTATAATTATTAGTTAATAAAATTTTTAAACAGAAAAAAAAATCTTCAATGAGTTGAAGAATATACTTCGACATCAAATAACCATAACTTCTGATCTGAGAGTCCATTTCAGCTTTACAACAAGTCAAATCAAAATTTATCAAATGAGTAAAAACCAAGTGAGATTTAAATCATGTGATAATCAATGGAAAAAAATATATTCAAAATTCAAAGTCGAAATCGAAGTCGAACTTCAAATGACCATAACTTTTAATTCGGGTGCCTGTTTGGGCTTTACCACTTATCAAATCAAAGCCTACGACGTGCTCTACACCTATTAGGTCTGGTACTAACTCTTTGAGTATTGTATCTCTTTTTATTCCACCAGAGAGTCCCATAAGGCCTCTAAAATAGAGGTTCTAGTTGCAAACACCGATTTCTTAATATTGAAACTGTTATAACTTTCGATACAGGTGTCTGTTTGGCCAATGACACATATCATATCGAAGTTCATTTCACGATATTCAATTTGACTAGTTGTGGCACTGAAAATGGAGTCTGAGATCATATTTTATGGCCATTTTAGTGTTTTTAGGGTTTTCATAAGTTCTTAAAATTTTATGATTTATTTATTATTTATTTATTTATTTATTACTTATTTATTAATTCTTAATTATTTAATTAATTATTTTTTATCTATTATTTATTTATTTATTTATTATTTAATATTTATTTAATTATTATTTAGTTATTATGTCCACATTAATTATTAATTTATTTTTAATTAATTAATCAATTAATTATTTTTTAATAATTATTTGTTTATTATTCATTTATTATATATATATATATATATTTATTCATTCATTATTCATTATTCATTTATTATTTATTAATTATTAATTAATTAATATTTATTTATTAATGATTTATTAAATATTAAATATTGAATTTTAAAAATCAGATATTAATATTAATTATTAATTATTAAAAATCAATTATTAATCATTAGTGACTAGTTAATATTAATTATTAATTAATTTTATTTATTTATTTATTTATTTATTTATGTATTTATTTATTTATGATTCATGATTCATTATTTATTCTTTATTATTTATTAATTTATTTTTAAGTTACTAAATATTAATTTATTAATAGTTTATTATTCATTTATTATTTATTTATTATTTATTTATTTATTATTTTTTTATTCATTATTTATTAATTAAATATTAATTATTTTTTAAATATTAAATATTGACTATTGAATATTAATAATTAGTTATTATTAATTATTAATTAATTAGTTAATTAATTAATTAATTAGTTAATTAATTAATTAATTAGTTAATTATTATTTAGTCTTTAGTCTTTATTCTTTATTATTCATTATTTATTAATTTATTTTTAACTTACTAAATATTAATTTATTATATTTTTATTATTCATTTATTATTCATTTATTATTTATTTATTTATTAAATATTCATTATTTATTAATTTTTAATTAATTAATTATTAAATAATTATTAATAATTAATTAATAATTTTATAATTATATATAAATTTTTAAAAATTAAAAATTAAAAATTAAATATTTATTCTTAATGATCAATGATTAATTATTAGTTATTATTAATTAATAATTATTAATAATTAATAATTAATAATTTACTATTTATAATTTATTTTTAATTATTAATTATTAATTATTAATTATTAATTATTAATTATTTACTATTTATTATTTATAATTTATAATTTATTATTTATGATTTATGATTTATGATTTATGATTTATGATTTATGATTTATGATTTATGATTTATGATTTATGATTTATGATTTATTTATCATTTCTTTATTTATCTACTATCTATTAATTTATTATTAATTTGTTATTTATTTATCATATATTCAATTACTTTTTAATTAATTTATTATTTATACTTTACTTATATATTATATATTATATATTATATATTATATATTATCAATTATATGTTATATATTATGCAATATACAATATACAATATATGTTATATATTATATATTATATATTATATATTATATATTATATATTATATATTATATATTATATATTATATATATTATATATATTATATTATATATATTAGATATTATGTATTAGATATTATGTATTAGATATTATGTGTTATATATTATGTATTATACATTATATGTTATATATTATATGTTATATATTATATATTATATATTATTAATTGATAATAATTAATAATTGATTATTGATTAGTCATTATTGATTAATAATTATTTAGTGTGTATCTATTTGTTATGTATTACTTGTTTTCCAATTAATATATATGTGTATAAGTATATTAAATTTGATTTATTGACCACATGAAGTGCCTACTGGAGTGGTAATGTCTTTGGAGAATAAGCATGAGGTAAGGGGTTCAAATCTCACCCAACGTAGAATTTCTATATATTGCATGGGCTTGTGCATGGACATGGACTTATTCATGGAGATGGACATGTGTGTGGTAATAAGAAATAAATATATAAATTAGTAAAATATACAAAAATAATAAATAAATAAATAAATAAATAAATAAATAATGAAAATATAAAAAAATTTAAAACCATTAAAAAAATAGAAAAAATAGAAAAAATTTAAAAAATTAAAAATTATTTAGCGATGGTTTAAAACGCCGCTAAAAAACCGCCGCTAAATCATTCTACGACGGTTTAAAAAATCTGCCACTAATTATTTCCAGCACATGATTTAGGAGTGGTTTTCCAAAACCGTCGAGGAACAATTTAGCAGCGGTTTAAACCGCCACTATACGAAAAAAAACCACCACGAAATACAAATTTTGGCGTAGTGTGATATATATTTAGAATATTTAATTAAATTATTTCTACTATAATGAGACCTTTTTTAAATAAGAAACTTATTAGAAACATCCATGGAATCACCTCTTCTCTCAGCAGTTTGGGGAGTCTCGCATCCTATCACTTGTAGATTTCTTGGTTTGGCTTCCAAATCAAGACACTTCATGTTATAAGTAATTTTATCATCCTATAATAATTTAATTATTTCTTATAATTATATTATAATCATATAAATCTAATATTTTTTCATGTTTCTACTTATTACAAGGAATTTTGAAGCTCCTTCATTTTTTTGGATTTAACCTCAATTGAGTATTCAAAACACAAATATTATATTTATGAGCTTCTTTTGGAGCATAGATACTCTCCTCACAAGAATTTATTATGTCATTCTTCTCATAAATTATGTTTTAAAAATAATTTTCTGCCAAATAGTGTTTATATTTATATAAATCTAAAATTTATTCCTTAGATACATTTTTTTTGATATTTTTGTATGCTTGTAACTTCTAAACCATTTCCATATCTATGTAATTTTCCACATCTCCAACTATGTTTTCTCATCGTATAGTAGCTTATAAAATTAATATATATATGTGAAAACTTCAAAATTTAAATTTTTTAAACAATCCTTTATTTGTAAATAAAAAATACTAAGTGATCCAGTTGGAATATTTTCACCATAGATTGAAGATGAATATTCAACAGGATAATTATCAATAGACATGGTAAAATAATTATCAGATATATTACCTTTAAAAAAGGTGGATCCTATTTATATTTTCTCATAGAGTTTATTTTTATTACCTTTTTAGATTTTATTATCTTCCAGTTCTTAAAGGTTTTAGATGAGAAATCCATATTATCTTTCATAGAGAACTCACAAACATCTTCAAATTCACACTTTATATAGATAGATCCAAAAAACTAAGAAAAAATAAATATAATCAGAGGAAGAACCATGAATGCTAATACGAATTAAAGACCCTATTGGATTATACAAACACATTGAGAAGGGGGTGGGGTGTGATTTTTTTGAACTAATTTTATTAGAATCT
The DNA here is from genome assembly GCA_963277665.1 of Viscum album. Taxonomy (NCBI): domain Eukaryota; kingdom Viridiplantae; phylum Streptophyta; class Magnoliopsida; order Santalales; family Viscaceae; genus Viscum; species Viscum album. Next base: position 1,874,596,099 of record OY728138.1, read on the forward strand.
TATTTATTTAAACATATTCAAAGTTATGTATCTTTTGGGAAGTGATGATCTATTTAATGAATCCCAACACAATACACCACATGAAAATACTAAATAGTTAAGTATATTATTAAAAAATATTTATAATGATTTTCCACAATGTGGGTTGATATATCCTTATTGAATTTGGGTCATGTTAAAGACATAAATATCCACTAATATCACAAATTGAATACAACAAGATGGTATCATACTTAACCTAAAAATATTTTTCCCAATAGTCATGTTGTCTCTCAATAAGTTATTTATATTCAATACCTCTACTATAGAGAGGTTTTCCCAAATCTCAAGAAAAAGATATTATTCAAACTTCAGGATATTCCTATACAAAAGAATATATCTTCTTACTCAACCAAGGACTTCAACAAATTGTTGATAATAAACAACCAAAAAATCATGCCAAATTTATCTCAATGTTTAGAATTATCAACACATGTACAATAACATCAATAATGAAAACATTGTTTTCTTCTTATTTAATAAGCGATCATTATGACTACCATAGATAATAGTAGCTCCCTCTGAAAAAATGATAATCAATAATAGTGATTTCCTTTGATTCACCTACTTATTTAGTCTTCTTCTTCCTTATTCTTAAATGCACAAGGTATTTTATCACAAAGTTAGATTATTTATTCTTCTACCATTACCATATATAGAATTCATAGGCCAATATCCTCTCTTTTCTTTTATAAAAAAAAAGAATTATTACTATGTCAAAATATATTTTATAACTTTTTTCATCAACTAAACTTATTCATATTTAACTCAATTATTACTAAGATTATATTTCCTAGATTTTTAATATAGATACCTCCAATAATTATATACCATAATGTTCATTATGGTAAAACTGATCATAATAATATCTCAAGCAAATATCCTAGCTTTGATCTTCATAAATGATTTCAAAAGTTTTATATTTGAAACTATTAAATTATCACACCAAGATCTTCTCATATATCCTATTTAAATATCCTCAAATATTTACCACAAATCTCACCTTCTTTCTTATAAAAACTATATAAAACTTCATCATCATTTCTCTATGTATTCATACTCATTTCCAATAATATAATTATCGTGAAAAGATTTATCTTAGGACACATTATTCTTCTTAATATCTTAACACAAAATTTGGATTGAATCACAACTTTAATACCTTAGCATCATGATATTTAATCTCAAAATAGCAACAAAAAAATACAAAACTGTATTATATATTTCTTGAGAAAACCTACTAATTTTATATGACCTCAAAAAAGATCTTATATATCAATTGAAAACCTTAGTTTACTCCAAAACATTCTTAATGAAATCTTTTATATCAGTAATTTAATCTCTTATATAATTATTATATTCTTATATGTTCAAAATATCATCTTATATATCCTACTAAAACTCAAAATTTACTATTACTTATTCATAATGACTCAAGTAAAAAGTTTATATGTCATCCATGGTATATTATGTAGCACCTTGTAAATCACCCATATGCTCTATGTTTTTTATAAGTCATAGTGGAGTCTTTCCTTTTACATATTTCAATAACCAATAAATATTTACTCTTTTGTATTCTCTAGGAGATAATATATACTTTAAAATATCATAGTTAATCTGAAGTATAATAAGATTGACCCTTGGTATCATAGTGTAAATTTCTATAGACTTTGATAATACTCTATTATGAGAGATCTTAAAAATTAATTTTTAATTTTATTTATTTCAATAAGATATTTTGTTTGATATTCAAATAAATTAATAACTTATTCATAATATGTCCTTCCACTTCAATTATTCTAAAAAAATAACACAAAACACTAAAAATATCGTTATAAATTCATTATACCTTCACAAAAATATTCATCTCAATTTCAAAATCATATAAATTATATAATAACTCATTATTTAGTGATTCAAAATTATTTTTTCCCTCAACATATTTATAAAATCAATACACGCCAAATTACTTCAACTAACATTACATTAATTTATTATCAATTAATAAAACACCTTCCAAATATCATTTTATTAGATCATAATCAAACAGATAAACCAATTCAAGACCAAATAAGTGACATATTATACATTAAATAGTAATCTATAGTATATAGTTCTTTAATCATCCAATATGCATAGAACCTATAATTTATTAAATATAAACTCAACACTACAATAATCACATATATATTCTACATCCTTAAAACTATATATCCAATATATCCAAGTTTTTTGCACCACCTTCATCTTATTATCTATGTTTTTTTAGGGAAACACCTAAACTTATTATCACACACTTGTTTTCTAAAACAATTAATGTATATCTATCAATATTTAAAATGATAGATTGAAATAACAAATATACTCTATACGAAATCTAATATGTATCTCAACCTAATCCTAAATGGGTGTATTATACCCTAGGAAACCCCGAGAGGGGAGGGGTGAATTAAGGTGTCAAATTTTTATTTTATTTTGAATTGATTTTTTCCCACATTGGTAGGGACAATGTAAAACTGTCTAATTATACTTCATATTCACTAAATACAAAAATACTTAAAACAATCATAACATAATAATTTTTACTTGATTCATCGCTAACGGCTAGTTCAAAGAGAATATGATGATGATGTATCAGTCATACCAAAATTTACTAAGCTTCTCTAGATTTTGTAAATTACAATTATACAGTCACTCAAAACCAGCATAATAACTTTTCAAATAATTAAAGGATAACACACCTCCTCCCGTAGATCAACTTCATTTACTCTTACTTTCTCACTGTGTTGGATGAAGTCATCCACAGTTTAACCACTTAAAGGTTTCATTTATATCATCATAAATTTATTCTTTGATTTACATCTTGATGGACTTAGTATGATGCTCCAATGTTCTTTTTGGTCATTAGAATACCCAACAGAAAATATCACATAAGAAAAAACCTACGTAAAAATATATTGATTATGGGAAAAAATATTGACTGCACACCTAATGTGTAAACCACCATCCACTACACACTAACCACATAAAAACATATACACACAAATTCTTCATATTCTACCTACATGAAAATCCCCTCCGCACTAAATTCCATATATTAACCATGAAAAACATCCTTTTTTGACTAGGATCCTCATAAATATCCTCCATGTGACTCCCCATGAACATCCTTTTTCATATTGACCATGTGAAACTCTGACATGAACAACTTTATGACTCACTAAGTTCATGAACACATTATCTCTAGAATTTACACATAGACCATGATTATCATACACTGCCTATGTAATATCTCTTACTTGTTTTAAAATATTGTATTTATTCTTATGTTTTTCTCTTCTATTAATGAAACTAATAGTGTGGTATTTATATGAAAATTACTCTAGGGATTTTACTAATCCCTAAATTTTTTTTTCACCATTTTTAACAAAATACACAAAATGACCTCCAACTCCACGCATTTATAGACTATCCAACATGAAGTTCTATAATGGTTCACCCAGAAACCTTGTAAACCAACCAAAAGAAACTTCCTCCATCACATGCTCACCACTATGTAAAAACCATGTGGGTCATCCTTTATGGTCCTCCTAAAATTACTGCCTTGTTTCCATGAACATATACACCCAGCATGTAATTTCTAATTTAAAGACTACTCACAGTGAAATAATTACTTAGGTTGCACATGATCACCTCCTTCTAATCGCTAACTTCCCATACAGTTCACATACACCACATGTGGTTTCCAACCATCAACATGGGACACTTTCCATAGATTCCTTCTATACTATTACTATGCATTCCATGTACCAATTGTGTGGTTTATGTTATTACTATGAAAAAACCTTCCTTAAAACTAAATTTTCTAAACCAATTTTTTTAACACTATAAAAAAACACCATTTAAAAATTTATTCTAGGATTTTATCTTCCACAACCCATCTCCATTTTTGTTCAAACTCCTTGATTAACCCATAAAGGATTAAAAAACATACCATCGAACACTATATCATATCACCATGGTTCCAACACTCTCCCCATTTGGATTTCTTGGAAATATAAGGTGAAATTTAACCACTCAAACAAGATTAAAAATATCCATATAGAAGTAGAAAAAATCTTCCATAACTCAAAGTCAATGTGAGTAGTGATCAATGTCCAAAAAAATACACTAAGAGATAATTCCATGCCTCATGAAGTTACTCATTCCAAAAATCCATTTATCTTGATTTATTTCCCTATGGAATGTATATCTCTTTAAATTTCACGTCATAAACCCCCTAGACGATAATATGATTTTAACACTAAAACCACTTGATGAACACTTGAATTTCAAAATTTTTTATCACCCTTTTAAAATAAACCCAAAAAGATAGAGAAACTACCAATCATAAAAAACATGTAAATAAATACATGTATATAAAAGAGAGGGGAATTACTATAACCCCATAAAGAAGAGGGATGTGGCTAAACACTAAAGTATAATTAATGTTTATCAAATGTCTGTGTGGATGATGAATTTGTTATAATATCCCCCACTTGGTCAATAGTTACAACATGTTTCACTATGAAAATTACATTACCCACATTTTATTTAATAAAATGATATATAATCTCAATATACTTGGTACAAATGTTTTATACTGGATTCTTTGTGAGATAAATTACACTCATGCTATCACAAGAAATCACCATCGACTACCTCACCTCTATAATAATATCTAATATCTATTTAATCATCCAAAAAATTTGAGTTTATTTATTATTTATTAAGATATATATTTTTCTTCTACCATACTTAGTGTAATGGCCCGAACCTATCTGGTCCATTCCATTACTAAAATATGGTGTTTGAGGTGTTCTGGTAGGTCAAAGAGACTTATCCCCAAAAAATTGGAAAATTTCTAGTTCTGTGAATAGTGTTTCCAGAAAAGTGAGACATCTTACCATAGGTGCTACAATGTTTATAGAATGGTGATCCTTCTAATGGTATGTGCTATAGTGTTTCTATAATGGTGAGACATATAACGGTAGGTGCTATAGTGTTTCCAGAATGGTGAGACATCTAACAGTGAGACACTTAATAGTAGGTTATATAGTGTTTCTAGAATGGTGAGACATATAACAGTAGGTGCTACAACATTTTTAGAATGGTGATTCATCTAATGGTGGGTGCTATAGTTTTTCCAGATCGGTGATTAATTTACAATACTTTTTCAAATTTCAATATTTTTCTACATTTCCTAGTTTTTCCCTTTTGACGTATTTCCTTCACATAAAATGAGTTCAATGCTATATTTAAGTGGGGTTTAATCCATTTCAAGGCCTATAAATCAAATCTATGATTTTCTAAAAATCTAAATCCATTTAACTGGTTAAACTGTGTGGTTTAATGTGATCTATATTGATGTAAATTCTAATCCGTTTCAAATCCCATTAGTGTCGGATTTAACACTTCAAATTCAGAGACCTTACCTTATTTTTTTTCCTTCTCTCTCAATTTGAGGTTCCCTAAGATTTCCATTCTATAAGAGAGGTGTGATAGAACTATAATCCATGGATCGTTTCCCCTGGAAGTTTCTTCCTGCTGAATATGTACCCCCTGCTTTGGCGTAAGAAGAAAGTGTTGATCCATCTCCAATATAAGGTATGTTCTATCTTTGTTATTTTGGGTTCTTCAACTAGTTTCCTATCATTTCTCCAGTACATGTGATGGAACATGTTCTCCATATCTCTAATTTATATTTATTGGCTGTTGGTTGATGCGGTCATTCCCTGATGTCCTCAGGTGAATGCAATCATTGTGAGAGAGGTGATTGTGATCCATTGTGTCATGTAAAGAATTTTGGAAACCTTTTGAGGTAGGGGATTCATGGATTCTATATTTTACTATGTGAAATACTAGAGTTATAAAGATTTATCCCATTGAATCATAATGAAATTGACATAATAAATATTTGAACCAGATTAAATAATTGGTTTTAGTCATATGTTGCTAACTCTTGATTTATTAGACTGTGTGATATATATACATTCCTTACTATTTATCATGTTGTTCTTCAAGGAAATCAGTAAAGAACGTAAAGATGAAATTAATTTTAAATTAATTGTCCAAATATAAAGAGGTATGTAAATGAATCTGGTTGTTGTTGTAGTTGGATGTTAATCAAATTAATGAAGAGGAACGTGTTTAATTGAATTTATTGATAAACCTGAAGCATGTTGATGATTTTTGATTAAAAGCATGTAAAATTAATTGGTTAATTATTTTTTGATAGCTATGATATCTTGCTGATTGGATTGCCAATAGTTGTAACCTGCTAATAATGAATCGGTTAATTCAAGATGGATCAAAGAACTGATTTTTTTTAAAACAAAATATATGATAGGGTTCTAAGTTACCATATTTATTGTAAATTCTAAGAGCCTTATAATTTGGAATTGTGAGTGCTTATTCTGTATGACGACTGGATGCCTTGTTTAAGGGACAAGACACAAGTTTCTATGATGTTTCATTCCTGCCACTAGTTTTGTTTTGTGACCCTAGGATGGCTGATCTTGGAATGTTGTAGTGGTATGTGTGGTAGGGAGGACCAGTTGTTGTGGCATCAGTTGACGCCTAGAGAGACGATGCATGTCGGTGTATGCATATGGGTGTTGGGGAGGACACTAGAGATGATGAAAAGGGTTGAAGCTGGGATTACTCAATGATTTTCTTATTGGATGCCTATTTTTTGTTTATTTACTATACATTCATCACTAATTGAGGTAGATGGTCTTGTTTACCCTCCTTCCAAAAGAGTTGAAGATGTGCGGGGTGTTCCATGTGCTTTCCATGTTTATCTCCTCAAGGAAGGATGGGTCTACACTCCTACTATGGGTGGAAAATACTCGACGAGTAGTTCATATACTCAACATGTTGAGCCCTTGTGTTTGGTATATTAAAATGCTTTCTTCGAATACCTAAAATTATGGAAAAGTGTTAATGATATTAATAAATGATTGAATAAATGATGTTGAACCCAAGGAGTTTGAGCCTGCTGGGATGCAATGTTGTGGTTACTTATGAGGATCTGTGGACTCGGCATGGTTATGCCCAGAGGGCGTGAGACTTTGTTAGAATTCTAATGTAATGTAATTTGGAAATTTTAATGGTTAAATAATTAATTAATTTAAATTGAAACTAATTAAAAGGGACAATATTATTTAATAAAGATCTTTAAATGGTTGTGTATGGGTGAGTTCGATGGTTGTCGTCAGGATCTCGGGTGGTTGGATTCACTGGAGTAGAAACTCGGTAGGATTGTTGCCTCTTCCAGGGTCATTACGCATTCACTAATGGCGGTCTCAGGAATGCTTGGTGCTGGAGGCGTCTCTTTTCCCATTCCTCTCTCGATCCTTCCCACCCATTCTATGTTTTTGTTGGTCATTATTCTGCTTTGTCCCCTAGGTTCATCACCGTCCTCCCGAGTCACTATGAGTTCACAGAGGGTGTCCACCGGAACACTCGGGTCATGTAACAATCCTTGGCCTATTTTCTTTTTCTTGGTTGTTTTCTTGTTGTTTTTTTGGTGGTTCGATGGTGGATTTCGGTGACTTCCTTCCATGGTGCGTGTCTAATGTGCGGTTTGAAGACAGCAACAAGTTGAGTTTTTTGAAGGGCACAACAGGCCTCAACAAAGATGGTTCATGGTGTCCGTCTACTGCGTGATCTCGTCTAGAAAGGCATTGGCGATCGAGGCACAATGTCCCGATATACAGTGATTGACAAGTGTCGCAGGTGCAGCACATGACATGTAGGTCACTTTGGTTTTTGGGAAGGTCGAATCCTGGGATTGGATCCCTAACTGACATTTTTTTCTTGTTTTTTTGGTTTGTATTTGTCTTGGTTGGTTCTCACTTACCCTAAAGTGAACTTTCATAAAAAAATGCATTTTCAATCTTATAGGATATATAGTCTTTGCAGTGGTGACTGAGAGTCTGAGGGAAGTTAACTGCAGTTGTGTCTAAGACTAGGATTTTCCCATAGTGTGGTTGTGAGCTATATTATATCATGTGACTTTTATATTTTTATATTTTACCACACCCTGTTGGTTTGGGTGACTGATTCCTAGGATTATGAGCCCTATGGGGGTGTTTTCCCCAACATACTGGTGGGAGGATGGGTGGCTGACATCTCCCTTTGGCCCCGCTCACTTCTCTTGGAAGTTACTTATCTGGTATGAATGATAGTTAGTTTCCCCATATTTGTGTGTAGAGGGATGTAATGTCTTGTGGTTATTTTACACACATATATTCTGGATATGGTTCCTTATAGACTACTATAGGTATAACATGTATAGGCTATGATGGCTTGAGGATCCTTACTCAGTGTATGGGTTGTATTGGCTTGAGGTGTAATACCCGATGTATGATACACATTATGTAGGTTGTAGTGGCTCTTAAAAACTACCTGGTTACTTATGGTTGTGTGGATGGTGTTGTGCTCTGCCCATGTTCTTTCAGGAAAGCCTTGTGTTACACGAGGTGTAGGCTGTGGTGCTCGCCTAGGTGTCATCAGGCCAACCTTTTTAGAGAGATATGGATTATGATGTGTGACATTGAGGCAAAGCAACAAACTAGTGGGGAAGTTGCAGTGGGGTACCCTTGATATTATTTACTATATTATATACCATTTTATGCGATACATGGTGAGAGTATCCATGGTGCAGTTGGAAACTTAGTATACTTGTTTAGGTGATGAGTTACTTTCACTTGTTGAGTCACTATGCTTTAACAAGCTTCCTTTTCTTTTACACGAGAGGCTCTAGGGAGGACCCTATTGAGTATACTTTTATACTCACCCTATGTTATATAAACCATTTTCAGGTCAGTTGGAGTAGGTTAGAGACCATGATGGTTAATACTAGCTTGGGGTTTAAATAAGTTGTTCAAGCTTCGTGGTTCCCACTATTTTAATTTCTTTTTGTACTTACACTTTTCCCTTTCAGTTGTAGTAGTTTTTTCATGTCATTATATATATGTACTTGGGATTATTTTATATTGAAGTCTTAGTTGTATTTTGTTGGTTTTTGTCTTATCTCTCTCTTTCGCATTGTTCTCTTAGAGGGTAATGCCTCCCATTTGTGTGTTTATTATACCCTCAGTACTAGTCTCCAACCTAGAGAGTACTAGAGGTTAGACTCTAGGATCACTATCTGTCTTCTCACATTGTCAACCCAGGAGGGGTAGACTATGTGTGGAGGGGGTCATGACATAGTGGTATCAAAGGTCTGGTTAATGGATAAGATGGAGTCTGGAGTTATCCACATGTGAGGTCACATGGGTTGGTAGGGAAACAATATCATCTAAGTTTAGCAAGAACTGTGAACAATAGAGATTGGATAAGACACAAGTATTTAGGGCCCCCTGTGATCTGAGGCATAGAACTTTATGTTTATAATGGATACTAAGTGAAGTGATGCATGTTGCAGGGTAGAGACCTAGGAAATGATCATGCACCATTCTTATTTTCACTTGTGGTTGAATGGGTAGACCTTGTGATAGGTTAAACTGAAATGAATCAATTAAAACAATTAATTAATGTTAAATTATTCCATATTTCAAGGATAGGAGTTATAAATAATTTTTCTTTTGGAGGTATGGCTTTAGGTCGACGTCCACATCAGGTTCACATAGAATATGTCCAACATACTATGCCAGCAGATCACCGCAGGGTAGAGGTTGAAAATGATGACACTTAGAGAAGGAAACACAAAGAGTTACAGTTCCATAGTCTGCCTAAGTATAAGGGAAAAATTTCATATACAGTCATGGAGGACTGGTTAGAAGAGGTTAAGATAGCTTTTCAGTTTGATCAGTACTCAGAAGGAGAACTGGGTATCATTGGTTATGACGATGCTACATTGGGTAGGCAGAGAATAGCTCTGAGATACTCCCCATCCATAGTGAGCAGAGCATGACTGTGGTTATGTTCTTCATCAGGGTCAGAGAGTCTATAGAGCAGGTCATGGTTAGCTTCATGATTTAGCATTGCCAGCAATAAGCATGTTATATATCATTCAAGGAACCTTTTCCTTGTTTTATTTATGGGTGTATGTATTGTTTGACTCCAGAGTGATACACTGCATCATATCACCTTCCCTTGTCCATGCTTTGGGACTTGAGGTAGAGAGGATTCGAGATTCCTTGGCATTGACTACGCTAGTTAGAGGTAAAAATGACTTTTTTTGAAGTATGTGGAGACTGTGAGCTAGTGCCAAGGCAAGAACTCTCATGGGGAGATTTAATATGTTTATTAATACAACCATATTATGTCATCCTAGGCATGGATTGGTTGTATTTAGTGTTGGATATCATGGATTTATTAAGGAGGGATATGGTGTTCTTCAATGCTGATGCAGAGCCAACAGTGTTTCTTGGCAAGAGAGACCCTCAGATGGGTCAAATGTGGGTTTCCTTCTTTGTCATCCTTTATGGATGAGTTGATGTTGAGTTCATCATAGTTTTAGAAGTTTGTGTTTCCCTTTTTTGTTCAAGAGTACCCTGATGTATTTCCAGAAGAGGTTCTAGCGTTACCCCCATTATAGGAGATCGAGTATGGGATTGAGCTGTAGCCATGCATGTCTCCTATCTCAATGTCTCCATATAGGATGGATCCTTATGAGTTACATGAGATGCATATATATCTCAATGGTATATTGCAGTGCAGTTTTCTTTTGGCCAAGTGTGTCACAATGCGGTGCACCAGTTTTGTTTGTGAAGAAGGCTGGTGATAGTTTGCAGTTGTATTTTGATTATTATCTCTTGAACAAAGTGACAGTAAAGAACTACTATCCTCTTCCTTGGATTAATTACTTGTTTTGTCAAATGAACGAAGTAATTTGGTTCTCAAAGATTGATTTTTGGTCTGGGTATCATTAGATTCTTGTGATGGATGAGGATATCCCAAAGCCTACTTCCTATTGTCATCATGGGCATTAGGAGTTCTTGGTGATGTTAGTCCGCATGATGAATGCTTAAACTGTGACCATGGAATTTATGATTTCTATGTTTAGTGACTTCCTAGATAAGTTCATTTTGGTTTTAATCAATGTTAACCTTGTGTACATTGTGTCTGAGGAGGATCTTACAGAGCATATGTGTGCCATTTTGGGATTTATTCATAAAAAAAAACTATTTGTGATGTTGTTGAAGTGTGAGTTTTGGGCTCAAGAAGTCTTATTATTGGTACATGTTGTATCTCAGTTGGTATTAGATATGGATCCATTAAAGATAGAAGAATTTTTGTCTTGGGAAGCCACCAAGACAGTGGTAGAGGTATAAAGTTTTCTTGGTCTAGCAGGCTATTACAAGAGGTTCGTATCTAATTTATCTCAGGTTGTGGCTCCTATGACAGTGTTGAACAGGAAGGATTAGGTGTTCCAGTAGAATGATTAGTGCTATAAAACTTTCGAGTATCTGTATTAGAATTTTATTAGTGCATTAGTTCTTTGTCTGTTAGTAGACGAAGTTCAGTTTGATGTTTTCTACGATGCTTCATGTCTGGGGTTGGGCTGCATTCTGATGCATTAGAGATCAGTTGTTTCTTATGGGTATCAATTGTTATGTCCCCATGAGTGTAACTATACCTCCCTTGATATTGAGTTTACAATAGTGTCATTTTCCTTATTTTTTTGGATACATTACCCCATCGGAACTTTTTGGTTTTCACCGATCATAAGAGCATGAGGTTTGTTTTCTACTAGTGTGAATTGAACTTGTGATATCATTATTGGATGGAGTTCTTATAGGATTATGAATTCAAAATCTCATGTACACCTAGTAAAGGGAATGATGTAGTTGATGTGCTAAGCATGAAGTCACATAGTGATTCAGAATGTGAATCTGGTGATTAATGGAGAGTTATGGAAGAATGTTTAGCATTACATATGGATATGGTAGAAGTTGGGGGCAGAGGTTGTATTTTATATATGATAGTGCAGTTATCTTTGGTTTAGGAGGTGGAATATTCCTAGTTGGGGGATCATTAGGTGGATGTATTGAGAGAAGAGTTTGTTTGTGTCGAGGAACCTAAAGGTTGGTCTAAGGACGAACAACACTAAGTGTTATTTTAAGGGAGGCTTTTCATTCCTTTGGAGACGCATGAGGTGGTTATTATAGAGTTCCATAGTTCTCCCTTACCGGTACATCTTGGTGTGACAAATATGTACCGATCCGTGATGAGTTAGTTTTGGTGGCCTGAGTTGAAGCATGCAGTTTCAGAGTTTTTGTCTTGATGATTGGTCTTGCTGAAGATCAAGGCTGAGCACCGTGTTCCTGGTGGTTTTCTCTATCCATTAGATATTACTCAATAGAGGTGGGAGGACATATCGATATACTTTGTTTCTGGTTTACCTCAAGCTCAAGGATTATATGATGATATAAGGATGGTAGTGGATCATTTGATGAAATCATCACACTTTATTGTAATAAAAAAGTCAAGCTCAGTGGAGGTTTTTCCAAGGTAGTTTCTGAAGGTTGTGTTGAAACTACACAAAGTCCTGAGGATGATAATTTCCAATAGAGACCCCCTTTTTACCTCCAAGGTGTGGATAGGTCTCCAACATGCTTTCAGTTCTCATCTATGCCTTAACATTACTTTCCAACTATAAATGGTTGTTCAAATAGATCACACTATCCAAACTCTAGAATACATGGTTCTCTATTGTTCCCTAGATTTTAGAGGTTTGTGGATGTGGCACATACCCTTGGTGGAGTTCTCTTACAATAATATTTTTCACTCCACCATTGGTATGTTGCTGTTTGAAGCCTTTTACAACTGACCTTTCCATTCTCCATTGTGTTGGACTGGGGTCGGGGAATCAACAATTATTGGGAAAAAACTGGTACAGAACACAAAAAAGATGGTTCATGTGATTTGTGAGAGTATGAAGTCAGTGCGTGATCATTATAAATCCTATGTCGAACATAGGAGGATACCTTTGGATTTTTATGTTGGGGATCATGTGTTTCTGAAGGTGACCCCCCATTATGGGAAGTGAAGGTTTGGTCGTGGGAGTAAGCTTTATCCTAGGTTTGTTGGGACTTTTGAGGTGTTGGATCATATTGGAGTCATGTGGAATTGGGTAACACTTCTCCCATAAATGAGCCGGATACATGATGTTTTCACATGTTACAGCTCTGTCATTATATTCAAGTAAAATCTCACATCATCGATTGGGGTGAGATCGATGTTGACGATGATGAAAACTTCGAGGAGTGTCCTGTAGAGATCCAGTACCTCAAATAGAAGGTGTTGTGAGGGCATAATATCCCCTTATTTTTTGTATTGTGGCAGTATGGTGGCATTTAAGAGAGTACCTAGGAACACGAGTCACAAATATGTGCTTCGTACCCCGAGATGTTTGACATTCAGACTTTTCTTGTAGTGATATTAATTTGTATTGGTAGACCTTTTGTGTTTATGAGATGGATTTATCTTGTTTATTTTTGTGGATTTCTCTCTTTTGAGAGGAATATCCCCCAGGATAGTGGTTAGGGCATGGTTATAATTTTCAGGTGGTTTCATGATGTCCCTTTGAGGAAGTGGTTGAGCTCTTTTTAGTGGAAAGAGCTTTGAGAGGTATCTTTAAGTGTGGTTGTTCGGACCCCTTTTGTGTTTATTATCTGGACTGGTTTTGAATTCTTGAAGATGAGAATGTTTTGAGAGGTATCTGATGTAATGGACCAGACCTATCTGTTCCATTACATTGCTAAAATATTGTGTTTGAGGTGTTCTTAGAGGTCAAGGTGACTTATCCCCAAAACTTTTCCAAATTAACAGCTCTATGAATTGTGTTTCCAGAACAGTGAGACATCTAACAGTAGGTGCTACAGTTTTTCCTGATCGGTGATACATCTAATGGTAAGATATCTAATAGTAGGTTCTATATTTTTTCCAGAATGGTGAGACATCTTACAGGGGGTGGTACAATGTTTTGAGAATGGCGAGACATCTAATGGTAGGTGCTACAATGTTTCTAGAATGGTGAGACATTTAACGGTAGGTGATATAGTGTTTCCATAATGGTGATTCATCTAACGGTAGGTGCTACATTACTTCCAGAATAGCGAGTCATTTCCAATAGTTTGTCAAATTTCTAGATATATCTATATTTCCCTTTTTTCCCTTTTGACAAATTTCTTTGACATAAAATGAGTTGAATTCCATATTTAAGTGGGTTTAAATCCTCTTGAAGTTCTATAAATCATATCTTTGATTTTCAAAAACTCTAGGGGATTTTATTTGTTCAAACAATGGGTTTAATGTGATCAGAATTAATGTAAATTCTAATCCATTTCATATCATATTAGTCTCGGATCTAACACTTTAAAGTTGGTAACCTTCCCTTATTTCTTTCTTTATCCTTTCTCTCAATATGGGGCACCCCAAAACTTCCTTACCATAGGATTGGTGTGATCAAAATGTAATCCTTAGATCAATTTCCCTGGATGTTTCTTCCTGATGCATGCACACCCCCTATTTTGGTGCAAGTAGCAGGTGTTGATCCATCTTCAATAGAAGGTATGTTCTATCTCTGCTCTTGTGGGTTCTTCAATAAATTTCCTCCTATTTCTCCTTTCCATGTTATGACATGTGTTCTCCATCTTTCTATTGGAACTTTCATCGGTGTTGGATGATATGGTCATGCCCCGATGTCCTCGGGGGAATGATGTTTTTGCAGAAGTGGTGATCGTGATCCATTGTGATTGGCCCGTCCTCATGCCAAGAACATTGGAAACCTTTTATGGTAGGGGATTCATGAATTCTATATTTTATTACACGTTGTAGTAGAGTTATAATGATTTATCCCATTGAATCATAATGAAATTTCAATAATAAATATTTGAACTAAATTAAGGAATTGGATTCAATCGTATGTTGTTGCCTCTTGATTTTCTAGATAGTGTGATATCTATGATTTTCTATTTATCATGTTTTTCTTAAGGGAAATCAATAAAGAATGTAAAAATAGAATTAATTGTAAATTAACTATACAAAGATAAAGAGGCATGTAAATGAACCCGATTATTGTGGTAATTTTATGTTAATAAATTTAATGCATAAGAGAATGTTTAATTGAATTGATTGATAAACCTGAATCATGCTGATTCTTGTTGATTAAAGGCATGTCAAATTTATTTTTTAATTAATTTGTGATAGGCATGATAGCTTTCTGATTAGGTTACACATATTTTGAACCTAATAATAATGAATCGGTTAATTCAATATGGATTCAATAACCAGTAGATTGATAAAATATAATTCCTGGTAGGGCTCTAAGTTAAAATATTTCTTGTAAATTCCAAGAGACTTATGATTTGGATATGTGAATGTTAATTTTTTATTAAAGATGGATGCCATGTTTAGGGGCCAAGAGCCATGTTTCTATGATGTTTGTTTCCTACCACTTGTATTTTTTTGTGATCCTGGGATGGCTGATACTGGAAGGCTATTATGGTATGTAGGGTAGGGAGGCCAGGTTTTTGTAGTAGCATTTGATGACTAGAGTCGCACGATACTTCAGTTTAAACATATGGGTGTTAGAGAGGACACTAGAGATGATAAAAAGGGTTAAATCTAGGATTACTTGATGTTTTTATTTTTGGATGATTGTTTTTTTATCTGCTATACTTTCCCCATTTCTTTAGGTAGATGGTATTTCTTACCATTCTTCTAAAATAGGTGATGACATGAAAGGTTTGACACATGATTTCTGTATTTATCTTCTTGAGGAAGAATGGGTTTACTCTTCTACTATGGGTGGAAAAGATTCAATGGGTAGTTTATATACTCACTGTGTTGAGACCCTAGTGTTTGGTAGCTTAGAATTATATCTTATAATACCTATAAGTCAGGAAAATTGTTAATTATGTTAATAAATTATTGAATAAATGATGTTGAACCCATGGGATTAGAGTTTGCAGGGATGCAATGTAGTGGTTACTTTTGAGGATCCGTGGAATCGGTGTGGTTATGCCTAGAGGGCATGGGACTTTGTTGGAATGCTAATGTAATGTAATGTGTAAATGTTAATATTTGATTAATGCTTAAATAATTAATTAACATAAAGTGAAACTTATTGAAAGGGAAAATATTATTTAATTAATCTATTTAAATTTTCATGTGCTTATAGGATATCTAGTCTTAGTAGTGGCAGCTAGGAGTCCAAGAGATGTTAGTTGTAGTTGTGTCTAAGACTAGGTTTTTCCCATAGTGTAGTTGTGAGCTATATTATATCATGTAATTTTTGTGTTTCTATATGATACCCTACCCTATCGGTTTGGGAAACAGACACCCTGAGGATTCTAATCCATGGGGGGGGGGGGTGTTTTCCCTAACATCCTAGTAGGAGGATGGATGGATGACTTCGCCCCTTGTCCCCACTATCTTCTGTTGGTAGTTACTTGTAATGGTATGTACAACATTTAGTTTCCCCATATATGTGTGTAGAGGGATGTAAGTGCTTGGGGTTATTTCACCAACATATATTCAAGATCTAGTTTCCAATGGACTACTATAGGTCTAAGGTGTACACGCTATGATGAATTGATGATACTTACCTAGTGTATTGGCTGTAGTGTCTTGAGGTGTAATACCTAATGTATGATACACATTATGTAGGCTGTGGGGGCTCCCAAAAACTACTTGGTTACTTTTGGTTGTGTGGATAGTGCGGTTCTTCACCCAGGTGTCTACAAGAAAGCCTTGCATGATGAGAGGTGAAGTTTTTGGTGCTCGCCCATATGTCATCAGGACAACCTTTTTGCAGAGAGATGGGTTAGGATATAAGACATTGGGTTAAAGTGGAAAACTAATGGGGAAGTGTTAGTGGGGTACCCTTGATATTATTTACTAAATTATATACTCTTATATAAGATACTTGGTGAGAGTATCCATAGTGAGGTTGGGAACATAGTATACCAGTTTAGGTGATGAGTTAGTTTCACATGTTGATTCACTGTGCTTTAGCATGCTTCATTTAATTTTGAAAGATAGTATCCAAGGAGGATCCTACTGAGTATGCTGTTATAGTAACCATATATTATATAAACTATGTTTAGGTCACATGGAGTAGGTCGGAGATGAGGCTGGTTACTACTAGCTTGATGATTATAGGAGTTGTTCGGGCTTCGTGGTTGCGTCTGTTTTAATTTCTTTTGGTACTTGTAGTTTTCCCTTTCTGATGTAGTAGTGTTTGGATGTCATTACATACATGTACTTGGGAATATTTTATATTTCAGTCTGAGTAGGATTTGGTTGGTGTTTTTATTATCTCTCTTTTTATCATATATTCTCTTGAAAGGTAATTCCTTCCATTTTTGTGTTTACTATACCCTTGGTTTTAGTCGCTAACCTAGGGCCTAATGGAGGTAGGAATCAGGGGTCATTATCTCTCTTCTCACATTTTCGGGCCAGGAAGGGTACAATTTGTGGGGAGGGGGGTCATGACAGTTAGTGAAGTTCCTTAAAACTGATTTCTCAACCATTTAATACACTTGTTATCAATAAATAATGCACAACCACTCATTGATTTTTGATCAAAACATCACTAGCCTAGTCGTCATTTGAAAAAATTGTTAATTCATGAACCTTTCCTACATCAAAGAGAAATACAAAATCGAGAGTTCCTTAGTTACACGTCATAATTTTTTTGACTACTGTGAGATGTTCTTCCTTTTGATTACTTCAAAAATGAGTCACTAAACATGATGAAAAGATAATGTTGGTCCATATTGTAATAAAATATATCATGATTCTAATTATCCAATTATACAAGTTGTTGTCCTCAATTGTTATATCCTCATACTTCCCAATATTTATTTTAACCTTAATTGGAGTTGACATGAGTTAGGAATCATGCATGTTGAACTTCCCTAGTATCTTTCTTGTATACTTTTATTGAGAGATGAATGTGTATTCATTATTTTGTTTCACATGTATCCTTTTAAAATATATGAGTTCACCAATCATAAACAGTTAAAATTTTTATTTCATATGTTTTGTAAAATATTACATGGATTTCTTCTATATTATGGAAATGATGATATCATCCATATACTTGAGTACCACAAAATAGTCTTTCATAGATGTCTTTATATAGAGATTATGTTCAAAAACACCAATTTTTAATCTTATATTCTTCAAATATGAATCAATATTTTCATAACATGCTCATGGTTCATACTTTATAACATATAAATCATTGTTTAACCGTCAAATTTCTGTTTCATAATTTATAATAAGAAATCACACTAGCTATTCAATGAGAACTTTTTTTTCAAAACACACTATTTAATAATACCATTTGGGAATCTATATAATAAAATATATATCCTCTATGATTTTATATATCCAAAAATTTCATGATTCACTCATGTAGCATCCCTCCCCGGGTTCCACTTATTTGTTCCTTGAGATGGTGGACTACAAGACCCCAAGCGTGCCTCCCTGAATTCCACAGGCTACCAACTAATAGTGAGGGCCTATGGTGTTTCCATGGGGAGACTATGTCCTCATTGATCAGAGTATGCATATAAAAAATGATGAATAATAAATAGTTGAAGAATATATAAGATCATACAATAATATTAATAATCAAATAAAACATGTAAGAAAAATGAATAACTAGAGGAAACTAAATAAACCAAAGTTGATACAAAATTATGATTATGTTTGTGTTTCTATACAGAAAATGGAATTTCAGAGGGAGAATGAGATATAGAAATATATTATATACTAGAAAAATATAAAAATAAAAAAAATCTACTACAATCATATTAAGTAAAGGCTGTATCCTTTGTCCTTAATCTCTATCCTAAAGTGGTAATCATTTAATGATTGGGAGGCATACACTTCCCATTGTCTATACCAACAATCACAAAACCTTCTTGGGTTCCAAGGGTAGACCAAGAAAGGTGTGAGATAAAATATCAGTAGGCCTGCACCCATGATGTCTTAGAAAAACCATTTTGTGCAATAAATAAATTAAATTGTTCCAAGAATAATAGATAAAATGTATGGTAGTAAATAAATTAACAAAGTAACCACTTCTGCCTAGGATCCTAAGTGGACACCCGACTGATTCCACGTACTTCAGCCTAAGATGAATGTATGAAAATAAGTACCTATGAAAGGCATAATATGTATATAAGGGATACTATGAACAAGGAACCTAAGGCCAGATAATGCCAAGCATGTGATTTGTATTGGTGATCACATTCCTATATCTTCATATAATCATGCTCTAATATAAAAAAATAATTATATATAACAAAATCCACCAATATATCATATCCGAGGTGGAGTCCCGAGCACATCCAAGGCAATCTGTATAGAATTTCAAGGATCACTACAGGTGTCTTTGATATATCCAATTCCATCGAGTCTATACAAGTCAACTCATAATGATTCCCCTTGTACCATAAAAGACATGGAGACTCTGAGTCTTTACCAAGTATCTCACATAAGGTACCGGGTATCACCTGTGGCATGGAGTAGTCATCTTTCCACGAGTCCATATTTGGTTTCTCTCCTAGAGAAACAGTTTCACTCATGTGTATAATGTAATCCACTTGGAGAACCCCGTACATGGAAAGAAAATGCATCGCTCTTGACACGGTAAGTAAATCCAACCAAACATGATGAATCCATCCATGGAGTCCATAGTTAGGGACCCATGTTCTCTCCCAGTCCATATTAGTAGATCCATTACAAGCAAAGAACATATAGAAACATGTCATAACATTTATATAATTCACATTTCATTAATGGAATTCCAATATCACAAGATGATAATATTTAACAATCATTGAATTCAAACACCACTCACTAAACATAGAATATATGATAAAATGTCCTAAAAAATCATAGAAAAATATCATTATATCAATATAGACAATAAATAAAATTAAATCCACTAAAGATGAAATAATTCATTTATCACAAGGCACTATCATAAGCATATTATGCCAGAAATTATTTATAAATCATACACACAAGGCATTATCAGGGGCTCAAGTTATGAAAGATAAGTTATGAATAATTCAATGTAAAGAAATAAGCATAATAAATGGAATATAGCATTACACAAGGATAAAAAAAATAAATAGGGATAGAAATTTCCAAAGGGATCTAACTCATTTTTCATCACTCATCTTAAATCATTTCATAAATTTAAGGCACTAAACTAAGGTTTTATACACACATATATAGTGATTATCAATTTTAAAATTGGTAAAAGTCCACTCTAGTTGAGGAATCCCAAATGGGTAGACAACGGTAAGAAAAAAACCCATGTATGGGTTTCCCCACAAGGTAGGGTCACACATTACTTGGGAAACCCATTTAATTAATTTATTGAACAATTTTAATGTGTCGTTGGAAGGGTCAAGTGAGTGGTACAATAAGGTATTATTAAAAATGGGATGAAATGAAAGATAAAGGACTAAATTACCTATCTCAACATAGTAACACTCCAGTCATCCTTTTTTGAGCATATATTTGAAATAGAATAGAAGAAATCAAAGGATTCATCAAACTCCATGAAAATAGGGCAAAAGATGTTGCACATAAATAGCACAATAGATGGAAGAGGAACATAAAAATAATTGGAAGATGGTGAGATAGATTATCTAGGGTTTTTTTGTTAATTATTATAGTGAATGATTTAGATTACATAAGTAGGATTTATCACAAACATCTTAGAGGATGATAAAGGAGGCACACATGTGGAGAGGATGGGAACTCACTAGAGAAGGAGGGAAAAAATAGGATTTAAAAAATAATTTATGAGGGTAAATTTTTACATTTCAGCTAAAAATAAGTGTTCATGGTTTGGCCGCATATTTGGCCAAACCATGTGCCAATTGTGTGCTATATTCTTCATCAAAGGGGAACATCGCACGGTTAGACACATAGGTTATCTAACCATGTGAAAACCATGAAAAAACCATTATCCAAAAATTTTCTATGGGCCACCCTACGATGTGTCCGGGGTCACACAGTTGTAGAAAAAACGTGTGGTCCCCTGCACTCCATTTTTTTCCACCACATAGTTTAGGGAAACCATGTGGTCTAGGCTGCACAGTGTATACTAACCATATGGCCCGGTCTTTTCTATCTACTTCCGGGCTCTGGGCTCCAAACGATCCCTTAATGGACCCAATACCCCCTTTAAACTTTTAGGAATCATTATTAGGGACGTTTAATGGAATTTAAACCAAAAATAAACTATCCATACCTTTGATAATTTTGGTACATTACAAACTGCCCCCCTAATGCAACTTGTCCCTGAGTTTCCCTTCTGAGGTTGGTAGAATGTCAATGGAGAAGAGTTCTGGCCACTATTCTTATACAACGTCTTCATACTACTAGGTCTAATCCTATACATGTCCATGATGAAATAGAACTAGGACTAGAGGGACTTAACTACCTCAAAGAACTTTTGTGATCCTATCAAAAATATATATCATATGTTCCTTGAAAGACACATATGCTTCCAACTCGATATCATAAGGGTCAAATGAATGAGATGGGTCGAGATGATATTATCAAAAATGAGATATTTGGAAGACATAAAGCATGGTATGGTACCTATGAGTTAACAACAATCAATAGAAAACCATTATGAATCTCTCCACTATCTCGAATGACTCAACTTTCCAAGGTGATAACATTCCATGTCTCCTGATTCATCTATGACCCAAAATTGGGGATACCCACAGAAAGACTCGTTGTCCCACCTCGAATGACAAAGTTCTCTATTGATGATCAATATATGAATTTTGTATCTACTGAGATGAAGCTATATGATTCTAAATTAGTTATAATTTCTCTAATGTCTCAATCATGAGATGAGGACATAGTAGAGCTACCTCAACTACCACAAGAAAACATAAAGGTGAACAGAAAAGACTACCGTAAAGGGACTCATAAGGATCCATTTGAATTGTTTCCTGAAATATATTGTTTCAGTAGAACTAATCTAGAGGAATATTCTTTTCCCATGAACATCCAAAATCAAGGATGCAGTTCCACAACATATTCTCTAATACTTGTATTGTTCACTTGGACTGCCCGTCAGTCTAAGGGTGATATGATGTACTCAAGGGAACAAGAGAACCCAATGCCTTTTGCAACCCATTCCAGAACTGTGAAGTAAAACAGGTGTCTCAATCCAAAATAATAAAATGGGGGACACCCTGATGTCACACTATCTCCTGGATGTAGAGCCGTCATAGCTCATCAATTGAAATGGTTTCTTGGATCAGGAGGAAGTGTAAAACCTTGATAACCATATTGATGATCACACATACTACATAGATGTATCATGGGTATTCTGGAAAGTTTGTTATCAAATCCATTTTTATATCATTCCATTTCAACTGAGGAATAGAGAGAGACTGTTGAAGTCTAGCAGGTTGCTGGTGTTCTACCTTCACTTGCTGACAGATGGAGCACTGAGTGATGAATCCTTCTATCTATATTTTCATACCAGGACACCAAAACTAATGTTTAATATCTATTTACATATTGGTAAGTCTAGGATGAACTTCCCATACATAGGAATGCAATTCCATCGTCATCTCTTCCCGTATAGCAGAAGGCACCCAAAAGTGGCCGTGGAAGAGTAGATTCTCACTACCATAAAAAACCCAACTATGAGGAATTTTTTCTCCTATGACACTCTCCCTCAAAATGAGGCCCTCATTAGAAGACAAATTACTAATCAAAACCCTCTCCATAAGTGAGCATTTCACTACTAGAGATTTTAAAACTGACTTCCCATGCTATTTCTAAACCTCTAGGTGAATCTCAGTAAATACATACATCATATTCCACTCACTACTGGAATCTTCGAAAGATTGAATTTGAGTATTTAGGATCAAGGAATCATCTATGGAATTTACCTTCCTAGGTTTTTAAGCAAGCTCAAAATAAAATGATTTCCTGTATTCTTCACACCTACGCTAGATCAGATTCAAGTCACACTGAGTGGAGATGTTTTTGAGACTTTTAGGATCTTTATAAACAAAAAATCACTCACCTAACATGTATTACATATATAAAAATAGAGCATGGACCACCAATAAAAGATCCATGTCCTGTGTAGGGTAATTCCAATCATTTAAACTCAGCTAGAGGGACCCATATTCCAGGACTTGATCACCTTCCATTAGAACTACACCTAGAATGATACCTGAAGCATCACAATAGACTATATAAATTCTTCTCAGATCTAGAATAATAAGGGTCTACACTAAAGTGAATATCCAATTTAACTCTTGAAAGTATGTATTATAGGATTAATACCATAAGAACTACACAACCTTGTTTTTTAGATCCGTAAGAGGCCCTACTAAATGGGATAAATCCTAGATTAATCACTTATAATAGCTAGATAGACCTAAGAAGCTGCGTATGTCAAACTCATTTTTGGTATAATGTTAGTAAAATACAATAGTCACCTTATCAAGGTTAATGATATTACTACCTAAGATATGATATGACCAAATAAGTGAGCCTTATGGATCCAATAGTAGAATTTATTGATATTCACACATAGATAGTTCTCTCTTAGTGTAGTTTGCATGAGCTCAAGATGATTTTCATGGTCATGTCTGGTGAGAGAATACTCTAATATTTTTTTCTATGAAGACCACCACAAAGGAAACAAGATACAGGTGGAAAACTCAATTAATCAAATCTATAAAGACATATTTCATTAGACATATTGAAAGGCATGACCAGATACACTTACAAGTTGTACCTTCCTCAGAACACTATACATGGTATGTATGATGGTCTCACATGCACCTGATGGATTCCCAACCCTATATATATCTTATAGAAAATAGTTGATCCTCAGAGATGGTCTAAGAGGCCATCTATGCAAAGTAGAAGATATCAGTTCTTTACCATAAGTAGGTTCAATTAGAGGTAATCCACAATTAATATAGGGGTATTATCCACATTCTTATAGAAAAGGACTAGTGAACCCCATGGTAATGTGATGGGTCCTATGAACCCCGTTGCCTCAAGAACTTGAAGTTGATTCTTGAGTTACTGGAGCTCTGTAGGTGACATCCTATGAGATTAAATGAACACGTTTTCACACCTATAACTAGATCAATGGTGAACTCAACCTCTCTAGAAGGAGGAAATCTAGAGAAATCATCATGTAAGACATCCTTGAAATGATCTAAAACCATAGGAAACTCTACTATCTGCATTCCTTGATCACTCATAAGAAGACTCTACAAATGAGATATCACTCCACCTATCCTAGTATGATTGGGTCCCAATCGGATATCTTGGATATACCATTCTCTCTTATGAATGTACATGATGCCCTCAGGTGAATTTAAGGACACTCGTCAGTGATAGTAGTCAACTTGGTCACGATAAGGCACAATCTAGTCCATATCGAGAATGAAGTCAAATCCAGTCATCTCAAGGATGAATATGCTTCATAAGAAATGACACACACCTATTTAATGGGGATCTCCTTACATTGGAACATTCTCTATGTTCAAACCCCTAATGGTGTGGTGAGAGACATGACACCATAAAATTAATCGATTGTAAGACCCAAAATCTCTACAACCGTATCAAATATCAAGGAGTGAGATGTACCTATGTAAAAAAGGGAATAAAATAAAGTATAGGATACTAAGATAGTATCTATAACTATAGATAGCCTTGGAATATGCTCTTAGAACGTAGGCTACACTGCACAAATATGTCATGTACCACAACCCTGAGATGCTGTTTAACTAGCCTGAGAAGATCCACTCTACTGACGCTAAAGCTCTAGGGCCTAACTACCACATCCACAGACACTACCAACTTGGATTGACTAGTTGGTCGAAGAAACAAAATACCATATTTACATGTGGTTATAGATCCCATACTTGATAGAGGTTTTGGTACGAATCCCCTTGCACTGGATGTTGGGGGAAAAGACCATCTGAAGCACTGAAGGTGACCAATCTTGTCACAAGATCGGATTTTGATCAGGTTTGTCATACAATGAGGATTATTATAGCCTAGAATTCCAAAATGGTTACACACTATAGATCCAGTGTGTGTCACTTGGTTGGAACCACCCCTAAGTGAACCCTTAATATGATTTTTCCTACTACCAGAAGAACCATCTCCCTACCTTGGAACTGCACTGCCTTGGCTCAAATTTCCAGCCTCTTTGAGATTAAATTATGTAATAAAGGATTGTTTTACTATCTATATAATGTTAGTCAATTGAAATAAATTCACCAATGAGAAATAAAAATTCCCAATATCATACTCAAAGTGCCTCACAGCCTTTAACTCATCATTATTCAGAGATGGAGTGAAACACTAATGCTCAGTGAAGTGAATAGAATACAATATCACAATCAAATTTCACTACTAATGATGCATGAAACCCATGGAATGATCTTCCCTCAGATCCTTTAGGAAGAATTTATTATAGAAGGATTTCTGAAATTTTTTCCAGATCATGCCTTGATAACACTTAAAACGTGATCTGATGCCCCACAATTTCTTGGAAGAGTCATGTAACATGTAGATCATGATATTGAATTTCCACTTTGGAGGTTTATAAAAATGGTCAAAGATATAAACCATGGATTATAACCATGACTTAGTAGCGGGATGTCTACTATACCCCAAGATGTTGGGAGGATGTTACTGCTGAAAGTCTCAAGTCAGCTCTGCCATAGTAGGGGCCGGCCATAGAGCACCATGAATAGACAGCAGGAACCGAATAAAATTTTCCTGGAATTGAGCATCATTTCTAAGTGGAAGGTCAATGGTAGGTACCTATTGTGGTACTAGAGGAGGTAATTTGGGTGGTTGAGGGGCCACAACCTCAAAAGTATTATCATCATCACTCTCTTAGTTTACAATATAAGGAAATAATGGTGGCATATCTCTATAATTTCAAAGTTAACTCCTAAAACATAATTTATAGAATATAGAGAAAGAATATAAAATAAGGACATGAAAAAATCCTACCTATAAGCATAACATAACTGAAAACCTACTCTAGAATCCAGATTTATTTGATAGGAAAATAGATAAGGATCATTAAGAACGTGAAAAGCATAGCCTATTGTCCATTTCTATGGTTAGTCCTAGTTAAAGGTATCAAAATTCCCATACATAGTGACTATTTCATTTTAAAGGTGGTTTTCATTTTAATTCATTTATGTATTTAATTCAACTTTAAATGGATGAATTTGGTGGATCACTATTCCAATTTATAAGGCACCGTAAACCATATAAATTGAAATTGGGTGTCCACTTAATCCAAATTCAAAAACATTATTTCATGATGGATTGACTCATTTATATAATATAACAAATTAGGAAATAAAAGGCTTAAAATAATATGGAACAAAATATATAACATGAAAAATAGGAAATGCATTCTGAATAGTAAATATAACATGTAATTTAAATCTTATTGTTCCTAGTACAATGAATTCTAAGACACACCCTCATATCATCCGGCTATGTTAAAAGAAAACCCATGGAATTTATTATTTTATTAATAACATCAATGACACAAAACAAGTGGGTCACTCAATGTTGAAATCCATGAAACCGTAACAACTCAAGAATAATAGCATTTTCCAATCCCAGGAAAATTGGGTTTCCCCTGTACATGGGTTAGCTACTCCCAAGAACATGCTCATTACCAAATTCTATTATTTTAGTCTAATATCTAACCAAAATAGTAAGAAAAACTTAAAGTCACTCTAATACCACTTTTTTGCATTCTGCCCCTGGGTTTCATGTAACAGTGGCCCGAGACGGTGGTCCAGAAGACATCAAGCGCACCTCCCCAAATGATAAAGGTTTACAACTAGTAATGAGGGAATATGCTGTGTTTATGGGGAGACTATTCCTTTATTGAGTATAGTATTCACAATTTTAAATGATAAATAATAAACAATGGAAGCATATATAAGAATAGATAGTAGCGGTAATAAGGGAATAATCCATTCAAGAGAAATGAATAACTAGAAAAATCTGAATAAACCAGAGTAGATACAAAATTAGGATCATATTAGGGATTCTATACCAAAAATGCAAGTGCACAGAGAGAAGGGATTATAGGAATTTACTACATGATGATAAAATGTACAAAAGGAAAAACTGATACTACAAGAATCTCAAGCATAGGCTCAGTACTATGCCCCCAACTTTGTATAACATTAAGATTTAGACTATTTTCCTTTTTTTCTCTTCTTATTAATTAGGGAAAACATTATAATTTAATATTATATAGTTTTTCACATATTTATCATCGATGAATTTTACTTTTTTACTCTCCAAAATATTACTCATACTCTTGTAAAAGAATTTGTTTGGTATTATCTATTTTGAGTAACCAAGAAACACGCCTTTATCAGCCACATTACCATAATTTCCATGATTTAATTTCTTATTAAAAATTTAACATTTTATTTTAAATACTAAAATTTTTTTAGTGTTGGATTCATTCTATTCCAAATTCCATACTATGTCCTTTCTTCTCCTCGACTCATCACTACCCAATCATGAGTGTAAAATACAACTTTAACACCTTCCTTCTAGTAATGGTGAGATATTTCACTCTATATAAGATATATTTTTTCCATATTTTTCACCTACTAATTTCTCCATTAAAAAAACTCATTCTATTTTGGATTTTTTTACTAAAGATACCTCATGTTTAATGCCTTGATTCTTGAGGTATTTTTCAAATTCAATGGATGTATATCATGTTCCATTATCAGACTCTAGTATTTTGATTGCACATATGGTCTCATTTTAAACACTCCTTTTGTATCAATACATGAGTTCCATAACTTATCTCTTTTGAAAAATAGAAATGAAACATTTAATTAAACTATAATAAACAACAAAAATAATAAAATACCTTCCCTATATATTCCTGACATATTCATTAGGCCACAGACATCAGTATGCACTAATTTAACAAGATTGGATAACCTTTATTCTTTTTTAAATATGGATTCAAGAATAAATTATACCATATATAATCATGACATGTCTTCTCATGATCTCATTTACAATTGGTAATATCCATAGTATCATTTAGCTTAAAAATTATCTATGCTCTATTGGTGAATATGGATAAGCCTCCAATGTCAGAGGCTGTTATCTTATTCAACTATATGGAGACAAGTATTCTCTTTAGTATCTTATTAATATAGATTATCATTTTTTTCTCTATACATTAATAATAGAATTCATTAAAATTATTTTTACAATAATACATTTTGGATTAAATGAAATCTTGAGTCCAGAGTCTCATAAATGACTCACAATCAATGGGTAGTGCTGAAGACCATCCAAAAAGAGAACTTATGTATTATTAATTTCACTAACTATAATGTAGGTATTTCCAACCCATTGATTTTAAATATCCATCATTACCAAACCACACTATACCGTCATCTTTTAACTTCACATTTTTCTAGATATTTTAATTCCCCGTCATGTGTAATGAACACCAACTATCAAATATCCATGTGTTGTTTTTATTTGTATCCATGATAGTAATTTGAGTTAGATTCACCTTCTATTTTTATTTATTCTTCTTCTAAGAGATGATTGATTATGTTGAGGTTGAAGATGGCCTCTCCTCCTTCTCTTCAAAAATAATATTGTAGTTATAATGATCATATTATTCTAATGGTAATAATTTATTTCCAAATATAATATTATATAGTTTTATATATTTATTTTACCTTTGAATCCCATGATGGTAACCACAATTTCTTTTCTACCTAAAAACAATATTTTTTCCAAAAAATACAGTTGTGAAACAATATTAAAAGAATTAATTTTTTCTCTGTAATGAAGGACATGGACTCATTTTTCTTGGAAAACTTCCTAGAATTTACCCATTCAGATATCTCATTTACTCTTAATAGTAGGACATTCTATGGATAATAAATATATATAATTTACATTTCATTAGAGGAAACATATTATCTCCTTTTTTACTTCACATTTACCAAACTTCAAAAACATTTGTGATTGTCATTGTTTAAATATAGATTAATGAGGATTATTTTCCTCCCTCTAACATCCATTGATATGATCTATCTTTTTTTGAACAACCGATGTGTTATATTTGAAACAAGTAGCACTAAACTTCTAATTTACTTTGTATTAATATATTTCTATTGAAATGTTTCATGATTTCAAATTACATTTAATTAAATGTTTACTGATGAAATTTGGTCTTTGTTAATTTAAAATGTTATTAACACCTTTAGAACATAACTTGAATTTTTCTAGTTTCTATCTATCTTTGAACCTCATGAAATGAAGCTTCTTATAAGACTATATTAATTTCATTTATGATTCCAATTTTTTCTTTAGATAAAAAACCTATTCTTCTAGGGATCATACCTTATTTTTTCTTTTCCTCACATGAATTATGGTTATTAACCACCTTAATATGTTCTTAAATATTGTGTTTTAAATTCAAAACATATTCTGATTTTACTTATCTAAACAATTGATTATCTAACTCTTCCTTTAGCTAGTTAATATCTAATCCATATTGAACCATATATTTAGAGTATTCTTTGAATAATATATTAGAATTATAATTTTTATTTATATGGATTTTGATTTCTTAGATTTCTTCCGGAAATTAATCCTTGATATCAACCAAACATTCTGGTTGATTGTTTTATGCGTGTATAGGATCTTCCTATACAACTGTGAACATCATGACATCCTCAATATTAGAATTAAACTCTCTTTACACTTCCTTAGAGTAGTCTCACTTCAAAATTTTCCTCTTTTCTAATAAATTCTATCCTCTAAATTTTATTTCTTGAAGAGTTTCTTGGATTAAAGCCACGTTTTAAAGGGAACCTCATTTATGGTTTATGTATGATATATGTTTCCCTTCCTTCCTCAAAAAATTTTCTTTGACACCTTTCTATAATGTGCTCCAATTTACCATAATAAAAACATAAAAATGATAGTTTTCCATCAGAATTTATTTTTTCACTCTTGAATTTTCTAGAAATAAGAGGAATTAATTCATCGTCTATATCTTTTTCATATTTAATGAATTTTTTAATGTTATTTGTTTTCATTTATTTTCAATTCTATCTTTTTATTTTAATGTCCAAATATTTATCCACCAAAATTCTCAGTAGATCATCAAGAGATAACTTAACCAAATCAATTTCTTTAAGAGATGGAAATTACAAATTATATAGAGGTTATAGACACCAAAAAATTTACTTTAAGATAATAATATCTTTAATTTCATCACAAATTTATTTAATAAATCTGACAACATTATTAATTTGGTTGAATAAACAATTATAATTTTCATTATAATAAATTTTCATATCATCAAAATTATTTTCAATCATTTGTAGCTTAACTTCCTTCACTTTACTATCACCATTATAAATGTTGAAAATGTTTTCCCACATTACCTTAGAACTAGGGAACCTTATCTCTTTCATATATCTCTGATCTAATAGGGGTTCAGTTACTGAAATTTGGGCATTAACATCAACATCTTGAATTTTTATATCAACTTCTATCATAGATTTTCCTATTGTTTCACTAGATTCAATCCCATGAATAGTGGAAGAAAGAACAACCATTATAAAATATTAAATATATAATAAAATCATGTTTTCAATGTATGATAGTTTCTCCCATTGAATATTGGAACACACATCAACTAAATTCTTCATATTTAAGTTCAACTGGTAGATTCAATGATAATAACCACGCTATGATATTATTTATTATACACCAGGATCCTCTGAGATGGGTGGGGGTGAATTCGGGTGTTAATGTTTTTTTTGAATAGATCCAGTCACCATAGTGGTAGAAACACATTAAACCTATCTGACTATACTCCACATTCACCAAACACACAAATATATAAATCAAGAAAAGCACAACAATATTTACTTCGTACAATACTAAGGGATAGTATAAGGATCATATTTTGATGATGTATTATTCATTTCATAATGCACTAAGATTCACAAAATTTAATGGATAATATTTGTTTTTTCATGGTACTAACTTTACAAATAATTAAAGGAAAACATACTGCCTCTTTTAGATCACCTCCACAGACTCATCCTTTCTTTATGATTTGGATGAATTCTTCCTTAGTTTAATGACTTAAAGGTCACCTCCGTATCATCATAAAGGAATGATTTTATTTTCACAATGATGGATTTGGTATGATAATCTAATGAACTCATTGATTTCTAGATAAACCCCAAAAAAACACCGTGTGAGAAAAAACCATGCTAAAATTATATTGAATGCACGAATTGTTGTTCACTATTCACCTACCACATGAACCACCATGGACTAACCACATGAATAACCTACACACATAACTCATCAATATGATACCTTCACATTACTTACCCACACCATAGCTTCTTTATACTAACCATGTGAAACTTTCTTTTCAGGACCTGCTCCCCATGAACTTCCTCTACACAAATCATTATGAATAACCTAACATGTACTGACCATGAAAAAATACCATGTGAATAGATTCACTGTGCACTACGTTATAGAAAATATAATCCACAGACCTCTTATATGTACCTTGATTACCTTACACTATCTATTCGGTATAACCTTCATGCATCAAACTCCCAAATTTATTCTTATGTTTCTCTCTATTACTAATGATATGAACAATGGGGTATTTATAAGAAAATTACACCAAATATTTATCTAATATCTAAAATTATTGTTCAACACTTAAAAAAATATGAATTGACCTTGGGGATCATGATTTCAAAGATTTTCCACTATATAATTCCTTTATCATGCACCTATAAACCTCATGAACTAACCATGAAAAAATTACACCTCATGCCTACCACTGCATGACAACCTTATGGTCTAAACATCAAATTCCTCCTAAAATCACCACCTTATTTCTATAAACGTAATTTTACAGTGTGTAATTTATACTTCATAGACTACTTGCCACACACTACCTAGTTGGTTTCACATGATCATTTCCTACTAATTTCCAAATTCCCACATAGTCCATATAATCCACACATAGTTTCCAACCTTCAATGTTAGAAACCTACCACAAACTCTTACTGCACACTTACCATTAAATTTGTGTACCAACTACGTGGTCCATGTTCCAACCACAAGGAAAACCTCCATTAACACTAAAATTTCTACACCAAAAAATAGGGAAACACTGTGAATTAACACCACTTACAAATGCCTTCTAGGATTCTATCTTCAATAACCCATCTCCCTTATTGTTAAAAATCATTAATCAACCCAGAAAAGAATAAAAACTAACACAATACACCATCAAACACCATCTTTGATAACTATGGTTCCAACATAGTTCTACAATTTCTCCCATCCATAGAACACTTCATCAATCATTAGGAACATAAATTTATTCACCCATTTATTTTTCCCTTTTAACCAAAATATTTAACATTTACTTTTCTTTTATTGAATAAACTTATAGAAAAAAATACAATAATATTTATAATAATCCATTGTTAACTTCACTCTTTTTTACTTCCCTTTTATCCCATTGAAATTACGGTGTTTTGGAGGGGTTTTAATCATATAATGAGGTATAAAAACTCCCCTATCTTGTCTCATTATCTATTTAATACATTTTCTCATATTAGGAGTTGGTTCATCATGTGATTTAGATTCTATTTAAATAAAAATTAGTGAAATAATTTCTCAGTAATGGGTATTTTATGTAGGAATCCTGAGGGAAATTAGAGAGGGAGGAACATGAGCTATTTGACACTGTTACACTTAAGGTAAGTGGCTAAGTGAATTATTATGTGTCCTTTAGTGAAATTGGTTGAAATTTCTTAGTGATTAGGTAGTAATAATCAAATATATATTTTTTAATGTAGGGTCTAAGAGTTTCCAATAATCTATCTATCAAGGGTTTCATGAGTTTTTACAATCATTATTCCACTTAATGAGTTATAAAACTATATACCTATATTATTTAATTTTAAAATTAATAATAATTAATAATAATTAATTTTATAGCATTTTTTGGATGTGATAATGACTCTTTGATGGAAATGATGATTAGTACAAACTCAGTATTGGTGTATGAGATTTATTTATAGTGGTAACTTCTTATTTTAAGATAGGTGGTCCCTAATTTTACTAATTATTATTAAATTTATTGGATTTTAGTATTTTTAGGTTGGGGTGAGTGGGTATGATTGATATGAGAAAGAAACATGGGTGGGTTTTATTATGGGAGGCATGGACAGTGATATCTATAAGAATCATAATAGGCCCTATGTGTATTATACATGATCACATATAGAATAATGGGTATGCTTATTATGTGTAAGGGTTGGGTTAAATATAATGTGAATCTAAATTGGTGTCTGATATAGAGATATGACTCAAGTGAACTCAAAACTACATATGTAATAAAGTATTACAATCACCTAGATTGACTTTCTTGGAGTGAGTCAAGTAAGTGGTTATGAGAAATAAATTTGGGCATTAGGTTATTCAAGAGTGATAACCTATGGAATGAATTTGAATCATGATGAATATCCTTGAGAGGCCTAGATATGGTGTAAAAGGTGTCCCATAAAGGCTAGGATTTCCATTTAACCACATGTAGATTGGTTTTCCGTAGGGGCTAGTATATAGAATACACTGGCGAGGATCTTTATAGATATATAAATGAGTCAAAGGTTACTTGTGGAATGTGAATGGGATAATAGAATATAAAAATAATAGTATTGAGTGATTATCAGTGACAAATTCTCAAGGGTAGAGTTACATTTAATTATTGATAATAGATTTATAACTTGAACTTATAAATAGATGATTTATAATTTATTATATAGGTTCTACCTGACAAGTGAGGTGAGATCCTAGAGTGAGGGTTGAGTCTTGGATAGATGATCCTTTTAAGAGTTCTGATTCTAATGATGTAGGTGATACAATTAGTCACATTATACAAGGTTTAGAAGTTGGTTTTGTTAAGACACATTCCATATGGGGTGTGATGGGTTATAACCCAGGGATATGATTCAGGTAAGGTGAAAATTATGAATATTTTTATAATTATCACAACATTTTTGTTTTATGTGATTAATAAAATTACCAAGGGGTAATTATTATGGAGTTAGTCCTGTTATTTGGAACATTAAATAGGGTTTTATTGTGTATACTATCTATATGCCAAGATATACTAGTTTTTAATCAAGGGTGATTCACTTAATTTTCATGATAATCTTATCACTATTGAGAGGTGATATTTCATTCACCCTTAGGATATGTGATAACCAGTTTAACACTACTTATTATTGATCAATGATACTCTATTCACTATAAGTGATAACCTATTCACCACAACTTGTTTATTACTTGAGAAACTCTATTCACTATTCATTATAACCCATTCAATTTTATTTATTTAAGATTAGTGATAACCCATTATACTTGTTTATTTAGGGTTTGTTAAAACTAATTAACTTTTATTTATTTAACATTATTAATAAAACTTTACCATTTATTTATTTATGTTTTTTTCATAAACCATTCAACCTTTATTTCTGATTGGTAATAACCCATTCACCCTTGTTTATTTATGACTCTTAATAACTAATTTAATCTATTTTATTTAATAATGGTGATAAAAATTTCACCCCTATTTATTTAGTATTTTAGATAACATCTTTACCCTTGTTAACTTATGTTCACTAATATCAAGTTCGCTCTTGTTTATTCAATATTGGCATTATCCCATTCCCCGTTATCTTGTATGATTAGTGATAACCTAATCACTAAACCTCATATTACAAGTGGTGATAACCCATTAAATCATGAATAAATTTTTATTACTAATATTCTATTCACTATGGGTGATATCATGTTCACTATATTGATTTTTGGGATTCTACTTTCACCACCTCTTTGGAATACCCATCAAACTAATATGAATTATATTTGGAAACTCTATCCCACTTTATAATAATTACACGATCAATGAAATTCATTAACCATTTTGAGAAATCGATTATTTGGTTTCCATCCATTATGTAGATGTCTCATTTATACTATTATAATCAAATATTGGAACTATTTATCCTAATAATAGATTCATATGAATCTAGAGTGATTTAACCATCAGGGTAGCTTATTAAGCATCCAACGTGATACCAAATGTGATATGTATGATAATTTATCACTTTAATTTCATACAATTAAATCAATAAATTATATAATACTTAATATTAGGGGCCTAATGTTTGGGGGGATATTGATATTTATGATCACACCTTACAAGTGCGCCATTATGGACTTGAAAACCTTATGGTTTTCATGAAGTTATGGAATATACTCTAGTAAAAGTTAGTAGGGTAATGGTTCTTAATGGGGATATAGATATATGTTTAATATAGAGACCCATTCTTTACATACAATGATATTAATTCAGAATTTAAGTACATTCATTACAACATATAACAAAACCATGACATGACTGTATAGGTATAGTGTCTTTAGAAACTGGGAAACATAAACAACTGGTTCATAAAACATCTACAGTGTTTCCAATTTATTTCTTCATAACTAGACTAATTTTTTGGGATTTCATACTTAATACCCTTCTTTATATCCTGGGTAAAATGAAAAATATGAAAGGTTGAACTCAAATTCTCAGTAAGGTTAAACAAAAGAAATATCTATCATATCATATTCATAAGAACATAACATTTGAAAATCTGATCCTGTATATAAAAGATCACAATATCATGTTATGGGATAAATCATAAAAGAGAAATGTAAACTTAATAGACATAAAATAATAAATGAAATTTTGTTTCATACACACATAATCATAGAAAATCATTACATATTAGTTAATTCTCATCACCAAGACCATCATAGCGAACAAAGTCCATTACTGAACCAAGTTCACTCCTCATTCCAACCCCGTATTACTAAACCTAATTTACTTTCCATTCTAGTCATGTCTATATCATGAGATATAAATATTTACCCAATTAATTTTAGGGATATATAGGTCCCACCCTTCTCATAATTGAACCATTCTTATGTGTGCCCCAAAAACATAAAAACATTCACTATAGCATAACCCATGAAATGTAATGGGTTTATTAAAATCATTCCACCATAATATAATCCATAAATGGATTTCATAAAAATAATTACATCATTTACAAAATAAAATCAATTTAATAAAAGGGATAGAAACAAAAACCAATGTAATCTTAGATGGAAAATAATTTTGATAAAACACTTGAGCTTCATTCTCGAGGAAAATATCATTTCTTCTTCAAAAACGTTTTCCTTCCTCAAAATACAGGACAATTTTAGAAGAAAATATTTTATGTGAAAATAAACTTGTATGCTTATAGGGGAATATTCATGGTAAAAAATCAATATGAAAGCATGAAAAAATGTTCATTCCATACAAGTTAAAAAAATTATCTTCGTACTTATGCCGAAAATATCAAAAAGTACCTTGTACCTAAAACAACAAAATATTCTATTAATACCATTTAGTAAAAATTTAGCAATGGGTAAAATTGACTTCAAAAAATTATTGAAAGATATAAAGACTATTTTGAAATACATATTTAGGAAACATAGACGTGAATGATAAATATACCCCAGTAAATACTTACAAATAAACAATCTCAGATAAAAATGATATTTGTAAAGTTATCCCTTACCTTAGGTCTGACATGATTCGTATGTATCTAGACCTCTTGTATAGTGATTTAAATAATGTTAATGATTTATTCGATAATAATAATCTTTTTTATTATAACTATTATGATCATATTTTCATCAGTTTGTTAGTAAAATTTCATTGTTACTCGTTATTCGGGTATTAACTACTTTAGGTTCTTATGAATGTTTTGTCGGATAAGTTCTTATTCATCTTTATAGGTTATAGTTATATAATTTATTGAATGGTATTAGTAAAAAATATTTCATATTTATTCATTCAATTCATTTATATAATCATGGTTTAATGAATATTATATAGAACGAATCACATCACACCGTGGATATGGTAATCCATACGTTTACATGTGTAATGATATCATTCCTATAATTGGTGAATGGTTTTGAAGTGGATAGTTTATAGTATATCAAAATTAGTATCATGTTATAATAATCATATGTAGTTTTTATTTATACTATTATACTATTAGAACCACGATCGTT
Source organism: Viscum album (assembly GCA_963277665.1). Taxonomy (NCBI): domain Eukaryota; kingdom Viridiplantae; phylum Streptophyta; class Magnoliopsida; order Santalales; family Viscaceae; genus Viscum; species Viscum album. The sequence continues at coordinate 1,874,633,458 of OY728138.1, forward strand.
CTATGTAATAAATGGAGTTTGGTTTCTGTTTTTTGTCAATCCTCATTAGAAGTTCATAATGTATGATAGGGAAGGGATCATATAGTTCAAGAAGAAAACAATACTTATAGTGGCACTGTATTCTAATTTTTTTCCATTTTTTTGGGCCTAAAAATTGGAAAATGGGGATATGTGTTCTCGGAAAAGGATGGTGTGCTGAAAGCATGGAATGTGCGCTAAATTGGTTTTTCATTTTTTTGCACAAAAGGTGTTTTGAGATCAGATCATAAAAAAATGGAAAGGCATGAGCTGCATGGAAAATCTGGAGTTTTTGCAGAAAACAGTTCCTGCGTGAAAAGATATTGTGTGTAGAATGGTAGTTTTGTGTGACACGGTGGGTTTTGTGCATGGGGGTCAACATCAAATATAAATAAGAAGTTACCCCCTCATTCAGTATGGAAAAAGACTTAGAGAAGATCTAAGTTATGATGTGCGTAAAAGTTTCACAAAAAGGGAGTTGCGTGGAAAAATTAAGTTTGCGTGGAAAAATTAATATTGCCCGGAAAAATTAAAGTGGCATGGAAAAGTAAAAGTTGAGTAGAAAAGATAAAGTTCCACAGAAAAGGTTGCACGTAAAGGGTGTTGTTGCACAAAATATTTTCCACGTGAAAAGAAAATCTTGCACACAAAAGTGAGATCTTGCGCGCAAAGGGAAGGTGTTGTGCGCAATTGTCAGTATAAGCTGATTGTATGTTATGAATATCTGGTGCAGTGGTTCAGTTCTTTCAGGTGCATCAATCTAGGACTTCGATGCAAGAAGTGTCTCATGATGAACAGATACAAATTCTTCATTACAAATCTATTGAAGATACCTTCAAGTCGATAAACTGAGTTTGACTTCTCTCAAGGCAGTGAGTTAGTGGGAGTCGATGGAAGTGATCTGAGGGACACAATGAGTTATCAATGAACCATTGTAAAGGCAGTGTTCCTAGGACAGAGTGAATTTACCTGATTTTTATAATCCAAAGATATTAAAGTTTAGTGGAATTAGGTACGGCTGACAACCTATCAGCGTATTCTCCTTGGACGTATCCCTTAGTGGTGAACTATGTAAAAGTGATGTGTGGTAACTTTTCATGGGATTGTTTGGTTTCTATTCCCTTTAGTGTTATAGGTTTAATGTGTTCCTACCAATGTGGGAAATAGATCCTTGATTTAGAAGAAAAATTTGACACCCTGATTAATCCTTACCCTCTTAGGGTGTCCCGGGGTCCTACATATACCCATCCAAAAAAGGTGGTGGCGAAGAACAAATTACACCACGACATGGAGAGGGTAAGATGTATGTATGCATGCACCGTGATTTCATTTTTCATAGGATGGATAGAAGGTGAAATAGGGCTGTTTCATATTTATAATAACATATTAGTATATGTGTGATACTAAGGTTATTACATTATAATGAAACAACTAATGAAGATGAATTAGAAGAAGAAATAAATTTGAAAGAATCAGTAGAAGAGATTACATCTTCCTTGATGTGTTTCCTTTAAATTTCCTCTTAGGAAACTAGAGTTGGTATTTAAAGAAGACTAGAACCTATATAATGAAAATAAAGAATTTGAGAAGAAAAAATGGTTGGGCCTGGCCATTAATTATGGCTCAAAATGAAGTGAATAGGTGAGGGAGGATGGGCCCTTTTATAATTGAGGTGAGGGTCATTTTTGGAAACCTCAAAAATATTAATTTATAATAAAATCAAACCCCACATAAAAACCTCAAAAATGTCCTAATTTTAAAGCTAAGATGTGATAGGGTTATAATATCATCAATCAATAAATATTTGACAAGTTTTTATGTCAATTAAAACATTATCATTTTAATTAACACTTAGTTATTCTATTTAATTTTAATTGAGGTAATAACATTCTAAATATTAAATGGTTATAAATATATACTTATATAGTGTTAATTGACTATAAATGGATATTTTATGAAATTTTAGACCTTATAATTATATCTTTGTAATTTTTAAATATTTGGAAGATTTTTTAATAATTTAATAAAAAGTTATTTTTATAAAATGTCAATAGTGTCAATTTTGACAGTATTCATTTATTTGTCCTTAAATAAAATTCACACAGAAGATAAATTTTTTAAAAAAAATTAATACACTCATAACATTTCATAGTCACCTATAAAATTCTTGGAACACATTAATTAGTTCATATGATATTTCTTTTAAAAATTTTAAAACCATTTTTTTGATATTTCTATTAATAACATAATTTATACATCACTATTGTGTCATCATTAATGGTAATTATATAATCTATAAAAATTATAAATAAATTCCTATTATGTAGGTAACTATTTTATATTTCCGAAGACTATATATAGTAGATATTATCTTCTATTTATCCTTATATTTAGATTAATATACGTATATAAAATGAGACTGTGACATTTTGTTTCATTCATCAGTTTTTATTACATTCATTTCATATTCATAGGTAAGTGGCCATAAAGTTATTAAATTTTGAAAAATAGATGATAAGGGTCTAATTTAGTCATCCAATATGATTTTTATAGGTGTTAATGTAATTTTATAATATTATGTTTACCATTAATTACCCGAATTACCTTTAACCATGTTAACAAAAATAATTACCAAAGTTACTATTCATATTGCCCAAAAATAAAAGTATCATATTAACATAATTTGTAACTAATGATTCCAAATATGGAATAAATTTTTAAAAATTAAAAACAATGAAGTTGCGGTAATTAATTTAAAATTAATCCCATTGTTGAATGAGAAAACGAGTTTTAAAAGTTAAACCATCGTAAAAGATTAAAATGTTTTTACCTATTAATTCAATGTAAAATTAATTATAATGACATAAATTATATTGAATGATAAATATATATTTTATTTATTACTTTAAACCATTCAATATTATAATTTGACCATATAAATTATCTCCATGAAAAAAGTAGTTTTTAATTAAAATTTAGCATATTTTTACTATTCATCAAAACATGAAAGTTATCTGAAAAATATAAAACATTTATCCAAAGTAAATTTTTATATCCCAATTTAAAATAACATATTTATGTAGTCATATAATTTTTTTTAATTTTTCAAAATCGTAATTTAAAATTGTTTCTCCATTAAAAGGTGTAAAATTAAAAACAATTATATATCAAATAGGGATTTCTTCATAACCTATGACTAAAATATCCATAAGATGAATATAATTTTTTTATTAAGTAATTAAAACATATAAATCTCATTAATTTAATTACAAATAATAATTCACTAAAAAATAGAAATATATAATTGATTTATATTTTTCATAAATAATTAACAGCTAATGAATTCATAATGGATTTTCATAAGTTAGTTATAATTATTTCTGCTAACATAAAAATTAGGACATAATGGTAATTTTAAAATAAAGGCATATTGTGGTTCCTTTAAACTCACTATTGTGTGGAAAGCAAGCTATTGAAGAATAAATGTTATTTAAAGAAAATATTTCATAAAAACATTTTGATGCCACATTCTACACCCCTTAAACTAAATTTCACCCACGAAATTCATCACTTAGAAAAAAAATAGATGAGGATACCTCTCCCTCATCATATCCTCAAGTTCCCATATACCTTCTTCAAATTAGTGGTTCCTCCATAAACCTTTAACCAGGCGAGCGGTCTTGTTTCGTAAAACGGTTTCGCTACAATCCAGAATCTCTGTCAGTTGTTCTTCATAAGAAGTATCTTACTACAACTGTATGACTTCTGAGCTTAGTACATGTGAATGAGAAGGTATGTAATTTCTCAGGAGAGATACATGGAACACATCATGAAATTGAGAGAGATTTGATGGAAGCTCCAATCGGTAAGATACCTTCCCAACACGATCCAAAATTTCAAAAGGACCGATATAATTAGGGATCAACATTCCATTATTTCCAAATCTCATTACTCTCTTCCAGGAAGATATTCATAAGAACACCTTATCACCCACTTCAAACTCTACATCTTTTTTTTTCAGTTGTCAATATAACTTTTTTTTTCTGACACTGAGCTTCTATTATGTGTTGTTGAATAGATCTGACCTTTTAATCCATTTTATCAACAATATCATGTATTAATAGCTTTCCTTCCCAAAATTTATCCTAGAATGTTGGAGTTCTGCACTTCTCTCCATAGAGTGCTTCATAAGGAGCTATTGGTTGGAGAGGAAAACTCAAGAGGGGAGTGAATTGAGTTCCTATGAAAATTTCTGATTTAAAACATTATATAAAAAATCCCCCAAATTAAATAGAAATCTAAACTATAGTGAATTTGTAATACAGTAAAGGTTCAGTTAGATTCTCAAGAGATTGATTAGTTCTTATTTAATTCAATCAAAAGATTAAATTAGGTTTTGAAACTAACTTACTGATTTACAATAGTTACAAACACTTTCTAGTTTACCTATCAGAGAAACTTTAAAACAGATTTATATTTAAAGTACTTAGAAGCAGAATATTCAAAATAGTTTTAACAAAGGAAAAATGCATAGCAATTTTAAAATAAGAGGTTCAGTCTCAAAATGAGAATTAGTCCTCTCAAATAGTTTATATAAACTATGATCCACACCCTGGATCAAGGTTTTACAACATTACTCAGACTGTTTAGGTCCTCAGACTTCTACCACAATTCTACATGGCTAAAAAACAACAAAAACAACACTCAGGCTGTCAAGGTCACACTTGACCTCATCCACAATTCACAGTGGGATACAATAAGGTATAAAAAGTTTGGTGTGAGGATTTATTATCCTCCAGTTCTGCCCAAGAGTCAGTGTGTGCCTAAATAGACAGATTCACACACACTACTCAAAAAGTTAATCCAAGGAATACTATAGAGGAAATAAATGGATAACGAGTTTAGAATGCTCTATGTGATTGCAGATGAGCTCTGGACTCATTTGGATGTCACAGATGTTATTCGAATCCCTTCTAGTTAAGATGAAACAAAATAGAGTGTCATTATTCTTCCCAGCTATATTTATTCAGCCTTGTGCATTTGATGTTTAGTAAAGCACAACAACTCGGCTTTAGTGTTTGTTCTCGGTGAATGATCTTCTTAAAGCTCTATGGTTTTCACAGGTGTTCTTCAAGTTTTTATTTTTTTTGTGGACCTTCACACACACATACACTCTGCTTCTTCTTGTGTGTCTCTGCCTGTGTATATTCATATATATTTCATTCATTGTAGATCAATATTCCTTTTTATTCCTTGAGATCTGGTAAAACGAATGATTACTTTTTGACAGGTACGAGGTACAGTTCCCTGACATCCAACAACCAATATTAATTAATAGCAGGTGCATTAAACTAATAAAATATGACCATTGGAATTAAATAAGAGTTAATAAAAATTCAAATAGTTTTCATGACTATCGGTGAGTCATGAGATCGGTAGGTCATTTGAATTTTCATTGGTATCGGTAGGTCATGTGATCAGCAACGACTTCAGTAGGTCATGTTATCAGCATCAAGTTCGGTAGATCATTTGATCAGCCTCAGTTTCAGTAGGTCATTTGATCATCATTGGTTTCGGTAGTTCATGTGATCAACATCAACTTTGGTAGGTCATTTGAATGTCCATCGGTATCGGTAGGTCAAGTGATCAACATCAGTTTTGGTAGGTCTTGTGATCAGCATCGGTTTCGGTAGGTCATTTGAATGTGCATCGGTATCTGTAGGTCAGGTGATCAACATCGGTTTTGGTAGGTCATTTGATCAGCATTGGTAAGACTGTTGTATCATCACTGTGACCATTGTCATCGGTGCAACTGTTGTCATCGGTGCGACCACTGTCATCGGTTTGACACATTGGTGACTCGTCCATCATTTTGTCACATCAGTGTCTCATTCCTTTAACTATCGGCGACTCAAGAATATAACTAACAGTGAGTAAAAAAAATAAAATTCTCACAAAGTGTCTGTTTAATCCAGAATACTTCCAGATCAATAGTAAACCATGAAAAATCATAGATAAACATATGTAGACAAGATTAAACATATATAAACACATTTAGAACAGATTGAATAATTGACTAAATTAACTTATAAACAAAAACTACAATGATTTGTGATTATTAAAATAACTATCTCACAGAGGGTTCAACAATCTCCCATTTTTTTATAATCACAAATCTATGGCATAAATGAAGAGGGAAGATGATATAACACTATGTATTCTCCCTTATGTAAAATGAATACATGTCTAAAGGTAAACATTTCATCAGAGCATGGTATCAGATCATAAACAAAGATAGAGTATATCAACATAGCATAAGAGCTAGAAAACATGAAACCAGAGCTAAGAATAAATCATAGTTACATGCCTATTGGAGATTATATAATCTATATCATGGAATTAGAGTATAAATCTTATTTATAGATTATATAAAGTTCTCCCCTTTTGATAATGATTATACTTATATATACTCTGCTCCCCCTTAGATATATATATTTATACATTTCTCCCCCTTTGGGATTATCAAAAATAAAAGGAGGAATCAGATAGAGAAAAAGAATAAGGTTTCATTGAAATAACATCTAAAAAGATACAAGGAAAATATACCTTATCAAAAATGATAGATAAAACTATTTCTGGTGGTGTAGAGGTGCTTTCCCTTTAATAGAGGGAGGAATGGATGGTCCAGAAGGTGGTTTGGGGGAAGGTTGATCTGGACGGATGGAGAGATGAGGTAAGACAACTATGGCTAGAAGCAGACTAGGTGCTAAGGTTACTTGCTAGTGAACAAAAGATTCTCTTGAAGGTGGCTACTGAAAGAATGGCCGAATATTTGACAAGGCTTGAGAAATTGACATCTGACCATGAGAAACATTAGATGGACTGAGAGACACAGTAGTAGAAAGAACAATCTACTTTTCTTGCACATAAATATATGGTTTGAATAGATTGATAAAAACCTGAATTACTTCACCACCATATTGCATGGCCTTCACAAGAACATATTTGTTCTACATGAAACTCTCTAGAGTGGGAGTAAAATCCTTCAACTATTGGACCTGAGACTTAAAGGCATGAGTGACTGGAGGTAGCTGCAAATTCTCATCTAGGACTTTAAACTGATGGTTCAACTCATGCTTGGTATAAATTTTAGAAAAATAGTGATCCACTTTTTCTTTGATATCTTTCTGAGCTTTAGTAGCATCAACCGATTACAGATTCACCATCTTGTGAATATGATCACTATTTTCTTTCATCTTTTTCAAAGAATCCAAGTCCATAATCTATCCAATGGCTGCTAACTCTTCATTTATAACATATTTTAAGGCATTAATCTCATGTCCAGTTATCTTGGTCACTTTAGAGTTTCTAGCCTAAGAAACAATCTGAGTTATCTCAGCCTTCAATCTTCTCAAATCATATTTTTTTGGGTGATCTATTAAGTTTTTTAAAACCTCCATCATACCAGTGATGATTGATCTAAATTCTCCAGACATAGATACTAAATCACTACTCAAATCCTTGAGCACTTGATTCAGACAGGAAATGTGCCTGCCAATTATCTCACTAGTATTGGACAAGTTTGGATTAATAATATTTACCACTATTTGAGTTATATCATCCATAGAAGCCTCATATAGATTCAAAAAAGCAGGACCAGGAGCATTAGATAATTCCTCTTTCATTGTTTCTCTGACTGCGTGGAGCAACTCATCTTTAAACTTATTAAAATATGATCAAGAAACAGAAGAAACAGATCTTTCTACAGTCACTTTAACTTCTTTAGCTACTGGTCTAGCCTCAACTGGATGGCTTATTCTTACGATAGTCACTTCTGCTTCCTATTCCTTTGAATAATTCAAACCTAGAACTGAAAAACCTGGGTGGTCTTCCCATTCATCTATACAAGAGGTATACCTAGGATTTACAAAATTAGATTTTCTAGAATTTTCAAGAGAGTTTTCCCTATCTACATCAATCAAATTCTGCACTATCCTTTCAGCCTCAGGAAAAATTTCATTCTCAACTGATTGTGGTTGTGAATAAACTTGATTAATATCATGCCTATCCACTAGTCGAGTACTTGATTCATCATCATCATCACCATTACTATTTCCATTATTGTTTACCAAAGTCTCATTGGTATTGTCTTTATCACATAGTAGGGTTTCTGACTCAGGTTACTTAAGGGGTGGACTTGCTGGTCCAAATTCCATTCTTTTATTAGCACTTACTGTATCAGGGTCACTCCTGTCATCAAGAGATGACTCAAGTTACTTTTTAGCATCGACATCATCATCAACTTCAGCTTCCTCTGTTCCCTTCCTACACTACACTCCAGTATCCTTAGGAACTTCTATCTCTTCTTCCTCATTAGAATAAACAATTTCCTTATCAGGTTTTAAACAAGGATCTCTTATCCCCTTTGGTCTCTTAGATTGGTTAGAAGGATTATAGGATTCATATAACCTATCTTCATCAGCAACCCATGTCTTCTTCCATGGATTCTAGTTAATTTTTTTTGCAGATATCCTTGCTAATACTAAGAACACTACTATATGGGATACACTCATCTCCATCGTCAACACAACCGAAAAACTTTATCATGGTAGAGACTTTCTTAAAGTAGAATAAGGTTGTAGCCTTCTTGGATGGCTTTACCATCTCTGAAATATGAAGAATAATGTATCTACACAAGTTTATCTTCTCAACATTTAGCAATAAAAATAACAATAAAACATCTTAATACTTTACAGAAGCAAAATCCCCATTTCTATGATATATTTTATGCTGAATAAACATAAACAAGATTCGAATTTCTCCATCTAACTTAGCAGTTGTTATTCTTATAGATTCGGATTTTCCATTCAACATATCTAGAGCATACTCATATGAATAATATTCAGTGGTAGGAGAAATATTACTAGTGTAATCCTCATATATACCTTTATGTGGTACCCCCAAACACTCAGCCCATTGCTTTGATGAAAAAGGTATCTTTTTTCCTTTGATCACTGAAGAAAATCATGCAGCTTCTGCTCCATCAAATGCAATACTCAAATAAAAATAAAAATCATGCACTAGATTTGGGTAGTAGACTTGGTTATTTTTACAGAACCAGTCTTTCCATCCTTGTATCTCCAACACTTTTAAAAGCATAGACCTACTCGATAGCACCCATTTGGAACATACTTCATTTTCTGCAGTGACCACCCGAGTCTCCAATCTTGGGTTCATATAATTTTGAGTCATGCTGCTCGATTCTCCTTGAGCGCATTTCAAAGGTGAGGAGTTTTCTGATTCCTTGACTTGCTGATATTTCTTTTCCATTTTGAGGTTCGAGAGGTTTGAGAGGTTTGAAAGTTTGGGATTCAGAAGGTGTGGAGTTTGGCGGGAGATGGAAGGTCAACAGTTTTTAGGAAATGAAATAGTCACGGGTCATTAATTTTATCATTTAGGGTTACAATATTAAATATAATATCAATTAAGTAAAACAAAGTCATTTTGATAAACACTAACGGTTTTATATGGACTGTATAACACAATCGGTTGCATAGATTGGTTTCACTGATTGGTTTCACTGATCAGTTTCACTGATCGGTTTCACTGATCAGTTTCACCAATCGATCATACCTAACTCTTGTTTAATAAAATCTAACCTTTCATACCTTAAAGGCTTGGTGAAAATATCATCCAATTGAAGTTCAGAGTTAATAAATTCTAGAGAAATATCACCCTTTTGATAATGATCTCCCAAAAATTGATGTCTGACATCAATGTGCTTAGTCCTAGAGTGAGACACATGATTCTTAAAGATGTTAATTTCACTAGTGTTATCACAATTTATATAAAAATGTCTAAATTGATATCCATAGTCCAATAAAGTGTGTTTCATCCACAAAATCTATGCACAACAACTACCAGCAGCAATGTATTCTACTTCAGCAGTAGACAATGCAACAGAGTTCTGTTTGTTACTACACCAAGATACCAGGGACATTCCCAAAAGATGACATGTTTCAGATGTACTCTTCTTATCTAACTTGCAACCAGAAAAGTCAGCATCTGAATAATTTATTAAGTCAAAAGGTTCTCCTTTTGGATAGAACATTCCTAAATTTGTAGTATGTTTAAGATATTTGAAAATCATTTTAACAGCACGAAAATGAGATTCTTTATGATTATCTTAAAATCTTGCACACATGCATACACTAAACATGAAATCTAGTCTTCTAGCAGTAAGGTAAAGTAAGCTTCTGATCATACCTCTATAATGGTTTGATCAAATGGTTTCCCATTTTCATCATCATCCAACTTACAAGTGGTACTCATAGGTGTATCACTTCCCTTATTAATATCCAAACCAAAACATTTTAAAATATCCTTTGTATATTTACTTTTATTTAAAATAATACCATTTTTATTTTGAAAAATTTGAAATCCAAGAAAATACTTGAGTTCTCCCATTAAACTCATTTCAAATTCATTTTGTATAATCTTTGAAAAATCAGCACATAAAGATTTTTTAGAAGATCCAAATATAATATCATCAACATATATTTGTACAATCAAAATATCTTTAAAAATTATTTTAATTAAAATAGTGGGATATGCAATTATTTTAGTAAAATCTTTAGAAATAAGAAAATTTGTAAGTATTTCATACCAAGCTCTTGGAGCCTGTTTTAAACCATATAATGCTTTGGAAAGTTTAAAAACATGATTTTGAAAATGGGGGTTTGTAAATCCAGGTGGTTGTTCAAAAAAACATCTTTAATTATAAAACCATTTATAAATGAACTTTTGAAATCCATTTGATATAACTTGAAATTCAGATGAGATTCATAATCATGTAAGATCCCAATGGCTTCTAATGTATCCACAGGTGCAAAGGTTTCTTCATAGTCTATTCCTTTTTCTTGATTATATCCTTGTGAAACTAATCTAGCTTTGTCTCTAATGATGTTTCCAGATTCATCACATTTATTCCTGAACACCCATTTAGTACCTATGGTCAAAGTGTCCTTAGGCCTTTCTACTAATTCTTAGACTTTGTTTCTTTCAAATTGATTTAACTCTTCTTGTATAGCCATTACCCAAAATTCATCATTGATTGCATCATTGATATTTTTAGGTTCTAACTATGAGAGAAAGGCTTGATGTTCAACCTGATTTCTCAAAGAAGCTCTAGTTTGTGTTCCTCTATCCAGGTTACCTACAAATACATATAAAGGATGGTTCTTTAGAATTCTAGTTGATCTGGTAAAGGTTGGACTAGAAATTTCAGGTTCTTCTCTAAGTTCGGGTTCAACAGAAGTAGGTTCTAGTGTATTTCCAGAGCTGGTTGTCTTTACAATAGGTCCACTATCTTTATTATTAGGATTTAGAATAGACAAGTCTTCTTTTAGATTTTCAACAACAGGTTTAGGTTCATGTGGATTAGTTTCATCAAATTTGATGTGAACAAATTCTTCCACACATTTGGTTCTCTTATTAAACACTCTATAGGCTTCACTAGTAACAGAATATCCTAAAAATATCCCTTCATCACTCTTGGATGCAAACTTTTATAGATTATCTTTAGTATTAAGAATAAATACTTTGCAATGAAAAAATATAAAGTAAATATGTTTAGGTTTCCTATTATTCCAAATATCATAAGGAGTTTTCTTAAGAAAAAGTATAATAAAGACTCTATTTATAATATAACAAGCTATATTGACAACTTTAGCCCAAAAATAAATAGGTAAATAATATTCATTTAGTATAGTTATTTCATTTTCTTGAAGGGTTCTATTTCTTCTTTCAACTACACCATTCCGTTGAGGTGTAATAGGGGAAGAAAAGTTGTGATTATAGCCATTATGTGAGAAGTAAGATTCAAAATCATGATTTTAAAACTCACGACCATGATCACTTCTCAAGGTTTTAATCTTAAGTTCACTCAGGTTTTCTACAAACTTGGAGTATTTAATAAAGTAAGAGAAAGATTCACTTTTGTGAGCTAAAAATTATACCCAAGTATATCTAGAAAAGTCATCTACTAGAACATATACTTAGTGCTTCCCATTTAAACTAGAAACTCTAGAAGGTCTAAACATGTCCATGTGAACCAACTCAAGAGGTTGAGAAGTTGAAACTTATTTCTTTGATTTAAAAGAAACTTTATGTTTCTTTCTCTTTTTATAGATATTACAAACATTATCAGCTAAGAATTAATGTTTAGGTAGGTCTCCAACTAAGTTCATCCTAGTCAGTATTATATGTGAATGTATAGTAAAGTGTCCTAAACTTTGTGACAAATCTAAGATTCTATATGAAAAGCATTTAAACAGGTAATATTCTTATTATCTAAATAATTCAAATCTATAGCATATACATTTTCATTTCTTAAGGAATAAAATACTAAAACATTTTTAAAATTAAAAACATTACTAGAATCATTTTCAAATTTAACATTATCATCACATAACTAAGAAATACTTAACAAGTTATATTTTAATCCATATAAAATTAAAACATTAGAAATTAAAATCGAATCATTGTTACCAATTTGGCCTAGGCCGATGATTTTCCCTTTAGAGTTATCACCAATGGTGACATATACTACATCAACCTTGATTAAGCTTTTGAAGCATGAAAATTATCATATGATGTGTCTTGAACATCTACTGTCCAAATACCATGTATTCCTACAGGAACCTTTTAAGCAAGTTTCCTAAAAAACAATTTTAGATAGAAAATTATTTTGGTACCCAGATTTTCTTGGGTCCAGGAAAGTTAGCAAGAAAAACTTTCAATACAAATATTTTCCTAATGGGTCTCATATACTTAACAGAATCAATAGATTTTTATAGATAAACCTTGTTTGATATATAACTATGTGAATAGCTAGTTTAGGGATAAGAATTTTCAGAACTAGAACTATAAACATACTATCTAGATTTAGGAATAAATTTATTCTTTTTAATATGTCTTTGTCCATGCTGATAACTTAAACCAGTAGTATACTTTGGTGCCACTTGTTTTCCTAGAATTTGTGTAAGTGTGTCCTTTCCATTTGTAAATTTTTCCAAATCATTCCTGAGTTTCTCATTAGACAATTTCAGTTCAATATTCTCTTTGAGTAGTCAAGCATTCTTTTCTTTTTCTACTTCAAGTGCAGATTTAATAGTGCTAGCCAATGCATGCTTCTTCTATAAGGATTTATACTTGTCCTTCATCTCATTGCAAGTATCTTCTTAAAATGTTACAGTATTCAAATAATTCTTCACTAGACATGTTTTCAGAATCAGAATCATCTCCAGAGTAATAATAATTTAAAGCAGGAGTATTTGATATTACCTCAGAACTGTTTTTCATGAAACACATGCTATCTTTTTGAGATTTTTCATCCTGAGTAGAATCATAATATCTTGAACTACCTTCTGAATCAATCCAGGTTTTTTTAGAGATTTATTGTATTTTTTTCCCTCATAGTCATATTTTTTCTTGAACTTTAATTTAGGATAGTCAGCTTTGATATGACCTTTCCTTTTGCATTCATAGTAGACTATGTCATCACTCTTATCAGTCCTTTTACAATCATTCTTCCAATGACCTTTGTTTTCATTCTTTACCCTATAAATGATTTTCTGAAAAACTTTTTCTTCCTATAAAATTTCTTAAATCGTCTAGCTATCTGAGACATCTCAGCATCACTGTCTGATGCACTTTCTTCATAGCATGAGCTATCACTTTCACTTTGAACTTTCCGTTTGTCCTTAATTTTTGAAGTAGAAGTCTTGAAAGCTACAAACTTCTTCCTTAGTTCATTATCTTTTTCCTTGTTTACTTTCAGTTCGTCCTCATACATCATTAACTTACCAATGAGTTTCATGACAGGCAAATCACTAATGTCACAAGATTCTCTAATTGAAGCTTATGTGCCTCTTCATCTTTCTGACAGGCATCTCAATAATCTCATAATCTACTCCTTAGTTGGAACAACCTTTCCAAGTGAGCTTATTATATTCAAATTTTTTTTGAACCTGAGATACATGTCAGAAATAGGTTAGTCAGGCTTCATTTTAAAATTATCATACTTAATAGTGTAGGTATTAAATCTAATTTCCTTAACATTATTTGTTCGCTCATGGGAAACAACTAAAGTATCCCAAATTTCAAAAGAAGTTTTACAAGCACACATCCTATTGAATTCCCCATCTCTTAAAGATCAGTATAAGGCATTCATAACTTTACAATTATTATTGTACTCAGTCTTGGTGGATTCATACCAAGTAGTTCTAACAGAAGTGGGAATTTTATATTGAGATTCTATAGCAGTCCAGATATCAAAACCCATGGTCTCTAAATAAATTTTCATTTTAATCTTCCACTGATCATTATTGACACCATTGAAAAAAGATGGTCTATTGGTAGCAACCCCTTCAAGTCTTTTATCCGTAATGAAAAATTTAAAGTAGAAAATTTAAAGAGATAAAGATTTAAAAATAACAGAAATTTTAAGATCTTTAAGATACAACTAAAATCACAGTTGAAAACAGATTAGTTTTGAAAACTTTTATTCCCTCGGATACCAAATATTGGTTGGAGTGGAAAACTCAAGAGGGGGGGGGGGGGTGAATTGAGTTCTATTAAAATTTCTGAGTTAAAACTTTATATAAAAAATCCCCCAAATTAAATAGCAAGCTAAATTGTAGTGAATTTTTAATACAGTAAAGGTTCAGTTAGATTCTCTATAGATTGATTAGTTCTCAGTTAACTCAATCAGAAGATTAAATTAGCTTTTTAAACTAACTTATTGATTTACAATAGTTACAAACACATTCTAGTTTAACTATAAAAAAAAACATTAAAACGGATTTATATTTAAAGTACTTAGCAGCAAAATATTCAAAAATATTTTTAACAAAGGAAAAATGCACATCAGTTTTAAAACAAGATTTTCAGTCTCAAGATGATATTTAGTCATGTCAAACAGTTTATATAAACTATGATCCACACCCTGAATCGAGGTTTTACAATAGTACTTAGACTGTTCAGGTCCTCATACCTCTACCAAAATTCTACGTGGGTTAACAACAACAAAAACACTCAGGCTATCGAGGTCACACTTGACCTCTTCCACAATTCACAGTGGGATACAATAAGGTATAAAAAGTTTGGTGTGAGGATTTAGTATCCTCCAGTTCATCCCAGGAGTCAGTGTGCATCTAAATAGACAGATGTACACACACTGATCAAAAAGTTAAAAAAAGGTATACTATAGAGGAAATAAATGGATAATGAGTTTAGAATGCTCTGAGTGATTACAGATGAGATCTAGACTCATTTGGATGTCGCAGATGTTATATGAATCCTTTCCAGTGAAGATGACACAAAACAGAGTGTCTTTATTCTTCCTAGATATAGTTATTCATCCTTGTACATATGACGTTCAGAAAGGCAAAACAAATCAGCTTCCGTGTTTTTTCCACATGAATGATCTTCTTGAATCTCTCTGGTTTTCACAGGTGTTCTTCAAGTTCTTTATTTGTTTCACGGACCTTCAAACACATGTACGCTCTGCTTCTTCTTGTGTGTCTCTGTCTGTGTATATTCTTATATATGTCTTTCACTGCAGATCAATCTTCCTTTTTATTCCTTGAGATTTGGTAAAAGGAATGATTACATTTTGACAGGTACGAGGTACGGTTCCCTGACATCCAACAACCAACATTAATTAATAGTAGGTGCATTAAACTAAGAAAATAGGACCGTTGGAATTAAATAAGAGTTAATAAAAATTCCAACAGTTTTCATGACTATAGGTGAATCATGAGATCGGTAGGTCATTTTAATTTTCATCGGTATAGGTAGGTCATGTGATCAGTATTGGCTTATGTAGTTCATGTGATCGACATCCACTTCGGTAGGTCATTTTATCAGCATCGATTTCGGTAGATCATTTGATTAGAATCTGTTTCGATAGGTCATGTGATCAACATCGGCTTCAGTAGGTCATTTGAATGTGCATCGGTATCGGTAGGTCATGTGATCACCAATGGTTTCAGTAGGTCATGTGATCAGTATTGATTTCAGTAGGTCATTTGAATGTGCATCGGTATCAGTAGGTCATGTGATCAGCATCAGTTTCAGTAGGTCATTTGATCAGCATCGGTAAGACAGTTGTATCATTGGTGTGACCGTTGTCATCGGTGCGACCGTTGTCATCGGTTTGACACATCAGTGACTCATCCATTAGTTTGTCACATCAGTTCCTCATTCCTTTAACTATCGGTGACTCAAGAATATAACTAATGGTGAGTCAAAAACAAAAAATTCTCACAAAGTGTCTGTTTAATTCATAATACTCCCAGATCAATAGAAAACCATGAATAATCATAGATAAACATATGTATACATGATTAAACATATAGAAACACATTTATAATAGACTGAATAATTGACTAAATTGACTTATAAACAAAAAACAACAATGATTTGTGATTATTAAAATAACTATCTCACAGAGGGTTTAACACGATCCATATGAATACTGAAGTAAAAGCCATTATTTTAAGATAATTCAACCAATGGTAGGTGTTGATCCCAACCACCTTTAAAATCCATAGAGCAAGCTCTCAACATGTCTTATAGAGTTTTAATTTTCCTCTCAGACTAACCATCTATCTAAGGATGATAAGTAGTGGTGAAACTTAAATCTATATCTAGAGCATGCTGAAGACTTTTCATGAACTTCGAGGTAAACCTCAGATCCCAATCAGATATAATGGAAAGTGGTACTCCATGAAATATTAACACTTCCCTTATATATATCCTGACAATCTGATTAAGAGAGAAATCCTCTCTAACAGCAATGAAGTGTGCCGATATCAGAAGGCGATCAAAAATAACCCATATAGAATTATTGAATTTTTATGGTTTAGTAATCTTGATGACAAAGTCCATAGTGATGTTTTTTCATTTCCATTACGGTATGGGCAATGGTTGTAACATCCCCTTAGGCTTCTGTATCTCATCCTTAACTTACTGACAAACCAAGCATCAAGAGACATATTCATGGAAATCTCTTTTCTTTCCATCTCACCAAAATTACTCTATTAGGTCCCTGTACATCATTGTGATTCTAGGGTGAATAGATAATGAATAACTATGAGCCTCATCCAATAGATCCTTCTTTAATTCTGGTATAGGAGGAATCAAAACCTGGTTTTGAAACCTTATTATTTCAACACAATCAAGATTTAATTCAAGGAAATTTCTCACCGTATTTTGTAACTATACATATTCCTTCTTTTCCCCTTTAATCGTCACTTTTATAGATAGTAGATCATTTATTTGAGAAAGATAATATTTCTATCCATTCATTAAAATTTTATGATCCATCCTTTGGAAATCCATAAATATTGGATCTTTCGTGATCCTCATCATGGATAAGCTAGTATGGTCTTCTCGACTCAAAGCATCTGCCACCTTGTTTTCTTTCCCATGGTGGTAATGTATTGAGTGGTTGTAATCTTTAATCAACTCCAACCACCTTATTTGGTGCATATTCATCTCCTTTTGTGTGAAAACATACTTTAAACTTTTATAACCTGTATAAATATCACACCTTTCACCATAAAGATAACGACTCTATATCTTTAATGAAAAAATAACCACAGCTAACTCCAAATCATGAGTTGGGTAATTTTTCTCATGAATTTTCAATTGTCACGAGGCATAATATATCACCATATGATTTTTCATGATAAAAAATACTAGACCCTTCCTAGATGCATCACTGTAGATCACAAACCTTTCTCCACTATAAGGAAGTGTGAGCACAGGTGCACTGGCTAACCTTCTTTTTAACTCTTTGAAATTCTCTTCACATTCCTCTGTCCAAACGAACTTAACTCCTTTCTGAGTCAACATGGTGAGTGGATTAGATAATTTTGAAAAATCATTCACAAAATGTTGATAATATCCAGCCAAACCAAGAAAACTTCATATCTCAGTTACCATTGTTCATGGTGACCATCTTTCCATAACCTCTGTTTTTTATGGATCCACAGATATCACCTCTCGTGAGATTATGTGGTCCAAAGATGAAACTTTCTGAAGCCAAAATTCACACTTGGTAAATTTTGCATAAAGTTTCTCCTTTCTCAGAGTCTTCAATACAGTTCACAAGTGATATTTATGTACTTCCTTTATCTTGGAATAGACAAGAATATTTTCTATAAATACTACCACAAACTGATCAGTATAGTCTCTAAAGACTCTATTCATTAGATTCATGAGGATAGTGGGGGCATCATTAAGACCAAAAGGCATCACTATAAATTTATAGTGTCCTTACCTTGTATGGAATTCCATCTTTGGTATATCCTCCTTTTAAACCTCAATTTATGATATCTTGAACAAAGATCAATCTTAGAAAATTATTGAGCTCTACATAGTTGGTCAAACAAGTCATATATGCAGGGAAGAGGATATTTTTTCTTAATAGTGTTGTTGTTAAGTTCTTGATAATTAATGTAGAGTCTCATTGATCCATATTTATTCTTTAAAAATAGAATAGATGCTCCCTGAGGTGATGCACAAGGTCATATGAATCCCTTATTCATATTCTCTTGTAGTTGATTCTTCAATTCCAGCAACTCAATTGGGGACATTCTATAAGGTGTCTTTGAAATAGGTATAGCACCCGGTATGAGTTCTATTAAAAAATAAAATTCAAAATTTGGTGGAAGACCTGAAAATTACTCTAGAAAGACATCATCAAACTCCCGCACAATGGGTTTATTATTAATTGTGAGTTTATCCCCAACTATTTTAGAAAAATAACCTTCATTTATTGGAATAAAGAACCATAATATAGAAGAAATTTATACTGGAATGTTATATTCATCCTTGCATCGATAGATGATCATAGATTGATCTGGAATATTAAATGTGAATTCTATTCCATGTAAATAGATATGAGATCCATATAAAGAATACCAATCCATTCCAAGAATCACATAAAATTACCCTTTAGGAAAGATCACATGATTTTTAGGAAGCATATCCTCACAAACAACAAACAGAGAATAATTATAAACTTTTGATGCAACCGTTGGGTCATTAGGAGTTGTCACAACTAACTAAATATCTAATTGTCGAGGTAATATGATGATAACATTAGAAAATTATTTAGGAATAAAAGAGTTGGTGGATCCAAAATCAAATAAAACATTTGATACTTTAGAGTGGATGGTAAGTGTACCTTTCACCACTAGAATATCATACTCCTCGTTGCCAATAGTGATTGCATGTGCCTTTCCTTTTTCTTTGGACTTAAGAGTTTGTTGATATCGATCATCATCAATAACCCTTGGATTAGGGAATTGATTTGAATAATTCCCCATTTCCTTTCACTTGTAACATTTATGTGTAGGAGGTGTATTCTTTTTAGCCTTTTTTTTGTATTAGTAGACATCTTTTTTTCCATCTCTTTGACATTAAACTTCTTGATGACCTTCTTTTACACACTTAAAACATTTACAAGTCCCTTTAAGACAATTTCCTCCTTGTTTCTTTCCACACTTTGGGCATAAGGAAAAACTCATCTTCTTTTCAGTGTGGTATTTATATTTTCCTTTGAATTCCATTTTCCTCTTCTTATCAAAACTATATGACTGATGGGGTACTTCAATATCCATCTCAACCTTGAGAGAAAATAGATTTTTTTGTTTTTATTGAATTCCCTTATGGAGAATTCCTTCCAGAGACTTGGTTTTAAGTCACTAAAGAATTGATCAATTTTACTCTCAGGTTGGATAATAATTCCAGAAGTGTACATTGAAAATCTTGTAAAATCTTCTTCATATATACCAACAAATTCATCATCCATTTTCTTAAGATAAAGGAACTCATTCTCTATCTTTTTTTTGAATAATACAAGAAAATTACTTATTCAAAAATAAGTTCTTGAACTCATCCTATTCCATGAACTCAATTTCATCTCTTTACCTCGTATTCTTGATAAGATTACACCATTGATCAACTTCTCCTTCCAAACAATAGATTGCTAAGACGAATTTATCATGTTCAGAACAATGTAGAACTGAAAATATCCTTTTAGTGGTAGGATCCATCGTTAATCCTCTAATGCATCAAAAGACCTACTGAATGAAGGTAGACATTGTCTCAAGAAGGACTCAAAAAATGATACTAACTCCTTTTCTTGTTTGGAAGTCTTGTATCATTAATATCTTGAGAAAGTTGTGTGAGCATGGATTCAATATTTTTTATTCCAACTCCCAAAACATTTGGTTTCTCAGGGGGAAAATCATTACAATTCTCATTTCGTTCATCATTAAAGTGGTTCCTTCAGGTTCCATCCATTGACAAAAACCAAGAAGAATAGTGAGAGAAACGTTAATAATAACAAGAAAACCACATAATCGAGAATAAAATTTCAATTAAAGACACATTATGTTTTATACTAGGTTATTCATGGTAATTTCTAAATCACTAGGATTATATCATATACATAGACATATCTTTAGTGTTCCTACTAAGCCTTTCTCATCCTAGTTTCCAAAGGTTAACTATACCTTTCCTATAATACCAAATATAGCGACCCGTACTTTACATAAATTGATATTACTTAAGAATTGAATTATATTCATTAAAATATATAATAGAACCATGAGAGAACCATACAGGTATATTGTCTTTAGAAACTAGAAAACATAAACAACAGGTTCATAAAACATATACAATGTCTCCCGTTTATTTCTTCATAACTAGATACCTTTTTAGAATATCATACTTAATACCCTTCTTCATGGACAGGGGAAATGAAACATATGAAATTGTTCACTAAAATTCTCAATAAGGGTATACAAATTAAAAATCAGTCATATAATATTCATAAGAACAAAACATTTGAAAATCATATCCTGCATATAAAAGATCACAATATCATGTGACGGGATAAGTCATAAAATAGAAATGTAAACCCAATAGTCATAACCTAAGAAATAAATTTTTATTCATAACCACATAATCATATAAAATCATTTCATATTAGTCAAGGCTCATTTCCAAGACCATTATAGCGGACAAAGTCTATTACAAAACCGAGTTCACCACTCATTCTAGCCCTGTATTAGTGAGATGAATTTACTTGTTGTTCCAGTCATGTCTATATCATGATATATAAAACTTTACCCAATTAATTGGATGGAGATATAGGTCCCACCCATATCATAATGAAATCATCCTTATGTGGGTCACAAAAACATAAAAGCATTCACTATAGCATAACCCATGAAATAAAATGGGTTTCTTAAACACCATTCCATCATAACATAATCTATAAATGGATTTCATAAAAATAATTACATCATTTACATAATAAAATAAAATTAATAATAGTTATAGAAACATAAACCTATGTAATCTTAGATGTAAAATAATTTTGATAACACATTTGAGCTTCATTCCAGAGGAAAATATCCTTTCTTTTTCAAAAACGTTTTCCTTCTTCAAAATACAACACGATTTTAGAGGAAAACATTTTATGTGAATGTAAACTTATAATATTTTAGGGTATTCTTCAAGTAAGTAAATAATTATGAAAGTTTAAAAATTATTTCATTCTATACAAGTTAAAAATAACATTCTTCTCGTACTCATGCCAGAAAAGTCAAAATGTACCTCGTACTGAAAACGACAAAAGATTCCATTCATAAAATTTAGTAAAAATGTAACAATGGTTAAAATTGAATGTAAAAAATTATTAAAGTATATAAAGAATATTTTGAAATACATATTTAGGAATCATGGATGTGGATGATAATTATACCTCTGTAAATACTTACGAATAAACAATCTCAGATAAAAATGAGATTTGCAATGTTATCCCCTACCTTAGGTTTGATATGATTTGTATGTATCTAAAAAACATGTTTAATGATTTAAATAATGTTATATATTTATTCCAGAATCATAATATTTTTTATGATAACATTTATGATCATATTTTTATCAGTTTTTAGTAACATTTCATTGTTACTCACTATTTAGGTATTAACTATTTTAGGTTTTTATGCATGTTTTGTCAGATATGTTCTTATTTCTATTTTTAGGGTATAGTTATATCATTTAAATCATGGTATTAGTATAACATATATCATATTTATTCATTCAATTAATTTATATAATCATGTTTTAATGAAGATTATATAGAACAGATCACATCGCACCGTGGAGATGGTAAACCGTACATACGCACAAGTGACAATATTGTTCCCATAACTATTGAATGATATTGAAGTAGATAGTGCATCATATCTCAGAATTAGTATCATGTTAAAATAATAATATACAGTTATTATTTACCCCATTATACCCATATAGGTAAGGTGGTAGTGATAAATAGATTACATTACTACGTGAAGATGGTAAACTGTATATACGCACGCATGGTGATTTTCTTTTTCATAGAATGGATAAACGTTGAAATATGATTTTATAATATTTATAATAACATATCATTATATGAGTGATTATGATTTTATTACTTTATAATAAAAAAACATATGAATAGTAAGTATAAGAAGAATGAAATTTGAAAGAATAATTAGAAGAAATTCCCTCTTCCTCAACCTGCCTCCTTTAAATTTCAACTTAGGGCACTAGAGTTGGTATTTGAAGATGAAAAGAACCTATAGAATGAAAATAGGGAATTTGAGATGAAAACATGGCAGGGGGAGGTAGATTTTGAAGTCTAAAAATGATGTGAAGAAGTGAGGGAGTAGGTGCGCTTTTATAATTGAGGTGAGGGGTACTTTTGAAAACCCCAAAAATATTAATTTATAATAATGTCAAACCCTAATTAAAAACCCTAAAAATGACCCAATTTTGAAGATGAGATGAAATAGGGTTGTAATATCCTCAACGGATAAATTTTAGAGAAGTTTTTATGTCAATTTAATAATTATCATTTTAATTAACACATAGTTATTCTATTTAATTTTAATTGTTGTAATAACATTATATATATTTAATGGTTATAAAAATTTACATATATGGTGTTAATTGACCATAAATGTATATTTTATGAAATTATAGACCATATAATTATCTATTTTTAATTTTTAAATATTTCTATTATTTTTAAATAATTTAATGATATGTTATTTTTATAAAATGTCCTTAGTGTCAATTTGGACACTATTCATTTATTTGTCTCGAAATAAAAAGAAAAATGAATATAAATTTAAAAAATATTTAATATAGTACTAACATTTCATAATAACCTATAAAATTAGTGGATCATATTAATACGTTCATATGATATTTCTTTTAATATTTTTAAAATTATTTATTTGATATTTCTATTAATAATATATTTTATACATCACTGTTGTGTCATCATTAATGGTAATTACATAATTTCTAAAAATTATAAATAAATTCCAATGATGTAGGAAATACCATTATATTTAAAAATACTATCTATAGTCTATATTTTATTCTAGTTATCCATATATGAAAATTAATACACTTATATAAAATGAGATTGTGACATTTTGTCACATTCATTAGTTGTTATTACATTCATGTCATTTTCATAGGTAAGTGGCCATAGATTGATTCCATTTTAAAATATAAATGATAAGGGTATAATTTAGTCATCCAGTATTATTTTTACAGGTGTTAATGTAATTTTATAATATTATATTTACCCTTAATTACCCAATTTAAATATTACCATGGTAATAAAAATAATTACCAAAGTTACTATTCCTAATGACCAAAATTAAAAATAGCCTATTAACATAATTTGGACCAACTGATTCAAAATATAGAATCCATTTTTTAAAATTCAAGACATAGAATTTGTAGTAATTAATTTAAAATTAATCCCATTGTTGAAATGAGAAAATGAGTTTTACAAGTTAAGACATTACAAATAATTGAAATGTTTTTACCTATAAATTCAATGTAAAATTATTTATAATGACATAAATTATATTTAATGATAAAAATATATTCTATTTATACTTTAAAACCATTCAATATTATAATTTAACAATTTAAATTATCTCAATGAAAATATTATTTTTAATTAAAATTTAGAGTATTTTTACTATTCATCAAAACATGAAAGTTATCAGAAAAATATCTGAAATTTATCCCAAGTAAATTTTTATACCCCAATTCAAAATAACATTTTTATTTTGTCATATTAAAATTGTAAATGTTTCAAAATATTAATTTAAAATGTTTTCTTCATTCAATAGTGTAAAATTAGAAAAAAGACTTTTATACATCAAATAAGGTTTTATTCATACCATATGACTAAAATATAAATTGGATGAATATAAAAAATATTTAATTAAGTATATAACACATATATATCTTATTAATTTCATTACCAAAAATAATTCACTCAAAAATAAAAATATCTAAGTGATTTATATTTTTCATAAATAATTGATAGCCAATGAATTCATAATCTGTTTTCATAAGTAAGTTATAATTATTCCCACTAACCTAATGGCTAGGATATAATGGTAATTTTAAAATAATGGAATCCCGTGGTTCTTTTAAAATCATTATTGCATGGAAAGCATGATATTTAAGTTTAAAAATTATTTAAAGAAAATATTTTGTAAAAACATCTAGGTGGTACATTTGAGGTGGCTTTTAGTTTCGGAATACGGGTATCCTTATAATTTTATATTCTAGTTTTGTTTTAGAATTGAATATGATTGGCCCACATTGTGATCTCTATTGGGTTTTATGGATATGTACTATTGAGTAAGTTTATTTATTAGATCATAGTGAAACATTTTATTTATAGTTATCTTACTACATCAATTCTACATTATTTAACTCTTATATTATTAATATTATAGATGATTCTATTATTTATTTGATACTATACACAATTATAATGATGATATAGTCTCCCCAGGAGCTATATATTACTCTTGTTTCTAGTTATTGGTATTTGGTACATGAGGAGGCATACATGAGATCAGGTGGTGCTCCATCTTAGGCCATCAGACATGTTCTATTACAGGATATTAAAAAGTTGTATTAAATATTTTTTTAATATTTTTCATATGATATGATGTTTGGTGGATATAGATAGATACAGTTAAAGCTTAACATTCAAGCTATGATTGTGTCGAAATTTCACTTAAATGTGTTGAAATCCATGTTACCTAGGAGTCAGGATTATATTTTTTTCTTCTTCTATTATATTGATATTTGTTTAATGAATTTTGATGTTTATGGGATATGATTTATTAATTTAATATTGTCATAGGGTGGAAATATTCATGGGTTCTACATAATATTTTTCATCTAGGTTCATATAACATGTGAATTATTACACGTGACTCTATAACAGTTTTAAAAAATGGGTTTTAATTATTTAAATCTTCAATTATAACTTATATCTTGTTTTCCCAAATAAGTTATTAGTGGAACCTCAGTTAACCAAACTATTTTTTTTTATTTTCAAGGCATCTATCACTAGATAGTGATATTTTTAGTATACACTTGGATATGACATTTATCCTTGAGGTGGTAGTTTGGTATAAAGATATCTTGTTAGGATTAGATCCCTAGAGAGGGTTTTGTGGATATAAGGGTACCTTTAATAGATATAACACTATAATGGGTGAATTTAGATATGGGATGTATTAAAATGTGTGAGATATAAGGTTCGATTTCCCATTTTATAATTTATTACCTATCGGAGACATGATCTGTTGACTAGGAGGGGTATCCCCAGGATGATGAGATATGGATCAATATATCAGCGAATTGAGTATGTAGGTAGAGAATATGGAACATTCTTACTTATAATTAAGGTGGGTTAAGGTTTATGGGTGGTAGCCCTAGGGGGGAGGGGTTATCCCAATAATATATTCCTTTTAAAAGTTAATCATGGGAGAATTCATATTGATGTAAGAATTAAACATATGTGATGTATAATTGAGAGATAAATGTCAGACATATGGTATGCCTTGGGTATGTGTTGGATATGAGAGAACATATAATTATTTAGGTATTAAAGGAGATTTAAATACCTATTAGGAATGGTTATATATTTTATTAGGAATGTGGGTCAATTAATGGTGGGAAATAACTCATGTAAGTATGATTTGACTGAGGTAGTTGGCTAATATGTGATTATATTTCTACATATGAAATGGATCAGATAGAAAATAGTGGTAGTTGTGAACCACTATGATAGTGTTTTTGATTAATATCTTTCAATGTAGATAATATATTGTGGTTTAAAACTATATATGTTGTGTGGATGATAAACTGACCTAAAATCAACATTGTGAAATTGAGATTAGTTTTTTGGTTTGGTGTGACTCACCTTGAGAAGCATACGGGACTTGCCAAGTTGATAACAAGGAATAATCCCAATGAAAACTCAGGTATTCCTAGAAATATATCAATATTATGAATTATAATTATTCATTTTATGGATTCATAATCATCACAAATTTATAAATGACTTTATATAATTTTTCAATAAAAAAGGTGTAGTTTTATTTAACAAAAATCTTTTTCTGGTATTAAATAGATTTATATTAAAGTTAAATTAATTGATATTAGAAATTTGATTTGATAAAATGTACATATTTTTTAATAAAAATATAAAAAATATATTATTCTTTATTAAATTTATTTTTTCTAAAAATATTTATTTTTGAGTGAATAATAAAAAATTAAATTTATCAAAACTATCATCATTGTTTTTTAAATAAAATAATTTAAAATTAAAATTTTATTTTGTATTTAGTTTCAAATAAATAGAATATAATATTTATTAAATATAATATAAATATTTTTATTTGAATAAATATTATTTTTTATTTTGGTATAATTTTATTTTTATACTTATTTTTTTCCGAAACATTGATTTTCATTGTGTTTTGCAGACTTATATTAAAATCCCTTCCTACCAATTCTATAAATTGAAAATTAAAAAATGCATTTCATACTTATAATTAGTAGGTTTAAATTTATTTATGAGGTCAAATTAATTTTTGATCATTATAAATAGTAACCATGGTAAAAAAAATTCACCATAGTAAAAGTGTAAAACATTTTAATTATAAAAAAATAAGTTATAAGGTCACAAAATATTATATTAATTTATATGGGATTAGATGATTTTGACACTTGTCAACTTATATTTTAATTTCAGTTATTTAATTTCCACTTTTCCATGAATAATACTTTATATTATTTTAAAACATTGAATAATTACAAGAGTTCCTTCCCCTTCACTTATAAAAGGGAACCTACTTTCCTCCCATCTTTACACCTTTTGAGATATTTATTTTAGAAAATACTTATAAAAATATCACCCTAAAATCCTTCCCAACATGTTAGAGGTTATATTATTTTCAAAATACTGATCCTATAAATATTAAGGTTTAAACCTAAGGGAGATATCTTAGGAGATTCGATAAGTCCTAACCAACCTATTTGAAGTTTAATTCTTATTATAATTCATTAAAATATGTTCTAACCCCAGTCAAATAATTTAATTATCATATTATCTATACTGAAATTTTATTATATTTATTGAATGACACTTTTATATAAATTTTCCAAAATATGGTAAATGGAAACAACGACCACGAGTATGTGTGGACTACCACCTCCATGATGTGATGTGTTTCATTTTACATCACCCCTATCACATAAGATTATAAACATGTAATTAATGAATATATAATATTTTTATGAAAATACTATTATTTTATATAGATAATATATTACTTTCATTCTTACCCTTTCCATCTATTGGAAATTGATAATGTTGCTTGTGCGTAAGTGTGAAATACCACAATCATGAAGAGATGCGATTCATTTTTCATTTGTACCATGAAATATTGTTCATAAGGATAGAATTGATTAATAAATATTAAATTTATAAAATATTTATTATTTTTTAATATTTAAATATTATCTACTTTAGTTTTTGTCTACTTGTTAGTTGTTCATGCGTACGTACATACTATAGTCTCGATAAAACAACATGGATCATTTTTCATGACCACATTACATGGTTGATTTTAAAAATCTATTTAATGTATAAATATATTAATTATAACATATTTAAGATTTTGGAGGTAATGTAACCATAAATTCTTTGAACACCATCAAAGCACTGATGTTTCTTATAAGTTATAAATTCAACAACCACAAAACGTCCAACGTTAACTTAACCATCTTAGTAACTAAATACATTATGGTAATAAGTGAAATGAATGGAATTATAATAATAAAATTAAACATAAAAAGGTTATTAATAAATTATAAATATAAAATAATTTTATTATTTTGGAGTTAGAGAATGTACAAAGCTAGATGAGACTTAAGGTAATGAATTTTTCTTTAAAAACGTGTTTTAATGATTCCTTTAAAATATTTATTCTCTATATACACATTCATTAAGATATCCAAACAATGTTTTTATTTATGTGTAAAATATTTTTAATGGTCACTTCATACTATTTATTAATTTTTTAATGGTTTAAATATAAATAATTTAAAACTTTACCATATGGGCCATTTTGACATTTCGTATCATTATGTAAGAGGAATATTTTTTTAATATATATGATTTGACTATGATTTCCAAATATCATAGTTGTTATTAATTATAAATATTTTTTAAAATTTTACATGGTTATTTTAAATAAAATATTTCTCTGAATATTCTTTTATTTTTCTAAATTTTTTTCAAAGGGAATTTTTTTCTCATCTTTATGAGATAACAAAAAATGATATTTTTTTATGGTCTTGAATGAAAATTCAAATGGGTTTTATGAATAAAGTGAAATATATATGTGTTTTATTAATTATATGGTTCTTGTAAATTTTATATAAATTATGGGTGAGCCTGATATATCTCTAATGATGGGTGATCTTGTTATGGCTCTTTAATACATTATGTAATGTGATGAAGTTTACCAGTTTTAGGTTACTCCAAAGTGATATGAGAATTATCTAGTTTGGCTATTCCATTGTAATTGTTATTTTAAGATTGAATGTTAGGATAAAATCCCAAGGTACCTACATGACTTGATTTCAATGGTTTATAAATGAAATATTTTGGTTTCAAAAGGTAAGAAAATGAGTATATGTTTTTAAGGAAAATTTATAACATCATTTTTAAAATAAAGGTAAAATGATTATTTTTTAAGGAATGATATTCATGAGTTTTCTTGTTTTACAAGAAAAACTTATGATTTTATTTTTATAATTTCATATTAAATGTTTCATTAAATACATTAAGAAATTATGTGACACCTGAGATTTATTTATAGTAAGATTTTCATTCAAAAGAAAATATAAAATAATGTACATAAAATTATTAAATAATGTGAATAAAACTAAATTATGAAATTATATTAATTTTATTTTCAAAAACGAATTTAATTTTTTGGTATATAATGTAAAAATTATCTTATTATAGTTTTTTAATATTTTTCAGTAATAATTATTTTTATCTGAATTGTGAAAAAACACAATTTTACAAAACCATCACTTTTATGACATTATAATGATAAAATAATAACATAAAGTTTATCAAAAAAATTAATAGAAAAAATAAAAAATAAATATTAAATATAATCTGTGTAAAAATATATTGCCTAACTTAGACTTTTATTCTTAATATTTTGGAAATATAAGTAATGTTTTTGTTCAAATAAAATCCATTTTTAGTTCTTTTCTTTTAATATAGTATTTAAAAGGAACCATTATATATTGGTATGATTTGATATAAAAAAGTTTCAATTTATTTAATATAATCCAATTAATTATATTTTAACAAATATTTAATTTATTTTCCTATAAAATCATTTTTATGCTTGAAAACATTTTTCTAAAAATGAGTTTTGTTACATTTTAAAAACTTATATTAAAATATTTTTTTACACTTATAGGAGTTAAATCATGTAAAATGGATTCCATATTTGGAATCAAAATAATTAATATTGGGTAATAATTTAAAGATAACTTTTTTATAATGAATAGTTACCATGGTTAAAATTTATCATCCCGATTAAGGGTAAAATGGGTTAAAAGGGTTAAAAATAAAGGGATAAGGCTTAAAGATAGCATAAAAAACGTGATTAAGTGTCATTTTTGGTTATATTTCTATATTATCCATTTAATAGTCTAATATATAGAAATTTAGAGCCACTTTCATAATAAAATCACTTTATATTATTAAAATATTTTTTTAAAATTCCATGTATGTCCCTCTTATCACTTATAAATGGGCACCTATTATCCTCACATATTCACAAACATTGATACCTATATCTTATAAAATACCTATAAAAAAATTTCTTGATTCCTTACCTTATATCTTGATCTCCCTTTCTTAATGTAAGACTATTCAAATAGGTATTAAGTTTTAAGACAAATGAGGTTCATCAAAGAAGAGGTAATTATTTTTCATTACTATTTCAAAGTTTATTTATTCATATAATTCTAATAAATCTATTATAACCATCCCAAAATAATGAATCATGTATAAAAAATAAATGCAAATTTTATTATTCTTATGGTACAACCACTTTCCACCTCTTTTACATCATATGGAAAATGAAAATGTCACTTGTCCACACGTACAACCTACTGTCTCCACATAACAATGTAACTCATTTATCATAACCATTTTAAATGAATTTTCATAAATATTAAATTAATAAAATATATATGATATTTATGTAAATATTATTATATATATATATAATATTATTTACCCTCACCCTTTTATCCAATGTAAAATGATGACGTCACTCATGCGTATGTGTGGGCTATAATCTCCATGAAGCGATGTGATTCATTATTCTATTAGCACTGTGAATGTATGATTATTAAATTTTATATAATTAATAAAAATTATATTAATGAAATTATTAACATTACATAGCTTATGTTATCATTACATAACTCATTTAACCAAGAATAATATAAAGAGGCAATCCAAGAAGAATTATCAGAAAAAACCTTGAGTGGTTGATGTAAGAAAGAACTATTCAAGAAATGGATTTAAAATTTCAAAAAAAGGGAATCTAGAAGAAAAATTATCTTAATAAATTATTTATAAATTTTCAATTCATTATTTAGTTGGATCAATTATGTATGACTAAGGAGAGACCCAATACAAGAGAAATCTATTACAATCTAATTTTATTTTGAGATCCTTTATGTTTAGATTTCATTTGGGAAAATTTTACAATAATAATATATTAAAACAAATATATTTTATTATAATATATTTATTATTTGGGTTTATATGTTCATTTTACATTTATTCTTTTGTTGGATCAGGAATAAATAAGTAACATTTGTGAGACTTTATTTAAAAGTATTGTTTTAATATTTTCTTTACAACTATTTTTATTCCATATTGAGGTTATTTTAAATGATTCAAAAATGTTGTTAATTATACTTAAACGTGTTATAAATTTTATTTTCAATCATTATTATATTTATTTACAATGTATCAAAAGGAATCTTTTCAACATTTTATATATGAGTTATTTTTTTGACATTTTTGAAAAGTGAGTTTTTTTTAAACATATACAGATTCACCAACCATTAAAACCATAATATAAATTCTATGATATCAATATTAATTTTTATGTTTCAATTTTTTTTTTCAAATAAATTATTTTTTTCAATATTTTGCGAATTGTTATTTAAAATTATATCAAAAGAAAATTGTATTATTTTCTTAAATGAATTAAAATAATTACAAAAAGTGATTTAGAAATCTATTATTACATGGAGATACAAGGAAGTTATTTTTAATTTATTTATTTTATTTGATTCAATAAATTTATTGTTGGAATACAAAAAACATCATTTTTGAAGAATTTATTGTCTTCTACCATCTTTGACTTATAATATATTATACTATATTTTGGGATCATTTAGTTTATAATAATCATGTTCTCTATCACTCTCAAATATGTGTCAGGCAATACTTTTCTGCTTAATTTTTTTTAATATCAAAGATGAATTTAAAATCATGTATATCACATTAAGGATGTTTTAAACACATAACATTTCTATATACAATATCATTTGAAGGAATATTGTTAAGTAAGTTATTTTATTTACTAGGGAAATATTTATGTTAAATATTTTTTTATTAAATATGTATAATTATTAGATTATATTTCATTTTTGGAATTAAATGTATTCATCCTTCTAAATATTAGGAACTTATAGGATATAAAAGTAATGTGTGGGTACTAGTTATAGATATCACCTCGATACATCGATAAGTAGGTGTGTCCAGACCCAACCCAACCCGACCAACCCGACACGACACGATCAGGTCGGGTCGGGTAAAAACATTTATACCACGGGTTGGGTCGGGTTGGGTTATATCATGGTTGGGTTGGGTCGGGACACGGGTTGGGAAATAATTGACCCAACACAGCCCAACCAACTCGACTTCTGTGAGTCGCCTCTTCGGACTTCGCCCTCTCCCTGCCTCTTGACCCAATTTCCCCTCACCCTCGCTCCATGCCAGTGTCTTTCACCTTTCCTACACCATCCACTACATCCATTTCATAGCCCACCATTACATGAATACTCTATTAATCACATAGATGATTGAATATTACATGAAATTTCTAAGACAAATATAAAATAAATTCAAAGGAATCGATACATGTGAAATCAGCAGAAAAAAAATGCCCGATCAACAAACAAAAATATCAAGACAACTGGATTTCATTCGATTTTGCTACAAAAACTAAAGAATAAGAAAAAAACCAAAAGAAGATTGGAAAAATTTAATTATTCAAAGATCCGACGGTGGAGGATTGACTAATAAAATGATCATTGAACATCCCCCTCACCATCACCAGTCTAGTGTATCCACCGCGCCACACCTGCATGTACCCCCTGCCTTTGCCACCACCTCCATCTCCATCGCGACTCTGTGCAGTGCCAAATCTATCGTTGTCAAGCACTACCCCATTCTCATCACCCTCTTGGCCTCACCTTGAACCTCCTCAAACATTGATAATTACTTGCAGGAAAGCTGATCACATCACACCATCGAGTCACAAAATGACGTTATTTGGGGTCGATTTATTACAGGGTGGAGGATGTGGGCATTCCCCAGTGTGGCGAAGAAGAAGAAGAAGAGGAATACGTAATCCGATCAACCCACAAGGCGATATCCTAAAATAGAACTGAACAATTTTTTTTGTTGTAACCCGGTCAACCTATAGGTTGGGATCATAAAAAAATACCAAACAATTTTTTTCCTTAACTTGATCAACCTGACCCGACCCAACCCAATTTGAGGAGGGTTGGGTCGGGTAGGGTCTGAATCCAGAAACATCTTTGACCCAAACAACCCGACCTGACCTATTTTTCTTGGGTCAGGTCCAAAATATCACTTAACCTGACCCAACCCGACCCATGGACACCCCTACTTATAAGTCTCATGAGACAAAATAATAGATATGCTGCATTAGATAGGTAATTGGTTTACACCTACCAATTTATTAAGAATGATGTCTTGGTTAATAAAACATGAAACTAATATTCATGATAAATTAGTCGAGGAATTGATGTAAATTTCATTAATTTCTATAATTATTCATTTCTTTTATTAATAATTTAGTTTTCATTATCCATGCGATTGCTATATTGATATTAGCCGATGATTTTCATTGAACTAAGGTTTTTTATTGGATTATTTTTTTTTGATTATCCGCTCTACCATATTGATTATTTGATATCTACTCGTGATATATTATATAGAGAATTAATATTTTCATACATAGATATTGCACATTAATAGATGAATATTCAATACATATCATTATAGTCTAGGAAAGAATCATATAGGTTTAGTGGATTTAAAAATAGGGATATATAAACCGCTGGTTCATAAGAGATCCACTTCATATGCGATTAATTTATTTAGAAATAACACTCTTCTTAATCAGATAATTCTCAAAACATTTTTTTCATATCTAGGATAAAGGAATCATAATAAAGGGTGATCTCAGATGCTCAGTAAGGGTAAATAAGGGAGATATTAATGATCAGTTAAAAAAACATGTTTATTATTGTATGATAACATTATCTTAACATTTAAAAACCTTAACCTGCATATCGTATATCATAATATCAATTCATAAAATAAATATAATTTGTTTATAATACATGAATGATAAAGGAATCAAATAACCGAAGCTATAACAACATAACATTCCTTGAGATATATGTTTATGGAACACCTAAGCATGAAAAATCATTTCCTTATTCAAGAATTACTCCCAGGACTATCATATTAGGTTGGGTTAGAACCCCATTCTATCATATCCTTAGTTATGTTTTACTCTTGAGACTATCATAGTAGATAAAGTCCCTTATTAAACTAGATTCACTCCCCATTCTTATCCTTATTAAATCATGAGATATCCATCTTTACCCAATGCATTGGAGGTATATATAACTCTAGGCCCACCCATCACATAATGAAAATCATATATATATTCCCCAAAAGATCATAAAACGTTCATGATATCATAACATGTGGAAATAAAATGAGTTTCATAAAAATTTCATCCAAATATAGCCCAAGGAAAAGAAATTAGATTCATAAAGGATCCATCATAACTAAATTAACCCAAGGAAATGAAACATGTTTCATAGAATCATAAATAAATAAAAAACATCACAATATATCCAAATAAATAATGTGGATGTTATCATTAGTTTATATCCCCAATAAAGCATAAGTAACATCATGGATTTTATCATAGATCAAAAATTCCTTTAAATGATCACTAAAACATTTTTTTGAGGAAAATAACCTTTTCAATTTGTGATCAGTTATTTAAAATATAAAAATATCATAAATATTAAGAAAAAAATTTTATTTGGATAAAAACTTGTAACATTTTGAATTAATATATAAATCATTGAAAGATTGTGATGTTGAGAAATTTTGTTCATGATGTATACATTATAACAAAGATTCCTTTCACATTTTCAACAAAAGGCCAGAAGTAACTCATTTGAAAAAATATAAGAAGATCCAATTTAAAACAATTTTTAGAAATTAAAACTTGGGTAAAAATACCTTTAAATTATCATAGGACAATATCAAAAACATTATAGAAAATATTTTTAGGAAACATGTACATGGAAGAAAAATAACTTCTGACCAAAGAGAGAAATAAAGTAGATTTTACTTAAAAAATTATTTGAGTCTCTTGAGTTTTTAAAGAGATGAAAATGGAATGAAAACATGTAATCTTAAGAAACAACTAGATAATAAGAAAATTCATGAGTTTCTTGAATGAAATTTCATTATCAAAAATATATTTATAAACATCTTGATAAATAATTAAATTAAAATATAAATCCCTTTCCTCAAGTTCAATTTGATACAAAAGCACTCTATCCTCCTATGTAAAAATCTTAATTTTATTATAATTCTATAAAAAAAATTCATGTAATTATAATATCATATATGATCAAATTATAACATTTTAACACCCATTTATTATTAATTCCTTCTTAAATTAATCTTTTTCTAAGAGTTAACTATTTAGTTTTTCTTGAGAATTTTGGTTCGATAGTTATGGTCCTTATAATTTCATCTTAATTATATCATCTAAAATGTTATAATAAATATATAAATATCATATATACTAATTATTGAAAGTTCCCAGTAAGATTATTGTATCACTGAGAGGGGGATGGGTGAATTATTGATACTCTTTCACTTTTATGTTTTTTTCAATTAAAACGTATTTCACCTCATGTAAGAGATTTCAATTCCCTGCTAAAAATAAACTCAAAAAAAAATATCCATAGAAACAAAAAGATTTAAAAGTTTCACTATTAAATAAGAAAATCTGTGTCCTTCGTATGGTTTGGAAATGATCCCATACCATAAAATTCAATATGAAAACAATCCTTGGATTACAACGAGTGATAAGTACCCTTACACTCATATAGCACTATGAAACAATCCCACTAGTGCGTGTGCACCCTCTTATCACAATAGGGTAATAAAATTGTTTTGTAACAACTCATGTTACCTGTGCTTCTTTTCAATTCCTTTTTTTTTCAATTGAAATAGAATTCATAAATTCATTACTTAGAAGAAAGGAAAGAACCAACTGGACTATATTATGAAACACTGTCCTATCATTTCTGATTCTGAATCCTCTGAGTCTAAATCTTACAAAACAATACTCCAAATCTGATTTTCTAAAAGAATATGATATAGTATTATTTTCACCACCACAATTCCCAAATAAATTTTTCAAAATCAATAGAATATGAATGAATAAGAACCACCCAAAACAATTGTTAGGCCAAATAGAATTGATCTCTGCTTCTCTATAGAAACCTAGAGCTTCTATCTCTTCTATAGTGAATAGTGAAAACATCATCCAAAAGTATAATGTAATTGTCTCCCTTTTATAGGTGACCCAAAAAATGTTTTGATAGGAACCCCAAAACACTTTCCCCCACTCCCTTAAATTTACAGAAAT
This sequence comes from Viscum album, assembly GCA_963277665.1. Taxonomy (NCBI): domain Eukaryota; kingdom Viridiplantae; phylum Streptophyta; class Magnoliopsida; order Santalales; family Viscaceae; genus Viscum; species Viscum album. Next base: position 1,874,670,075 of record OY728138.1, read on the forward strand.
ATGAATTTCTCCTGAAATCTCAGATCAATAATGACTTTTTCAACGCTTCTCGATTATTTTAAAAACTTCCACAATCTTCTCTCCCTCTTCTTCAGACTCCCATTTCAATTTTGGAGACCGATTTCAATTGTTATGAATAAATGGGTCTAATCAAATGAGTCTGATTCACCATGAAAATTTCTAAATATGATTCTCATAATTTATTTGAATCAAAATATTGTATTTGAATGTTCATCTCCCCCTCGATAAATCATTCAACAACCATCTTATCTATTATTTTCTATTGATCCACTTGAGAAACAAAACTTCATTAAAAGTAGTTCTTGAATCATGACTACCTTCATGACATTGATTTCATTGAGGATTAACTTTATCATTGTCTGACTTCAATTGGAAATTATTGTAACTTTCCATTCATTCCTGCTTCATCTCAACCCAAGCATGATCTTTTCTGAATACAAGTGGTCCAGATACGATCATCCGGAATACAATCATTTCTTATTATGATTATTCTGGTTAAGATTGCTGGGTAGGGTCAAATACAATCTAAAAATAATGATCTCCCTGGATACAATACAATACAATATGAAAATGATCACCTGCCCAGATACAATACAATACAATCTGAAAATAATGATCTTTCCAGATATGATACAAAAAAATATTAATATTATTCATTCTCAATGGACACTATCTCTTTCATTTTCGTCTACCCGAATACAATTGTTTTGAAAAACTATCAATGTCTCATTTTCTATCAGCATCACCTCTTCCATCGACCCCACTTTTCATCAGCACCACTTTTCATTGGCACCGCCTTTCATCACCAACACTTTTTTTTACTTTCACCGATAATACAATTGTTTTGTAAAACAATCGATACTCTCTCTTTATCTTCTTATCAGTATGGCTTCTTCAATCAGCACCACCTCTTCAAACTGAATATGATTGTTTTAAAAACAGTTGGTACCACTTCTTTCTCTCTACCATCCTGATACGTTAAATCTAAATATGCTTATTTTTTTGATTGTTTTAAAAAAATAAGTACAAATTCTTTATCTCTGCCATCTAGATTTGATAAATCTAAATACGATTATTTTTTGATTGTTTTGAAAAAAATCAGTACCACTTGTTTCTCTCTACCATCCGGATACGATAAATCTGAATACGGTTCATTTACAATTGGAATCATCTCTTTTACTCCACCATTCTTCTGTAAGTCTTTCATCAAAATTTCTCAATACAAGTCATGATTTATATGAAATAAAAAAAAGTATCATCACAATTAATTCTTTCATTGTTATAGTGACTCTGATTCTCCAACAAAACAAACAACTCTTTATCATCGCATTCAGAGTGAATATGATGACCATCTAATTCTAGAAAGATGGTTTCACATTAAAAGATCCTTATTTTTATTATAATGTACTTTCATAGAGATTCATATTTCTATCAATACCACCAGTAGTACAATTTTTTCTAGAAAAAAAGTGAATCGGAATACCATTCTTCTTTCCAAGAAAAATATATTATGCACAAAACAAACAATTCTTTCAATCCCTTTCATTATAAATTCTCATTCATCAACATCCTTTATTTCTTCATCACACATATCGATTGAAAAAAAATACAACCAAAACACATGTTGGTCTTAACAATCTCCACCTGTGTATTTTTTTTCAATACCCACTTCAAACACTTCAATAAAAAAGTGAGTGGTATTTATTCTTTTCATTCTCCCCCTATTTCTTTTGTCTCCCCCCTTTCTCTTATCTCTCCCACTTATTTGCAACCAAATTCAAAGGGTCCATCATGATACATTTCCTCCTAATTTTTAAATGATTTCCATTTTTAGGGGTTGAGGATTTTCTTTAACAAGGATATCATATGATTTTATAAAAAAATAACCTTTAACTAAACAATTCTAAGTCTATGTGGACGAACCCAGTGCAGAAAACCAGAGTGTATAATTAAGGTGATCGATTTTGTCCTTAACAAAACTTCCATGTAATACATTTCCATACTTCTTTCAACATTCTAATGACTGGGGGAAAACCTTAAAAGAATTTTTATAAGAAAAAAGTAACCTGCTCTGATATCAAAAAACACATTAGAAAGTTTATATCTATAAAAAACAACTTTTGAAAACAAACTTGTCACATCCTCATTACATTATTTTTCAAGAAAATTTATAGACACATTAGTTATATCTACCTTATTTACACTCCTTAAATTCCCTACATGTTAGAAAATGTATAAAAATATATTGGGAATAATAAGGAACCTTGATTATTTGTTAGAAACAACAATCAGACTGAGAATCCTCTCTCAATATTTCCTTATCCTTCTTCTTTGATTTGTAATTAGATGTCCATTATTCCTTTTGTTCATCCATCTCGAGTTTTGTAACATCTTTATTCTTATCTATAGAATCTTTTGATAAGGATTATAACTTTTCTTCATCTTTTGGAACATCCTTGTTACAACCAGTTTGTTCCATGTTGTCTATTCCTATCTTTTGGTCTGGAAATATAGTTGAAAAAGTTTTGATCCCATTCCCTTATTGATCATCTTCACCATATGTTGACACCTTCTTGTCAGCATTTCCCATATCTTTAGAATTCTTCTTCTTCCTCCATTATTTTAATTTTTTGATTCCTCCAATCTCATAGCCAGGTGACTGCGTTCTATCCAAACAACTAAGCACCCTTTATTTTGAAATGTATCAGATCTATATTTCTTGACATCAAAAAAAATTATATTCTAAGAATTGTTATGACTCTTTTGTTGTGCCAGTAACAAAAAAAGACATCTGTTTACAAGGTGTCAATATTGCTCACACCTTTCACAAATAGTTTCCATTGGTTGGAACTATTTTCAATCATTACTTTATTCTTCTCATATTTCTTCAATACAACCTTCTCAGACTTCTTCTTTTGATAGAATTGAATCCACCTCAAACCATTCCTTCTATAACCTATGGAATACTATTATTTTTGTTGGTTGAACCAACACATAATCTTTTTATGTCAAAATCCACCACAATACCAGAAATATCCATAAAATGAGTATTTTCATAAGAAACTTCCATACTATCCAGAATTGTGAATGTGTTTCTCATCCACCTTCTTCTATTTCTTTTTCTAATCCTCCAAAGTTTCTGTTTTCAATTAGATTTTAGTTTTTCATTTATGAAATATTAGAACCAAAATTATTGGAAACATTTCTAGATTCAGAATGTTTTAAATCATTTTCGGACTCAGGGTTCTTTGAGACTTATTAATTCCCAACCTTGTTGGTCTTGGCCATGTACATAATATTCCCATATTTCTTCTTTTTAAACACAATTCCATTCTTCTTATCACCCTGTTAAGGTAATTTTTTTATCTTTATCAAGTTTATCATTTTGAAAATATCCAATAATTTTAGTGATAGATTTTTGGAATCTTGTATTTCTCAATTCATCTTTTGATAACTTTTGTTGGACAAGTCCTAACTCTTCTTTCTTTTCTTTTAGCTTCAATTATAGATGCTCATTACGATTCTTTTATTATTAAAGATATTTATTAAAATCATCAATATCATTCTACATCTTCTCTTTCTCTTCAAAAAAATAATCTAGATTTCATGTTAATGAAGATTCATCTTCAAATTTTTTTTGTTTTTCTTCTCAAGCCTTCAGATCTTTCTCAAGAATTATTTAAATTATTCTTTCAAATGAATCTCAAGTTTATTATCTTCTTAATTATAACTACTACTTATGAATTAATCATCATTAATTGTGTTAATAAAATTATTTTCCCAAACATTATCAATGTAATTTTTGGATTCAACTTCACTTTCTTCTTCTTCTTCAGCAAAACTACATTCTTTATTGGAAGAAATTTCTTCATTAAGTATTTCAATAAACATGTTGTCTTCACCATAATTTGTAACATACTCACTATCATATTCCTCAGTCAAAAATATTCTCCTTTTGTATTTAGAGAACCTCTTATTTTCCATCTTAAAATTGATTTTTTATTTATCACCCTTTTTCATCCAAGATCTTCTTGTCCTTGATTCTTCATCTTCACTTTATTTTTAATCAATTTATTCTTTATTTCCTCTTTGAGGAAAATTGGAAGCAAAATGATGAATGGATAAAAATACAAAAAACATTAAGGGTTGTTTCTCTTTATAACTTCTTGTACCTCTTTTTAAATTCATAGAAATTAAGGACAAATTTGAATCATGATTTTTACATACCTCATTTTCATAGATAGAATATCCATCTTCTTCTTCTTATCCAAGAATATACTTTTATTTCTTGGAATCCTTGAAAGACTTTTATCTATAAAATTTAGTTTTTCCTTTAATATAATTCTCTCTTTTTTATTTCATAGGTAACGAGAGTACTATGAAAATCATCAAGAGATAATGTTTTAGGATCTCTGTTTTCTAATAAATAAACTTTTGCATCAAATTTTTGTGTAGGATTCTCAAGATATTTTCAACCATAGTAGAATCAACCACCTTTTCACCAAGAAATATGATAATACTTTGTATGTCATTTACCCTAGTAAAGAAGTCCCCAATAGGTTCATACTCATCCATCTTGAGATCTTCATACATTAATCTTTTTATTTGTAACTTTTACTTCTTCACTTTTTTATTTCCTTTATATATGTTCTTAAATTTATCCCATATACCTTTGGCTGTGGAAACACCTTTTACTCTCAAGAATTAATTTTTAGAAAGTGATGACAATGTATCATTCTTTTCCCTTCTATAATTTTCAAGATGACTCTTATCAATAGATGTAAGTGGAGCTTTATCATCAATGGGAGGAAACCCAACTGTTGTAGCTTCAAGAAAATATTAGATAATAGACATAAGATATGGCATCATTTTATCTTTCTAGATATGATAGTTCTTTTCATCAAAGACCAGAATACCTTTACTATTCACACTATTCACATTCTCCATTAGCAAGGAATAACAAAGGGACCCTCACATATGATACCACTTTAAAGTGACCATTAGGATTGTTGTATCACTCAGAGGGGGAGGGGTTTAATAAGTGAAACTATTTTTATTTTATCTTTATTGTCAATTTAAACAACTTTTCCCTCTTATTAGAGATTTCAATTCCCTGTAGAAAAAAAACTCAACACACATCCACAGGAACACAATGATTTACAAGGTTCACTATTCAATAAGAATATCTACGTCCTTGGTATGGTTTGAAAATGATCCAATATCATAAAATCCACTAAGAAAACAATCATTGGATTACAACAAGTAGGAAGTACCGTTACACTCATGTATAACTATGAAACAATCCCAACAGTGTGTGTGAACCCTATTATCACAATTGGGTAATACAATTATTTTGTAACAACTCATGTTACCTGCACTTATTATCAATACAAAAAATTTATTCAATTGAAATTCATCAATTCCTCACCTAGAAGAAAGGTAAGAACCACTTGGAATTTGTTATGAAACACTAAGTCTGATCTTTTCTGAGTTCAATTCCTCAGAGTCCGATTCACACAAAACTATACTCCCAGTTAGATTTTATGATAGAATATAATAGATTAGAATCAACACCATCTCAATTCCCAAATACAATTTTCCAGCTGAGTACAATATGAATGAATCATCACAAACAAAAACAATTTTCTATCCAAATATAATTGATCTATTCTTATCTCAAGAAACCCAGAGCTTCTCCCTCTTTTAGAGTGAATAGTGTAATCATCATTAAAAAGTAAAATGTACTTGTTTCCCTTTTATAGATGACCCAAAACAAGATTTGGAAATAATCCAAAAACACTTTCCCATTCACTTAAATTCACCAAAATATGAATTTCTCATGAAATATATAAGCAATTATGACTTCGACAATGCTTTTGAATTCTTCTCAAAACATCCTCAATATTCACCTCTTTTTATTCAGACTCCCATTTCAATTTTTGAGACTGATTTCAATTGTTAGGAATTCATGGGATCGATCAACTGAGTATGATTCCTTATACCGATTTCTGAATACAATTCTTAGAATTGATTTGAATCAAAATCATGTATTTAAATTTTCATCTCTCCCTCAAAAAATCATTCAGCAATCTTATTATCTTATCTTTTCCCTTGAACCACTTGATAAAAAATAATTCATTAAAAAATTCGTTCTTTAATCATGAATATCTTTATATCTTTGTATTCCTTGAGTATCACCTTTATCATCACATTGCTTCAATTGGAATGTATTGTAACTTTACATTCATTTTTATTTCTTCTTTTTCATCTCAACATAATCATGAAATTTTTTGAATACAAATGGTCCGAACAAGATCATCCTAAATATGATCATTTCTCATTACAATTCTTCTGATTATGATCATTATGGTTATGATTTTTGGGTACGATAAAATAAAATCTAAAAATAATGATCTGCCTAGATATGATACAATACAATCTAAAAACGATGATCTACCCAGATATGATACAATAAAATCTAAAAACGATGATATGTTCAGATATGATAAAAAATATTAATGCGATTCATTCTTAATCGACACCATATCCTTCATTTTATTCTACCTGAATACGATTGTTCAAAAAAAAAATCAGTTTCTAATCTTCCTTCGACATAACCTCTTCAATTCACACCGCTTTTCATCGGCACCACCTTTCATAAACACCACATTTTTTAACTTCCACCTGGAATCTGATTGTTCTGAAATAAAATAGATAATTTATATTTCTATTCTTATCAGTACAACTTATTCCATCAGCACCACCTCTTCAAACTGAATAGGATTGTTTTAAAAAAAAATCAGTACCACTTCTTTCTCTCTACCATCCAGATTAGATAAATTTGAATACGATTATTTACTGATTGTTTTGAAAAATATTCAGTACCAATCCTTTCTCTCTGCCATTTGGATAATATAAATATGAATATAGTTCTTTTCAGATTGTTTTGAAAAAAATTGGTACCACTTCTTTCTTTTTTCCATCTGGATACAATAAATTTGAATAATTTTTTTTCTGATTGGCATCATCTCTTTAACCCCCCCTTTCTTCAATCAAGATTCAATCACAAGTTATCCATAAAAATATTGATTTATGTGAAATAAAAATAAGAAACTAATCATCACAATTAATTCAGTTGTAGTCATAGTGACTCTAATTCTCTAGCAAAATAAACACTTATTTATTATTGTATTCAGAGTGAATCCGATGACCATCTACTCCTAACAAGATGATTTCATATTCAAAGCTGCTTCTTCTCATTATTATGAACTTTCATAGTGATTACTATTTATATCAATACCACTATTAGTACAATTGTTTCCAAAAAAAGTGATTCAGAATACATTTCTTCTTTCTCAGAAAAACCTAGTACCTACAAAACAAACACTTCTTTTAATCCATTTGATTCTAAATTCGGTTTTATCATTATCATTTCTTTCTCCAACATACCTATCGATTGACAACAAATAAAACCAAAATAAACATGAGGATAAAAATTTAACAACCATTTATTAATTATAATATGATATATGACCCACTTATAAAATTTTAACACACATTTATTAATAATTCCTTATTATCTTCATCATTTCTGAGAGTGAACTATATAGTTTTTCATGATAATTTTGGATTAATAGTTCCGGTATTAATAATTTCATCTTAATTAAACCATATTAGGAATTATAATAATTATATAAATATCATATATATTAATTATACAGACATACATATATATATATATAGAGTCATTCATAAAAGATAGATATAGAATGATGAATTACAATCTTCCTGGAGATGATAAGCCGTATGTACGCATGTATGATGTTTTAAATTTTCAATTGATGGAATGAAAGAAAGTTAAATAATAATTAAATATTAAAAAACATTATTTTAGTATATATATTCTTTAAATATATCCTTTTTACTATCTATGAAATCAAAACTGGAAAAAATAATCACATCGCTTTATAGATGTGGTAGTCCACATGTATACAAGAGTGACATTATCATTTTCCAAAGGATTGGAAGGTAATAAGGTAGATATGATATTATAATTATAGAATAATAATAATTACATAAATATCATATATAAGATTTAAACAAATCATAATAACTATAAATCAAATATGGTGATGGAAAATTAATTGTATCACTACTTGGAGGCGGTAGTCCACACCAACACATAAACGATACTTTCACATCCAATTTTATGGAAAAGTGGGTGGGTATTTGTGGTTAAATAATCATAATAAAACTTAAGTATATTTTGGATTCTGAATTTATTATCTTATGGTAAATACCATTGATTTATTTGAATTATAATAAGAACGAAATTGAAAGAGTTCAACAAATATGATTACCTCACCTTTAGAAGGCCCTCTTTAGATCCTTTATTAAGGGCCCACTGAATGGTATTTTAAGAATAAAATAAAATATAATTCCTGGATAGGGACAATTATAAGATAATATTTTCGGTTTTTTTTATATTTAAGGCTTAAAGGGGTGTAAATAAGGGAAATGAGAGGTGTCATTTTATAAGTAGAGGAGAGGACACACTTAGAATTTATTAAAATATTAAATATAATAAATTAATTCATAAGAAATATGATACTAAATTGATAGATATTAGAAGGTGGAATATTTTGAGGTTGAAATATTTTCATTTAATAGGATTTAGACAAGCTTAATAAGAAAATTTGACCTTATCTCTTGGTTTAACCTCTAGTAAACTAGTTTTAACCTTAAACTTAGTAATTTTTTTACTGTTTTTAATAATCAATATGAAAAAAATGAAAGTGTACTCATTAAAAAATATTTAAAATTATGATTAAAAATATTTAATCCATTTTAAAAAATTCAATCTCTAAAAGTTTCAGAGATTACTTTAAAATAAACTCACAAAATGCGATGAAAAACAATTTTTAAGAAAACATGTTTTTTTAAGTATAAAATGTTTTTATTCCAAACTACAGATAAAAATAATTAAAATGATTTTAGTTGGACTAATAATAATATAAATGAAAAAATTTTACTTTTAAAAACATTTTATAAAAAAATGTAACTTTTTAAATTCTTTTATTGAATTGATAATTTTCAATAAAAATCAGTATCCTCACAATTCACCCAAAAATAAATCTTTTAAAAAAATTCTAAAAAATTCTCCCTAAGAGAATTATAAAATATTGATTTAAAAAGTGAAGTTAATTTTTTAAAATATAAAAAATTAATTATATTATTTTCATAGAGAAATTAATAAAAAATATTTTTTTTGAAAAATGTATTTTTATAACATATAATAACTATTAAAATTTGGTACTTATTTATCAATATATTTAATATATCTTTAAAGTTAATAAATATTTAAAAAATTTATTATTTCTATATTGACCATAAATTTAATTACTTTATTGTAATGTTAAACTATATTATTGTTCATTTAGACACAGGGTTTCATGTCTCGCAAGACATCGAAGAAATTGGATTTATTTGAAGAGAATTTTATCATATAATATTGGGGGTGCTACAACTTCTGTTGTATGTATCCATTACTAATAATATAAGCTTACCCTTTATTTTTTTACTCTCCCCAATATAAAAATAAATATATTATGAATGATTTCAAGGATGAAATCCTTGTTTTTATTCTATGTTTTTATATTTCGAATGTAATATAGAAATCATGTATGTATCTAGTTTTCCAAGATAGATAAAATAATTAGTCATGTATGGTTTAATAATTTGTATATTTTATGAATGAAATAATTTAAATAATGGATATAGGTTTATAGAGTAGTGGTGTTACAATTGGTATCATATAAAGTTTACTAGGATCATTGGGAACTATATTTTAAATGAACATAACAAACATGAGAATTATAATAACCCCTTATGGTAATTGAGAAATTTTTCCATCATAGGTATTTTTATTGCTAAATATTCACAAGGATTATGATCTAATTTAGTGTGTTCCATTGTTTGGTTCTCAGAGGAAGGAAGGTAATCAACACCTGTAGTCAATGTTGGGATTTCCTATTGAGAAAGCCAATATATGTAAGAACTAGGCCTCAGTAATAACATAGACACCCTATCTTAACATGACCATTGGGTCCTAGCCCTCTAGGTACCAACAGTTTCCCTACAGATATGTTGTACCCTCCCAGGGGCTCATCCATGTTCCTAAATGGGTGATATGACTAATTATTATCCCCACATGCTAGCACATGTTCTTTATAATGTTCTTTGTCCTCACTCATTGACACCTTGGGAAACATCCTAAAAAGTCACCCATCATGATAAATACTATATGAAGAGAACATTTAACTATGTAGTTCTAATCAAGTAAGCTCCCAAAAAGAAAGGTTTACCTAGTTTAAATGAGTCATATAATTTTTTCCTTTAACCCTTTTTAATATTGGGGTGTTACATTCACCCATTATATCTGTATTTTCCCTTTTTAGTGCTTAGAAAATGGAAGATAATAAAAAAATGTAGTCAATATATGGATTTCCATACTAAGAATGACAATATGTGTAATAAATGGCCCCCACTGATATAAAAAACAACCCACCTTAACATGGCTATCAGGTCCTAGCCTTAGGTACCACTAGTTGCCTTGTAGACATGTGGTCCCCTCCCAGGGGTCCTCCATGAGCCTAAATGAGTGATATGAATAATGAATATTTCCACAGTCTAACCCATGTTCTTTATAGTGTGATTTATTCTCACTCTCACACACCTTGAGAAACAACTTATAAGGTCACCCATCCTTATCACTACTCCAAGCCAAGCACACTTAACCATGGAGTTCTAATTAGGTAGGCTTATAAAAAGAATGTTTCACCTTGTTGAAATGAGTCATATAATTTAATTTTTATCCTTTTATCAATTTTGGTTTTATATTCACCCCCACTTTATAGAAGAACTTTATTTTTGTGAACCCTATTGAGTAAGATATTAATATATTTTAATATTTTGAAAAATTACAAATGTAATCTCTCCCTCACTTATAAATGGACACCACCTATCAGATTTTATCCATAATTAAAGAGCCTCTTGAATCATCCAATATTTATGAATATCCAATAATAAAATCAATCCTCACATAATATAGGTCTTGTTTTGATCATAGTTCCATCCTAAGAAGGATATAGGTATAATCCTAAGGATATTTTTTGAAAAAGTGGTATTGTTATTAATAAGGTCTTTCAATTTTATTTCTTCCTCCTCTTTTTATAAACCTTTTATTACAATTTTAAAATTATAAATATAGAATCATTAATATACTAGGATTTTATTATGATTATTTCATAACCATTTCCCATCCCCTCTCTATAAAATGGGAAATGAAAGTGTCACTCGTGCAAATGTGTGGACCACCGTCTCCACTTAGCGAAATGATTAATTTTCCATCATAAAATCACATTAATGGATATAGTAATGGATTTAATAAATATATATTATATTTATGATATAATAATGAATATTAAATGACATAATATTATTCATCCTCTGTTTGTAGTATTTTAGAAAATGAAAACATCGTTCATACGTACGTATGAACTACCATCTCTATGGATGGTGTAATTCATTTTTATATCTATAAATTTTATTGATGGTTATAAACATGTATATAATTAATATATATTATATTTATATCATGATTAATATTTTATATATTATGAAACCATAAACAAAATACAATGATAAAAAATGTTGAACTAAAACATTCATGAAAAATGAAACAGTTATCACATATAACAATGATTTTAATAAATAATTATTAATGAATGGGTAATAAAATATCATAATGAGATAATATATGATATTATATGTATGTATATTTTTTTATATAGAATTATAATAAATTTAAAATTATTATACTAGAATTTAGAGTGATTATGAAATAAGTCAAACTTGAGGTTAAAGTTTTTATGTTACAATCTCATTTTTATGGGGTTTGTTTATGATTAAATTTATATTGATAAAATTATATGATCAATCTCTAATAAAACCCATGAATTTTCTTCTTATGTGTTTTTTGGATATTATATGTTTTAATTTTTTTGCTTCTCTTTAAGTGCTCAAAATACCGAAATAATGTTTTTAAGGAAAAATGAATTTTGATTTTTTCTTATATTGTAAATCATTTTCTTACATATTAATATTTTCTTTTAAATATTTCTATCAATTTTTTTACTATTATACAAGAGTTGATTATATATGTAATATTTTTAATTTTTCATATGAGGTAGGGATCATTTATTATTTGTAAACCCTCCTTATGTTTTTTTTGGAATAGACCTGGTAAATACACCATTAAGCTGGTAGATTTTTTGGGAAGAAGGTATCAGGGGGTTTCCTAGATGCAAAACCAATTCAGGAAATGAATTTATTTGGCCATACCACATAATTTTTATTAAAAGATATGAATTCAGTGCATGACATGAATCCTATTCATGATGTGAACTGGTTTTTCCTGTCTTAAAAAAACTCGTGGATTTCAAAATGTAAATTCCATTAACACTATGAATATTTCATGGAAATTTTATTAAATGGGAAAATTATAATTTTATAATAAAAAATATCCATTTTTTCTATTATCCATGCATTGAGACCTTCTATCTTCAAACATATGATTTAATGGAACTTACTCATACAGAATCCGATCGAGTCACAGTTTGTCTCATTAGATTCCTACCGATAAGAGATTCAATATATTACCTTCTTTTATTGATTTATCTGACATTATTTTAATTTATTTCAATATAATATAATATGAAATATTTTAGGGAATTTTTCTGATTTTCTAATTTCTTCTATTCTAGGATAAATCAGAAGCCTATACAAGATGAGTACTCCTCTAACGCCATAAGGTAGGTTTTATAGTAATTATACTTCAATTCTGGTTTCTTTATATTATGTTTCATGATGTCACATGCCATAACTTCCATGCGTTTCTATAAAAATGCACATTTATTTTATTTAATTTGTAATCCTTGATAGAAATGACCATGTACCTTCTTTTTATTGTTGGAATAAGTCCCCGTTAACTAATTCCACCCCTTGAGATGTGATTATTGAATTTACCCTTCAAATTTTAAATTATCATGTGACCGAATGACCTTATAAGGTGTTTTATCTTAGAATAAATATTAAATAACTTTAATAAGTTAAATATAATGTTAGTTATATGAACCTGTCACATGATTGTATATAAAACATTGTTATTCCCTTGTTTAAGTAGAACAATGATGAATTATAAACCACTTTTTTAGATCATACTGAAGCATATTTTAATACTTACTACTTGTGATACTTCGACATTTAATCCCATAGAACTATGATACTCAAGCATGAGATACTTACTGAAATGATACTCATGTATGGAATCCTACACACCTAGGATACTCAAGAATGATATCCCTATAAATATGATACTTGGGCATTGACGTCCCATATACCAATGATAATCAGGCATGACATCCCTACTAATATGATACTTGGGAATAACATCCCATACAATTATGATACTTGATAATGGTGTCCATACAGATATGACACCCACACATGGTGCTCCCAACAACTTTATATAACTCTAGTGAGTAGAAATGGATTCTTGAGTTATGCCTTGAGTCCTAGATAACACTATATATACATATATACATATAGAAACACATGTTTCTATAAACACAATTATATATATATATTAAATATATATATATTTACATTAATGGTGACATCTGTTTAGAGGTTTCCTAACATGGGATGAAGTCAGTAGTGTCATCCTGGTGTCCTTCAGGAGCTAGAGGCCACCCTTTACTGTTTACATTACTGCTTTACCATTACTATATCTACACACTGATCATATTATATTCACTATATGGATAATTTTAGACACCAGTTGTGGGTCCAAATGAGTATATCTCAAAACCTATTTGGGTCATTTTTTGGTACCTGGATAGACTTCAAGGATGTAAGTAGGTATAAGGGAAAGTGATCGATCTTGGATGCTTGATTTATTATAGCATGGGGGCTTAAGAGCATGAGACCAAGCCTTAGATCATGATGATATTGGATTAAATTTTGATATTTTGTCCATTTTAATATACCTATCTATACATATGCATGCATTTTTAATAACTATATGAAATAATTATAATTTTATATATAGCTCCACTTTTGGATTGATGTGCTATTAATGTTTGATTGATTTACTTTTGTAACCTTTTTTGACTTATTATGATTATGTTATTTATTTGTTATCTCTATTCCATTACGATCTGATTATGAGGGTATAATCTCCCCCACTATAACACTCTAGACCCACTCTGCTAGACAGTAGCATCTAGAATATGGGGATGCACACCTAACATCATATTAACAATGGTATGATTACTATTATCAAGTGAGATGGGACAGTATAACAAAATTTGGTATCATATCTTTATTTTCTCTACCTTGTTATTTTGGGATGGTAGAAAAAATATTAGAGTTTCTTAATTTGGTAATGAGACTGTTCTTGGGAGTATCTATCCCATGTACTGAGAAAATCCAAATTAATAGGGATAAGAATTACTATTTTCGGATTCCACTTATTACAGTTGATATTGGTTTACTATTTGGTGACATGCATTATAAGAGATGTTTATTATTATGATTCTGGATTCATTTTACCCTTAGCCTGATATGTAAATGGAGGGTTAAATCATTCATCATTATAGGCAAGTAAAGATTCATGAGTTTTGAATTATATCATTCCATATACATGTTTCTCATTTCATGTATTACCTTTGGTTTCTATGAGTTCCTTGACTGCCATATATGGAATAGTAATAAAATTTCATACATGGAAATGAGAAACCAAATTTGTTACATAAAGTTCTTGTATTAACCTAACAGTGTTTTGTTGCATATTTTTATGATAATTCCTTAAGTATTCAATTATGGAACCTTGATTCATTGGACACTAGTCATATGGGCTAGAACGTGTTTATGGTTGTGAATAAATGGATTCCAAATTTACTTTTATAAAATCTATTGGATTTTATAAATTATATACAGTGATCTATATAATTTAACCAGTTCAGAAAAAATATATATAAATGAGTAAAAACAAAAATGTATTTAAAACAAGAAATGAAATGGTCACCATTAAATAGAGATTCTGATTTCATATTAAAAGGTGTTTTCCTATACAACAGGTAATTGAAACTACGCATATCATGACCCATGAATTATAAAATATAAGATGACTCTAACTCAACCTCAGTAGTGGAAAATATTTATTATATCTTGCATTTCATAGGATCCATACGTTTCCATAGCTGGGATTTAAGAGCTGGTAGAGGGGTGGTACTTTTATATAGAATGGACTTGTACATGTTATGTTATTATACCCATGGATTATGCCATTAAAAAATTTTGTTCTTAGGTGTTTGTTTTAAAATTTTAGAGTTATTCCACAACCATGTCCTCGGGTCGAGCACTGGGAAGGTGGAGTTGGCCATGATCTAGAGATGGTGGGACCAAAACTGTTAGTAGTGTAGCCTAAAATAACTCATGTTTTATCCAACTTGGATTCTAATTACCATTTTTTAGAGGGATTATTGATTCTCATAAAGACCATGTAGGGAGCCCTATGTCCTTCCCCTACTATGGTGGAGTTGAAACATGAATTTCAGTAGCAACATATGCCCATTTTTTGGGGGATGGTGGACCTCAGTCTGTAGAGTAACGGCTAGAGGCCATGATGACTATATTAAAACACCATGAGTCACATATTTAGATGAGATTGAATCTCACTAAATATACTATTTGATATTGTATCAAGACATGGGGGAATTTTATCACCTAGATAGAACATCATAAGGGTATAGCCTAGGCAGGATTTCAGAAGGCCTTCTGTGACTATTTCGTTCCCTATACACTAAGAGTGTACTGAGCTAGAGAGTTTATATATCTACAATAGGTTACTGTGTCTATTATGGTCTATTTTTTCTTATATCAGGAAGCTACAATTATTCATATTCACTGATTCTAGTGATGAATGGGTGATAATGAGATGTTTTGAGGATGAGATTTTATACACTGTCTGATCTTAGGTGAATTTATTTCGGTTGTCCAACATTTCAAAAATACTAAACTAAGACCTTATCACATAGTAGAATCTAAGGGAAGCTGATGGTGCAGAACATGGTGGATTAAAACTAAGAAAAGTAAGTGGTTTGACTAGCAGTCACAAAATACAATTTAAGGATACACATGAGGGTAGTGGAAGTCAGATGATTCCCACTAATAGTTACATGGGTTTTCACTTGTGTGGAAATCTAGGGAATAAGAAGCCCCAATGTCCCAAATACCTCGTCGAGTGTCGAGTCTATGACATTTTGGGGAATCATATCCATTTTTTCAGGACCTCTACATCTATTCCTAGTGGGAGCTAATCCATATCAACTTTTACTTTAGGAGGGGTATTAGTATAACCATTCTAGGTAGTTAGGTGGAGTACTATAAGCCTTTGAGTAAGAGGGGGTGGTTTCAGATGAGGTGTCCCAGCTTTAGATGTATAGTTCCATTAGGGAAGAACCACTTAGGGTAGTTAGGATGTATCTCAAGGCCATATATCTATCTATATCTATGCAGTGAAAACATTTTTAACTTATTCAACATGGTGCTTCACATTCATTCTTATCTATGGAATTTATGGAAATTCATATACTTGAAATTCAATAATTTAGTGGTGTGATGAACCATCAACCTCCTTTAGGTATACAACAAGTGAGTGCATGCACATGTAAAGAGTGCCCACTCGAGATAGGTGGATATCTATTTCTATGGAACCTCTATATCCTAGAGATGGCTGGTTTTGACACCATTCTTAGGATGGATTAGTTGGTTCCTTACCATGATTACTTGGATTTCTATTTCTATAGGGTTTTATTTACATCACCAAATTTTTGTATTTATATACTTATCGGTGAATGAGATGTCCACATGAGACAAGATGAACCAGAGAATCATGGGATGAGTAGAGTGATAGTCCAGATTTCTATCCTTTTTTCTAGATGACCATGGTATACATCAAGATAATTTTCGTTCGGTAGTTGATCAATTCAGAGATGTCTTTTCAGATGACTTTTCTAGAATACCTCCTAAGAGAGAGGTTGAGTTTTCTATTGATCTAGTTCTAGGTGTGGCACCAGTATCCATTCCTCCTTATAGGAGGGATACTATTGAGTTATAAGATCACAAGGAGAAACTAGAGTATTTGGAGGCTAAGGGTTTTATACAACCGAAACATTGACCATGGGGTTCACCTATCATTTTCTCTAAGAAGGTATATGGTACCCTCAAAATATTTGTGTATTATCATTAGTAAAACAAGCTTATAGTTAAAAACTAGTATCAGCTTCCTCATATTGATGACCTCTTCGACCAAATTAAAGGAGAAAAGGTGTTCTCCAAGATCAATTTGATGTTGGGATACTGTCAGGTATGAGTATGAAATTTTGATATATCATGTATGAAATTAAAAAGTTGCAACGGTTTATATGAGTATCTATTCATGTTGTTCAGTCTCATGGACACATCTGCAGTCTTTATGATCTTAATGAATTGAGTTTTCCACCCGTATCTAGATTCGTTTGTGGTAGTTTTCATGGATAATATCTTGGTGTATTCACATACTTGATAAAACTAGGACAAATATATATAGATATTATTTAATAAAATTATAGATAACCATCTATATATTAATCTCACTAAATGAAACTTACAGATTAACAATGTTCACATTTTGAGTATAGTATCAGTTGACCCAATTAAGGTGATCACTGTTGTTTCTTGATATAATTCCAAGAGAATCTTTGACATATATAGTTTCATGGTGATATAAGAATATCTAAATTTCTGTATACATGAATTATCATTCCTCAAAACACCTCATACCTTCTTGACTATGAAGGGTGTGATGTTATTATGGTCTTAATCATAAAATAAGGCCTTTCAAGAACCGAATGGAATATTGAATGTAGTGCCAATCCTGATTCTTCAACATCCATACAAATGTTAGAAGATGATTTTTGATGAATAAAGTATTTGTATGGGAATGGTTCTGATGTTGTATGATCAATTAATTACATATAGTTCTCATTAGTTGATGCCTCATGAGAGGAATTACTCGACACACAATCTTGAGATAGAAGATTTCATTCATGCATTTTTTTGTTAGAGAAATTACTTGTTTGGTGAGTGGTTTGTGGTGTTCTAAAACCCAAAAAATATTTAATTATATCTTTACATAGTGTGAATTTAATCTCATACAAAGAAGGTGGGTTGAATACCTTCAATCCATTAACATTGAACATTCATACATGCTTATAAATGGAAATACAGTTGTTGATGCTTTGAGCTGAAAGAATCAGATGTATGCTATTCATGATGCCAGTGATGAATGGAGGTTGATGGATATTCTTTATGATATGTTTCTTGAGGTTCAAGAGATTCATGAGAGGCGTTTCCTTATATCCTTAGTGGTAAGATCATCAGTTTTAGATAGAGTGATAGGAGTTAATTATCTGATCACAAGGGATTAGTCCTAAGGGAGATCTTTTAAGGTGTGGATCAACCACTAGGTTGGGATATCAATGAAGATGAGATAATTCATATTCATGGGAATATTTGGGAGTGTAATGACATGTGACATAAAATAATATTGGAATTTGATGCTTAATAGTGGTTAGTACACCTTGGAATTTCAAAGCTGTATCAAGACATGCACCACCAGTATTGGTGGCCTGGGATGAAAAGTCAGATCACAGGTTTTATCAAAACATGTTCCACCTGTCAACAGGTGAAGTTAGAGAACTACTGGTATGTTGGATTATTACATCCATTTATGATACTGTAATGGAAATGGTACAATTGTACTATGGATTTTGTGACTGTTTTTTTTTGAGGTTTCCTCAAGGCAGGGACATAGTTTGCGTAGTCGTGGATAGGATAACGAACGTCCATCATTTTATTCATATCAGGGATACCTTCTTAGTAGATAATCTTGGGAGACTATACATTCGTGATATTATACACCTAAATAGGGTACCTAATACTATCATTTAAAATAGTGGTGGTCATTTTACATCAAGGCTTTCGTAGGGGTTATAGAAGGATCTCGGGGCATAGGTGTTTCTGAGCACAACCATTCACCCATAGACCAATGACTAGTCAAAATGGATGTTATAATTTTTGGAGGACATGATTCAAGAATATTTAGTAAATTTAGAAGTTTATTGGGAGAAAAATATAACTCTCATTGAGTTTTTATATAATAATATCTTCTAAGGTACTATATAGATATCTTATTATGATGTTCTATATGGTAGGTTATTCTGTTCACCCTTGTGCTGGTTTGAGGAATGAGAGGAAGCATTATTGGGAAATCATCTCATTTAGGAGACTTTCAGTTAGGTATATATGACCAAAAAGTGTATTTTTACATATCAATCTATATATATGTCTTATGCTGATCAATGTCGACAAACTGTTGAGTTTGAGGTAGGGGATTTATTTTTTATTTTTTGTTTTTCCCAGACTGGGGAATATAGAGATCAATGAAATGGAATGTCATCTCTTTATTATGTTAGGTATTTCAATTTAATGAATAAATTATATCCAATATCCTAGTATATAGATCTTCCTTAGAGATACTGAGTCATGCATGATACCTTCCAATCTAGGATGAATCAGAACCTGATACTAGATTAGTACTCTTCTACCACCATAAAGTAGGTTGTCTAGTAATTATCCATCTAATATTGAAGCATTATATTATGTGTCATGTTTCCAAGAAATATATTTCATGCGTGTTTCCATAAAAACACACTTTTCCATTAATTATTTTTTATCCTTGATATAAATGACATTTCCCTCTTTTTTCTTGTTGGAATAGGTCGCCATCGAATAATGCCACCACTAGAGGTGTGGTAATGTAATTTCCCCTTGATATTATGAATTCTCAGGTGACTGAACCACATAATAAGTGTTTTTTGGAAAATAGATGAAATGAATATGATGAATTAAATTAAAAGTGACTGGTATGACCATGTCACATGATTTTATATAAAAAATGTTACACCCTTGTTCAAGTAAAACACTACAGAATTATAAAAAAAATTCTAGCTCATACGAAAGCATATTTGGCTGCTTATTTATTATGATTCTCTGACATGGAATCCCAAATACTTGTTATACATGGGCATGAAATCCCTACTGATATGATAATTAGGAATGGAATCCCATTTACCCATGATAACCAGGCTTGACATCAATGCTAATATGATAATTTAGCATGGTTTCATATATAACTATGATACTCAAGCACAAAACACCTACTAAAATGATACTCATGAATAGTGTCCTATACACCTATGATACTTGGGAAATTCATTCCTATAGATATGATACTTGGGAATGAAATACCCTACTACTTTATATGGATATAGTGACTAGATATGGATGCTTGTGTTATGAATTTGTTCTAGGATAATGGTACATATATACATATATATGGAAATGAAAATAATTATGTATATAGTGCATATATATATATGTATATATACATTGATGGTGACATATGTTCATAGGTTTTCTGGTATAGTCTAAAGCAGGCAGTGTCAACCTGGTGTCCTTCAAGAGCTAGATCCGACCCTTTATAGTTTACATTACTACTTTAACATATATATGCACATTACTAGTATTGTATACACCTTGATGGATAATTTTAGACATCCTTGGTGGTGAACAACTGAGTATATATAACACATTGTTTGAGCCTCCATTTAGTACCCATATATACTTCATAGATGCTAGTAAGGGTAATCGCCCAGTATTTGATGCTTGATTGATTATATCATGGGATCATAGGAGCACAAGACTGAGGCTTGGGTTGGGATGCTATAAGATAGAATTTTTGGTTTTTGTTCATTTTTATACACCTGTATGTAAATATGCCTATATTTTTTATAGCTCCATGACATACTCATCATTTTTTATATACTTCCAATTTTGGCATGATGTAATATTATTTTCTAGTTGATGTAATTTCATAGCTCTATTTTTTATTATACTTTCTCTATTTATGTGTTTTCTCAATTCTATTCAACTTTTATTACGAGGGTAGTCTCCCCACTATACCACCGTGGACCCTCACTACTATTAGAAAGCCTATGGAATATGGGGAGTTAAAATTGAGGTTATGTGGACACCAATTTGGCTATTTTTATCAAGTGAGATGGGCCGAGACATCACTAAATACCTTTTTTACCCATATTTTAATTCCAATAAAAAGGTTTAAAAGGAATTTTATTTTAATTGTCTAAATGAATTAATTTTTCCAAAAGGTGTGAATTGAATAATTTTTTAATGTATTCAACATGAATGGATTTTACCACCATCATAAATACTCTTTTATTTAAATATTTATTTACATTTTTGTATATTTATTTTTAAAGAAATATTTTTCCTTAATTTTTTGAATTTTTTATATTATAAATAAGTTATTTAAAAATGAAAAAGGTATTTTCATCATGAAATGTTTCAATGATATTCTTATGGTATTTTAATCTATAAAAATATCCTTTGATGTTTTTTATTATTTACTAGGGTTATGATTCAAAGATACCATCAATATTTTTTCTTGGGATGTTTTATGGTTATGATGATGAAATATTGATGAAACTGATTTTTTTCCACGAGTTAAGTTCGGATGAATGATAAATGTTTTCATGATCTTATATAAAACATATAAATGGATTATGATTATGTGATGGATGGGTCCCTTATATATCATGAATGTATTAGGTAATGATAACTGATTTATATTCTTAGATAGTATATGAGAGGTTATCCCATGTCCAAAATAGGGTACATGAGAGGTTATCCGAAGAACAAAAAAGGTACACAAGTGGTAATCCCAAAACTAACATGCGATGAATTTATTCGTGGGTATAATTGACATAATATTTCTTGGATTATGATTTTGTGGTATTTTATACTACTCTTTTCTGACATTATCTTATGCCAGTGTTATGAACTCATGAATTATTTTCTTTTATTTCTTTATAATTCATGGCTTATAAACATCCAAGAATTATGACAAGACTCATGATTATGATATATGAATTGATGGGTATGACTTAAAAATATTATTCTCATGCTGTGAAACCCTTATTCACATGTTACGATTAAAAATTATCATTAATCAATATCTCCCTTTTTAACCTAACTGATTACTAGAGATCACCACTTATTATGTTTCCTTTTCCCTAGGATATGTAGAATGGATTTATGTATGATATGTTTACTAAGGATGATAGTTGTGAATAACTTAGTGGGAGATGGTGTAGATCGTTTATGTACTATTTTCTTATGTATCAATGTCTCTAAAGACACTAAATATTTTTGGTCCTGATATGGATTGTAATGTTATATAATGAATATTCATCTAATAGTATCTAATATTTATATAGAAAATTATTGGGTCACCTCACTTTAGATGGATCAGATTGTTACCATATATTATTTGTTGAAAGGTTTTATCTATCAGCTAACTTGTTAACTATGTTTACATGTAAAAGGGTTAAGTTCATATGGTTAGAATAATGTATAGAATTTTTCAATAGTTAAATAAGATATTGTTCAATGAAATGGTGTTAACTTTACCATTATGAAGGGATAAATTTTTGATATATACTGTTGAATAAAAGAAGGGACTTGGATGCATCCTATTGTATAATGATATAGGTATAGAAAATGAATCAATGTAGTTACAAATTTATGAATAGAATTATCCAAACCATGATCATGAGTAAGTAACTATAATATTTTCATTGAATATATAGAGTAATTAATATTATGGTGAATGATTTGAAATATATATAGATAATAAAAGTTTGAAATGAATATTCTCATAGAAATAACTGAACATGAGAAAAATATGATGAGTATAATCACTAAAGGATTATGTTTTATCAATACACTACCACCTTGGGAAAGAAAATATGGTTGATGATGCATTGAGTTGGGAAGATCATAGAGCTGTGACTAAATGAAAGGCCTAAAACAATCTTGTTTTTATAGATTTAGTAAATTTCGATATGAAAATAATTAAGGAATGGAAAGAATAAAATATATTAAAAATGATTTCCAAACCATCCTTAAAATAAAATGTTTCTAGCGTGATGATAAGAACATTCAAAAGAAAATTAAATACATTAATGATGGGAAGTTGGTATACTTATTCTATGAAGATGGTATATTGAAATCTTGATAGAGGTTATGTGTTTTATCCATGGATGAGATAAAATGAGAATTATTAGATGAATATCATAGATAAAATTTATCTTTAAACCATAGTAGAACCAAAATGTATCTAGATTTGAAGAACTATTTTTGGTCAGATAATATAAAATGGGAATTTTTAGACTATATATCAAGATACATATATTTTCAAAAGGAAAAGTATTAGATACAACATCCTAATGGTTTTTAGAACCACCTACATTTTATAGGGTGGAAAGGGTATTATAATACTCCGATATTTTTCAATATATTATCAAATAAAATGAGAAATAAATATTTTATATGGGTTATTATTATCATATTATCATGTCTTTACATTTACATGGTATACGAGAAGGTCTACCTCTTGATCATATCATGATGATCTATATTAATGAAGTTATGAGACTTCATAGTGAACTTATATTGACTGTATCTGATCATGGCAGAAGGTTTCATCAAAATTATGAAAATGTCTTCAAAATGATCTTGACACTACGCTATATTTGACATATTCTTATCATCCTTAGATATATGGATAGTTTTAAATGACTATTCAGACACTAGATGACATGTTGATTCTATTATCACTTGACTTTCAATGTAAATGGAATTAATATTTTCCTTTTTCAGATTTTCATATAATAATAGATTCCATTTTCATATTCAAATGGAATTGTATGGAAAAAATATTTCTCACACTAACTTGTTGGGATGAAGTTATTGAAAGGAATATTTTTGGCCCAGAACATATTGAGGATACAATTATGGAAGTGAGAAATATTTAGGGTTATATCGAGGTAGCTCAAAGTTGCAAAAAGAGATATGTGGAATACCAATGGGAGGATTTAGAACATTAAGTGGGAGATCATGTTTTCTTAAAGGTATCACCATGGAAGTGTATTATAAGGTTCAATAAGGAAGGGAAACTAAGTCCTAGGTATATAAGTACTTTGGAAATTCTATAAAGAGTTGGAGTTGTGGAATAATACCACATATCCTCACTAATGTTCATGATATACTTCGTATATATTTAATAGAAAGTACATTCCAGAACTAACACTTCTGTTCACCTATAAGGAAATAATATTATAACCCTATTTTTCCTACTATAAAGAGCCTATCTTGATTCATGACACTTGAGAACAACTATTACATAATCAGAGGACTCTATTGTTGAAGGTACTTTAGAGAAATCATAAAATATGAGAGGAAATGTGGGACCCTAAAGAAGTTATGATGAATAAGTATTCCTATTTTTTTATTATGTAACCTTTTTTAAATTTCTAGATTAACTTTTTTATGGAGGGAATAATGTAACACATAAGATTAAATTATGGTGAGTAATATTTTCTTTCTAAAGAAACTATAACATAATTCACAGAGATTTATTCAATAATGTGACCAAAGCCAAAATAAAAAAAATTATAAAATTAATTTGAAGAAAAAAAATAATTTTTTTAATTCATTCTATCAGAATTATCTTAGGATTTTTTTTCATGATTTTTAAAAAATAGTTGTTCTTGAGGTGAATAGTGAAAATATTGATTTTACAAAACTAGTACTTTTATGAAATTATAATTATATAATAATAACTATAAAGATTATTTCAAAATTTCAATAAACCAAATATATATTAAATAATTAATAAAATTCATATAAATTATATAAAATTTATCTTAGAAATATATTCTTAACATTTTGGAAATTACAGAATTTTTTTTTTCAAATAAATAATTTTTAGTTATTTTGTTTTAATCATATATTTACAAGGTACATTTTATTTTTTGTTTATTTTTAAATTCAAATAAGTATCCTTTTATTAAACATAATCGAATTAATTCTAGTTTAATCAATGTTATACTTTATTTTTCTTTATTTTTTTAATTCTTAAAACAAACATTTTTTTTAAAAAATAGTTTTCATTGCGTTTTGCAAGCTCATATTAAAAGTAATTTATAACACTTCTAGGAGTTTAATCATGTAAAATTGATCTGATGTTTGTAATTATAATAATTAATATTATTTAATGAGTTCAAATTAATTTTTTTTAATATGAATAGTAACCATGGTAAATATTTATCACCTTAGTTAAGGGTGAAATTGGTTAAAATGGTTAAAGATAATGCGATAAGGATTTAGGAATACACAAAAAACATTCTTAAATCTCATTAGTTAGTTATATTTATAACTCACACATATAATATTCAAATCTATGAAAATTATGAGCCACATTCAAAATAAAATGACATTATATTATTAAAATATTTAATGTAATTTTATGTATGTCCCTCCCTTAATTTATAAAAGGGAATATCTTCTATGCCCTTACTCACAAAATTTGTGACCTATATCTCATAAATATATTCCCAAAAAACATGATATATTCCATACTTTCACTCTCAATAATCGAGTCTTACCCTAAGACCATATTAAGAAGGATTAAGTTAAAAGATTATGGAGGTATTTCAAAGAAGACGTAATCATTTTACCGAACCCTTTCAACATCAATTTATTATTATAATTATTTAAATGTATTACATCACAAAATAATGATTCTCATATAAAAAATATAGTAATATTTTATTATTATTACGCGATAAAAATTTTCCCTATCCTTTTTTCCTATGGAAAATGGTAACGTCACTCATACATACATACGACTTACCATCTCGATGTAGAAGTGTAATTATTATTCATCACCATTTTACGTAGATGGTTATAAATATTAAATTACAGAAATATATAGGATATTTATAAAATTATTATTATTTTGAAATGTAATATATCATTTACCTTCTTACCCTTCCATCATATGAAAAATGAAAATGTAACTCATGCCTACGTGTGGACTGCCACCTCCATGAAGCGATGTGATTTG
Organism: Viscum album; assembly: GCA_963277665.1. NCBI lineage: Eukaryota > Viridiplantae > Streptophyta > Magnoliopsida > Santalales > Viscaceae > Viscum > Viscum album. Next base: position 1,874,696,311 of record OY728138.1, read on the forward strand.
TTCATCTATTACCAACATGCATGGATGATTTTCAAAATTTTATACAATGAAAAAAAATTATAATCAAGAAATTATTAAAATTATGGAGATCATATAACCATGAAATTACTTCTTTAACTATGAACAATATTCCAAATATATTTAAGAGAAATTAAATGAACATCCTTAAGTGGTCGACAAAAGAAAGAATTATTCTATGAATGGATTTAATATAATTTAAAAAGGAACATAAAAATTTAATATAGTTTAAAAAGCTATTTAATAAATTATTTAATAAATTTAAATTCTTTATACCTGAGAATAAAACATGTATTACTAAGAAGAGACCCACGGTAAGGGATTTTATTTAAAATATAATTGTATTTTGGAACTATTTATGTTCATATTTCATTTGTTAAAATTATATGATCCTAATATATTAATCCAAATATATTTTATTATAAATGTCTTATTTTTTGTTCTTAGAATTTTATTTTCAATTTATTTTCTTGTTGGATCAATAATAAAAAAGTAATTTATATGTAAGGGACTTTAAAAAAACATTGTTTTAATGTTTTCCATAAAAATCGATTTCTTAAACGTCAAGCTTATTTTGAAAATTTTAGGAATTTTATTAATTATGATTCAAAGGGTGATAAATTTCATTTTTAATTATTTTTTACTTTATTTATGAAGGATTAAAATTTTTTTTTCAAAACATTTCATAGGGGTTATTTTCAACATTTTTCAAAAATATTGAGATGAATATTCTCTAAATTATAAGGATTTAGTTACCTTTCTCACTATTATATCCATTATAAATTATCAATATTCCTTTACCATTTTTCATTATTATCATAAAATAAAATATTTTTCTTAATATTTTAGGATTTATTATTTAAAATTATATCAAATGGAAAGGGTATTATTTTCATGAAGGAATAAAATGAATTTTGATAAGTGATTTATAACTCCATTATTACTCAAAATTACAATGAAATTATTTTTAATGTATTTCTTATATTTTATTTTCATAAGGCTTGGTTTTTAAAAAAAATCATTTTTGATGAATTAATGGTATTCTACCATCCTTTTCTAATAATATATTTTACCTTATTTTTATATCATTCACTTTATGGTGAAAATGTTATCTATTAATCTCTAATATTAATTAGACATTATTTTTATCCTTAATGTCATTATTTGTAGTATAATGGATTAATTAAGAGTCATTTTTATTAATTTTATTATTTTTTGACCATATATATTTTCTATACATGATATCATTTCAAGGATGTTTATTAAGTTATTTCATTTATTAGGGAAATGTTAATGTCTTGTATTTTGGATTCAATATGGATAATTGTTCAATTATAAGTCATTTTGAGTATTAATTGTATTTATGATTAAAAATATGATGAATGAATAATACATTCAAGTGATGAACGAAGATGAATTATAGATATCCCGTTAATAGATCAACTGGTATCTTGAGAAATAACAATTTGCACACCATATTAGATGTGTAATTGGTTATTAAATACCCATATATTAAGCATAAAGCCTTTTTTGAGAGGCCTTTATTGTAAGATTCCTGATAAATTAGCCAATGTTAGGACAAAAAGTTCATGAATGTATATTTTTTCATTTAATTTATTAATAATTCAGTTTCCATTATCTATGTGATTTCTATGTTGATATTAGATCTTTATTTTCATTTAATTCAAGTTGTTAATTGAATATAATGTGTTTGGATTATCCAATATACCATATTCATTATGAATTATTCACTCAATATATATTCCATGTATATAACCCTTACAAAGTATATGAGGTCACCATTTATTATTTTTATCCCTAGGATATAAAGAAGTATATTATCTATGATTTCATGGATGTACGAATGTTTCTTATGTTATGTTTTTATGTTTCCAATGTAATATGAGAATCATGTTCATATTTCTATTTTCAAGGCTATTAAGTTAAATATTCTATGTGGTGTGATCCCTTGTATATTATAAAAATTTAGTAAACTAAACACTAGATTTTGGTTTCTAGATTTTGGTTGTAACAAGTTAAGTTATTTTTTTGGAAAAGTAAATGGATATTTTAGGTCAAATCTTAATTCTGAAAAATAATTTTTTTATGATTTTTACATGTTTATAAATATGATAACAAGTTTATTTTGTTTTTTGACCATCACAGATATTTTTTTTCCTCATCCAATGTTTCAAAAAGATTTTAAGAAGGATTAAGTATGAGAAGAAATTTTAATAAAGTAATAGTTATAGATAAGGGGGTTACCTTGAATGAAGAACATGTGACTTTACAAAAACTGTGGGAAAAATGGAAAGTATGTGGAAATTTAAACTTTTTATGCAATATCTTACCTAATTTTATAAAAATATAAAACAAAAAGATCTTTGAAATGTAGGAAATTAAAACCCTTGTTATAAATCATGTATTTATGGTTTGAATAAGGTATAATTCATTACAGTCAGTATTATAAAAAATATTTAGATGACATTAAAATTTTGGGTGATGAAGAAAGAAAATTCAATGAGATGCTAATTTATGGTTATATTATCATGTGATATATTTTTAATATTTCCAGGTTATTTCATCTAATAGATGTTTTTTTAGAATGGGATTTCTCATAGGAATAAGGGATGATAATATAAAAAGTAATCAAGAGGATAATATCCTTCCAATACAATGGTTGTCTTTTATTAAGAGAGCTATGAAAAACAAAGAAATTTATTCCATATAATAGATGATATTTAAATATTTATTCCATGAAAATAATCTTCCAAAATTTATTCTACTTATAATGTAAATGAAATTCATAGAGTTAAGGAAAAATAAGGTAGAATTGTTTTCTTCCAATGAAGCTAATTTTAGTATATTTTCTAAATATGTACAAAATTTTATTCTAGATCATGACAATCAAATCGATTGACTTTAATTAGGATTCAATATGAGTTTACATAAGTATTTGGGTACTCATGAGTTCAAAAATTAGGATGAAATTTCATGGTTATATAATAAATTGGAGATAATGTTTTTGAACTATTAAAATAATAATGATAAGAATCTATCCATGTGGAAGGTAATGGGGAAGCATTCATCAAAGAAACCTAAAGGTAAGATAATTCAATTTCCATCTTGTGTTAATTGTGGAAAGAAGTATTATATAGAATTTACTATGAGATATAGAAATTTTTAGAGATGTGGAAATCCTATAAAAAGAACGCATGACTATAAATAAAAGTTTAATACTAATGGGTAAATTGGTAATGAAAATTAGGTCATGAATTTTTTTAATTAAAATTATTTGGTACATTATTCTAATGAATTTCTAAAGTTAGTTATCTGAGGTAGGAGTCATTATGATTTGAAATGGAATGGTGAAAAATCATTTTTATAACTACTGTAACATATGTAGGAAAATCAAATAAAGTGATGATAATTATATTAAATTTTTATTCAGATTATGGAAATGTATTTGTTAAAATTGGGGATACACATTATTTAATATCAAAAAAATATGATAGTGAAATGAAAATTATATCTCATAAAATAAAGTTGGAAATTTTTCTAAAAAATTATAATGGAATTATAAAGGTAATAATAATTTATTGAAATATTTGAATTATAATATTTTGAAATGATTTTACTAAAACCATTTTTGTCTTTCCTATTTAATATTTTGATGTTATTATAAGTATAGATTAGATTTCCATTTCACATTCTAAGATATAATATAGTGATAAAGAATTTATTTTTGAAAATGAGTTTCCATTTTTATATCATAATGAATTCATACCTTTGATAACACATCAAGAAGATGAGAAAATTGATAAAATATGTAATGAAAATATCTTTTGCACATATTTTTAAGAATAAATAACAATTCAAATTGGTTGCATGTCAGCATTAAATGAATATCTAGATGTATTCCCTAATTATTTACTTAGTTTTATTCTTAATTTAGAGGTTATGTTGACCATTATCATAGTTCTTGATTCTAATAAAAATTCAAAAACCTCCTTATTGAATAGATTCAGTTATGTTATTAAAATTGAAATAGAAATTACAAGAATTTCTTGATAAGGGTTTCATTCATACTAGAACTTCACATTTGGTTGTTACTATTTTTCCTGTTTAAAAGGATGCTTCCATGAGAATTTTCAATGATTATAGGGCACTTAATAACATAAATATTGAGAAAAAAAATCCTTTTACTCATTTCAATGACTTGTTTGATCAGATCCCTATAGAAAAATATTTTTTGAAGATTGATCTCAGGTTCTAGTATCACTATATAAATGTAAATAAGGAAGTCATTTCAAGGATGGTATTTTTTACCAGGTATGGAAATTATGAGTTTTTATTATTCCATTCATCTTATGAAATTCAATTAATATATTATGGATCTAATGAATAGAGTGTTACACGAGTATTTGGATAAAATTGTGGTAGTTTTTATTGAAGATATTATTCTTCATTTTAAATTTATGAAGGACATGAGAAACACCAAATGATTGTTTTGAAGTATTTAAAAGAAAATAAGCTTTATTTAAAATTCAATAAATGTTAATTTTGGCTACAATAAATTTCACTCCTTATACATATTGTTTCTAAAGATGGCATAACTATTGATCCTACTAAAAATAAATTGTTGGATGAGTTTTTAAGACCTAAAAATGTTATTGAGATTAAAATTTTTCTTATATTAGTTGGTTACTAATGAAAATTTTCTAATAACCATGATCAATTATCTAGGACACTAACAAAGTTAACATGATATGTAATAAACTAGGTATTTATAGAATAATATGTTTATATATATATTAATATTTATGAATAAGATATTAATTTTTTGTTAAAGAGGAAATTTTTTCTGATAGCATACACAACACACAAAAATGAGTTTCTTTAAAATATTACATTGCACAAAACATTGAGTAATATCGAAAAAATAATATAATATTATTATTATTTTAAATGGTAGTTAATGCCTAGACATTTTATTGGCAGGAATGAACAGAACTAAAAACAATATGATTATACATGTTTTTTATATGTCTTTACATTTATCCAATAAATTTTAGAGGATTAAAATAAGAATGAATCTAATTTTAAGCATGAAATACTTTATTTTTTAAAAGGTCGGTTTACTGCCTTTTGATGGTGAGACCTTTTTAAATATATTTTCATGACACTCTTATATGTTCTATTTAAAAGAAATAAGCTTATTATATATAATTGGGATATAAAAATTTATTTTGGAAATTTATTTTGGAAATTTTCTTATAAAGTTCATTTTTAATGAATAGTGAAAAAATACCGCATATTAAGTGAAATTTTTTATTTCATCTAATTTATTTATAAAGTTAGATTGCAATTTTAATTGGTTTTAAAGTGTAATTGGATTATATTTTTACCAGTTAATCCATTTAAGGTCATTGGAAGTAATTTCACTTTTAATTTGGACATAAACACATGTCAATCTTTTGATACTTATTATTTCTTAAAAACCCGCTATTTGGTTTTGACAATAGGAATTAATTTTAAATTAATTTTTTCAACTTATGTATTGTAAATTTGGGAAAAATGGATTCCATATTTGGAATAAAGAGTTCCAAATTGTGTAAATAGGTACCTTTTATTTTTATAAATTATGAATAGTAACTTCAATAAATATTTTATTTATAATGGTTAAATTGTAAATATAGTAAATAAGGGTAAAAAATAATATTATAATAATATTAAACAATCCTAACACATGTATTAACCCTATTGGATGATATATATTTGACAATGGTCATCCTTGAGTCGATTTTGCGGCCTGATGGAGCCACTTGTGTGTGCAAATGACATTTAATTACTTTTAATTTAATGTCAAGGAAAATATTACCTAACCATATATATTTTAATAAAAAAAATTTTTATATGGATTTATATAAGTGAAATATTCAACTATAATTAGTCATTATAAAGATAAAAATATTTCCTAAATCATGGTATTTTATTTATATTTTTTAGACATCAAGTAAATAAATTTCTTTATGACACAATGATGATGTAGTGATTACCTTATTAATGATTGTTTTAAATAAATGAGATTATAAAAATTAAAATAAATATATTTTGAAACTTTTTATTCCATACACAAATTTTTAGGATTATTATGACTTTTTATATTTAAATTAATGATTTTTTATTCAAAATAATGAATTTGTTATGGATTTTTTAAAAGTCAGGATATGAATAGTATAAAAATTGATATAAATGAGTGTTTAAATCAATTAATATTTTATTAAATGATATAATTGTCCTAAAAATATAAGATTCGGCCAAACGAAATATAGGATGTTAAAAATGTACTTACCAATTCATTTTGGGGTCTCTTGACATTTTATAGTAACTATAGTAACTATATATTCCGAAAATACAAGAAGACATGGTTGGAGTTAAATTAGTTAACTAAGGGTTAAAACAAAAAGATAACATTACATTTGTGACCAATACTTGTGTAAAACCTATTTGTTGAAATTATTTAGAACAATACTCACCTTATATTATAATTAAATGAGTTTGGGAACCTTTGTTACCGAAATTAAGTTTCACATAAAATAATATTTCAAGACATTCCTAATGTACCGCTCCTCCCTCTTATAAAAGGCCACCACCTCTAACCCATTCTCACACCTCTCAATACCCCTTCTATTATCCAAACTATATAAAAATAATCTTCCAAAATCCCTTTATACCCCCTATAATCCTTACCTTTGGAATAAGGCAACTCAAGAAGGCCTCTTAGCTTAAATAAAAAAAGAGTTACCTGATTTGTGGTAATGTCTTCTCTCAATATTATTTCATTTATTTTCCTTACCCAACCTGCTAAAATATATTTATTACATTAATTTGAAAAAAAAAATATTATATTCATTATACTATGATGTTTTTATGATAAGGATTCAAACTACAATTACACACACACACCCATCTAATGGATATGAACATACTGTTTCTCTGGACAATGACCTACCGCCTCACAAAAGGATGACTGTTCAATTATCTCCTACCACCTCTCATGGAAGCCATTATGATGGAACTATATTTATATATGATATAAATTATATTTATATTTTCTCTAGGTTACTATATGTTTTATTTAAATACATAATTTTATGCTTTTCAGGATGTGGAAATATGATAATTTCATTTGAGGAAGTGTGGACTATCGCCCCCTCAAATTGATATGACTCATTCATTCCATAAATGGAACATATAATGTATAGAATTAAATAACATATGCAATTTATATATCATATTATATTATAATGTAATTATAATATACCTATGTATCATTTAGTTTCATTTCATTAATGTGACAAAAAAATGAAAGTAGCATTCATGCGTACGTATGAATTACCATCTCCATGAACGGTGCATTTCATTTCTTATCTACAAATATTATAGACATTCATAAATATATATATACTTGATATATATGGCATTTAAATCACGAATACTAATCTGGAGATAATGTACTTTTGACCACATAGACAATTTGTAATTATAACAAGTTCATTTTTTTCACTCTAGTATCCATTATCGACAAAACGACCGATATTAACTTAAATAATTATGTAATTTTTATAACATGGTAATAAGTGATATAAAATGAATAATAAACTTGAATTTTTTTAAAATCATGTATAAATTAACTTATGTTTATTATTCAGGAAGAAAAAGGAACATACATGACGAGTTAGACTCAAGGTAAGGGAACATTTCATCCACCTCTGTTAGTCAACTAATTTTTTTTATATTATGTATTTTAATTGACATTTTTCTTATGTTGGGATATTTTATTATATATCTTTATTTCTATCCATTTTATGTCAAAGTTATGAGATACCCTTTTCTCTCCTATCCACTCATTTTATTAATTTTAAAGTGATGTCGTTAGGCTACCGAATTTTCGTAAGGGAATTCATCTCAATATTCTTTCATTGAGGCATATTTTTATTTATACATGAATTTATTTTACATGGTGTATAATAAACCACTTTGACTTTAACTTTCATTAAAATGGAATCTTTTTTCTATGAAGCGTTTTTCTAAATGACAAAAAGAATTTTTTTAATGAATGCGGTGATAATGATCTTTCCACCACCACAGGCATTATTTGATATTTGGATTTCTTAAAAAGACATAATGTTAATTTAATTAAAATAAATACCATATACTCTATTTACATATATTGGTATTGATAATATTTTTTTGAAAAGGATTGATTATTTCAATATCTTGATATTATTTATTATGATTGAAAATGAAATATTTTTAGTAAAATGTTGGTATTTGCAATATTTTATTTGTTATGATTATATAATGGTACTTGGACATTTTATGGGTGGTTACATGATAAACCAATGATGTTTGGTTACATGATAAACCAAATTATGTGTGGTTCTTTGATTAACTAAGGATGGGTGGTTTTGTTATAACCTCTAATGCATTGGTAATGGAAGTTGTCCATATATATATTCTATTTAGTGATATATGTGGATGTTGGCAGTATAGTTATTCCATTTAAGAATTTTTGTCCCATATTTTCTTTATATGCTATATGTGGTTATCGATGGGCTCTTATTGTAACCTTTTGGTTATAAAAAGGGTAACTAATGAGCTTATATTCCATGAAGTGTTTTTGCTACTTTTTTAAGGTGAAAAGTATTAATTTAGGATAAATTATTCATGGTTTACATGTTGTTCTTAAAAACTAATAGTTTTCCTTCTTTATGTATTCCTTTCATTTATTTTTATGCTCATCATATGTTTTGAAATGTTTTTCATGGGACTTAGAGATGAATAGGTTCAATGATGGTATCAAAGGGAAATCATGTTGTCTAAACCATGGAAGTAGACATGTTTTTTTTCTAAAGAGTTTTTATTTTATGAAAAAATGGATATTGATTAGATTTGTCTAATTGTAATATTCAAGTTGTTATGTATAAGTTATGTTTTAATTCTATAAATAACTAAACCTTTAAAGATCCTCAGTTTGAATTATAAAATTAATTCAAGATTATGTTCAGTTTATGGCTGGGGCCTTATAGTTGGTATCATAGGTCGGTTTAGATAACTTTATAGGTTTGGGTGTTATATAAGCGTAAGTTACATAACCATAATGGTTAGAATATTAGAAAGAGTAATAGTTATTTTAAATAAATTTAATGATTTTAAGATAACATGAATAAGTATATCTTAGTGTTTACCCACCTTATAAGATAATATTTGATGCTTTTACTGATATACTCACACTGACGTTTTTTATTTTAGTAAATGAATGGATCTAACAGGAACCAAAGTAATAATGGATGTGAAGGAAACTGTGAAGATTTTATGAATGAGAAACAGAATGAAATGGGAGTTCCAATGAGAACTCTTGTTGTTATTCTTAACCAACTATCTAGAGTCTTGAATGACCACTTGAACCTTGGTTATTTTTCTTAGGAATTATATATGTGAGAAACAAATACCTATGGAAGTTCAGGTAATAATCATAAAGTTAAGTATGTTAAAAAACCTATGAGTCAAGGATGTGGAAATAAATACCTAGGAAAATATTTCAATGGGACCAAAATATGTTATTGATGTGGTAATGAAGGTCATAAAGAAATGACATGTTATAGAAAGAAGAAGCATTTAGTTGGCTCCTGGAATGGGAAAGAAGTTCGTTATGAGGGATCAATTGAATGTTTTAAAAGTGGTGTGCTTGGTCATTAAAAAAATATATTTCCTATGATGAAGGTTCAGGAATGGGATTAGCAGAACCATACAAATATATGTTTACTAATTCCTATTTCCAAACCAATTGAGGATGAGGAAACTGACAATGACCTATGAATGATATGAATGTTTTCTTAGGTGGTGTTTTGATATTATTGAATCATAGGATATGATTCATTATTTTTTGTAGGAAATAAGTATTATAGAATAAGTTGAAAAAATGGTTAAGGGATCCTGAAGATTGTTGGATGATTATGATGTCTACATTTTAGAAATTTGAGAGTTATGTTATATATTTGGGTGATGAAATGTTTAAAAGTTTTAATGTACTTTTTTATGTGATTACTTTGGAATACTTTTCTCTTATATGTGTAACCATGTAGTTTGTATGTGAAAATGAGTTTTGATGAAGAATTTTTTGTTTGTGGATATAGTTATAAAGAACTATTGGGTTTATAAGATCCTTTAATTTGAAGCAATTATGGGTTATTACTATTTTGGATGCAAATTGAAAGGTATTAGTTAACCTTTGAGTATAAAGTAGATTATTGTTATTTTAGAGGAAATTATCTTATTTTTGAGAATGTTGTGTGAATGATATTGTTTTAGAAAATAGAAATATCCTAGGATGGGTGACAACACATCATGTTCGGTAAGGCCATGAGAATCGAACCCACAACCGAAGGGAGACAAGGGTGCATCACCTACCAATAACCTACTTGAAGTCCCTGGTTATTATGAATTGTTAATTTAATTTAAATGATTTTATGAATAAAGAATAAGTTGATTTTGGAACATATGTTTTATCACATGGATATCCTTAGTGAAGGAAAATTATTTAGTGATTATGTGATAAATGTTATTTTGGAGGACATTCACTCTTTTGGAAAAACTATATGCCAAAGGAAAATAGAATACTATGGGATTTCATTTGAAGAGTAATGGTTGAATTTTATTTTGAAAGAATATATGATTATATTGTGTAATTATAGAGGTTTGGGTTATTTATGTAGATGATTAACCTATATTTGATAATATATGATAAGGATAATAACTTTTAAGTATGATACTTTAAAAGTATTTGATGTTATTTGGAGATAAATGATAAGTTTTATCATTGAAGAGCATGTGATAAAATCCTTCATAATTTTTGGGTTTAAATATTAGTTTGGATTACTTTGAATAATTTTAAGGACAATTGATTATTGATTAGTATTTGTTGAGTTTTGTAGATTAATGGATAATTATTTTCATGGGATTATCTAATCTTGTACTAATCATTTTGGTTTTAGTTAATGTATAAATATAGGAAAAATATATCTTTTATGGATTATGTGATTCTCTATAAGTTGATTCTAGAACATCAGGTATGACCAGGTCATCTTGATTACTCTTTGTTTAAAGATAAGAGGAGTTTTTTGTAAAAATTTATTAAATTATGAAACTCTACTTGAAAAGTAAGTGTATTTCCTTATGTTTTAATTATATGCAGTAAAACAATTCCTAAAATTTATGAAAAGGAACTTAAATTTTTTTGTCTGTTTACTTTTCCAACTAGGTAATCAAAGACCATTTAACCCAACATAAGTTTTGATTTTTGGTTGTTAAATTTCTCCTAATCATGTTTTCTACCACTCTCCACCAGAACTTGATGGTATATTTCTTTTCCATGTTCATGTTTTCAAACATGGAATCCCAGTATGTGTTATCTTAGGTGACCTTTTTATTGCTCTTTCATTATTTTAAAGTGATAGTTTTATTGATTCTTTTTCCGATGTGGGACTTTTCATAATGTTTCTGAGTCCATTTTTAAAATTGCGAGGACAAAATTTCCTAAAGGGGGAAGGATGTAACGACCCAGGTATTTATAGAATAATTATTTTTTATATCTATTAAAATTTATGAATAAGATATTAATTTTATATTAAAGAGGACACTTTTTCCGATAGTGTGCTCAAAATGAAATAACATGTTTCTTTTAAATCTTACGGTGCACCCAACATTGAGTAATAATCAAAAGAAAATAATATAATAACATTATTACTTTAAATGTCAATTAATGCCTAGACATTGTATTGGAATGAATGAACAAAACTAACTATATTATGAATATACATATTTGCTAAATTTCATTACTTTTATCCAATAAATTTTAGAGGCTTAAAATAAGAATGAATCCAATTTTAAGCATGAAATACTCAAATATTTTTTTAAAAGTTCGGTTATCCACCTTTTGATGGTGAACCCATTTTAAATCTATTTTCTGTCACTTGTATATGTTCTATTTGAGAAAATAAAATTCTTTTATATAATCGAGATATCAAAATTTACTTTGGATAAATGTATCGTAATTTTCTCATAAAGTTCATTTTTTTAATGATTAGTGAAAAATAATTCATTTTAAGTAAAAACTACAATTTCATATAATTTATTTATATATTTATATTATACTTTTAATTGGTTTTAAAGTTTAATCAGATTATATTTTAACCATTTAATCCAATTTTAGTCATTATAATTAGTTTCACTTTTAAATTGGACATAAACATATGTCAATATTTTGATAGTTATTAGTTCTTAAAAACCCACATTTTGGTTTTAAGAATGGGAATTAATTTTAACTTAATTACTAAAACCTTTGTGTTCTGAAATTAGAAAAATGGATTCCATATTTGTAATCAATAGGTACAAATTCTTTAAATAGGTACCTTTTATTTTTAGACATTATGAATAGTAACATGAGTAATTATTTTATTTACCATGATTAAATGGTAAATCTGGTAAATAAGGACAAACAATTAATATTATAATAATATTAAACTACCCTTAAATAGGTACTAACCCTATTGTATGAGACATATCCAACCATTGGTATCCGTGGGTTGATTTGGGGACCCCATGGAGCCACTTGTGTGTGAAAATGACATTTAATAACTTTTAATTTAAAGTTATGGAAAATATAAACTAAACATATATCTTTTAAAAAAAAATTTATATGGGTTATATAAGTGATATATCAGACTATAAATAGTAATTAAAAAGATAAAAATATTTTCTACATCATGTTATTTTATTTATAATTTTTAGACATGATATAATTAAATTTATTTCTGACATAATGCTGATGTAGTGGCTACCATGTTAATGAATGTTTTAAATAAATGAGATTATAAATATAAAAATAAATTTATTTTGAAGCTTTTTATTCCATAAATGAATTTTATGGATTATTATGACTTTTTATCTTTTAATTAATTAATATTTTTCAAAAGAATGAAGTTTTCATGGACATTTAAATGTCATGATCTGAATAGTATAAAAATTGACATAAATGAGTTTTTAAATAAATTAATATTTTATTAAATGGTATAATAGGCCTAAAAATATAATATTAAACCAAATGACATATATGAGGTTAAAATTTTCATTACGAATACATTTTTGGGTCTCTTTTCATTTCATATTAACTGTAATAACTTTATATCAAAAAAATACAAGAAGACATGGTAGGAGTTAAATTAGTTAACTAAGGGTTAAATCTAAAGGATAAGATTACATTTGTGACCTAGACTTGTCTAAAACCTATTGGTTTAATGTTTTTACAAAAATATGCATTTTATGTTGGAATTAAATGAGTTTTTGTCCTTTTTAAATAGAAATTAAGTTTCTAATAAAATAATATTTCACGACATTCTTAAACTACCCATCCTCCCTCTTATAAAAGGCCACCAACTCGAACCCTTACTCACACCTCTCAATCCACCTTGTATCATCCAAAATCTATGAAAATAATATCCCAAGATACATCTCTTACTCCTAGTAGCATAACCATGGGAAGAAAAAAAATTCATTAAGTCTTTCTATCTAAAATCAAAAAAAGGTACCCGATTTGAGGTAATGTCCTCTATCAAGCTTATTTCATTTATTTTCCTTACTCAACCCCCTAAACTCTTTTTATTTCATTAATTTATAACAAAAATATTATCTTAAATATATTAGGATGTTTTTATGGGAATGATTCGAACTACACTTACACACACCCCCATCTAATGAATACAAACACACTGTTTCTGTGGACGAAGAACTACTACCACACGAAGCAATAATTGTTCAATTATATCATAATACCTCTCATTGTGGTTATTATGATGGAACTATATTTATATATGATATATATTATATTTATATTTTCTCTATGATACAGTATTTTTTATTTACAAACTTACCTTTATGTTTTTCATGATGTGTAAATACGATAATTTCATTTGAGGAAGTGCAGACTACCACCCCCTCAAAGTGACATGACTCGTTCATTCCATAAATGGAATGTATAAATTTGGAATTAATGAGATTCTGTAATCTATATATCTTATTATTTTATACTGTAATTATAATACACCTATGTATCATTTAGTTTTTATTTCATTAATATGACAAATAAATGAAAGTAATGTTCATGCGTACGTACAGATTACTATGTACATAAATGGTTCATTTTATATCTTATCTCAAAATATTATATAATTTTATAAATACATGAATGCTGGATATATATGGTACTCAAATCATGAATAATATTATGGAGATAATGGATTTTTTGCCACATAGAAAATTTGTAATTATAACAAGTTTATTTTTGACTCAAGTATCCAATATCGACAAAACTACCGATACTAAATTAAATAATTATGTACTATTTATAACTTTGTAATAAGTGATATAACAGGAATAATAAATAGAAAAATTTTCAAAATAAATGAGATATCAACTTAAGTTTACTATTCGAGAAGAACAAGGAATATACATGATGAGTCTGACTAAAGGTAAGGGAACCTTTCACCAACCTCTATTAGTCAAAGACTTATTTTATGTTATATATTTTAATTTACATTTTTATTATTTTGAGATGTGTTATTATATATCCTTATTTCTGTACATTTTATTTCTAAGTGACGAGAGACCCTTTTCTCTCTCACCACCTCATTTTCTGAATTTTAAAGTGACGTTGTTAGGCAGTATAATTTTTTGTTAGGAAATTCATCTCAATCTATATTAATTGAGTCATATTTTTATTTATAAAAAAAATTATTTTAAATGATGTATAATAAAACCCTTTGAATTTTAATTTTATTCAAATGGAATATTTTTTCTATGAAGGGTTTTCTAAAAGACAAAAGGAATGTTTTTAATTAATGCGATGACAATGACATTTCTTCCACTGCAAGTATTATTTGATATTTGGATTCCTTAGCAAGACGTAATGTTTTTTTAAAAGAAAAATAAATAACATATACCATTTTTACATATATTGGTATTGAAAATGGTTTTTAAAAAATATTGAGTATTTCAATATCTTGAAATTATTTCTTGTGATTGAAAATGAAATGTTATTAGAGAAATGTTGATATTTGCAATATTTTATATGTTATGATTATATAATGGTACTTAGACATTTGATGGGTGGTTACATGATAAACCAATGATGGGTGGTTACGTGATAAACCAAGTGACAGGTGGTTATGTGATAAACTAAGGATGGGTGGTTATGTTATAACCTCCAATTCATTGGGTATGGAAGTCAGCCATATGGCTATTCTATTGAGTGATATGGGTAGAAGTCGACCATATGGTTATTCTATTTTATTATATTTATGCCCCATATTACCATTATATTATATGAGTTGTTTTATATAGTATTTCTTGTAATCTTTTGGTTACCAAAAGGGTAAGAAATGAGCTCATATTCAATGAAGTGTTTTTGCTACCTATTTAAGGTAAAAAGTATTACTTTTTGATAAAGTATTCACGGTTTACATGTTGTTTTCAAAAACTTATAGTTTTAATTCTTTAGGTATCCCTTACATATCTTTTTTATGCTCATGCCACGTTTTGAAAAAAAATTCACAGGACTTAAAGATGAATAGACTCAAGGATGAGATTAGGGAAATGTCATGTTTTATAAAACATAGAACTAGACATGTTTTTTTCTAAAGAGATTTTGTTTTATGAAAAAAATGGATAGTAAGTAGAAGTGTCTTCTTGTTATATTCAAGTTGTTTTTTATAAGTTATGAACTAATTCTCTAAATCTCTAAACCTAAAAAGATCCTCAATGTGAATTATTAACTTAATTCAAGATTATGTAAGGTTTAAGGATGGGGCCTTATATGATAATGAGTAAAATTCATCTAGAAAATGGAATTTAATTAATGATTTTAGGATTTGAAAATGAGATTATTTAATGTTCTAGTGTTAGACTTTACAATAATAAGTGATAAATTTATTATTTATAGTGATTCATGTTTCAAATTAATTGGTTATATATTGATTCATAATGATCAAGTTATCACATATTCATCTCTTCAATTAAAACTCAATGAGTAGAATTATCCTATACATGAATGTGAGATGGATATAATTTTTTTTTGCTTAAAATATGGAGCCTTCATATATACAGGAAGAAATTTGAATTATATAATGTATATATTCGCATAAAAACAGTTTAACATGATGAAAATAATATGGATAAAATTGATTAATGATAATGAATGAAAAATTCACTATCATTAAGGTAAATAAAACAAGTTATATAATTCCTTGATTTAAAAGGATTATGCATCATTAAATATGTTATGTTTGGAACATGATATTTTAGTTACTTATTTAATAAATGTTTTTTGGGAAATTTTTTATGCATAAAATCCATATATTTTGACTCAGGTATCTGTGAAGTAATATTTTTAAGATATAATTAATCAGGATCAGATGGATAATCACGGTTTGCTAAAAATGTAAGAATTGTTCAAAATGGCATGTTTCATGAGTTAAATATAGATAAAGTAGGTTTTATTTAATTCGAAAAGATGTTATGTGTTTTTAGAAACTTTTAGTTGATAATTAAATTGACAAGTGAAGCTTATAGCTCTCCATTTTTTATTCATCCTAGAAATAATAATATATAAAAATACCTTTAAGAATATTATTGGTGGTAAGTTATGAATAATCAAATTATTGAATTTAGCATGAAAGTTTTTACTTTTTAATATGTTAATGTTGAGAAACAACCCTTCAAGGGTATGATTCAACCTTTACCAACACATGAAAAAAAATGAGAAAATATATCCAAGGACTTTTTGGTGGGATTAACAAAGAAAAAATATTGTAATATTGCAATTTGGGTTATTATTGATCAATTGAAAAAATATTCAAATTTTATTTATATTTGAGATACTATTTATTTTGATCAACTTAAGAGACTTTATCTTAAATAGATATTTTAATTATATGGATTACCTCTATCTATTTTATCTTGTTTTGATCTTATATTTACCTCTAATTTATATATTTTACATCTAATGTCTTTGGGTACTAAATATAATTTGAGAAAACAATAATCCTTTATATGATAGATATTCAGAAAGAAATTCATACATTAGAAGATATTATTAGAGATTTATCATTATATTATCAAGTAATTTTGGATAAATGTCTTTTATTTGTGTAATTTTATTATAATAGATGTTTTCAATCCTGTATACAAGTGAAACCATTTGAGGAATTATATAAAAAGTAGTGTTAGACTCCAACATGTTGGGAAGAAGTCGATGATAGAAAATTTTTGGGATTATAATTTTTTAGATAGATGGTTGAGGAAGAAAATATTATTCAACTCCACATGAGGACATCTCAGAGTAGGCATAAGAGTTATGAAAATAAATGGTTGAAATATCTATCATTTGAGTTAGGTGACTATGTTTTTATGAAAGTAACTACTTTTAATTGTGTTATTCATATTGAAATAAGGAATTTTAAGTCCAAATTTCATTAAAACATATGAAATTCTAGAGATAGTGGGGTCATTTATTACTTATTAGAATTAACTTCAAGGTAATCTTAGGTAATGACGTGTTTCATGTTTATTTTTCATGAAAATGCCTACCTAATGCATCTCATATTTTGATCCCTAATGTTGTATAGTTAGAGGAGAATCTATTTTGTGAAGAAACGATGGTTTAGATTTTGAAGCATAGTGAGAAGGTACTAAAAAACAAGATGAATCTTGTGGTTAATGTTTCATGTATGAATCACATGATTAAGTAAGCAACTTGAGAATCATAATATGCCCTGAGGGAAAAATACCCTCACTTGTTTAAGTAATGAAGGAAATTATGAGGGTGTAATTTCTAAAGGTGGAAGAATGTGACAAACCAAGAAATTATAGAATTAATTAAATTATATGATTGATAATTATTCATTTTATAGATACATATTCATCATAGTTTTATAAATGATTATATAATTTTTCATTCAAGAAATTAATAGTTTTATTTAACTAAATTGTTTTTCCATGTATTACATAGTTTCATTTAAAAAATAAATTTATAATTTTTAAAATTTAATTTGAAAAGATGGAATCCATTTATGTAATCAAAATATTGCATATATCTTAAGGTTACTTTTATTATTTTTCTAAAAATATTCATTTTTGAGTGAATATTGAAAAATAATGATTTTAGAAAAACTATCGTTTCTTTTATTTAAATGAAGTAATTTTTAAGTAACATTATGTTTTGGATTTAGTTTTAATGTATAATAAGAAAAATTTATTAAAAATAATCTAAATAATTATATAGTAATCGATATTATATTTTATTATGGTATAAGTTCAATTTATTCTTAAAACCCATTTTTTTGAAATCTTTTTTCATTGTATTTTTTGCAGTTATTTTAAAACAAATTTATAGAAATTTTAAAAATTAAATCTTAAAAATAGATTTAATTTTAATAATTAGAAGGTTAAAATTTAACAATGAGTTTAATTTAATTTTTCATTCATTATAAATAGAGACCATGGTAAACATATGTCACTATAGAAAATGCGTAAAACTGGTTAATTAAGGTGAAATATACATGATAAGATCAAAAAATATTATATTAATTATTATTAGAAAATATGGTTTTAACCCTAATCACATTAGAATAAAATTTTAATTGGTTATGTTCCAATTTACCATAGATAAGACTTTATATTATTTTCAAACTATGAATAATTATAAGGGTTCTACTCCCATCATTTATAAATCGTCACCCAATCTCTCATATTACTCAAACCTTTTGAGAACTATATTTAATCCAAGACCCACCCAAATATCTAATAAAAAATCCATCCACACATATTATATTTCTTGGTCTTATCAAAATATAAACCCTATAATCCTTAAGGTGTAAGAGAAAGGGAGATATATGAGGATAATGTATAAGTCAAAATCAATCTATTTCAAGTTTATATATTCTTCTACCTATTTAAAATATATTATAACCTATTTAAAATAACAAAATCAGTATCTTATATTTACTTAAATGATATTATTTTTCTGTAATTGTATGTACCCCACATTAAAAAGTATATATTATATTGAATTTAACTATAATTCACTTTCTTACATTCCAAATGATCTTTTAGGATTAGTATTTTAGAGAGTTAGGTCCTAACTCTTACATAAAAAACCATATAATTAAAAGTGAAAAATTCTACCCAGTATCCATTTTTCATAAAACAAAACTTTTAAATAGAAACATTTTTTCTTTTCAAAACACATATTTACTATTTTCAACTTATCCTCATACTTATCCCAATTCATCATATGAAAAACATTTTAAAACATGGGATGATCACAAAAAAACATAGTAAGGAACATAAAAAGAAATAAATATATTATCCAAGATAAAAACATTAATACCCATTAAATACTTATCTTTATTATATTATTATTGTATCTTATTAAATAAATCATTTACAAATGAAAAACATACACTTTTTTCTCAAACGAAACATTTAAAACCCAGAGAAATCATTCATAAAATAGATAGGAAACTTGAGGAATCATTTTCATTTCGTTATTACATATGGATTAAGCATCATTATTACACATTTAATAACTATCATGTTTATACTTGGAGTAACTATCATAGTTACCCTTGAAATAACCATCACAAATGTAAATGGAATAACTATCATAGTGTATTCCCACGATCTCTTAGGAGAAAACTAATCTGTTAACTCTATCACTTTACCCATGGAAATAGAGAGATAATGGGCCTAAACATTCTCAATTTATAATATAAACACCCATCCCCATGAAAAATTACCATGAATAAAAAAAATTATAACACGCAGAATTTTTTACTTTTTGAAACATTCTTTTTACACATAAGAAAATATTTCTAGATATTTAAATCTTCCATCCATTTTAAAACCATTTTTAAAAATAACTAGAACATAGGGAAGGAGGGTTTTTAATTTATGAAAACATAGATTATTTTAATGTAATCCCAAAATCATATAATGGTTATGGCATCAAAAAAATTTCATTGTCATCGTATATGTTAAAATAAAACATTCATTTTTTTCACGAAGAACATTAAAACATTTTTTAAAATGATTCCTTTTTAAAAACATTTAAATAAGTTCAAAAGAAACATAATGTTTATTTATAATTACCTTATTTACAAATAAATAATCCATAATGTAATTTAAAAAATATTTATATATAAGAAAAAGGCAGTTTTAAGGGAATCTTTAAAAGAGTATTTTTAAAACAAAAGTCCTTTACCTTGAGTCTTATTCATCACGATAAATATTTATCTTTCTAAATAATAAAATTTAGTCAATTATTTAATTTATTAAGAAATCTTTTCTTGTTTATTATTCCTTTAATTTTATATATTACCATTATATATTTATGTTTTTATTCAATTAATTTCATGTTAGATGTTTTGATGTAATTTGTTTCATAAGTGAAAAATGGTTTCGATAAGATAAATATCATTGAAGGGGTAATTATTACATCATATAATGAATAATAATCAAGAAATAAATAATTTTTTTATATTAACAATTATACTTTTAAAACTAATCATAAATTATGGTTATGAAAAAAGAACTATATTATAATCAAGAAGATGGTAGGCCATACATACTAATGAGCATCATTTCCTTTTTTCAAGGATTCCTCATTGAAAGAGGGTTAGTATATTTTTATCCATATATAATGATTATAATATCATAAATATCATATTATTTCTTTAAATTTATTTATAAATATATATCATCCTTGTGATGTGGTGATGAAAACTGAATCATATCTCTTTGTGGATGTGGTAGTCTACACATACACATGAACAACATTATCATTTTAGTGAATTGAAAGTTAATTACATGATATATTGTCTTTTAATAATGATAAATATTCTATTAATATAATATATAATCAATAATAAAATCATTATCACTAGTATTGTGATATGATTATTGAAATCAAATTACATCAGCCTGTGAGGAGGTAGTCCTCTATTCACACGAACAATGATTTTATTCCACATTTTATAGAAGTGGATACAAATATATGTTATGGAATTAAAATAATAACATATTAGTATATGTATAATAATTTTTCTATTATCTTATCATGGTTAAATATTTTTTTAGGATATGGAAGAAGAAAAAAAATTAAAATATGCGGTTAAAACTATACCTCTTATTCGTAAAATTTCATTTTTATGACACCTTAAGACCTCTAAGATTGGTATTATGACCAAACTAAGGCCTCTAGAACATGGTTATGAATTTTATTAACTTATTTTTGACGATATTTCCTGAACCTTATTTTATTTTAATTGTCAATAAAATGAGAATAAGTGGTTCCCTTTTATATGGGAGGAGATGGGCACTCTTGAGATTTCTTAAAATAGTAAATTAATATAAATTATTTTTTATGTCCAAATGGTATAAAATTGTAAATATTAAAATATAAGATATTTATGATTAAAAATAATATCATAGAATAATATTTTGACTAGTCTGGATCACACTTTAATACTTATCTTTTTGTTTTAACACTTCATTAACCCTTTTGACAATTACCATAATATTATTGTTTTCTACAATTTAATGGTTAATAATGATACTATGAAATGAAAAATAACCCATAAATGGTCTATTTTTAATTTATTTAATCATATTAAATTCATTTTCTAAATCAATTTTGTTTAATTTTATATAATTTCATAAAATATTTTTATTATAAACTGTCATTAATGTCAATTTTAGAACTATTTATATAATTTATCTTTAATAACATCATTAAAATTAAGGAATTATAATAAAATTCATCCAAAAAACTAAAATATGTAAATTTTATCAATAATTGTTTTGATTAATTCTTTCAAATTATACTAATTTTAATATTTTTAATATTATTTTTCTGTTTTTCCATTAATTGAATAATTTCTATATTTGTGTTTTTTAAGAAATTAGTGTAATTATTTCTTCACTAAAATTTATAAATAATAAACCATTTTAAATATAAATCAACTACATTTAAAATTAATATTTATAAATAAATATATCCCTTTTTTATCAACAATTTAAAAATATTATAGTTATTAAAAACAAGATTGTAACATTTTAGAATTTTCTTTACATAAAATATTGTAATGTTCATAATGATGTAAAAATGGCCAAAAATTACGTTTAACCATATATTTAATGAGTATGGATGAAATTTACTCATACAATAAAATTAAAAAAAGTGTTAGTGTCATTTTATAGTCCTTATAATTTTATTTTTTTATATTAATTACCTTATTTACTAGTAATTTTGGTAACAAAATTGTTAAGGTTTCTATTTATATTCACCAAAATTAATATGGGAATATTTACCAAATTTTGATCCACTAATTAAAAATTTGTAATCAAAATTTAAAAATTAAAAATATATAAGTGGAAGAATTTTATTTAAAATTGAACTAAAAAAACATGATAAAAATGGGTTTTTAGAAAAATTACTATTTAAAATATAAAATTTTTATATACCAAATTAAAGTATAAAGTTAATTTAAAAAACAGAAATAGTATTATTTTAAATAAAAATGAAATTATCAAATTTTAAAACTAGTCCCAAATATGATTTTTCTTACAAATATTAAAAAAAATTAAATAAAATCAGTATTTGTCACTATTAATTGAAAAATCATTTTTTTAATTCAGGAAAATTAGTCTTAAGATAATTTTTGAATGATTAATTAAAAAAATTAGTTTATTTTATCAAATGTATTTTCTAAATTCTCTAGATATTAATTATAATATTTACTCACAAAAAGGTGAAGTTCCACCAAGATCATGGAATATGCACAATGTTTTTGCACCACACTACTTACGTAATGATCCCCAGAACCTTCATATCTAGTTTTTATGGAAACCGAATGTTTCTATGAGATTTTTTTATTGGACTAGCATATAACTACTAAAATCTATATGGGTTCTCAATTTTTTATCTTCACCTTTGTTTGTGAAAAATACGACACACAATCCCATAGGGATTTATGGGACAATCTTAGCTCCTTTAAACCAGGTGTGTTACCATGGTTCATGGGGGGGGGGATTTCCACATCTTTTCACAACTAGAGAAAAATAAAAGAATTAGTGTATTACCTTTCCAATCTAGCCTTGAGTTCATCTCTTTTATGGAAATTATTAGGCTACTGGATGTGGGTTATATGGGTGATCAATTAACATGGTATAACAATCAGAGAGGGAGATACCAATCATGGCATCACCTTGACTGCTACTTAGTTAAATTCAATGAAATATCCTCTAAACCATATATTAAGGTCCCACATCTTTCATGTATTTTATTCGATTATTCCCCTCTATCTATTATTAAGACCCCTAAGAAGAATAGCGGATAACACTTTCTATTTTCTTATCTCTGGATAGATAACCCTTGTTCTAAGGATCTGGAGGTAATCATCTTGTAGATTGAACAACTATAATTCTGAATGGATATCAATTGTGATTACTCCTTATTTAAGGAGATCATGAATAGGAATAACATTTTAGACTTCATGATCCTAAAATAGGAATGTTTGGCTCATGAACAATCAAGTATAAGATAGATGTGGGAAGTTAATAAGAATTTTGGATACTTTGATGCATGAATTAAAGATAAAAAATTCTTTAGGAAACCCAACATTTTAATAGAATATGGTTCTTACTTGGAAAAATGTGATGTGGTTGGGGGAATGGCTGATGAATTTTTCAAATCCTTTTTTGTTGGTCCCAACCCTCACATGTAGGGGGATACTCAAGGGGATGAATATAACTCTTTGATTCCATTCCTTCAGGGGATTCCATGATTGTGAATGAATCTATGAAGGCCACCACAGATGATATAGAGATTCTTGAGGCTATTTGGTCACTCAATCTTGAAATTTTTCCTCACCCAAATGGTTTCCTACGTCCCTTCTATAAGGCCCATGGGATTTGGTTAAGATTGATCCAACACAAAAAGTGTAAGACTTATTTCTTGGAGGTTATCTACCTTGTTTGGCTTGCACCACAATGATAGTCATGATCCCAAAGGTTAAGGATCCAAGCTCCCTTCAGTAATATTGGATTATATGAATGTGTAGCTTTCCCTATGAGGTGTTGGCATGCATCCTCAATAATTTTTTTTCTATATCCGCATTTGGATACCCAATAAACAACATGGGTTTAATAATGGGAGATCAATTCAAGGTTCCATTGGTTTGGACCAAGAGGTGACTGGGGATATCAATAAAAAAAACTTTGGCTCAAATATATCTATCAATATTGACATGAACAACAATTATGACATGATATAATGGATTTTCATCCTCAAGGTATTATCCTGCATGGGCTTCTCAACTTGGAAAATTAATATCCCCTTTCAATACATTAGTTCCTCATAGATATTGAACTCATTCGTAGGGAAACAATATGACTTCTTCAAGGTAGTATGGGGATTAAATCAAGGAGACCTACTATCTCCTACACTATTTATACTTATCTAGGAATCTATAATCCTCTGTATTAATAAAAGAATGACATCACACAATATTATTCCTCACCGCTCAAAAAACCACTCAGGTAGTATATATCGATTTCTATTTTCTAATGACACAATTATTTGTGTGAATGTTAGTAATAAATCCATATGATGTGTCAATGGAATACTAGAGGAGTACTGCAAATGGAGTGTCCAACTGGTCAACCAGGAGAAGAGTAGTATCTATACCTCAAGAATCTATTCTGAAAGGTGAGTTTGATCTTTAGAGAGAAGCCTGGATATGCATAGAGGAACCTTCCCCGTTGATTAATTGGGTGACTTAGTTTCTCTAATAAATATTCAAATCCATCACTTTGATAAGTTGGTTGGAATAATTAAGAGGTGAATCATGAACTGTAAAAATCAGTTTTTATATTTCAGAGTAAGAATCACACTGATTAATAGCATTGTTTCATATATTTCCATGCAAGTACTTTCTACCCTCAAGGTTCCAAAAGTGGTCATATCTAGAATAGAGAACATTTTGGACTCGTTCTTATTGAATAATAAGTTAGAAGGGAAACATCACTTAGTGGATTGGGATAGAATGGAAAGAACTTTATCCAAGGACAATATCAACATTAGAAGAATCTCTAACACAATTCAAGGCTTGAAGGAAAAGCTAGAGTGGGAAGTCCTAGAGGGGAAGACCCTTTGGGGAAATATCATGTATGACAGGTATAGAGATGACATGGGTAAATTGAGAGGAAAGATTTTGGCCATCCAGATCACAATATAATCTCACCTATTGACTCTCCTCCAACACACCTGCTGGATCATGGGAAGAGGAGATATAAACATTTGGTAGTATAAAAAGGTAGGGACATGGATTGGTTTACCTGGAAGTCTCATTAAAAATATCACATTCATAAATGAAACTACTTATCCAAGATTCATCTAATCCATCCTTGATATTTATTATTGGATTATATTTTACATCATTGTGCTCAATTTGAAACTGGGAAGATGCATTTTCACAGGCTCCTCCTTGGTATTTTTTTTCATCTAAATGTATTCATAAGATGAAAGTGGGGACCAATAATTGTGATGAGTGGGGTGAAGTTATTAGGTTCAATGATATCCTGACAAAACTTAATTTTATAGTGTAGTGGGTTTGAAACCATGCTCTACCTTCTGATGAGAACATCCATTGCATGGGTGAGATTATGGCCTCTAGGTGTCATTACTATACAAAACGCTATGAAGAATGCACTGATCATATCTTATTTAATGGTGCTTGGGAGAAAATGGTGTGGCTCCAATTTAACGTATTTATTGGCTGGTCCCCTCAGGGGTCATCAAGTGAGACAATCCTAAATCGGTGGTTCTATGGGGTGAGGAACAACTACCCTAAGAGAAAGGAAAGAACACTCATCTTTGAGGTGAGTTTCTGGTGTATCTAAAAAGAAAGTAATGAATTCATACCAAAGGGGCTTATAGAAATTATGATAAACCATATTTTAATGATAATGAACACATTTACCGATCTGATCCATCTCTATAATGACTGGGAGGCAACACCTTTGTTTAATACTTTCCTTACTAGAACATCCTTTCCCAATAATTCTATTAGTGTCACACAGGTGAAATGGGTATGATGATACCCATATCATTTGGTATCAAGACGAACACTGATGGATCATACAACATAGGACCCATGCGTGGTGGGAGGGTCTTCCAGGATAGTAAGGGCTCCATGGTTCTGAACTATTTTAATTTGTTGGTATCGATTATTGCATCTAAGAACAATCCAAGCCATGCTAACTAGTCTCCCACCATCCAGTCAAAGAAATATTTATGTAGCGACTATCAAAACTTATTCAATTTTTCTTTTTAATTATTTTTGTGGACTAGACCAAACCCCTAGTCGATTGAATACACTATTCAAAGATGAAAAGGGTTCTTAAATATCTATATTTAGGTTAGTTATACATGACGTGGAGGGAATGATTTTTATTATTTTCTTATATCCAAGGTGACCCAAGGCATTAATATTTGTAGATTTTTTGATCTTGGGTCCTTTCCCATGATGGGATGAACATTTTTCACATAGACACCCTTAGAATTTATTTCTTAAGACCTACTTGACCACCTAGTTCATCCTTCTATATTTCTTTATGTTTTTATATACTCCTTTTAATTAAATAAATAATAATTTTGGTGGATTTAAATCATTTCAATATGAATGTGTTCCATCCTATTATTAGGAATAAAATGTATTTTTGAAGCATAAAATGAGTTTTATGAAAATTGGGTTAATATATAAAAAGAATAAATAAATAAATTTTCAATGATTAGAAACTTTAAATGTATTTCAAAATTTGGATTTCCCTATCCATACCCTCTAATTCAATGAATAAGTTATGATTTTCATTTTCAAATAATAATGTTTCACAAATCATTTATCCTCGGTGTAACGCATTTTTTACCCCATTGAACATAGTAATTATTTAAAAAAATATTAAGTTATTAAATTCAGCCCCCATTAATAAATTTTTTCTTTCAAATTTTAACTTTTTATTGATAATAAAAAGATTAAAATTTGGAAATAACTTTTTTGATATCCCACATAATAAAAAGGGTTCTTAAAACTCCCTCCTATAAGAGGGAAAGAGAAGTATAAAGTTCACCTGGAATAACTAGAAACTTGGTTTTCAAATATGAGAACATCACTAAGAAGTTAAATTATAGACATAGAAGGAAAAAAATAATTCCCAAGGATTAATAGATTGATATATAACATGATCATGATAATGGTAACCATAAAAAATATTTAAATCCATGATGTGTTAAAAGACTACTATTTCTCAATCTGAAAAGTAGATGGATAAATTTTTTATTTCAATATCATTTTCCTAGAGTTTAGCAATTCCTTTACCA
This sequence comes from Viscum album, assembly GCA_963277665.1. NCBI lineage: Eukaryota > Viridiplantae > Streptophyta > Magnoliopsida > Santalales > Viscaceae > Viscum > Viscum album. The sequence goes on from OY728138.1 coordinate 1,874,723,885, forward strand.
TATAGGCTAAGAATATAAAGAAATATACTTACTTTAAACGTATAGTTTCTTCCTCAAATCAATTTCCACCATAATTTCATTTTTTACTACAAATGATTATAATTCAAGATGAATATTTCATTACTGAAGAACTAGATTCCACTTATGGTGGATAAAATAACAGAAAAAAGGATAACAAGAAATTTCTCTTGTATTTAAAAATTAACCAAAACAAAAATGGTTAGGACATTATAAGATAATTCCAAAAATTAAAAAAACCTTAATATGAATAAATACAATATAAATCACCAAAAATAATCATTAATACCTAATGTTCAAACTAAATCCTTCCATAAATAACTATCAATAAATTTATTCAAAATATTTGAGACTATGATTTAAACCCAAAAACCAGAAGTATATAATCACTTATTATTCCATGATGAATTAAACATTTCCCTCTAAAAACATCAACCAATATTAAAGTCTCATAAAAAACGTATACGTTCAAATCATATAATCTATGAGATATGATAATCAGATTAATAAATGAACCAAATGACCATCAATCAATAAAAAATCATAAATTCCTATAAAATGAAATTCCACATTTAATCCTTAAATTAAATCCCATAATGTTATATTTACCTTAATCATATAAGGTTCTAAAATATAGAAATTCTTATGAAATAACATTAACCACCTATTCACTAAATAACTTTTCAACTACATGGTTATCTCTATGTTAAAACTTACATTCAAAGAATTTAACATTTATCTGTAATATTATTTATGTAAGGAAAAAATTCATAATAACAGGGACATCACATAGGTTAGTGGAAACAGATGAACCCTTGTTTCCATTTTGTTGTGGGTTTATGGTTTGTGGCCATGCTAGATACTATGGGTCATCACCTGGCCTATGGGTTGTCGTTTTTCTAAAACTATGTAATTATGATAATGTTCCATGAAATATGATGGACATTTTAAAAAATTTCCTTAATCCTATAATAAATTTTTAACCTATGTGGTTTTCTATGCATCAATTTTCCAAAAGACAAAATAATATTAAATGAATATTATTTCCATACCATCAATAACATATTATCACAAAGTTTTATTTATCTTTTTATCATATATCCTTAAATGAATGTCTCTAAAACCACATTTCAAAGGAATTTATTCCATATGATATATGATTATAAATATTGTAAATGGTACCTATGATAGAATAATACTAAGGTATTTTATGATCCTAACATCCTTTTTCAACCCATATAAAAAAATAAAAAAATCACAATCTAATAAAAAAATTCAGGTAATACTATATTCATATGATCCATAAATACAAATCGGGTATTTTTCAACCCAATGTGCATAAACAAAAAATCACAATTCCCATTTCTAATAAAAAACATTATTTTTGGAATTTCATCCTACCTCACCTTAAGTAGATGTTACCAGAACTTTAGTTCAATATTTGAAAAATACTGAGCTCCCTGGTGCTGTTACTACTTCATTTGATATGCCAACATCTTATGAAGTATTTGTAAAGGATTTCACCACACACTTATTCTTATAGTATTATTTATTTCCATCATCCATGTCATTATTTGGACAGTCATATGAAAAATGAACCATCTCACCACATTTAAATCACTTTAATACATACTTATTTAAATTATCCTTACCACAACCAAGATATTTTGCATTCAATTCATATGCCTGATTCCCTATATTACCACATCAATAACACTCTCTAGAACCTGCAAACCCATTCGTGAAATGTTCTTTACAATACTTAGAGCATGTTAGGGGATTAACAACATACCTATTTTCCATTTCCTTCTCTTTTACTTCCACCTTAACTATTTCTTAATCTTTCCATCTCAGGGAAAATAATTGAAAAAATTTCATCTAAACATTCTCAACATAATGAACAAAATTTTCACAGCTTTTAAATTACTTTGCAGTGAAAGATATTTGTAAACATTGTTTAAATATTGATTAAAATATATTTATTTTACTATTAGTGTCCCAAATAAAATCATAAACATAAATTTATAATATTGTGATGTTTTCATCACAGGAGGCCACAAAATATTTTATTTTTTACCTTAATTCCAAAAATAATTCCTCTATCTCGTGCCAAACAATCTTTGGGAAATGTTTCTTTGAAAAAATATTATTAATTTCTTTATTACATGGAATCATTCTCATATATTTATTTAGTGTTATTAACCAAATACCAATCATCTTCATAACAAAGAATGTAAATAGGTAAATTTTATTGATCCAAGCAACCCATTATAATGAATATCTTTTCTAGGGATTTAATCCACCCCTTAGTCACCATTGGGTCGGAAGATCCACTGAATGAGGATGGGTGTTTCCTCATAAAATGTCCCACTATCAATATGTTCCTTTTATTGTAGATCTGGATTCTCTCTGGTATAGATTCTGCCACCATTTATAGATTGAGTCAAATAATTAATCACAACAAAAAACTACTCAGTTTCAATACAAATGATTCTAGATTAATGATTTGGATGGATATTATATTCTATGTGCCATCCTACTATAACATCCCTATTTCATATATAAATAACCATTCTGAACATACATAGTTAATATGGAAGAACATGGTAGTATTAATATTCTAAATAATTTCAACATAACCATTAAGTAAAATATTTTATGTCTTTTCTTGTAACATCCAATAATTATAAAATAAAAACATTGTATTGGATAATATGTATGACACACAACACTAAGCATAGAATGGAATATAACACCCAAATACCCTAAAATATATTAATTTTTAAATAAATGAGATATATTCAATAGCTTGAATTATATGAAAAAATGAGTTTATCTTATGATACACACAATAAAGAGTTTCTTTCATAGCTTTCATTACACAAGAAGATCAAGTTTTACTGAACATTAGTATACTGTTAATACAATTATTTAATGTGACAGTTATCACCTTGAAATTGGAATGGAGGTTATGAATAGGATTAAAAAACTGAATAATTTTTTTTTTACAAATGTTTATTAGTTATATATTTATTATAAATAAAGTAATTATTATTTAATAGAAAAATAAATACTTTCCTAAAAAATGTATTTTTTCTAAAAGATATTTAATCAAAATGTGAACACATAATTTTAAATATAAATTTAACACTTTTAGAAAATTAATTTTAAAAAAGAAACTTCATTTTTTAAATCATAATATAAAAATCATATTAGGGTGAAGTTTTTATAATTAAATGAGAAGTTTTGTTTGTTGGTAAATATTAAAAAACAGTGAATTTTAAATGAAAAATGACTTTTCATTTAGATAATTTATAATTTTATAATATATTTTGAATTGTTTTTAAAGTAAAATTAGTCAAATTTTATATAATTGAATCCAATTTAGGTTATTAGAATCATTTTTATATTGAATTAAGATATGAAAAAGTCGGAATCTTTTGAACATTTTAACTTTAAAAACTACTTTTTCATCCCGTTTGAGAGAATAATTTTAAATTAAATGCTTAAAATTATGTTTATAAAATTTAGAAAAATAGATTCCATATTTTTATATATTATAATTTATATTATAAAAAAATTTCATATTATTATTTTACCATAATTATTTGTGAAGCCAGTTACCGTTAATTACTACGATTAAGGTTAAAATGATGTTTTGAGCATTACATATTTTTGTGTTAAAATTAATTTTACACACAAATATGATATTTATTAAACAAATTTAAATTAACATTCAAAATAATTAGGTATACATTATCTAATAAATATCAATTTAATTTTTCTATTAATGGAAAAATTACCTCGGTAAATAAAAAGATACAAGTTGCCTTGTAAAAACTAAAATGGTAAAATTGAGTAAACATTACAACTAAGGAATGAAATTATAAAAATTCATTTACTTTTTTTAGTGGAGATTTTTTGTAATGTCCCCGACCCAGAATCCACAAAACTGGTGCTTCGAGCCGGGTAGTTACATAACCTTAAGCGCGCCTCCCCGTACGCCAAAGGATGTCGACTTGCAACGGGGGTCTATGTAGTCATGTGGGGAGACTATACCCCCTTTCTATCAGAGTAAGACACAACAGTAATAAACCAATTGTTGAAACAATAATCAATAAACAAGGAACATGTTTAACAACCATTTCCAACAATAAATATGACTTGTCCTACTATAAGTGCAAAAGAGAACAAAAGACCAAAATCAAGAAAACGGCCAAAATCCCAATGTTTTCCCGACTCTAAGTCTGGATCCTCCCCCAAGTACTACCCATATCCACTCAACTATATATCATGGACCCTTTCCCTTCTCCTGACCAACAAACAAGAAGTCTTCTTGGGTACCCAATGGAGGCCCGAGTAGGGTGTGAGTACAACCCAGTAGGCCACCACCAACGGTGTCTACAAAATATCCAGTATGAACAGGTAGTGCATGAAAAAGGAATATGAATGATAATTTACATGTAATTATTTAAGGTGACATTAAATAGTTCAGATCCAAATCCATTTCCACTTCTATAACCATTCATTTCACATCAATGATCATCACTTACCATTTCATCACATTTCCAAGGGTTAAACATATACATCATGTTACATGGGTCTAAGGCCAACAATCACATGAAAAAGGGTAAACACATCATTATTCTATCTCACTAGGACTAACCCCCTATTAGAAACCATATCCTCACCTCGAAACCTCAGCCCGGGTGGATTCAACCGTTAGGAGAATAGATCATCCGTCCTCATTCCTAACCCGTGCATTTAGGGTGTAGTTCAGAGCATCAATCTTCACTCGACTCATGGGCGTAGATCCTTTAGTCATACCCCACTCTACCAAGCCATGTTCACATGCCTATATATATAAGGAACCATCAACCCACCATACCATTACCCATTGACAAACACCATTCACAACAAACCACACGGGAATTCACATTATGCCTTAACCGATTAACACATTACCATTTCACATCATTTAACCATTCACCCAATTTCCATGTGTTATGCCTATCTCACTAAGCATTCAACACTAAACCCATAATCTATCCCATTATGGTCTTTAATCAGTTTACAGATTAACCCATTTAACCCGTTCATCATTTCCATGAATAAACCATTCAACCCATTCCAAATAACCTTTAGGTTATTTCCAAGTCTAGGTGCATCACCTAACTTCTATACCATGTTCAATCAATCATGTCAATATATTCGTCAATGTCTCTACCATTTATTACAATAAGGTCACTTGTTTAATAACAATCCCTAAGCCCGGGAAAAGTCGGTACATCCCATGGATGGCCCCAATTAGGTCATGTCTTTCTCAACGCATCCCATGGGGATCATGAGAGTTCCCATTTACCATTTTTTAAGCATCCTTTATACCAAACGCATCTAGGTAAATCAAATCCCATCAAATGGAAACAATGAGAAAACCCACACATGCATAAATCCAAAATAAAACTATGGGATAACGTTTATAGACCACCTTCCTCAAAACCATGGTTGAACGCACACTCAACAGAGTCCTTAGACCCCAATACGAACATCCTTTGGAGCTTCAATCTAGAACTCACCCAAATGATAGCATTTTAGAGCTTCGGAACAAGAGGGAGAGAAGATAGAAACCCTAAATCAAAAATAGAAGCTAGTATGGGATTAGCCTTACTTGAAGCTTCTATTTGCATCAAAAGGCACCAAAAATTCCTTTTAAATGAGGGAGATCGGCATCTTGGAGCTCTAGGGTGATTTTGTTCATTCCTAGGGTGATGAGGGAGGAATGGAGAGGAAATCCTGAGTGGGTTCTTAAAATCCCGGGGAGGCAATTTTGTAATTTTCCCCAACTTTAAGAGGCCACACGGTTTAGCCGCAAGGTTTGAAAAACCATGCGAAAACCATGTTCATGCTTCTGTCTGGAGGAGGAGGGTTGCATGGTTTACCTGTCTAGGCCGGACGGTTTGCCCTGGCCGTGCGCAGGCCGTGCGCCCAAACTTGTCTTTCCCAACTTTCCTTTCTTTCATGCCCCGAGCCCCCGAAACACCCCCAATACCTCTCATACTTTAAAAAGACATCCCTTGAATCCCAAAACAAGAGGTACAACCAAAACATAAAGAAAACATACCCTTCCAAAAACCGGGAGCTTACAACCCCCAACTTATAATAGCTCGTCCTCGAGCCGAGTTTGCAAGCCTCATTGATCCACCGAAGAGAAGAGTTTAGGCCACTGAGCCCGCAAATCTGATTCCTGCTCCCAATTTTCTTCCAAAACATTCCCATGCTACCATAGTACTCACACTAATGGCACAAAAAATGCCTCCCAAGACCTTTTCACTATGATCCACCACATGAACTGAAGGCTCTTTAAAGGAAGTATCAACCTCAAGCTCTACATCCTCCACATCAACCACATGAGATGGGTCAGTTTGATACCGTCGAAGCTGCGACACATGAAACACATCATGCATCCCCCATACCACTGTGGAAGAGCCAATTAGTAAGCTACTAGTCTGATACTCTCCAAAATCTCAAAAGGTACCATATGCCTAGGCACCAACTTACCCTGCTATTGAATCCGACGGTGCCCAGCCTTGGCAACACCCAAAGGAACACTTTATCACCCAGCGCAAACTCAAGAGGTCTATGCCTCCGATCTGCATACGACCTCTGCATACTCTGAGCTATAGACATCCAATTCATGATCAACATAAATCTCTTTGAAGTATCCTGTATGATACTTGGCCCCAACAAATCAGATTCTTCAGCCTCTAGCCAACACAACAGAGATCTACATGGCCTCCCGTAGAGTGCCTCAAATGGTGCCATCTGAATTGTAGCCTGAAAACTGTTGTTGTAGGAAAACTCAACTAACTATAGGTGCCTTGAACTAGAATAACCAATGTCCACGACACAAGATCTTAACATGTATTCCAACACTTGAATCGTACGCTCCGACTGCCTGTCCATCTGTGTGTCGAAAGGCATACTCAAAAACACCTGCATACCAAGCGCCTTCTGCAACCCTTGCTAGAAACGCGACGTGAAACATGGATCTCAGTCCGAAACTATAGTCCATAGAGCACCATGAAACCACACTATTTCCCGAACATACAGCTCACCCAACTGGTCGACTATAAAGGTCTCCTAAATTGGTAAAAATGATACACTTTCATCAACCGATCCACAACCACCCAGATTTCATCATTCTTCCACGACGTCCTCAAATGAACCATGAAAAAAAATCCATTTTTACATCATCCCACTTCCATTTTGGAATGGGAAATGGATGAAACAGACCACCTCGGAGTTGATGCTCGGCCTTCACCTGCTGACAGGTAAGGCATCGTGCCAAAAAGCCCGCAACTTCCTTCTTCATTCTAGGCCACCAAAACTTCCTTTGGAGATAACAATACATCTTGGTCAAAACAAGATGTACTGCCCACTTTGATGCATGGAACTCACGCATAAACTCTTCCCTCACACACTTTGGCACAACCACATGATCACGAACATGAACAACACCTTCCACGCCGATGGCCTAACCAGAAGGTAGCTCCCCACCTTTAAGATTTCCCTTCATAATCAAACACTCAAGATCATCAAGATGGCCTTCCTTAACTTGACTCAAAAGCATCGAATCCATCGTTATGGAAGAAAAAGTAACCTGAACACTCTCCTCCTACACCTCCTGGTGCATCTCTACAGACAAATCCATTGCCTTCCACTCAGTGCTGGACTCCTGAACCACCTGACTCTGAACCTTCCTACTCAGAGAGTCAGCAACACTGTTTCCATTTCCCGGCGTGTACACCAACTCAAAGTCAAAAGACTAGAGATATTCAACCCATCTTCACTGCCAAAGGTTCAGATATCGTTGTGATAAGATGTACTTTAAACTCTTATTGTCGGTAAACACAGTAAAATGCTCTCCCAGTAGATAGTGCCTCCAGCACTTCAAGGTGTACAACACTGCAACCAACTCAAGGTCATGAGTGGGATAGTTCCGCTCATGGGGTCTCAACTGCCTTGACCCATAATCCAGAACCCACTCATCCTGCATCAACACAACCCCAAGTCTGACTCCGGACGCATCACAAAACACGATGTACTTCTTACCCCGCTCAGGTAAGAGCAAGATAGGTGCGGTCGTAAACCGCTTCTTCAACTCTTGGAAGGAGTTCTCACAAGCCTCAGACCACTCGAACTTGATTCCTTTCGTGGTCAAGACCGAGAGTGGTGCTTCCAAGAGAGAGAAATCTAAAATTCACCTTCGGTAATACCCAACCAAACCCAGAAAACTATGAACATCAGAAACACTCTTGGGCTGATCCCAAGACACAACTTCCTACACTTTATCTGGATACACTAAGACACATGGCTCCGAGATGATGTGACCTAGAAAATTCACCTCACCTATCTAGAATTGACACTTTGATAGCTTGGCGTAGAGTCGATTCTCTCTTAGCGTACCCAAGACGATGTCAAGATGTTGGGCATGATCATTATGAGTTTTCGAGTACACTAGATATTGTAAATAAAGACAATAAAAAACTGATCTATATTGGGATGAAATATTCGGTTCATCGAATCCATAAACACCACTACTGCATTGGTCAAGACGAAAGGCATTACCACAAACTCAAACAACCCGTACTGACTCTAGAAAGCTATCAGCAGTACATCAGAAGACCTCAACCTCATCTGGTGATGACCTGACCTCAGATAAATCTTATAAGACACTGATGCACCCCTCAACGGATCAAACAGGTCATCAATTCTAGGAAGAGGGTACCAATTTTTCACAGTCATCTGATTCAACTTTCGATAGTCAGCACACAACCTCAATGACCTATCATCCTTCTTTGCAAAAAGAACGAGGGATCCACAAGGAGAAGTACTAGGACAGATAAACCCCTTACGCTCCAAATCCTCAAGATGAACCTTCAGTTCAGGGAGTTCTGTCGGTGCCATTCGGTATGGTGGAATAGAAATTGGCTCTGCTCTCGGTAGCAACTCAATCGTGAGATCGACATCGCTCTCGGGTGGTAACCCCTATAAATCCTCAGGAAACACATCATGAAACTGATCCACCACAGGAGTAAAATTATATTGTTACCCTCCCTCATCATCATCAAGCATGAGACATGCCATTTGAGCCATGAGTCCACTCATCTGTTGAAAAAAAGGCCCCGCACGCCCTGCTCGAACATCCCATTCCCCACTATGGATATAAGCGTCACCCTAAAGTGACCTGAGCGATACTCTGCGAGGATAACAGTCTATGTGCACCCGATTCAACACCAACTAATCCATTCCCAATATTAGGTCAAACCCTGACATCTTGAGAATGAACAAGTCCCACAGAAAATGATACCCACCAACTTCCAAGGCACATCCCTTTCACTTCTTGATATCCTCAACCCGCACCCCCAATGGGTTGTCAATGACATAACTCCACACATCTCCTACATAGGTAAACCCAGCACTAACACATGTTGAGCAGAAACAAAACAGTGTGTGGCACCTGTGTCAAACAATGCACCAAAAAACGTATACGCTACAAGGATCGTACCTCGAACAGTTGACAATCCAGCCTCGCCATCCCCAGGCACAAACTGAACTACCTAAAGCGGACCTACCCCTCTACCCTGGTCTCCAGCCTGAGCACCCTGCGCTGCACTGCCCTGCTGGCATGAGCGATCATTCCCTGGTGTTCCACATCCACCGCCCTAGCCAGTATGGCCCATGGAGCTCCAACTTCCTACCTGATACGGGGCAACTGATCCCCTTACCATACCTGGTACCTGGTTTTCATCATCATGCTTACCCATTAGCTGAGGGTTATTGAAGAACTTCTTCACATGCCCCATCCTTCCGCATGAACAACACTCAACTAGAGTTCAAGTAAACTGACCACACATATGCCCCGACCTACCACACTGATAATAGAACAACTGGTTCCCACTCTGAGAGGTTGACCCTCTCTTCTGACCACCTTGTTGGAAACTTTACAAACAGTGCTTCCGACCATCAGAAGATGCACCACTTGTCCACCCATCTAGCATGACAAGCCCACCACCTGAAGCTCCCTTCAGGTTCCCTTCAGAGATGAGTGCCTGATCCATCACCTCTTCAAACCTCTTCTAGCGGAAGAGATTTACTTGAGACCTGATCTCATGTCTCAACCCATCCTGGAAATTCCTTGCTACCACTACCTCATCCCCTGTTAACACTAGGAAAAAGTGTCGCAAATCAGTGAAGTGACTAGCATAGTCCATCACTGATAGCGGTCCCTGAGTCAGGCTCATAAACTTGGCACCCCACTCCTGCCTCAAAGACTCTGGGTAGAAATGATCTAGAAACTTATCCTAGAAAACCTTCCACGACATCCCCTCAGCCTACTTAGTCTGAGCCTGAATGTCCCACCAACGCCTTACCTCTCCCCACAATATATAAACGACCATCTTTAATTTCTTTTTAATAGGGGTCTCTAGATGATCCATTATCGTTTGGACAGACTCAAACCAGAACACCATTGCCTCTGGCCCACCCTCTCCGGTGAAGGTCGGGGGGTGATGTAGCTGGAACACCCTGGTCAGCTCAAATATACTCAGTGCAACCCATCCTGGGTCCCGATCCATTATCTGCAAAAGGTGAGCCAATTTCTCCCGGAACTGGTCTTATCTACCTTCATTGATCACCACATTTTCGTGCTCTTCTACCGGAGGAGTGTTCTCAGCAACATCCTCCCATTTCCCAAGTGGTAACCAACATCGTGGTGGAATCTCTCCACATTACCAAGCACGAGATTTAGCACGCATACCATAGAACTTTCACGATTTCATCAAAAAGCTCTTTACTAGATAAAACAACCCATTTTCATATACTAGTTCAATGACATTAACACCTCAAATTCACCACCCCGACCATCCCTACTGTAGGCCATGGTCCACATGGGGTAAACAACCATGCGTTACCACCAACTCACACAACATTTTACAAAAAACATTTTCCAATTCATTTCAACCCATTATATTTCTTTAAACATCATTTACTCACTTGTTTTATTTCATTCTTCTCATTATTTCTTGATTTCATGAAATCCATGACACACCCTAGTTTCCTACCTCACACACCCACCCCGTGCGTGTGCATAACACAATGCTTGTCACCTATCTCCTAGGTTCCTACAATGATGCATGAATGAAAATACTAATGACGTTGAGGCCACGAGCCAAATATCATAAAACAGTGACATCAAACCACATTTAGATCACCCAACAGTGAAGTATCATCAACTGTAACAACATACAACCAAGAACAACATTTCCCACCCAGGGTGACTTGGGTTTTCCCTCATACATGGGTTATCTATTCCCAATCACAAGCTCATTTACCAAGGCCCAACACATCTTAACCCTTGGAAACCTATCAAAAATAACAGGACCTCAGAGAAGGATAAGAAAGAACTCCTATGATACCACTTTATAACGTCCCCGACCCAGAACCCACAAAACCAGTTCTTTGAGCTGGGTAGTTACATAACCTTAAGCATGCCTCCCCATACGCCAAAGTCTGCCGACTAGCAGCGGGGGTCTATGTGGTCAAGTGGGGAGACTATACCATCTTTTTATCAGAGTAAGCCACAAGAGAAATAAAAAAATAGCAGAAAAAATAATCAATTAACAAGGAACATGTATAACAACCATTTCCAACAATAAATATTCCATGTCCTACTATAAGTTCAAAAGTGAACAAAAGCCCAAAATCAAGACAATGACCAAAATCCCAAAATGGTCCCGATTCCAGGTCCGGATCCTCCACCAAGTGCTACCCATTTCCACTTAACTCTCTAGAAAGGACCCTTTCCCTTCTCCAGACCTGCAAACATAAAGTCTTCTTAGGTACCCAATGGCGGCCCGAGTAGGGTGTGAGTACAACTCACTGGGCCACCACCAACGGTGTCTACAAAATATTTAGTATGAACAGGTAGTTCATGGAAAAGGAATATGAATGATAATTTCCAAGTAATTATTTAAGGTTCCATTAACCAGTTCAGAGCCAAAGCCATTTCGACTTCTATTACCATTAATTTCACACCAATTATCATCACTTATCATTTCATCACATTTCCATAGGTTAAACACATACATCATGTAACATGGGTATACGGCCAAAAATCACATGCAAGAGGATAAACACATCATTATACTATCTCACTAGGACTAACCCCCTCATAGCAACCATAACCACACCTCGAAGCCTCAGTCCGGGTGGATGCAACCGTTAGGAGAATAGATCATCAGTCCTAATTCCTAACCCATGCATTTAGGGTGGAGTTCAGAGCATCAGTCTTCACTCGACCCATGGGCGTAGATCCTCAAGTCATACCCCACTCTACCAAGCCATGTGCACATGCTTATATATATAAAAGTAACCATCAACCCACCATTCCATTTCCCTTTGATAAACACCATTCACAACAAACCACACGGGAATTCACATTATGCCTTAACCCATTAACACATTACCATTTCACATCATTTAACCATTCACCCAATTACCATGTGTTATGCCTATCTCACTAAGAATTCAACACTAAACCCATAATATATCCAATAATGGTATTTTATCTGTTTACACAATAACCCATTTAACCCGTTCATCATTTACATGAATCAACCATTCAACCCATTCCAAATAACCTTTAGGTTATTGCCACATCTAGGTGCATCACCTAACTTCTATTACAATTTCAATCAATATTGTCAACCTATTCTTCAATGGCTATACCATTTATTACAACAAGGTCACTTGTTTTATAACAATCCCAAAGCCCAGGAAAAGCCGACACATCCCATGGATGGCCCCAATTAGGTCAAGCCATTGTCAATGCATCCCATGGGGATCATGAGAGTTCCCAATTTCCATTTTTATGCATCCTTTATACCAAATGCATCTAGGTTAATCAAATCTCATCAAAAAGAAACCATGAGCAAAGCCACACATGCATAAATCCACCATAAAACTATGGGATAACGTTTGTATACCACCTACCTCGAAACCGCGGTTGAACGCACACTCAATCGAGTCCTTAGAACTCAATCCGACCAGCCTGTGGAGCTTCAATCTAGACCTCACCCAAAAGATAGGGTTTTAGAGCTTCGGAACAAGAGGGAGAGACGATACAAACCCTAAACCAAAAATAGAAGAAATGATGGGATTAGCATTACCCGAAGCTTCGATCCGCATCCAACGGCACCCAAAACGTGGTATAAATGAGGGAGATCGGCCTCTTGGAGCTCTTGGGCGATTTGGTTTATTCTTAGGGTGAAGAGGGAGGAATGGAGAGGAAATCCCAAGTGGGTTCTTAAAATCCCAGGGTGGAAATTTTATAATTTTTCCCAACATTAAGAGGTTTCATGGTATATCCACACGGTTTGACAAAAAATGCACAAACCTTGCACATGCTACTTTCTAGAGGAGGAGAGTTGGATGGTTTTACTGGGTAGGCCTCACGGTTTGCCCTGGCTGTGCGCAGGCCGTGTGCCCAAGCTTGTCCTGCCTAACTTTCCTTTTATTCGTGCCCCGAGCCCCTGAAACACCCCCATGACCTCTCATACTTTCAGAAGACATCCCTTGAAGCATGAAACAAGAGATCCAACCAAAACATAACGAAAACACTCCCTTCCAAAAACCAGGATCTAACACTTTTAAAGAAAAAATAAAACCTAAAATACATCATTGATATATTTTTTAGGCACATGAGGTGTAACGACCTGAAATTTTGAATAAATTCTGTTTCCTAACTTTGTGTGTTATTTTATTTTATACTCAACAAAACTATTTCATTTAATAAAATGAGTATAATTAAAATAAGACTGTTGGGTTTCGACTGTTATATGACCATTGGTCAATAAGACCATTGGAAACTAAATTTTATGTTTATTGTTTATAAATACAAGTGATATTGATTAATTAATATAGAAAGAAGATTCAATGGCCCCATCCAGTGGTGTCGGGCCGATCGAAGCCCATATGACGGAACTCGAAAAGGAGGTAGCACCTTTGGGCTTTGCTCTGGACCAAACCCAAGCCGAACTTCATCGTGTGAAGTTGGAATAGAATCTTCTTTGGGAGAAGTACAAGCTTATAGAAATCACTACTCGAGAAATGTTGGTCGATCCGGCCTCAGATTCTATCACCTTATCACACCTTACACTTAAGTACTATGCTGGTGTTATAAGGTTCTATGTAACGAGACCATATCTGCCTTGTGTAATATTTTTAGATAAATAAAATTGTGATTTATTCTTATGGTGAAGTTTGTGAATATTCAAATTTTCAGATAAAAATAGGATGTATTTTATTGATGAATTTTGGAAAAAGGATATTTCAAAATATTTATATAAACCTTAAATAACAAGTGATGTGTCATGGTTTTAAAAAAAAATGTCTTCTAGAAATGTGTTCAGTGAGAAATTTAGAATCTAACAAGATCAACTTATTTTTTTGTGAATAGTAAATTAGAAATAGTGATTTTATGGTTATTATTAGTAATTGAACTAAATGGGTTAAGTAACAGAACCTAAGAAAGTATTAATATAATTTAGGAACCTTGATTAAGTAATGTGATTCAATAAAATAGGTAAATAACTATTTCAGAAACTATTGGTTAAGCATTAGTTCTTTTCCGGTGAATAGAGTTTTTTATTTAAAAATTAATTTAAAAATAATTAGAAAATTATTCTCATAAAATGGAGTTCATTTTTGAAATTAGATCATCGATATTTTGTTAAGGTGAAAATTTGCGATTTTTCTTAAAAAGTTGAATTTTCAGTGAATAGTGTTTTGATTTAAAAATTAAATTAAAAATATTTAGAATATTATTTTCATAAAATGGAGTTAGTTTTTGAAGTCAGAGCATCAATATTTGGTTAAGGTGAACTTTTGGGAGTTTTCTGAGAAAGTTGAATTTTTGGTGAATAGTGAAAATACAGTTTTTCAGTTTCGGGTGTTTAATGACATCATTGAAGATTTAAAAATTATGCAATAATTCTAGCAGACTTATGAATAGTAATATAAGGTATGAGGTGTCCCATGGGTCCAATACCATGGGAAAATACAGTGGGCAAGCCCATGGTTTTTCTAATACCACCGATGAGGTGTCCCTTGGCAATTAATGCTTTTCCCCCCCACTTCTCCTATAAATACCAAGACTTTACCTCATTCATTTCACTCCAAACTCCCCCTAAAATAGTATATCGTATAATTACCTCCCAAGGTTCCCCCAAGCCCTCTAGGACCCAACCTTTTAGTTTTAAGATTTACGTTTTAAGGTAAGGGATCCTACGTCTCTCTTTCTTTTCATGTATTCTCCTATATGTCATTTATTTTAAGCTCCATGTTCTTATGTTGGGGATATTATTTTAAATTCATCCTAATGTCCTTTTCATGTTCATATGATGAGAGACCCCATATTTGTTTTTCATCAATTCATTTTATGAATGGTTAAGTGGCGCTGCTTGGCTGCCGAATTTTTGTAAAGGATTCATTCAGCCTTCTCATTTTCAAGTTCTATTTTCATGTCAAGTCTTTCAAGTTCCTTTTTATTATGTTCGGTATAATATATATATCCATCATACTTTCCTTTTATGTTCATATGATGAGAGACCGTATTTTATCTCATCAATTCATTTTTTGATGTTTTAAGTGACGCCGTTAGGCTGCAGAATTTTCATAAGAGAAATCTTATTTTTGTCTTGTTTCCATGTTTTTCATTTCATATGTTATGTCTTTCAAATTTAATTACCATGATCTTATATCCATTTTATTGTGTCCCTATACTATTTTATGAATCATTTATGAGTGTGTGACCCACGTCCCCTCTCTTTTCAATATTTTCTAAAACCCTGTAACATAGCTGTTATGCTGCGGAATTTTCGTCACAAAATGTCTCTCTCTTTTTCTCAAATTCTTTTATTTTATTAAGTGAATACTCAAAGATCTTTCTTCTATAGGGGTATTCAAATATATAGAAAAATTTTATATTTTAATTATGGTATTTACATACATGAAAACTGCTTTCCTTTTTCTGTGGGTTTAAAGTGACATAAAGATCATGTCTTTAAAGCGGTTTTTAATATTTTAGGATTATGAAATGAAACCCATTTATTTTATGCTATATGGGTTATTAATGAAATGTTTGATGATGATATATGTGGATAAAATGATAATAAAGAAAAATTAAGGGTGCTACCTAATAGCTCTCTAATTCATTGGGTAAAGACTTAATCTCTAGAGATAACCATTTTAACGATACATTGGTGAATAACCTTGGTAAATTTTTAATGACACATTAGGGATGGACCTTGGTGATACGAAAATGATTGTTTATGTTAAATGTTGTAGCCACATCTTCAAGTTATGAAACATGTTATTTTTATTATGATATACCTCATGAACTCTTTCTCATGCCTTAATGTTATTTATCATGATTGTATTGATGTATCTCAAGTTTACATGTAAAATGTTTCTCTTGTTTCCCTTACTGGGCCTTCTGCTCACCCTTTCCTTTGATATATGCTCCCAGGTTATGAGATTTTATAATGAACTTAGGATGAACATTAAAGAATCCTTACAAGTGGTTTAGAATAATGTTTTATGTTGTTCTCATGTTTTATGTTCCTGATTTCTAAGACACTAGACTTTAAAGATCCTCTGTTTGTAAAATGTAAGGAAATGTTATTTAATAAAAAGGTGGGATTCTATAGTTGGTATCAAAGGATGGTTTATTAATTTATGGAAATTAGGATATGAAAACTTTAGGAAGAACCCTATAGAAAATTTTAAATATAGGAAATCTTCCTAGTATTTTGGTGAGTATTGAGTAAGTGGTTTATCAGGCAAATACATCCATGTCTGGATATGAGAAAGTAGAGGTGGCTCTGGGACATATGTGCATAGGGGTAAAACCCAAAAACAATGCATTGATCTTAATTCAAATGGGAACTAGTACACAACAATGGGCATTGCCGCACTCTTGGTTACGACACTCCTAGGGGATATGTTTGGTTAATCGCAAGATTTTTATGAATCATTATGAAGGAATTATAGAAAAATAAAATTTTTCTAAGCGTGATGTTTTAAGATATAAAATCCTTTTTAGTTAAAATATTCATAAATGAAATAAGTTTCTCATGAAGGATTAATTATTTTATAAAATTTCCCTCATCTTCTAGAAATACGTTGACGTATTTCCTAAGGAGTTACCTAGACCTCCCCCAGAAAGAGAGGTAGAGTTCTCCATTGAACTCATAAATGGATCTCATCCGATGTCAAAGACTCCCTATAGGATGGAAAATGTAGAGCAAGATGAATTAAAGAAAC
This sequence comes from Viscum album, assembly GCA_963277665.1. Taxonomy (NCBI): domain Eukaryota; kingdom Viridiplantae; phylum Streptophyta; class Magnoliopsida; order Santalales; family Viscaceae; genus Viscum; species Viscum album. The sequence goes on from OY728138.1 coordinate 1,874,741,288, forward strand.
AAATCCAAAATCTTTTGGAGAACGGTTTTATCCGACCAAGTGTGTCTCATTGGGGAGGACTAGTTCTCTTTGTGAAGAAGAAGGATGGATCGATGAAGAAATGCATTGATTATAGAGAACTGAATGGGTTCACAGTGAAGAAAAAATACTCTCATCCAAGAATTGAAGACTTATTTGACCAACTTCGTGGGACTCAATTCTTCTCTAAGATTGATATTCATTCTGGTTATCATCAATTGAGGGTGAAGAATGATGATATTCCAAAAACTTTCTTCCAATGAAGATATGGGCACTATGATTTTGTTGTTATTCCCTTCGGACTGAATAATGCACCTGCTATTTTTATGGATCAAGAATATGTTGATTTTGGAAACTTATGTTTTATGAAATGGATATACTTTGTGTTGGAAAATTATTTCGTGATTAAATGAGAAAGGTTATTTTGGAAGATTTTTTATCTTATAGAGAACTATATTCTTAAGGGAAATAAAGTACTACATGATTTGATTTGAGGAGGAATGGTTGAATTTTTTTTGTAGGAATTTATGTATTTATTGTGGAAATATGGTGATTTGGGTTATTTTTGGAAAATGATGAACCTAGCATAGAGAATATGTGAATAAGTTAATTACACTTTAGTATGAGACTTTAATAGTAGTCGATGTTATTTGGAGATAAATTTTGAGATTTATTGGGGAAGACTATGTGATTAAATCCTTCCGAGTTTTGGGTTCCAATCTTAGTTTGGATTATTCTGAAGAATTTTAAGGATGGTTGTGTATTGAATGGTCTTTCTTGAACTTTGGGTATTTTTTTTGAATTTTGGAGATTAATAGTCATATTTCTTTTTATATAGGATTATCCTTTTTTTGGATGACATGATCTCGTACTAACCTTTTTAGTTTTAGTTGATTACTAAAGACAAGGGAAAAAAATAGTTATTCTTTTGTGGATTATGGGATTCTTTAGAAGATGATTCCTGTGCTTTTGATAAGACCAAGTCTTTTTGAATGCTCATTGTTTGGAAAAAATATTATTCTTGGTGGAAACTTATTAAGGTATGAAACTCTACTTGAAGTTAAATATATTTCCTTATGTTTTTATTTGATGTAGTAAATGAATTCCTCAAAATTGGGAAAAGAAACGTAAAACAAAAACGTTGCTGGTTTACGTTTCCTATTGGGTAATCAAAGACCATTTAACACATCATAAGTTTGTGATCTTCTTGTGGTTAATTTTTCCCTAATAATGTTTTCTATCACTCTCCATCAGAACTTGACCCTTTGTTTTCTCTTCCATATCCATGTTTTCCTACATGGAATCCTAGTATGGGTTAACTCGGGTGACCTTTGTACTACCCTTTCTTTCTTTTAAAGTAATAGTTTTACTAACTCTTTTCCGATGTGGTAATTTCAATGAAATTTCGAAGCCCAATTATAAAATTGCGAGGATGAAATTTCTTAAGGGGGGAAGATTCTAACGACCTGGAATTTTGAATAAATTTTGTTCCCAAACATTGTGTGTTATTTTATTTTATACTCAACAAAACTATTTCATTTAATAAAATGAGTATAATTAAAATAATACCATTGGGTTTCGACTGTTATATGAACGTTTATCAATAAGACCTTTGGAAAATAAATGTTGTGTTTATTGTCTATAAATACAAGTGATATTAATTAATTAAAATAGAAAGAAGATTCGATGGCCCCATCTAGTAGTCTCTGGCCGATCTAATCCCATCTGATGAAACTCGAGAAGGAGGTAGCACCTTTGGTATTTGATCTGGACCAAACCAAAGCCGAACTTCATCCCGTGAAGATGGAATATAATCGACTTTGGGAGAAGTTAAAGCTTATAAAAATCACTACTCGGGCAATGTTGGCCGAGCCTCCCACAGATTCTATCACCTTAGCACACCTTACCCTTAAGTCCTATACTGGTGTTATAAGGGGTTATGTAACAAGACCATAACTTCCATGTGTAATCCTTTGAGATAACGAAAATTGTGATTTCTTCTTATGGTGAAGTTTGCAAATTTTCAAATGTCCGAATAAAAATAGGATGTATATTATTGTTGAATTTTAGAAAAAGGATATTTCAAAATATTTATGTAAACCATAAATAATTAATTATGTGTAATGATTTTCAAAAAAATGGTCTTCTGGAAATGTGTTCAGTGAAAAATTATAGAATCTAATTAGATCAAATTATTTTTTTTGTGAATAGTATTTTATGAATAGTGATTTTATGCTTATGATTAGTAATTTGACTAAATGGATTAAGTAACATCACTTAAGAAAGTATTAATATAATTTAGGAACCTTGATTAAGTAATGGGATTCAATAAAATAGGTAAATAACTATTTTAGAAACTATTGGTTAAGTATTAGTTTTTTGGATGAATTGTGTATTTTATTTAAAAATTAAATTAAAAATTATTATAAAATTATTTTCATAAAATGGAGTTCAATTTTGAAATTAGAGCATCGATATTTGGTTAAGGCGAAATTTTGGGATTTTTTTGAGAAAGTTGAATTTTCAGTGAAGAGTTTTTTTATTTAAAAATTAAATTAAAAATATTTAGAAAATTATTTTTATAAAATGGAGTTAGTTTTTGAAATCAGAGCATCGATATTTTGTTAAGGTGAAATTATGGGATTTTTTTGAGAAAGTTGAATTTTTAGTGAATAGTGAAAATACAGTTTTTGAGTTTCGGGTGTTTAATGACCTCATTAAGGATGTAATAATTATGAAATAATTCTGGTTGACTTATGAATATTATTATAAGGTATTAGGTGTCCCAAGTGGCCAATACCATGGGCAAATACCATTGGAAAGCCCATGGTTTTCCCAATACCACCGATGAGGTGTCCCTTGGCAATTAATGCTTTGTGCCCCCACTTCTCCTATAAATACCAAGCCTTTCCCTCATTCAATTTACTCCCAAATATCCCTAAACGAATCTCTATTATCATTACCTCCCAACGTGTCCCTAATCCCTCAAGGTCCCAACCTTCGAGTTTTAAGAGTTACGTTTTAAGGTAAGGGATCCTACCTCCCTCTTTCTTTTCATGTATTCTCCTATATGTCATTTATTTTAAGCTTCATGTTCTTATGTTGGGGATATTCTATTATATTCTTCTTACTGTCCTTTTCATGTTCATATGATTAGATACCCCTATTGTTCTCATCAATTCATTTTAATAATGTTTAAGTGGCGCCATTAGGTTGCCGAATTTTTGTAAGAGATTCTTTCACCCTTCTCATTTTCAAGTTCTATTTTTAATGTCAAGTCATTCATGTTCTTTTTTATGATGTTGTGGTATGATATTATATCCATCATACTTTCCATTTATGTTAATATTATGAGATACCCTATTTTATCTCATCAATTTTTTTTGATGTTTTAAGTGACGCTGTTAGGCTGCCGAATTTTTATAAGAGAAATCTTATTTTTGTCTTCCTTCCATGTTTTTCATTTCATATGGTATGTATTTCAAATTTCATCACCATGTTATTATATCCTTTATATTTTGTCCCTCTACTATTTTATGGATCATTTATGAGTGGGTGACCCATGTCCCCTCTCTCTTAAATATTTTCTAAAACCCTATAACATAGCCGTTATGGTGTAGAATTTTCGTCATAAAATGTCTCTCTCTTTTTCTCAAATTCCTTTATTTTATTAAGTGAATACTCAAAGATCTTTCTTCTATAGGGGTATTCACATATATATCAAAATGTTCTATTTTAGTTCTGGGATTTACATACATGAAACCCACTTTCCTTTTTCTGTGGTTTTAAAGTGACATAAAGATCATGTCTTTAAAGCAATTTTTAAGATGTTATAATTATGAAATGAAACCCATTTCTTTTATTCTATATGGGTTATTTATGAAATGTTTGATGATGATATATGTGGCTCACATGATAATAAAGAAAAATTAATGGTTTACCCTGATAGCACTCCAATGCATTGGGTAAAGACTTAATCTCTAGAGATGGCCATTTTAACGATACCTTGGTGAATAACCTTGGTAATTTTTTAATGACACCTTGGGGATGGACCTTGGTGATATAGAAATGATTTTCTATGTTAAATGTTTTAGCCACATCTTCAAGTTATGAAACACGTTATGTTTATGATGATATGCCTAATGACCTATTTCTTATTCCTTAAAGTTATTTATCACGACTGTATTGATGTATCTCAAGTTCACATGTAAAATGTTTCTCTTGTTTCCCTTATTGGGCCTTATGTTCAACCTTTCCTTTGATGTATGCTCCCAGGTTATGAGATGTTATAATGAACTTAGGATGAACAATGAAGAAGCCTTAAAAGTTGTTTAGAAGAATGTTTTATGTTGTTCCCATGTTTTATGTTCCTGATTTCCAAGACACTAGACTTTAAAGATCCTCTGTTTGTAAAATGTAATGAAATGTTTTGTAATAAAAAGGAGGGATGCTATATGAGGCAAGGGAGATCTCCCATAGTTAATACTGTTTGGTATTTACAAGAATGTCACTCCTTCTCAATTATAAAAGGGACATCACTCTACTAAATTATTCACACCTTCAAAACACTTTGAATCGAACAATACCAACCCAAATAACTTACAAAATACATAAACATATTATATGTGTTTTATTTTTATTATAAATCAATCCTTTGAAGGATTTAGTGAAAAAATAACGAGGATACCCAAAGAAGAGGCAATGTTCTTCAATGAGCATCTTTCTTTTACTTCATTCTCCACCTCCTTAAATTTTTATTAAACCATGATGATATAGTAAACATAGTATATTAAATATATTTATATGTATTTATAAATAAGTAATTACTAAAAACCATCTCCATATCCATCAAATGGGTTATCAAATCATCATTTGTGTGTATGGCGGTGAACCACCTCACGAATCAATGTCGTTTGTTTTTATATATACACCTATCATGATTTGAAATGATGATGGATATATAGTATATATATTTTATTTACAAAATTATTATAAATATTTATTCATTATACCTTATATAAATTATTAATTTCTATTTCATTGGAGACATGATAACGTCGCTCGTGTGTATGGAAGACTACCGCCAAACGAAGAGATGTGATTTATCTTTCACTAACATTTAACATCGAAGGTGATAAGGATAACATTAATGATTATATGTGATATAAATGAAATAATTATTATCGTAATGAAATATTTATCATTATTTAAATATACTATATCATTTATTTTCCTACATTTTCTCTAAATGGAGGATAAAAATGGCATTCATGTACGTGTGGACTATGACCTTCATAAAGCGACATGACTCCATTTTCATCACCACGCCACCTGAATGGTATATATATATATATATATATTCAAAGAAATAATATTTTATTTATGATATAATTATAATTATTTAAAATTAATATATTACTTACCTCATTTCCATAATGATATTTGAATAGTGGAAATGTTATTCATGCGTATCTATGACCTACCTTCTCCATGATTGTAACATATTTCATTTTCACAACCATATTTAATGATTCATTTTAAACATATAATTGATTTATAACTATTACAACTATAATAATTATGTCAATATTATTCTGAATATGACATAACTATAAAATATGGGAAAGAAATTGATTTTTCATTATGAAACATGCATGAGAAAACAAGGTAATTAACACCCAAAATGATGAAAATAAAGAAATATTATTGAATAATAAGTGATAGGATGTTATTAAAGGATAATATATGATATCATAAATACTAATATGGTTTTTTAATAATTTAATAACACGTGTAAAACAACTATACATGATATTAGATAACGTTCAACCAAAATGATGCATACGGTAAGGGATTTCTTAACTAAATTTACACTCATTTGGATAAAATTATACTTGATTGATTATGTCATGAAAATATTTTATGTTTACTAAATTATTATTATCTTATTTTTAATTTTCAAATTTTTTCTGTGGATTTACATTTGATACACATAATCAATTTGATTAATAATTATTACATCAATGTTATGTTCATTTTAAGGATTTCTTTCAAAATCTCATTCTATTAGAGATTGTTTATTCATGAATATCAATTAAAAGAAATTACATGAAAATTTATTAATAAAACATTAAAATTTATTCTATTATGGTTATGAATGATCCATTTCAAGTAGTAGTACCATTTTCAACTCTTTGTTACTTAAAATGGATTATAAAATGTTTTCAAGAAAACCAATTCATTTATCTCTTCAGTTGGATGTATGTTTCATCCAAAACCATTTTTTCAAAAAATGTTTTAACCATTTAAAAATGATTTTTTATAGTAATTCTATCCCATTTTTACCAATTATAAAATTCTTTCAATTAAATATTTATGTATTTTTCAAAACAATTCCTTTTGGGTTTTACCGAAAAAGTGAAAGGAAACACTGTTTTAATGTGTACAACAAGAATGAAATTTACAACCAACATGACCACTCAAACATCTTAAAGATTATTTTATATGTTTAAATGGTTACTTTCAAATAAAATAAATTTCAATTTTTTGATATTTTATTTTGTAATGTGATTTGAAAAAGGATTTTCAAAATGTTTTTTAAAATGAAAAGCTTATTTTCCTCATGAATGTTTTTAAAGATTTTTTTGTATTTCTCCTCGTAAATAAAAAAACCCCTTTATTATTACTCCAATGATTATATATTGTATTCATACCATCCTAAATATTACTATCGATAGTTTATGATCATTTTTACTAAGGAATGTATTCACATTAACTTCATCGATTCATTTTTCTAGTCAATAAGTTTCCCTTGAAATGTTCACTTTCCTATGATCATTGAATATTAAATTTCCCCCAAATATATTTAGTACTTCTCAGGGATATTTTTATTTCACAAACTACATATCATTTTGACATACATTGTACTATATATAAAGTTATTTGATATTTGTGAAATATTGATAAATTTTTATCCTTTGATCAATACAGATTATTTATGACAAGGAATGTTTTTTCTGAATTAAATTGACTTTTTGATATATGTGTAATTATTAGGAGAATCATGAAATGGGTTGGGGACTATTTAATTAAATCCCTTGGATACATCGTCAGTCTCATGAGATGAAATCTGTTGAGCACAAACCCTTTGTATTTGTAACCAGTATGTTTTAAACTACTTATGAATGGTCATGAAAGTAGTATGATAAACCAGATTGTGAAAGGTATTGATGGTAAATTTATCAAGTACCTAGGAAATGTTGATTCTAGTCATTATGATTTTCCTTCATTCTAGTTCCTATTATTATCCATGATATGTTTGCTATGATATTATTTGTGGATGTATTTCACTCTTAGTTTATTGATTAAATGGAATGTGTTCTCAATTATTTACCCTTTCATATTGATTCAGAATTATCTCACTAGGGAAGTAATGTTTTTTAAATTCCATGTGTATTTATTTATTTACCATTCCATGTTTATTATTCTTATTGATTCAAGATAGCTTCTGTTTTAATTAACCCTTACTAAGAATTTGAGCTCACCCTTATTTTGTTTACTTTCCACAGGTCCCCATGAAGTTTAGTATGACTAATATTCAAGGATATACTAGATGAAATAAATTTATTATTAATTAAATTATGTTTTAATTTTTTTATTCAATTTTATTTCAAGACTTATGGATGTATCCAGTTTACAAAGACTATTAAATTATTCGGTCCTTCGGGTTGTGATTCCTTATATCTTATTCCAATGTAATAAAGTAGGCACCGACTCTAGGTAGTGGTGTTAGGGTCACTATAGTTGGTATTAGAGTATGTTTAGGGGAAAAAATAGAAACTAGAGTTAGGGAAACAAATATTAGAGAACATAACCCTATAATAAGACTTTGTTGGTAACTTTAGAAGAACATTCTAAGGTTCTGTTATGGTAGACATAAGGTGATTTTTTCTTGAAATACATCCCTATCTAGATGTGAAATGTGTACATGGTTATAGAATAGATGTATCTAGAGGTAATAACTCTAAAAAAGATGCATTGGGCTTGACTGGATCATCACATAGCGCACTACAATGAGCCTTACTAAGAACCAAGTTTGACATTCCCAAGGTATATGATTAGGAAAATTCACATTTTCTTTACGAATAGATATAAAGTATTTTAATTGATAATGATAATGAATGATATAGGATAAACCATGGACCATTAAAGTACCTATATGGAAATTAAACAGAAAAAGCATTTATTTATTATAATAAAAAAAATTAATTTTAGAAGTATTTTTACCAATGGTATTTTGCTTATAATAATAATAAAATATATTTGGATTGTATTAGAATACTAGAAGAATTTATCAACTTAAGAGTTATAGATACCATAATTGGTTATTATTTTAAGGTTTATCATAAGATCAAAGTGATAAAAATCTCATTTTGAAATTTTTGTGGAAGGAATATAACATGATTAAGGATATTTTGGGAGAAATTTATGGAAATATAACCCATTGGTTTAGTATATGTTTTAGTGGGAAAATTATTTTAGGAATAATGACTTTACATTATATATATAAGGTTAAATGTGTTTATATCCTTTATGGTTAATTTTAACATTAATGAAATTTTAATAATAGTCAAACAACATTATTTGAATTTGTGGGAAACAAGTTTTATTAAAAACCATACTAAAAATGTCATTTGATATTTAATTTTTTCTCAAGGATTTCTATCATATTTTTTTGAGAACTTTATAGAAATTATATTAATTTGGATTTAGATAAAGAAAAACCTGAATTTAGGGTTAGAACATGATGCATCTAGAAAGGTGGTGGGGATTGAACCCATGATCGAAGGATGATAAGGTTTTCACACCTACCACTAGCCTATGTAACGTCGTGGTTAATATGTCATTTTTTTAGTTAAACAATTTGATGAATAAATATCAATTATGAACCAATGGTGTTACTTTTGAGGTTTAGATATTAATTTATTATATTGGACAACTTTTAATAACCATATTGTTTTTTAAAAACTAGTGAGAGATAGACAAAAATACTATTCACTCTTTCAGGAATCTTAAAATCAATTAAATGTTAATTTTAGTGCTTTAGGCATAAAAAATTAATTTTTGGATATCCTATTATTAGAGTAATGGGTTTATTTAGTGTTGATTGAAGTATAACTAAAGGAAAAAACTAAACTTATGAAATTTAAATGCATCAAGTATGTATATTTTATAATATTATGCTATATTAAGGGAATTATTTAGCTTTAGGAAAAATGACATTGAAATGAAAATGTTATCCTATTTCATTCATATATGATGAATCGTAAGGTCTTTTAAATCATCACAAATTTATGGTTTTGAGGCCCCTAACATTCAAATGATCATTCACTTTCATGTGATAAATGAGATTAATTACTCCCTATAATTATTTATTTTTTTCCTCAGTGTACATACCTTCAATTTCCATCAACATTCTCCTATATGTAAATATAGTAATATGTAATTACGTATGACCTTGTTACATCCCTTTCTCTCTTATTCAAATTATATTTTGTTAAACATTTTATGATTCGGGGTTTCAAAGAATGGAATCTCAAATTATTAGACCCTGTATTATAGAGATAAAGATTAAATACAGAGTATGTAATTTATTTAATGTGTGTAGAATGCAACACCCCGAAATTATAATATATGGAAATTGTATTTGATAACATTAATAACTCACAACAAAAATAATTTAAGGGAATATAACATACTGAGATCTTATAATATATTTATTTTTAAATAAATTAAATATATTAAATATATTACATTATATTCAGTAATGAGTTTAGCTTATGATACACACAAATAAGAGTTTCTTCGATAGCTAGTTTTACATGAAAGACCAAGTTTTACTAAAAAAACAATATACTATTAATATTATTGTTTAATATTATAGTTATCACCTATCCTGTCATAACCCCTCCCAACAAAGTGTACTCCTCTTGGGATGAAAATGGAATAAGAGAGACTGTGACCCCAGATTCTTGCTACAAGTTGGTCCTGGGTTGGAGAATAACACCAAGGGTATAATAAATGTGAAGATGGGAGAAATTGCCCTCTAAAGAAACACATACAAAAGAGAGCGATAAGTCATACACCAACTAAATCCTACCCAGAATGAAATATAGAAGAAAAACAAAGTAAATATATGTAATTTCATGCAAGAATTACTATAACTGAAATTGAAAACTACATGCACCAAAGTAAAGTAAAGACAATGGAGACCATGAAGCCCAAACAACTCCTGCATCCCACAAGTTAATAGAAACCAAATTGATCTCCAAACTACTCCAAGTGACATGAAAATAAGTTTATATATACATAGGGTGAGTATAACAGTATACTCATTTGGATCCTCCCATGTTCCTCTAGTGCAAAAGTAATGAAATCATGTTAAATCACAATGAACAACAAGTGAAACAAACTCATCAACTAAATAGGTATACTATGTTCCATGCCTCGCCATGGATTCTCTCAACAAGTATCGTATATAAGAGAATATGATATAATAAAGAATATCAAGGGTAACCTACTACTGATTCCCTAGTGGTTTTTCACTCTTCCCCAATGTCACATGTCCTGAGCATCTCTCACCAAAGGGGCTAGCCCACATACACCTAGGCAATGCACCACAACATACACTGCGTGAAAAAACCACCACATCTATATAACCAAAAGTAACCAGGTATATTCCAAGAGCCAACAAATATCAAAAAATTTATATCATATTTCAGGTACTATACTTGAAACCATAATAATCCATACACAGAGTAAGGATCTTCAAGCAATCACAACTTATACACATTATACCTATCACACTCGTTTTTTTCTTTTCTTGTCATGGTTTTTATCTGGTTCATCGAAAATATAGATTCTTTTCTTAGTTTTTGGGTGAGATAAATTTTGAGTTTTTAACTTCCATATATTTCTAATCATCCTACTTTGGGTTCCCCATTTCCCTTTTTAGAGTTTTTGGAGAAAGGGTGGTTAATTCACGATTTGGGCCAACCATGAGCCCATTTCCAGATTTAAAATCTAAATTTGTTTATTTTATGACAACATTGTTTTTCAACATTTTTCATCTATAAAACTTCATAATTTTCCTACCCTGACATATTCACACCATGATATTCTTTTGGAACCCTTAATAATTCATAATAATGGTGAATTTGGGTTACTTATTTTGGTATTGGGCAAGCCCGTCAGCCGATTTCCTTTTTTAAAAAAATAAATTTTTTCTTTTATATAATTATCTTTTTTAAATATTTTGTGGTGATTTCACCTCCCACTCAAATCCCAAATCTATAACCTCACCCACATTATCTACTTTTCTTCTTTGGATCTCATTTTCATCGCATATTTGGGATAAAATTATCAGGGTTCCTCAAATCATTCAGATTTGAGAATGTAACTTATTTCATCCATAAATCATTCATTTATTACTCTCCCCCCAAAAATTTGTTTCCCCTGGTTATTACTATCCTTTGGAGACCCTACATTTATTTTCAAGACATTAACATTCCTCTAAGGGTGCAGATCTAAGGGAATACGAAGAGTTTTTGAGTTTTAAAGGTGAGATTCTTTCCCATTTCTCTTCCCTGTTCCTTCTCCTTTCATTATTTCTTGGTTTTATATTTCCAATTGTCATGATAAACCTATGGTTATATTATACCATTAATGTTTTGGGGTTTTTTTTTTGGGTCTGGTCGTCCTAGGCTTAGGGTTTATAAACCATCAGATGGTGATATTAGGTGTGCATTTCCATTACACAACGGATTTGAGGTAGGATATCCCTTGAACATGCCTTTATCATTTAACATTCACAATTTTATTATTTTTATCACTAGATATATATTTTTATTATTTTTATTAGTCGTTTGGATAATTTTCTTTCTGTGAAAAAACGGTTTTTTAAGCCTTGTTTTGTGAAAAGTAGTGTTGTTTGGTCATAAAAGTGCACACCAAGTGTTTGTTTAAATGTTCCACTATCTTTTGAAACTGATTTGTTAGGATTAGAACATGTTTTATCATATTTTGAAAAAATTTAAGTATCTTGAATAAAATATGGCATGCAATTGTTGTTTTAATCCTTGTCAAGTCCTTAATTTTTTTTTAAAAGTGCCTGTCATGTGTTCGGTAAATTTCACAATTGGATTTTATTTGTTAAGTGTGATTTAAAAAATATATTTGTCGGATTTATAAATTAATTGGAAGAATGAAAAATGGTATCTTTGGGTCCTTCTAGGGATTTCCAATTTGGATTTGTTTTTACAAACAAACGAGTTTTGGTTTGCAACATGTTTTTGCCCGAGTTACCAGAAAATATCTCGTTACACATCCTTATGAAAATAGTTTTGCCTTGAATATGTAACCTGAGTGTTTTAAGGGATTTATGAATGTGGTTTTATACTATAAATGGGGTATATACACCTACTTAATAAAATTGAAATGAATACCTCTGTCAAATGTTAGTTTTGAGAAAGGCTTAAATGCTCATTTGGTATTTTTTTTGTAAAAATGGTTTCCATGTGTATTTCATGTTTTATCTTTTGGGGCCATTTTATGGTCCATGAAATTGATTTATTAAGTGGTTTTGGGTCTTCCAAATCTATGATGATAAGTTATTTATGGGTTTTGGCCTTAAAATATCATTTTACTGGATTTTACGTGCAAGGCCTCGTTATACTCCTTGAAATTGTTTTACGAAACTTTTTAGTTGTAAATTGATTCGTGAAAGAAATGTGAATCATGTTTGCAGGGTGTTTTAGTGTTTATGGTTTGGTAATGTAATTTTTATGTGAAAATTGTATTTGATAATATGTGTAACTTGATTTATCAGTAAAGGTAATCCCAGGTATCTAGGAGGGTGGACGTGTACTAGTATGTTAGTGATCCCATGGGGTTTTTCCCCAGTTTCACGAAGCAAGTTTGAAGATGACAAGACTAACTAAACTATGATTATTCTATTGTTGGGGGACCACTAGGTTATGGTTATGCACCATAATAGTGGATCTTGTGCACGAGAACTGATATTTGTTATGGTTACCTTCACTGAGATACAAGGTACCTGGGGTTCACAACTAACTAGTGGCTAGGGGTGTTCCCGTGATTTGTGCTCATTGGATATTTTGTACTCACCATCGTAATATAGTGTGTTTGGTTGGTAAATTAATAATTTTGTGTGATTTATTTAAAAGTGTAATTTCTTTAAATCATCCATCTTGAAATCTATTTTCATTTTGAAGTCGAACCTCTTTGAAAATTGTCACTAGCATTCTTGTTTATAAAACATGGAACATTTTGTCTGGTAAATTTTTTAAAGCATGGGAACTAATTTGGAAAACATAGATTTATATATTTTATTTAAAACTTTATATTTATTTTTATTTTATTTTAATGGATGTTCATTGGAAATTTATTATTAGACTAACCTACTGAGTTTTAATACTCACTCCAATAGTCTTCTTCTTTTTTGACCTTGTGCAGGTTTCGGCTTTAGTTTGATCGCCTTGGGAGAATTTTGATCATTGTGTTTCAAAGTGACCAGAGGGGTCACATGGAGTTAGTTGGTTATCAGGTTTTGTCAGTTGAGTTATTGGTTTATTTGTACTTCTGGTTTCTTGTACAAATAATATTCAGGTCAATTTTTATATAAATGTATTTTGGGTTGTCAATTTCATTCTGCTGTTTTTTTATTGTATATATTTGGGTGAAATAATTAACTTTTGTATTCAATTTATTTCATCGGTGCTTTTCTTCATCTCATAAGGATTGTGAATGCCTCTTGGGACTTGTCCTGGGCTAGCCTAGGTGACCGGTTCAAGGTCGACTCGGGCTGGATCATGACAAAATGGTTTCAAAAGAGGCCGACTCTTAGTAGAACATTCTTTTCTGAGTACCATGGTTATTTGGGGATGTCAAGGTAGATGGAGTAGGATTGTTGGAACTTTATGGGTAAGTTCAGGAATAGCGTCATGAACTCTTGCTTGTTCAAATCCCTAAGATTCCATGGGATGTTTAGTTTTATTAGTGTCCTTTGTTCTTGATAATTGTTTGGTGTTGGGATATGAAGAGGGGAGTCTGACTAATAGCCTCTGTGAGATCGCAGGGTCTGGAAACCCATGTTGAGCTAGGGCATTGCTCTAATATGTCTCTCTGTGTTGGTGTTTTTTTGACATATGGCTGCTAACCATATGGTCAAGTCACCAACTAGCACTAGTTCCCTTTTTTGGGTCTCTTAGACCATTCTTGAATTATGATTTTTTTGTTTTGAAAATACTTGTATGATAATTGTAAAAAAGGGTTTTAAAGGAGTGGTTGGTTTTTGAAAAGTGGAAAAATGGGTTTTCAAAAAATAAATATCGGAATATTTTTTGAAGGTTGTGTTTTTTTTGTGAAATAATGTTCTGGGAGGAAGTGGGATTGATTTAACTAGATTGTATTTTCCTTAATATAAACATGTGGTTTATTGAAATAAAATGTTTTGAAAGAGTGATTCATATTAAGGTGATTATGAATATTTGTTTTAAATGGGATGATTTGGGATATTGAAAAGTGTTTGAATGTGATGAATTGGTTTTGAAAATAAGTTATGACTGGTTGGTGTTTTCTAATAAATGGTATTGGTCTCAATGGACACCATATTATGAAAAGATACCTTACTAAATTATAAAAAATGGGAAGGGGTTGTTTGGAGTTTCTTGGTTTTTTTAAATGTAGTTAAAAATGAAAAGGGGGAGGTTTTTAAGAAAAATTTTCTTGATGAAGTGTGGTTTGTTTTATGAAATTTGAAATGGGTCTTGACTTTATGGTTAGTGTTCCTTTGGAAGGTACATGATTTTTGGAATGATGTTGTTTTGTTTTATCCTTTGGTGTTTTCATGGGTTCTCACATGCATGGTTTTATTGATATATAGAAGGATGAAATATATGGCATAGTGGTTGGGTGCCTAGGGTGGCATTGAAATGTGCATGTGAGTAAGACTTGATGAAACACCATTAGTGAATTTTGAAATCCACCAAGTTAGTTTCTTTTTTAAATGTGTTTTGAGATTAAAATTTATGGCATTTGTTTATAAATCGATGGTTATGTGGTAGATTTTTTCTATGTCTTAGAAGAGTTGTTTATTTAGTATTCTTCCTTGTGAACTAGAAGTCATACACTTGTTATGTCTTGGGAAGGGATATTTTTGGTTGATAGATTTTGGGGTAATGTTTAGTGGGGTCCTAAAGATGTTTTTGATGTTGTGATGTGTCCACATATAGTTCTTTGTTTGAAAAATTTCTAGTTGATCAACCTATGGATTCTTTCTCATATTTCACAATCTAGATCCACCTATTCAAATAATTCCTTTTCTTGTTTGTTGAAATATAGAGCTATTTGGGATCAATTTATAGTGCCTTTGTGTTATGATTATTCTCTCGGTAATAGAGGTTGTGTTCGGTGATGCTTAGTGTGTTTCAACATTTTCGTTGTTCATTTCACTCCTCATCCTATGTAAGTTATAATGGTGGCGTGTATCCCTTAGTCTCTATTGGGTATAGGTGTTTTGTTTGAGCTAGTGCATTTCATGAGATAATTTGATTGATTTCTCCTGAAGGTAGTGTAGTAGATGCTTCAAACATCAGGGCTACAACCATAGGCCTTGGAGTGAAGCTTTTCACTCATCTAGGTAATCACTATAGGTGTGGGGAGCTCTACTAGGCTCTAGACTCCACTGTTGTGGTAAGTTAGTTTGTATGTCTATATTTTGGTCCCTTATCACTGTAAATTTTCTCATGTCACAAGGATCATGGTGGACTTACCCCTCACACAGTGTCTATGGTTATGCAATCATAGATGTGGGTTTCGATCAATGTCCCTGGGTGAACCACCTATGTAAATCTAGTGTTGTTTTGGTGTTACCTATTCGTAGGTGAATAATATTGGGTAGCTCATTTATTTCTTTTATGGTTTCAGTGTACTAATGATTGGGTCCCCTTCCCTACCCTCCTCGAGTGGTGGGGATCTGGATCTGTGCAGAAAGTGTTGTCCCAGTTCTTGTCCCCTCCGTTCGGGAGTGGGTGGCTTAGATGTTCATGTTGTAACCCTCTTAACTTGGGTTTTTACATTGTTGTGGGAGAGTTTTGGTGGGAATGTGTAAGTGAGGCCCAAATCTAGTTCCTGTTTAATTCTTTTGTTTTTCATTTTTAGTTGGTCTCTAATTGTGGAGAGACCCACTACATGTCTCAATGATTGTTCCTTTAATGATTTCTAATATGGTAGTTTTGATTTATTGATGTGGATCCCATTCCAGCTTCCCCCCATGTAAAAATCTTTCATGAGTGAACATTTTTTTTGGGAGATCATTGGATTCATTTGAATAATTACCAACAATATGGTTCTTGGATTGTTTGTGGAGGTGGTGTCTTAATCTTTCTATTGATTCTCAGGATGTGGTTTTGAGTTTGTGTTTTATTTTAGGGAGAGGATTAAGTTCTATTGTTGGTGAATGATATTTCCTTAGAATTAGAAGCCTGATTATGTTGATAAGGAATCCATAGGTGTTGTTCTGTCATTTATAATGTTTTTTGGATTTCTGGGGGCAGAAAGCTTTAATGGTGGGAAGAATTGTCACACCCAGTTTTTTTCTTTTCATGTCTTGGTTTTGATCTGGTTCATTTAAAATCCCAATAATTTTTATGGGTGTTGGGTAAGATTAATTTTGAGTTTTGAACTGTACTATATTTCTAATCATCCTACATTGGGTTCCCCATTTATTTTTTGTGAGTTTTTGTATAAATGTTGGTTACTTCATGATTTGGGCCAACCGTGAGCCCATATCCAGATTTAAAAACATAATTTGTGTCTTTTATAAATACTTTGTTTTTCAACATTTTTCACCCATTCCACTTCAAAATTTTTCTATACTAACACATTCAAACCACCTTATCCTTTTTTACCCCTTCATAATTCATAATAATGGTGAATTTTCATTAATTATTTAGGTATTGGGCCAGCTCTTGGACCCATTTCCATTTTTAAAAAAAATAATTTGTTTCTTTTATATCCTTTTCAAAAGGTAAATTATTTCAACCATAAATCATTAATTTCGTACTATTTTCGTCCAAAATTTTTTCTTGTGGTTCATCAAGACTGAAATATACCTTCCACTGAGTTTCAATCCATTCCCTTTTCTATAAGGGTGCAGATCTAAGGGAATACGAAGATTTTTTGAGTTTCCAAAGTGAGATTGCTTCTCATTTCTACTCCCTCTTCCTCCTCCTTTAATTAGTTATTGGTTTTCTATTATCCTATAGTCATGATAGACCTATGTTTATTTTATCACATGATTATTCATAGGTATTTTGTTTTTTTTGGTCTGTTCATCATAGGTTTAGGGTTTATAAACCCTTAGATGGTGATATCAGGTGTGAATTTCCATTGCGCCAAGGATTTGAGGTAGGATATCCCTTGAACATGATTTTATAATTTACATTTCATAATTTTCATATTGTTTTCACCTTATATATATATATTTTTCTTATATTTTTTCAGCCTTTGTATAATTTTCTTGGTGTGCAAAATGGTTGCTTAACCCTTGTTTTGTGAAAGGTAGTGTTGTTTTGTCATAAAAGTGCACACCGAGTGTTTTTTTAAATGAAAAACTATCTTTTTCAATTGGTTTGTGAGGTTTAGAACCTGGTTTATGGTATTTTTAACCTTTTATAGTATCTTGAATAAAATATGTCATGAAATTGGTGCTTTACTCCTTCTCAATTTCATAAAATAAATAGTTTTGTTTAAAAGTGCATGTCATGTGTTCGGTAAATTGCCCAGTTGAATTTTATGGGCTAAGTGTTATTTAAAAATTATTTTTTTGAATTTATAAATGAATTTTAAGAACAAAAAATGGTATTTTTTAGTTCTTAAATGTATTTCCCATTTTTATTTGGTTTTACAAACAAATGGGTTTTGGTTTACAACATGTTTTAGCCCGAGTTGTTGGAAAATGGCCCATTTCACATCCTTATGAAAATGGTTTTGTTTTGAATATGTATCCTGAGTGTTTTAAGAGATTTATGAATTTGGTTTTATTCTATAAATGGTGTGTATACACCTAATTAATAAAAGTTAAATGCATTCCTTTTTCAAATGATTGTTTTGAGAAAGGCATAATGGTCAGTTGGGCATTTTTTTGTAATTTTTTTTTCCATGTGCATTTCACGATCTATCTTTTACAGCCATTTTACGGTCCATGAAATTGATTTATTAATTGGGTTTGGGGATTCCAAATCTATGATGATATTTTATTGATGGGTTTTTTGCGTTAAAATATCATTTTTAATGGATTATACGTGAAAGGCCTCATTATACTCCTTGAAATTTTTTTCCGAAACTTTTTGTGGTTTATTGATTCCTAAAAGAAATTTAAAGTATGTTTGCAGGATATTTTCATATTTATGGTATGGTATTGGAATTTTTATGTGAAAATTGTATTTGATAAGATGTGTAACTTTACTAAGAACTAAAGGGAATCCCAAGTATCTTGGTGGGTGTACGTGTACTAATATGCTAGTGATCATGTGGGGTTTCATCCTTGTTTCACGTAGCAAGTTTAAAAATGACAACACTAACTAAACTATGATGATGATGTTGTTTGGAGACAACTATATCATGGGTGTGATACCTACTAGTGTCTCTAATGCATGATAAAAGATATTTTTTATGGTTACCTTCATCGAGATTCGAGGTACCTGGGGCTCACAACTAACTAGTGCCTAGGGGTGTTCCTGTGACTTGAGATGAGTGAATATTTTGTACACACCATAGGCATACAGTGTGTTTTGTTGGTAAATTCATCATTTTTTATGATTTATTTAAAATTTTACATTCTTTAAATCAACCCTCTTGAAAACAATTTTCATTTTGAAGTTGAACCTCTTTGAATATTGTTACTAGCATTCTTGTTTATAAAACATGCAGGTTTTTGTCATGTAATTTTTTTATAGCATGGGACCTCATTTTAAAAACATACCTTTATATCTTTTATTTAAAACATTAAATATATGTTTCTTTTATTTTAAAGTATGTTCATTGACAATAGAAAATCGGGCTGACCTACTAATTTTTAATACTCACCCCTGTAGTATTCTTCTATTTTTAGACCTTTTGTAGGTTTTAGATTAAGTTTAATCACCTTGGTAGATGTGTGATCACTATGTTGGAGAGTTACTAGAGGGTCACATGGAGTTAGTTGGTTACCAGGATTGGTCATTTGAGTTTTTGGATTAGTTTTACTTTTAGTTTCTTGTACAAATAATATTCAGTTAAGTTTTTATGTAAATGTATTTTGGGCAGTACATTTCTTACCACTGTTTGTTTGATTATTTATATTTGGGCTAAACAGTTCCCTTGTGTACTCTATTTATGCCCTAGGTGCTTGTAGCCATCCCAGGATGATCGATAATGCCTCTCAGGACTTGTCGCGGGCTGCACTAGGTGACTGGTTTAGGGTCCACTCACGTAGGTTCGTGACAATACCTATAGTAGTCCATAAGAAACTATATATAGAATATATGTAGGTGAAATAACCAAAATTCATTACAACCCTATACACACATATATGGGGAAAACTATCCACCATGCATATAATCACGAATATCTACCAAGAGAAGATAGAGGGGACAAAGGGGCAGTAATCCATCCATCCTCCCACCAGAATGCTGGGGAAACACCCACTAGGGGTTAGAATCCCTAGGGTGTCAATTTCCATAACCAAAAGGGTGGAGTAGAGTAAAGAAACAAAAAATTATATGCTATAATATAGATTACAACCACACAAATGGTATATCCTAGTCTCATACACAACTTCAGGTAACATCTCTCAGACTCCCATATGCCACTTCCATGACCGAATATCCTATATGTACTCAACCATTTAAAGAGATAAATTAAATTATCTTATTCATTTTAATCATTTACACTTTACATTAATTAATTTTTAACAATTAATTAACCATTTTCATTTCCAAATTACATCATATTACCATTTCAACTAAGATCCATGCCTTCTAGGAATAAAAAATGAGTCCACGACTTCTCAGAATTTCATCCTCTACACCACATCCCAACAAGCTCTAACCCAATGGGTTAAACATTTATTCATTTATTTAAAAATATTACTTCCCATATAAACAGGTTCTCAATTAAATCATTTTAGGATCCCTAAACATAAGGGTCTCAACACGGTGAGTAGATAAAATACCTATCAACTATTTTCCACCTATAATAGGAGAGTAAACAAGTCTAACCATGATGAGCTAAACACAAAATGCACATTTCATACCCAATGTATTTTTTATGCCCATGGAAAGAGAGTAACCAAACACATCCATCTGCCTAATGAATTCGAGAAAGTAAAGGAGATAAAAAACAACCTGGCCACCTGTGAAATAATATACTCAATAAGAATTCAGCATTTATAACAATGGGTAAGCCCATCTTTAACTCATTATGTCACCTCTAGTGCCATCCCCGACAACCTCATTCATAAACTGATGCACCTATCCACTCTAAGAATCAGCTAATACCACTAAAACTAGGCCTCCTCGCCCTACATATCACAATAACACTATAGGATTAGATATCACAGGATCACATCACCTCTAGGCCACCCTTCCGCACATACCATAACATGCCTCTAGGCCTATCCATCCCAGGCTAAAGTCACATCACAAGAAGAAATAAAAAACCTAGAATCCAAGCTCTTGGCCCTAAAAAAATGCATTTATCATTCAAACACAATGATCACTTATGGATACAATGAACAAGGCACTTGGAATTCATAAAAAAATGGGAAATATATTCCCTAAAAAGTAATTCTATTTATAAAAAAATTGATTCTTATTCCACATTGAATTAATTGATTCATTACCACAAGTTCTGACTATGGGAAAACTAAGGAACTTTCTATCACAACTATCCAAAATTAATTAAACAATTAATTTATAACATAACTTTAATTATTTTATCATCAAGAATCATCATTCCTACATTTTATTAACCAATTAAATTAAACATGCATAGTTGCATCAAATTTATTAACAACAAATTACAACAACAACCAGATTCATTAAACATGCCACTTTATCATTTATCCAATAAATTATCAATTAATTGAAGATTTATGTTCTTTAAAAATTTCTATCAAGAGAAATATGATAAAAAAATCAAGGCATAGATATCAAACTATCTGAAAAATCAAGAGTCAAACCATTATCTTGGTATAATGAAGAAGCATTGATATGTGATTGATACTAATTATTTAATCCATTTAAAGTATTTAATTAGGTCAATTTTAGTGTAACCCAAGGGGATAAACCATTCTAGCTCTACTGTTTCATGTAAATAAATAGGGATGTAAGGAATCCCCTACCTCAAAAGGTATTCAATGTTCTTCATATGATAATTGACCATGTAATAGATCTCTAATCACTTCTCTCATAATTTATGCAACCATCTGAGGAATCCATGGCACCACAACACAAACAACAACTGTGATTTGGGTGTGACATGCTCATCTGAGGACATGGTTGTGCCACCATGTGATATTGGGGTTTGTGCGGGACTAGACCGAGAAGGGGTTGGGATTGATGAAAGGGAGGTCTGCTTGGATACTTCTTAGGCATTGAATATGGCTTTACTAAATCCATCCTATAATAATGTAGTGAATGAGGATATTTATGGGGATGAGTACACTGGTGTGGATTCCCAGTGTCTAGTTCTGGAGGACACCTCGATGCATTTCCAATTCATGGGTAGAGGCTTTGTTAGACAGGATCTCTAGACATGTTACAACATGCCTCTTAAGATAAAATGTCTTATGCTGAGAATGTTAATTCCGAAGGACTATTTTCAAATTCTCTAAATCAGTTTACAGTGTTAGGTGAAGAGGATGGACATTCTAGTGGGGATCCTAAAGAGGCGGAGGTCAACCATAGTGAGGATCCCTTGGTGGAAGATGTTTTTTTCAAGAGGACATGAACCATGATTTATAACCCACTGAGCCCAAGGAACTGGTCATTGAAGATGAATTTATTATATCCTCTTCACATAAGGGAAAAGAACACTGTTTTGGATTCTGAAGGCTTCATTATGAAAAATGGGCGGGTGTGACCTAGGATAGATTACTCCAACTAACATAGTCCTCCTGTTACTAGATCTGCAATTATGGGTAAGCTACCTCCAAAGGATCCTACAGATCTAGGATTCATCCCATAGAGAAAGTGCAATGGTGACAAGAATGAGGTTGATGACACCTCCATCGACCCCGTTTCCACGGGATGCAAGGATACTGGCCCATTCATCCCCCAAGGTGATAAGGTAATGATGGATTTAGGACTGAAATGTGTGGAAACATATAATGAAGAAATTTTAGATGCATCTCGGGACATTATGGCGTTGAAGAAGATGGGGGGGGGGTCCCTCTCAAGGAGACATGGAAAGTTATCATCCATTCTGAGAATAGATATTGTAGAAATAAATGTCATTCAATGCCTCGAAAGAAAATTGTGATAAGATGTATAGGAGAGCTCTTTAGGTGTAATGTACCAAGATGTAGATGGAGTGGATTGAAAAACAAGATTGTATTTTGGAAAGAGGGTTTAATGAAGGAAGTTAAGCAAGGATGAGTTCATAAAGATGTGGGAAAGTTAGATATCTGGTTCAAGGAACTTATCAAATATGATCCATATTTATATTTAAATGGACTTCTCTGGAAACTTATAAGGAATAATGTGTCTAATAGGCTTAAACATTATTTCAATGGTTTGTATGTCTCTTTCACTATTTGATGCTATAGTTTTCTATACGGACCTCGGTTCTCACTTTCCCTTAAACATGTTAGAAATAAAAAAATTAATTTTGAGGTTAAGAGTAACTTCCATCACATGTCAAGAAGAATAAGGGGAGAAAGTGATCAAAACATGAGAAACTTATAGAAAATGAAGGAAAAACACACCTTGGATTATGTCTGGTCACCACAGATCGAAGATGGATGCCCGAGATTGATTCCCATCAAATGGATATCAAAAATAATAGAGAGGGGACTATTGGGTTTCTAGGGATAAGAGGGAGGGAATATGTAGATGTAGGTTTTGATAACCTGTGTGGCTAGAAAATGTTTTAGAATATACAACATTGGGGGATTACACAATTTCTAATCCCCTTTTACATCGTGTAATGCCTCATGGTTGATTTCCACTAAAAACCATTTCCTTTCACATTTATTTTATTTTTTTGAACCCCAAAAAATTACACATCATGAAACCCCATTTCACTTCATTAAATTAATATACATGAAATTAAATCCACTTTCACATCATAAAAGTTGCCTACTCCCAATTCCCTACATCCAAACTCCTACAAACATCATCTGAGCCTACTCCAAGCTCTGCAAGCCATGTAAAAATGTTTGATCCACATAGATCCAGGCCATTACATCATATGCATCTCAAACAATATAATCCTTGAGAATCCAAAACCAACATAGAGAGGAAACATAAAGGGGTCTTCTGAATGGATGCCCGTGAGATACCTCTCTCATCACCATAGAAGATCACCACCTCACTAGATGAATACGCACAAAAACCACACAATATCCACAAATACCTCCTAAACACTCTCCCAATGGGGAGACCTCAAAAAAATATCTAGAAAAAATAGCAACAAGATAAATCCATGTGACAATAAGGAATGTTCTAAAATAATACAATGAACAGTGTTACATGAGATAAGATAAACATCAATCATATTGGGGGAATTGAGCATGTATCTACAACTCACACTCCCAGGTAATCTACTCTACACCACCGTTCCACCACAAGACACAAACCAAGAAAATAACACGCCTACATAACACATTCTCCTGGTGGTCCAGGATATCTACAAGACACTCCTCAAAGGTCACATAATTATCAACATTGTTATCACCACAATTGATGATGTGAGAGTCTTTATGAGGATAATTATGGAGCTACGATATGTGAAAAACATAATGTATCTAGCTCATCTGCGGGGAAGTTCCATCCGATATGCCATAGCTCCAAAACAATCCAACACCTCAAAAGTCACAATAAACTTGGTAGAAAGATTACTCCCATGACAAAACCTTCACTTCACAAGATAGGGATTGACCTATAGAAACAGATGATCCCCAAAGATGAACTGAAGAGGCCTCCTCATATGAGAAAAATATGATTTTTGATGATCCAGTGCTACCTTCATCCTCTTTTGAATCACCTAAACCATCAATATCATATTCTGTACCAGTTTCGACCTGAAAATTGATGACTCTATAACCCCAGTCCATCACAACTAAGAATGTAAAGGATGACATAGAAGGCTTCAAATTATTCCATACTGATGGTTGAGTGAAAAATATTGTTGTAATAAAACTCTACTAAGGGAAAGTTCCTCATCCATGAACCACAAAAATCAAAGACATAAGAGTACAACATGTCTTCAAGAGTCTAGATGGTTTTATCTTTCTTACATTTCATCTAAGGATGAAATGTAGTGCTAAGGAACATCTATGAACCAAAAGTATGCTGGATACCTCTCCAAACACTGGAGGTAAAATGAGGATCTTGATCAGAAATGATCTTCCCCAGAACTCTGTGGAGTCTCACCACCCCCTTTAGATACTTCCCCAAAGAAACCTCTACTGAACTCAACTCCTTAATCACTATAAAGTAGGATGAATTTGTCAAATGATACACTACCACCCATATAGCATCATAGACTGCCTGAGGTCAAGGTAAACCTGGAAGAAATTCCATCAAGATGTCCTCCCAATTCCAATGAGGAACATATACATCTGGAAAAAACCACCAGGAATATAGTGCTCAACCTTCACCTTCAGGAAGACAAAACATTGAGACACAAAATATGCAACTCCATCCATCAAAACAGGTGAACAAAATTGACCTCTCAAGTCTCAGTACATCTTTTTCACACCAAGATGTACTACCAAAGTCAAACAATGGACCTCTCTTAGAACCTTCTCACACAACACCAAAGGAAAAAAATTCCATCACTAAAACAACACTTGGTGTTGCTCATCCTCAGACCAACCATCAAGGGCCTCATGATAAAAAACCCAGTCTCTCCAGAACACCACCAAAAGATCCCTAAACTGGGACTCCTCCACCTACTTCCCCAAATATTACTATACCACCATATGAAAATACAACCTATACCCCCCAGAATTCTCCCAAATATAGGTTAAATGATTAATGTTTTTCCATCACTATCCATGAATCACCTGATTCCCACACTGCATCACTATTCTACTTAGTGCATCAGCCAAAAAATTCTCCTTTCATGGGTATATGAAATATTGATGTTGTAATCCTATAATAACTCCGTCCACCAATACTGACAAAAGTTCAATTCACATTGGGAGAAAACATACCTCGAGCTCTTTTGATTGGTGATGACCACAAAGTGCTCACCAATGAGGTAATGTCTCTATATCATCAGGGAAAACACCACTGTTTCCAACTCGAGATTATGGGTGGCATAGTTATGCTCATAGGGATGTAACTACCGAGACCCATAACAAAATGAAAGGTCTATGATAAATTAGAACAAATCCCAACCCAATACATGAAGCATCACATAAAAACTCAAACCAAACTCCTTCTACGGGTAGACAAAGCACTGGAGCAGTGACTAAATTCTCCCTCAGACACTCAAATTTTTTCTAACACAGATTAGTCCACATGAACCTTTGATCATTTTTTTTCAACATTGTTAGAGGATTCAAAAACCACGAGAATTTGTATATAAACCTCCTATAGTATCCTAAAATACCATGTAAACTTCACACCTCTATCACTGTCTTAAGAGATTATAAAGACACAAATTCCACTATTTTAGACGGATCCATAACTACTCTATGATGGGATACAACATTCCCTAAGAAACATACTTCTAGATCCCAAAACACACACATCAAAAACGTAACAAATAGCTACTTACGATGAAGAAGTCCCAAAATGGAATGCATATGCTTCGTAATATCCTATTAAGAGGTGGATTAAACAATGTTTAAAATGATGAAAACAAACATGAACTTATCTATGAACTCACAAAAGATAGAGTTCATTAACCCCATGAATACAACTAAAGTATTTGTCACATTGGATGACATTACAACAAACTTGTAATTCCCATGATACCAATAGAAAGTAGTTTTCAGAATATCTTCATCCTTCACTCACATTTGATGATACAAAAACCATAAATCAATCATTAAGAACCATGTTTAACACTTTAGTTGATCGAATAAATAATCAATTCGTGGAACAGGGTAGTGGTTTATTATAGTCACTTGGTTCAAGCAAAGATAATCGATACACAACTGCAAACTTCCATCAACATTTATTACGTACAAAACTGGTTCACCCCATAGTGACACACTTGGCTAAACAAAACTAAACTACATAAGACAATCGAGAAGTATATTTAGATCTCAAAACTCATAAGTAACCATCCTATATGAATCAATATATATAAGAGACATTCCTGACTATATTTAAATCCCAAACTCAATCTATGATCGAGGGGGTAACACTATAACCTCCTATGGAAGGACATCAGGGTACTATTCTATGACCCTAGGAAACACCAAATATCAAACCTCTGATGAAATTAGTATCATCCCAACCATTAAAGATGATAATGGAAAAACACGTATCTTACCAATATGAGGGTCTCACTCGCCAAAACCAGCATTGGATCTCCATCAGCACTGAAGAACAAAACCTACCTCTAGAAACAATCCATGATATACTACAATGAATACAACCAATAAATGCCAAGGATGATTTCATATGGTTGTATCTGTAAACATAGGAAATATTCCCAAGAGTGGTACTACCCCATCACTACCTCATTGTTTCTATATAATTGAAACAAGTCAGGTCAACCTATAACTAGCGTAGTGAACACCAAGGGCACTATAATCCTCTATACATCAAGTCCCAAATAATGGAAAAGGGAAGGTAAAATGAAGGAGTGTGTCACTCCCATGTCAAAAAAAAATTATGCAACCATGTAGAAAAAAAAGAAAAGGGTACCTCGAATGGTGTTCGGATCACCCAGCGATGACAACACTAAACCATGAATCTAACCACGACCTTCTCCACAGCCTCTCTGACCATGATAATGACCAACTTTATAGCTGTGTTCTACTCTTTGAGGAAGGGGAGCATCCAGTGGTCTTTTTCTTTCAACCTCATCTGATCTCTACTAATCCAAAACTGAAGCAACCTTCTACTACAACCTTAGCTGGAACTGCATAAATAGAGGAACCTGAAGTGGAAAAATTATCATACATTGATTGATCATAAAGGTCGGTAATTAAATCCATTGATGACATTGTACTACAAAAAATAAACAGACATCAGGTCCCTTAACATAGGTTTGAGAGCTTCCACCCCAAGACAAATAAGACATTGAGAGATGGGACCTACCCTGAGTGATCAGATGTTCTTGTGTCCTAACAATCAGGAACCCAAAAGCACAACTCTGCTACGTGAGGAATACTAAAAACTCTCCACTCCTGATGATCCAATTATAGATAACATCCTCATGAATACTTATTCAATTTCTAGAACCTCTAAATACATCTTTAACAAAAATGGGGTGACCTAGAGATGTATATTGGGATACAAATCCTCCTCAAAATGCCTCACCTAGGCCTCCACATCTGAGAAAAGGTTCAAAGAATATCACAGATAGATACTGAAATGGATTCCAGTATCTCACATATTGGAGATCCGCTGTTGAAAGGGTAAACAACACCTGGTGACTGGCTACCATTGTGGTTGAAGAAAGAAACTCGACTCTGAACTGGTCTCGGAACTCCTCCCACAAGACTATCAACTCCTCACGATCATTGAGGAATAAGAACAAACACTACCTTATTACCCAAAAAATCATAGTTAAAGCCAATGAATCCCACTTTTCCATCTATGCACAGATCAAACTAAAAGCTAACTCAAACTCCTCCAACCAATCTTTTGTGACTACGTATGAAATGGATCCCTCAAACCTCTGTATACTTTTTTTTTGAAACTCTCAGTGTGTCCCCCTCATTGTGTCATCATCATCACCCTCTACCCTATGCTGATTTGTTGGCATAACATACTAAATAATTCTATGTGAACCTGATGAGTCCATCAACCTAGAGTAGTACCTAAAAAATAAAAAACAATCAGTGATCTTAAACCTGTATATCAAATACCTTAACATTAATTTATTAGTTTCTTTAATTAATTTTAGGTTAACCTATCATATGGTCTATCCATTATAACAATCTCACAAAGAAGAATATTAAATGATACATTCCTATTTACCTACCCTGCAACCAACATCACTTTTTTTAGTTTCCACTGTAAGCTTAAAGGTTTGTGTATTAGATCATAGGGGTCCCTAAATACATGTTTCTCAACAGATATCCCATGTTTACTGTTTTCCCTAACTTAGCTGGAACCATTTCCCTACCAACCCATGTAACCTCACATGTGACTAACTCCAAACTCCATCCTAGTCGTCAACCTACATCTGATACAACTATATCCTGACCTGCTCCCCACAAAGTGTTCCCACATGGACTGGAAAAGGGAGAAGAGAGATAGAGACCCCTGAGTCCCGCCTCTAGTAGGCCATGGGTTAGAGACTAGTACCGAGGGTATAATAAAAATGAAAATGGGAGACATTACCCTCTAAAGAAACACATGCAGAATAGAGAGAAAAGATACACACTAACCAAATCCTGATCAGACTAAAATATATAAGAAAACCCAAGTACACATATGTAATGGAATATATGAACTACTAAAATAGAAAGGGAAAAATACAAGTGCCAATAGAATTTAAAGACAACAAAGACCATGAATCCCAAACTGCTTCATAACCCACATGTTAGTAATAACCAGCCTAATTTCCAACCAACTCCAACTGACCTGAAAAAAAATTTATATATACACAGGGTGACTGTAAAAGTATACACAATAGAATCCTCCTTAGATACTCTCATGAAAAAGTATAGAAAGCATGATAAATCACAGTGAACAATAAGTGAAACTAACTAGTAACCTAAACAGGTATATGAAGTCCCAAGTCTGACCATGGATACTCTCACATAGTATCACAATCATGATCATATAATTTAATAAATAATATCAATGGTACCCCACCATCACTTCCCCACAGGTTTTCCACTCTACCCCAACATCACACGTCATGAACATATCTCTCTAAAAAGGATTTCCGGTAAACACCTAGAATAAGCACCACAACATACACCTCATACAACACACCACCACGTTAACATAACCAAAAGTAACCAGGTAGTTTTCATAAACCACCACAGCTTTCATAATGTGTATTATACATTGAGTATTATACCTCAAGACATAATAACCCATTCACCGAGTAAGTTTCCTCAATCCATAACGAACTATACATGTTATACCTACAATAGTCCGTAGGGAACTACATATAGAATATATGTGTGTGAAATAACCATAATCCATTACATCCATATACACACATATATGGGGAAAACTAAACACTATGCATACCAGCATGGATAGATACCCAGAGGAGAGAGAGAGGCCAAAGGGGGTAGTCAGTTACCCATCCTCCCACAAGGATGTTGGTGGAAACCACCCCCAGGTCTCAGAATCTCTAGGGTGTCAATTTCCCTAACTGACATGGTGGAGTAGAATATGTAAAAAAAATGTACATGATATAATATATCTCACAACCACATTGAGGGAATATACTAGTCTCATGAACAACTCTAGATAACATCTATCAGACTCTCGACTATCACTGCCAAGACCAGATATCCTATAATCACTCAACCATTCAAAGAGTTACATTAAATTATCTTATTACTTTTCATAAGTTGCACTTTATGTTAATTAATTACTAACCATTATCTTTCTCACATTACATCACATAACCATTTACAACAAAGATTCGTTCCCTCCAAGCATAAGAAAACTAATTCCAAGGCTTTTCAGAATTTCAAACTCAGCATTGCAACCCTAAAAGATCCAACCCCATGGGTTAAACATTTATTTATTTATTTAACAAAATTACTCACCATATAACTATGTTCTCTAGGAAAACATTCTAACATCCCCAACATAAGGGGATCAACATGGTGGGTAGATAAACTACCCATCGATTCATTTCCACCTATAGTAAGAGAGTAAACTCATCCAACCACGAGGAACTAAACATGGAAAGCTTGTGGAATATCCTAGGCATATTCACCTCCTATGGAAAGAGAGTAACTAAAAAAATATATATTACTCAATCAATGGGGAAAGGAAAAATTATAAACAAACAATCTAGACACAAACCAAAAAATAGATTCAACAAGCATACAACTTAAATAAGAGTTGATAATTCCAACTTTAAACCATTCCATCACCTATGGTGCCATCCCTAACACCCTCAAGGATAAACTGATGCATCTCACCACTCTATGAATCAAATTCCACCACAGAAAATCAGCCTCCCCACCCCACATATCACAACAACCCTCTAGGATCAGCCATCCCTAGCTCACATCACACCTGAGCCTCCCTGCCTCACACACCACAACAACCCTCTTGCCTCATCCATCCCATACTAACATCACATCACAAGTAGTAGGAAAAAGACAAATCAATTAGGCTCTTTGACCTAAAATAAGGCATTCAGACTTCACACATAATAAGATCTCACAAATCTAATGCAAAACATCCATGACCTTCATAAGAAAATAGGAAACTCAGTATTTATAAAGGAATTATATATATATATATATATATATATATATATTGGTTTTTATTCCATCTTGAATTAACCAATTCGTTATCCCAGGTTCCAACTGTGGGAAACCTAATAAATAATCTTTCACAACTATAACAAATTAATTAAAAAATAATATAAAATATCTTTAATTAATTTTTCAACAAGAATAATCATGCTTTAGGTTCACTATCCAATTCAATCAAACATGAATACTTGCATCAATTTTATTAACATCAAATTACATCAACAACCAGATTCACTAAACATGCCTCTTTTATCTTTTACCATATTAATTATCAATTAATTATAGCTTTATATACTTTACCAATTTATATCAATAACAAAAAGAAAAAACATTAAAGGAATATATATCACACTATCTAGAAAATCAAGAGGCAAACTATTATCATGATATAAAGTAGCAATATTGCTATGCGATCGATATCAATTCTTTAATTTTGGTTAAATTATTTAATTAGTTCAATTTCATTAGGACCCAAAAGGATAAATCATTCCATCTATAATATTTCATGTATATAAATAGACAATCAATAAATCCTCTACCTCAAAAGGTCATCGACCTTCTTTGTAGGAGGATGTACCATGCAATGGATCTTTGATCACCTCTCCCACAAGATCTGCATCCATATGAGGATGTCGCGATAGCATTGAACCAACAACGACCAAGAGAAACCACATTAGAACCATGGGTGAAAAAACACCATCTCATGGAAAGAATAATGGGTGGATAAAGAGATTAAACTAGGATAAAATACCAGAAAATGAAGGAAAACCATGCGTTAAATCAATCTAGGTCACCAGAAATTAGAGATAAAAGCCCAAGATCGATTCTTGTCGAAGGGATGTCCAGAACGCTGGAGGAGGGGAAATATTGGGTCACCTAGGAAGAGATGGAGGAAAGCTTCAGCTGTAGGATTTGACAACCCATGAAGATGGAAAATGTTTTAAAGCATACATTATCAGTGGATTACAAGACATGTAATCTTCTTTCACGTCATCTAATTCCTTGAGGTTGATATCTTTCTAAAAAACCTTCTCATTTCATATTAATTTTATATTTCAAATACTAAAAAATTACATGAAATGAATCCATATTTTACATCATGAAACTACTTTCACACCGTGAATGTCCCCTCCTCCCAATTCTTAGCACCAAAACTCCTCCAAGCTTCATTTGAGCCTCATCCAAGCTTCTTAAGCCTTGAGAACCACCAAAATTCCAATCCACATGAATTCAATCCCTTATATAGCAGTTGGAATAGAGGGTATGAATATAATTAAATAACATATGAAAATATGTAGTTTACACATTTTTATTAGTTATATACTAAATATAATTAAAATAATAATTAGATAAAATAAAAATAAATGTTTAATTAAAAAATGATTTTTTTTATAAAAGATGATTCAATCACCCTTTTTGCAAATAATTTAAAATTAAATGTTACCAGATTTAAAAATTTTATTTGAAAAAATAAAATTCATTCTTATATTATTAATACCAAAATTAGTTTATTGTGATTTTTTTGGATTTTTATGATAAGTTTCATTGTTTGATGAACAATGAAAACAATGAATTTTAATTGAAAATATCCTTTTTCATTTAAATAATTTATAATTTTAAATTGGTTTTAAAATAAAATTTTCCCATTTTTTATCAATAAATCCAATTTAGGTCCATTGAATAATTTTCATGTTGAATTTAGATATAAAATCTTTGTAAACTCTTGAAAATTTTCATTTTAAAAACCCATTTTATTATCACATGAAAAAGATAAATTTTAAATTAAATTATTACAATTATGTGAATGGAATTTGAAAAAGTGGATTATATATTTGGAATTATCATAATGTATCTTTTATGATAATTTACACTCAATTTTTTACCATAATTATTTGTGATAACATTTAAAATTAATTACTGTGATTGAGGTTAGAATGAGTTTTTTTGTATTGCATGCGTCTATGTTAAAATTAATTTTACACACACATAGGTTTTTTTATTAATAAATTAGATTTAATATTCATAAATTTAAGGTCCAAATTATTTAATAAATAACATTTTAATTGTGTTCATAAAAGATTAATTTCCTTGGTAAATAAAAAATACTTGTGAAAATAGTAAAAACATAAGTGGTAAAATTGAGTAAATTTAATGACTAATGAATAACAATATAAAAATTTATTTATTTTTGAATTTTGGGGGATTTTATCATCCAAATAAACACATCACTACATTATTGATATATTTTGGTGTAACATGAGGTAAATTATACCTCTCAATAGTGAATACTTTTAGCTATTTACAAGAATATCACTCCGCCTCAATATAAAAAGGGCAGTCACTCCCCTCACATATTAAGACCTTAATTTTTTTTTCATCCAACACCTGACCTAATAACATATAAAATTCCATTCTAATCATCCTATAATAATTATTTTCATACTAAATACAACCTTTTAAGGATTTAGTGCAATCCAAATGAGGTTACCCAAAGAAGAGGTAATGTTCTTCAATGAGCATATTTATTTTACTTCTTTCTCAACCACCTCCAGTTTTTATTAGAGCAGAATGATATAATAACAAAATTATCTAACATATAATATGATTCTGTTATAAATTTTTCAGGACCTAAAACCTTATCCAAACTTATCAAATTGTTTAAAAAATCATTGTACATGTCTATGGAAAACAACCACATCGAGAACCTATGTCATTAATTTTTCTATTTCCACATCTCAAGGTTAGGTATGATGATGGATATAAAGTAAACATATAATATTTAAAAAATTATTATACCTATAGATTCATTAAACAATATATACATTATTATTTTCCACTCAATATGATACAAAATAATGTTTCTCATGTGCATGATAGACTATCACCTCACGAAGCGATGAGATTCCTCTTTCAGTAACGCTTTACATGGAAGGTGATAAAAAATATTAATGATTATATATGATATAAATGAAATAATTATGATATTAATTTCATATTTATCATTCTATAAATATAATATATCATTTTATATACATATATTTTCACTCAATGGATGATTATAAGGTTGTTTGTGTACATGTGGACTACCACCTTCACGAAGCGATGTGACTCTCTTTTCATCACCACACCACCTAGATGATATATATATGTATATTTAATGAACAAATATGGTATTTATGATATAATTATCATTTTTAAAATTTAATATATTACTTACCTAAATTTATTAATGACCTTTGAAAAATGAAAACATTACTCATGAAAACGTAGGACCTACCGTCTCCATGATCGTAACATACTTCATTTTAATAACCATAAATCCTGATTGGTTTTAATAGTATAATTGATGGATAAATATGGTAATTGTTTCAATTTATTATTTTTTATATTATACCACTATATAACATTCACAATAAATGTATATTTCATTACAGAACACGAATTATAAGACACGGAATTTAATACCTAAAATGATGAAAATAATGACTGATTATTAACTAATGGGTGATAAGAATTTAAAGGATAATATATGACATTTTATAAATTAATATAGTTCAATTATAAGTTAATAAAATGTTTAAAAAGCAGTAAATGTGAGGTTAAAATACATTCAACCAAAAGGAATCATAAGGTAAAATATTTATTAACTCAATTTCCTCTCTTTGAGTTAAACTTCTTCTTCTTTGATTATGCCATCATAATATTATATGTGTATAAATTTTGATTATATTATGTTGTATTTTAACTTTTTTAGGTGTATTTATAACTTATACACATTATAAATTTATTTATTAATTCTCACTTCAAAATTATGATCATTTTATGGGTTTATTTTACAATCTCATTATAATAGCGATTGTTTATTCTTGAATATAAAATGAATGAATTTACAGGACCGATTAATAATAAAACATTAAATTTTATTATATTTTGGTAATTAATTAACCCTTTCATGTAATATTACCATTTCCAACTCTTTTTTACTAAAATTGATTAGAAATATTTTTTCATAAAATCCTACTTAATTTATCTCTTCGGTCGGAAGTATGTTTTTTTCCCAAAATCATGTTTGTTAAAATATTTTAAAAAAGGTTTTAACCTTTTCAAAATGATTTATGAAAGGAATTTAAACCAATGTTAACTATTTTTAAAGGGATATTTACATATTTTTCAAAACAAATACCATTTAAATTTTACCAAAAACGTAAAAGGATACATTTTTTTATCATGTATGGAATGAATGGAATTTCTAGCCATCATGGATACTCAAATGTTTCAAATATTATTTTATAATATTAAATGGTTATTTTAAAAGAAAAATATTTTCAAAAATATTTTCATACTTTTTTCAGATTTGTTTTGTTTTTAAAAGTGTTCTTTAAGGAAAAGGATTTTCAGTTTTGTTTTCAAAATGAAAAGAATATTTTCCTCAAGAATTTTAAAATATATTTTTATGGTATTTATATTAATCAATGAATAAAAACCTTTACTATTACTCTAGTGGGTATATATTTTATTAATACACTCCTTAATCATCTTATGGATTTTAAAGATCATTTTGAGTAAAGAATGTATTGACATTCACTTCCTTGATTCATTTTTGCAATAAATAACTTTCCCTTGAAATGTTCACTTTTTTATGATCAATGGATATTAAAATTCCAACAAATATCTGTATTATTTATCATATATAATTTTATTTCTTAAACTGTATATCATTTTTACATGTGGTGTATTACATTGAAATTTATTTGATATATTGGGAAATGTTGATAAATCTGCATCCTTTAATCAATAAATAAACTTATGATAAGGCACATTGTTTATGAATTAAATAATTATATAATATATAAGGAATGTTTAGGACAAGTATGAAATGGGTTGGGGACTAATTTATGAAATCCCCTTGATGAATTGTTAGTCTCATAAAATGAAATTAGTTAGACACAGACCCTATGTGTTTGTAACTAGTATGTTTTAAACTACCTTGAGAAAGGTCTTGATAGTAGTATTCTAAACCATATTATGATAAATCTTGATAATAATTGTATCATGTACCTAGGAAACATGGGTTAAAATAATTAATCATTAATAATTACCTTCATTTTTGTTATTATTATTATCCATGATATTTTCAATATGATATTCTCTATGGATGCATTTCATTCTCATCTTTTGATTAAATTAAATGTGTTCTCAGTTGTTTACCTTTCTATATTGAATATGAGTTTTCTTAACAATATAATAAAGTTATTTAAATTGAATATGTGTTTATTAATTTTCCTTTCTATGTTGATTTTGAATATTAATTCATGATATCTTCCACTATACTTAACCTTTACTGAGCATTTGATCTCACCATTATTTTGTTTCCTTTCTCCAAGATTCCTTGAAGCTCATTACGAATTATATTAATGGATATTATAGATGGAATAATGGAATTAAAAAAATTATGGTGTAATTTTATTATTAAATTGTAATTCAAGACATAATTATGTATCTTGTTTACCAAGACTACTAAACTATTGGGTCCTTGGGGATGTGATTACTTATATCTTATTCTAATGTAATAAAGTAGAAACTGACTACAGGTTACTAGGGTTTGGGTCTCTAAAATTATATAAAAAATATACTAACTCCAAAATTTATATGAACACTACCTTGATACTAACTACAAGTGTAATATCCTTAGTTTTATAAAAAAAACACTATGTTCAATAGCATACATGATACACTAAATTAAGCTTAAACAAAAAACTAAATATTATTATTTAAATGTCACCATTATAACCTAGCCGTTTGAATGAAAGGAATGAATATAATAAACTAAATTATTGATATATGGCTCAAACATGTTTAAATAATTATTCATTGGTTACCAAATTTTTTAGACATAGAAAGAAAAAATAATTGAATATATAGGATGTGTTTTTATGAAAACCTATATAAAAAGAGAATAATTGTGTTTATAAAATCATATAACTCTTTATATATTTCCATTTAATGAAATATATAAGTTATATTTTCAATGAAATGTTTTAAATTCATTTTATATGTTTTCCAGATATGATATATGATGAAATTCAATTTTTCAGATAAAAGAAGTATTTTTTATAAAAATGCAGTTTTATAGCCTTTTGATGGAGAACCCTTTTAAAGTTTAGTTTTTGACACTTTTATATGTTATATTTGAAAAAATAAACTTCTTATTTAGAATATGGATATCATAATTTTCTTTGGATGAATTTCGTATATTTTTCTGATAACTATCATCTTTTGATGAATAGTAAAAATATGCTAAATTTCAATTGAAAATAACTTTTTCCATCGAGTTAATTAATATGGTTAAATTATATTATTGAATGGTTTTAAATTATAAATAAATTATATTTTTATCATTAAATATAATTTCTATTATTGGATTTAATTTTACATTGAAATTTGATAAAAACTCAACTCAATATTTTGATTTTTATTACTTTTTAAAAATTTGTCATAACGTTTTAACAAGTGGAATTAATTTTAAATTAATTACTGTAACTTATTTGTTTTGAATTTGGAAAAATTTATTTATTATTTGGAATCATAAGGTCAAAATAGTGTCAATAGTAATCTTTTATTTTTAGATATTATTGATAGAATCTTCAGTAATTATTTTTAATTACCACAATTAAGGGTAAATCAGGCAATTAAGGGTAAAAATAAAATATAAAATTACCCTAACATGTGCCATAATTTAGTTGGATTATCTTGTTTAACAATTATCATATATTATTTTTTAATTAAATGTAAAAATCCTCCCATGGAATCTGGTATCATGATTCTTATATAAACTTATTTAATTAAATGTATGAAGCTTCCCATAGAAGCTATTATAAATATTCTCATAGAAGCTTGTTAAATTAAAATAACTAAGATTCCCAGAGAAGCTATTTTAAAGATTATCATAGAATCTTCCAAAATCAAACATATAAATATTCCTAGGGAATTCAGTTTAATGTTTCTCATGGAAGCTTCTTTAATTAAAATGACAAAGCTTCCCATTGAAGCCAGTTTAAAGCTTCTCTCACACTCATGTTTTTAATAATTATTACATTTTTTATATGTGTTTATATAAGTGATATCTTCAACTATAAATAGTTATTATAAATATAAAACATTTCATAGATAATGGTATTTTATTTATATTTTTTATACATTAAATAATTAAATTTATTTATGACACAATTATGATGTGGTGATTACCTTATTAATGAAATATTCAAATAAATGATATTATAAATATTAAAATAAATATAAATTAAAAAATTTAATGACATCCATGAAATTTTTGGATGATTAGGACATGTTATATTATATTTAATTTAGTTTTTTTTAAATGAATAAATATGTTATGATTTAACAAAAACCAATTACTAAATAGGGTAAAAATTTACATAAATAAGTTTTAAAACAAATACTATTTTACTAAATGTAATAATAGTCATTAAAATGTAATATTCCGAAAAATGAATTAGATAATGTAAAAAATGTCATTAATGATCAACTTAAGGTTAACTTGGAATTTTATAGTAACCATATTAACCATATAGTATGAAAATACAAGAAGACATGGGTGTGTTAAATTATTTAATGAAGGGTTAATGCTAAATGATTGGGTTTATTTTGTGATATAAGCTTGTGTAAAACCTATAGATTGAGAGGATTTAGACCCATTATAATATTATCCCCAAAATATATCATTTTATAACTATTATAAATATAAATATAAATTTATAATAAAATATTATTCAATGACTTTCCAAAAGTACCCTTCATCCCTCTTATAAAAGGCCACAACCTCTACCCACTTCCACACAACTCCCAAGCCCCTTGGATCAACCAACCTCTAATAGAATAATCTTAAAAAGTCTCTAAATTACTCCTAGAAACCTTAACTTGTGAATAATTAATATCAAATAATCCTTTTGGATGAAATCAAAAGGAGTTACCCAATTAAGAGGAAGATAAAGAATGAACGAGACAAGTTAGACTCAAGGTAAGGGACTTCGTCTCAATCTCCTTTATATTGGGGAATATATTGATTCTATGGACCTTTATTTTCTTAAAAGGTTTATATAAAAAAAATTATTCATTATTTCATGTATTATTATATTCTCATGATATTTAATGTTTTTATAACGTAATTCCTTAATGATATTTATTTAAGTGTATCTTATGTGCTAAGGGAATTCTTAACTTCTATTTTTCTATTAAAGTTCTATGTTATGTATTATTACTTTAATTTTTACATAACTTGTTCTTATATCCATTTTATTCTTTCCATATACTATATTATGTTTCATTTATTAATGGTTTACCCATTTTTCCTTTTTTAATGTTTTCTAAAACCATTTGTATAGCCATAAAGCTATAGAATTTTCGTCTTAAAATCTATTTCTTTTTCCAAATAAATTATCTTATTTTATTTATGTAAATACCCAAAACTATTTAGATTCTAGGGGTATTCAAAAAAACATAAAAGGATATATTTTATTGTTTATTTTAAATACATAAAACCCTCATTCTCTTTCTATAGGTTATAAATGACATAAAAAATCATATTTTTAAGCACTTCTTTAAACTTCATGATTTTGATATGAAGCCCATTTATCTTATTAACATTGGGTTATTTATGAAATTTTTTATTATGATCTATGTGTTTCATATTAAAATAAATACATATTATGGGTCCACCCTGATAGAACTCTAATTCGTTGAGTAAAGAAATTAATCTCTATAGATGACATGTTTTACGATACCTAGGTGAATAAACTTCAAACTTTTTATGATACCTTGGGGAATAACCTTGATAATTTTTATGAAACCTTGGGGATAGAACTTGGTGATATGAATCCTTGGGGATGAACCTTGGTGATATGACTATGAATTTCTAAATTAAATTTTGTAGCCACATTTTCATGTTATGATCCAAGTTCTTATTTTTATGATGTTCCACTTCCTCATGACTTTATAAAAGTCATAATGTTATTATTTATATCTCTCATGAACACATGAAAACTATTTACCTTATTTTACCTTCTTTATATTTTTGTGCTCAACCCATGTTTTTAAATTTTTTTCATAGGTATTAATATTGGTAAAGAGAAATAATATGATATGATGAAAGTATTTTAAGATTTTTCTTGAAAAGAAACCATGTTTCATTTTAATAGTTTTTTATAAAAAAGGTTTGGTGGTTAGACTTATCTACATTTTAATATTGAAAATATCTCTAACCTAATTCTCTAATACTCTCATCATAAAATATCTTTGGGTATGAATGAGAAAAATTCTAGTCAAAGTCACAAGAATAAGTTATGTTTAAGGCCAGGTCCTTATAGTTTGTATCCAAGAAAAGGAGGTAAGAATGAATATGATAACTGGGAACTCTCATATGTGAATGTTGGATGAAGCATGTCTCTCCCCCCAGGGCTTCATGAGGAAATGGCTTCCATTGGGGATGGTGGTGTGTCTGGACCAGGGGGTGTAGCTACACATAAAGCGCTTTGATAGGTATCAATTCTAGTCCACTAGAAATAATTATAGACTTTTATAGTTGGCATTAGAGAAAGGTTTTGAAAACTTATGAGATTAGCATGTATTCTTATTGGTTTATAATTTTATGGTTGATCCTAATTTTATATTATTATAATTCTTTTTTAGGATAATGTTATAAAATTTCATGGTTATTAACAATATTTTTGGATACAATTTTTTTCAGCTAGTTAGGAGTTATTACTTTTGAATCTCAAATGAAAGGTATGAAATAAAAATTATGGTTAAAAATTATGGTTATTTTTTAGGATGTTATCATATTTTTGGAATGTTATAATAATTATATAGTTTTAGAAAAAGGGACAACACACAGACCGTGTGACAGTTCATTATGTCGGACAAGGATATTGGAATAGAAACCACAACTGAAGTGAGAGATGCCTTTATTGCCTACCACTGACCTACATGATGTCCATATTTAGTAAGAATTCATTATTTTTAGTTAAATGAGTTGATGAAATAAGAATAAGTTTATTTTGGGGACATATATTTTATCAAATGGAAAACCATGGGATTGGAAAAGGATTAAGGGATTAAGTGATAAATTTTATTTTGGAAGATGTTCACTATTTTGGTTTCTTTATATGATTAAGGTAAATAGAATAATATAGTATTTTATTTGAGGATTAAGGGATGAATTATTTAAGTGTGGACTAAATGGAATCATAAAATGATTATCCTATCTTGGAGATCATGTGATTAAGTTAGTTAATTTTTGGTATAAGAAATTAATAGTTGTTGATTTTATTTGGAGATAAATGTTAAAAATTATATTATAGGATTATGTGATCAAATCCAGCTAAAATTTGGGTTTCAATCTTAGTTTGGATTATTTTTAGGAATTTTAAGGACAATTTTTTATTGAATGGTCCTTATTGAAATTTTAGTTTTTTTGTTGAAATTTGGAGATTGATGTAGTTTTTCATTATATAAGTTTTATTTTTTTCATAATTATCATATCCTAAACTAATTTTATTTATTATGTTTAATGTATAAATAAAGGAGAAAAGGATAGTTTATATTTTGTGGATTATATGATTCTATTGTTGTTAAAAACCCCGAATACAAATCATTTGGAGAAAAATATTTGCGTGGGGTATAAATTCATTAAAGGATGAAAATATACATTCCACGTTAGAATATTTAATTATGATATTATTCTAGGTAGTAATGAAATTTTTCAACTCTATGAAATGGAACATGAAGAAAAACTGTTATATGCATTATTTTGTCAATAAAATTTTACCCAACCACAAATTTATGGTATTATGATGGTTAACTTTCTGTGATAATGCTCTTTATCACTCTATATTAGTCTATGAGGGTTATTTTTTCTTCAATATCTATGTTTTTCTACATGGAATCCTTGTATGGGTTATCTCAGGGGGACCTTTGTTCTTCACTTTCTTTTTTTAATGTGATAGTTTTACTGACTCTTATTCCGATGTGGGATTTTAAATAATGTTTTTGAGCCTAATTTTGAAATTACAAGGACTCAATTTCCCAAAGTGGGAAAAGATATAACATCCTGAGTTTTAAGAAAGAAACACTTTTTTAAATTGCATACAAGATACAATATGTTGAGCTTAAACGAATAACTAAATATTATTATTTAAATGTTACCTTTATAACATATCCATTGGAATGGAGTGAATGAATATTATAAAAATTATTGTCGACATATGGTTTAAACATGTTTCAATAAGGATTAATTGGTTACCAAATTTTTTAGAAATGTAAATAAAAACCAATTTAATATAAAGGATGTGTTTTTATGAAAACTTATTTAAAAATAGAATAGTTGGGTTCATAAAATAATATCAATCTTTATGGATTTACATTTAATAAAAAATATATGTTATATATTTAATGTAATGTTTTAAATTTATCTTATATGTTTTCTAGATATGATATAAGAATCGATTCATTTTTTCAGATAAAAGAAGTATTTTTCTAAAAAAGAATTTTTACCACCTTTTGATGGACTACCATTTTTAAATTTAGTTTTGTCAGTGGTATATGTTATATTTGACAAAATGAACTTCATATTTATAATAGGGACTTTATTTTCCCATCAAATTCTTTCAATGTACATGCGTGGAGCATTGGGTCCCTTTCTTTGAATCCTAGATGGCTTCATCTTCATGAATGGTCCCTTGATTTCAATGCCTCTCATTCCAGGAATGACTTTTCCCAGGTCTGGGTTCATTCATAGGGGCTTAATTGGGTCCTTTGGCATCCAAAGATTCTTCATGACATCAGCATGGCAATTGGGTCACCTATTCACCTTGACAAGGAAACTGAAGCTGTTCGGTTTGGACATTTTTCCAGAATGCTAGTGGAGATTGAATTGAGATCTACATTGATTGATAAGGTAACTATTTCCACTTCCAATGATAAAATTAATATTGACGTTGAGTGCGAAAGGAAGCCTATTTTTTGTACTGAATGCATGGCTGTTGGACACTCGTTGGAGTTATGTCGGAGGAAGATCTCTTATGAGAAATGTGGGATGAAGGGTCATCTGGATACTCTTTGTAGAAGGAAACTTGAGAGGAAGCATGCAAGTTTGTCAAATCATGATATAGATTCTCTCAAAAAATCATATTCCACTCAGGCTGAGATATTGGCTTCTGGTAAATCTGTTTCTCATGTGCATTATTTGAATGAAGAAATCCTGATAGTGGATAAGTCTCCAATGAGTGGCCCCTTTAATGATGGGGTTGATTTTCCAAGGATATTACATCTAATGGTGATCATGTTGTTACTCCCACTAGGTTAGTTGAGTCTGGACATACTCTTAGCCTTTCTATTATTGGATCCCCTGATTTCACTGAACCTCCAAATATATGTATGAATGATAGTCCTGATGCAGGGATGCGTGATGAGACTATTGAGTTGGATCCTAAATCTGTGCCTCATCAAAATGTTGATTGTCATCAGGATATTCAGAATCTTTTAATATCCTCTATGATTTATTGGAAGTGGGGTGACATCTATGAGGTAGATGATACAATGGCTGGTTGATGTGGTCCTAGCACATTCAAATACCCACTACTTTTTGGGAAATAGAAGGTTAATGATTGCTTCGTCTTTACTCCTTATCCCTCGAAGAGAAGGCCCGGGAATGATTATTCTAACACACTTAGAACTGTGTCTACACGATCTTCTAAGCTTTTAGGGAAGTTCAATTATGATATTCATAAGATCCTCAATAAGGGTAAGTCTCAATCTGAATGGGAAACTGCTGATGACTCTGATTATGGTAATGACATGTCTTATTACGATCTGTAATTTTGTGTTTGACGGATGAGGGAAATTTCCTTAGTTTGAACCCACCCGTCTCCTATGTACCTTTTTCTTTTATTTAATAAATAGTTAGAATCTTAGCTTCTGGCTGGTCTTTTTGGAATAATAGAGACTTTAAAATTTACTTTGGATGAATTTTTTATAATTTTCTAATAACTATAATGTTTTGATGACTAGTAAAAATATACTAATTCTTAATTGAAAACAACTTTTTACATGGAGATAATTTATATTTTTTAAATTATATTATTGAATGGTTTTAAAATAAAAATAGAATATATTTTGATCATTTAATATTATTTTTTTCATTTTAAATTATTTAATATTGAAATTATATATAAACGCATGTTAATATTTTGATGGTTAT
Organism: Viscum album; assembly: GCA_963277665.1. Classification (NCBI taxonomy): domain Eukaryota; kingdom Viridiplantae; phylum Streptophyta; class Magnoliopsida; order Santalales; family Viscaceae; genus Viscum; species Viscum album. Next base: position 1,874,785,513 of record OY728138.1, read on the forward strand.
TACTTTTTAAAACCCCATTTTATAATTTTGACATTGGGGTTTAATTTTAAATTAATTACTGAAACTTTTGTATTTTGAATTTGAAAATTTGATTCTATAATTGGAATCATAAGGTAAAAATAATGTTAATAGGTATCCTTTATTTTTGAAAATTATGAATAGTAACTTCAGTAATTATTTTTAATTACCGTAGTTATGGTTAAATTGAGTAATTAAGGGTTAATATAAAATTATAAAATTACCCTAATAGATGTTATAATTTTATTATATGATGTAGTTTAAATATTATTATAAAATATTATTTAATTAAATTAATAAAGCTTCCCCTGGAATTTGGTATATATATTCTCCTAGAAGCTTCTTTTATTAATAATATAAAGCTTCCCATGGAAGTTACTATAAAGCTTCTTATAGAATCTTATTAAATTAAAAGAACAAAGATTACCATGGAATAAATGTTAAATCTTATCATAGAACCTTTATTAATTAAATTTAAAAATATTCTTATGGAAGCCGGATTAATGCTTCTCATGAAAGCGTCTTTAATTAAAAGGAAAAATCTTCCTATGGAAGCTAGTTTAATGCTTCTCCCAGAATCATGTTTTTAATAAGTATTACATTGTTAATATGGTTTTATATAAGTAAAGTATTTGACTATAAATAGTAATTAGATGTATTAATATATTTCCAACATCATGGTATTTTATTTATAATTTTTAGACATTAAATAAATAAATTTATTTTTGACATAATGATGATGCATTTATTTCCTTATTAATGAAGGATTCAAATAAATGATATTAAAAATATTGAAATAAATGTAATTTGAAAATTTTTATGTCATCCAAAAATTGTAGGGATGATAATGAAATTTTATATTTTATTTAATGTTTTTTTCTAATGAATAAATTTTTATGACATTAACAGAAATCATTTACTGAATAGGGACAAAATTTTCATAAATGAGTTTTTAAAACAAATAATATTTTATTAAATGATATAAAAGTCATAAAAATATAAGATTAGACCAATTGACTTAGATGATGTTTAAAATGATATTTATGATACACTTATGTTTATATTGTAATTTTATAGTAACTATATTAAACATATATTATGAAAATAAAATAATACATGGTAAGAGTTATATTATTTAACGAAGGGTTAAATCTAAATGATAAGGTTAATTTTGTGACATAAACTTGTATAAAACCTATTAGCTGATAGTATTTGGAACCATATTCATATGATCCTAGAAATATATCACTTTTTAACTATTATAAATCAAAAATAAATTTGTAATAATATAATATTTCAAGACTTTCCAAAAGTACCCCTCCTCCCTCATATAAAAGGGAACCACCTCTACTAACTTCCACACACCTCCCAAGCCCATTGTCTCACCCAACCTATGATAAAATAAGCTCCAAACACAACTCCCTTACTCCTAGATGACTTAACTTGGGAATAAGGAAACTCATTGAATCTTTTTGGCTCAAATTAAAATGAGTTACCTGATTAAGAGGAAGATAAAGAATGAACGAGGCAAGTCGAACTCGACGTAAGGGACTTCATCTCAATATCATTTTGTTGGGGAATATCTTGATGTTATGAACCATTATTATTATATAAGGATTATATACAACCCTTTGATTTATTATTTCATTAATTACTATTTATTATTGATATTTAATGTTTTTTTAACGTAATTCTTTAATGTTGTGTATTCAAGTGTTTCTTATGTGGTAAGGGAATTCAAACTTATCTTTTTTTCCATTAAATTTATCTCTTATGTGGTATGGATTTCAAGTATACATATCATGTTATTATTTAAATTTTATTCTATCCCTATACTATATTATGAGTCATTTAGTAATGGGTGACTGTTGTCCCCTTTCTTTTTAATGTTTTCTAAAACCATGTTGCATAGTCTTTATGCTGTAGAATTTTTATCTCAAGATATCTCTCTTTGTCTCAAGAAATTATCTTATTTTATATATGTGAATTCCAAAAACTATTTTATTTCCATGGGTATTCATCAAGACATAAAAATGATATATTTGACTCTGGAATTTACATACATAAAACCATCATTCCATTTCGGTGGGTTATAAAGGATGTAATGATCATTTTTAAGCACTTCTTTAAACTTAATGATTTTTATATGAAACCCATTTTTTTATTCTCTTTGGGTTATTTATAAAATTCTTTATTATGTTCTATGTGGTTCACATGACATTGAAGACATATTAAGGGTGATCCCTAGTAGTACTTCAATCCATTGGGTAAAGAAATTAATCTCTAGGAATGAAAAGTTTTATGATACCTTGGTGAAAACCTTGGTAATATTTATGATACCTTGGTTAATAACCATGGTAATTATTACAACACCTTGTGGATGGAACTTGGTGATATGAAACCTTGGGGATGGAACTTTGTGATATGATTATGATTGTCTAAATTAAATTTTCTATCCACATTTTCATGTAATGACCCAAGTTTTTATTTTTATGATATTCGTCTTCCTCATTCCTTTATAAAAGTCATAATGTTCTTATTTACATCCCTCAAGATCACATATAAATTATTTCCCTTGTTTTACCTTATTAATATTTTTGTGATCATCCCATGTTTTAAAGTATTTTTATTAGGTCTTAAGATTTATATGGACAAAAGAGATGCTATAATGAAATTATTTAGAAGATTTATCTTGAAAAGAAAAAGTGTATCATTTTAATATTTTCTGTTTTATAAAAAAAGTGATGGAGTGTATAATTATCTAATTTTTATTATTAAAAACTTATGTAATATAATTTTATATAACTATAAACCTAAAATATTTTTGGCAATGAATGAAAATAAATTCCAGTCAAATGTCACTAGAATAAGTTTGTTTTATGGCCGATTATTTATAGTTGGTACCAGATAAAATGAGGAAAGAATAAATCAGATCATTGGGAACTCTCACATTAGAACGTTGGATAAATCATGGCTATCTAGCCAAGGGCTGAATGAGGATATGGATGCCACTGGGGATGGTGGTGTGTCTGGCCCAAGGGGTGTAGCTACTCATGGAGTGCTCTGATTGGTATCAATTCTAGTCTATTTGAAATAATTCTAGACTATTATAGTTGGTTTCAGAGTAGGGCTTAAACAACATTGGAGATTATGATTTTTTCATATGGGTTTAGGAATTTATGGTCGATCATAATTTTATATTCTTATAAACCATTTTGAGGATTTTTTTTATAAAATTTCAATGTGATTGACATTAATTTTGGAGATGTTTACTTATTTCAGGTAGTTCAGAGTAATTGATTTTTGAATTTCAAATTCAAGTTATAAGATAAAAATTGTGGTTAAAACATCATATAGTTATTTTTGGTTAAACGAGTTAATGAAATGTAAATAATTTTATTTATAGCATCTCTTTTTTCCATATAAAAAAAATCCATATAAATCTTAAGACCTAATAAAAAAGAGATGCTATATAGTTTTATAAAAATGGATAACACATAGACAGTGTGAAAATCCATAGTGTTAGACATGGATGTAGAAATTGAACCCAAAACCAATGTTTGAGAGGCCTTCATTACATAAAACTGACCCATGTGAAGTCCTTGGTTAGTATGAAGTCGTTATTTTTAGTTAAACGAGTTAATGAAATGTAAATAATTTTATTTTAGAGACATATATTTTATCAAATAGATAACCATGGGATTAGAAAATGATTTGGGGATTAAGTGATAAATGTTATTTTGGAAGATGTTCAATTATTGTGGGACTTTATATGATTAAGGTAAAAAGAATAATATGCAATTTTAATTAATTATTAGAGGTTTAGTTATTAAATTATGAACATAAGGGAATTATGAAAATATTATCCTATATTGGAGATCATTTGATTAGGTTAATTAATTTTTGGTATGAGAAATTAATAGTGGTTGATGTTATTTGGAGATAAATGTTAAAATTTATATTTTAAGATTATGTGATCGAATACTTTTAAATTTTAGGTTTCAATATTAGTTTGGATTATTTTGAGCAATTTTAAGGAAAATTGTTTTTCTGAATTGCCTTTGTTGATATTTGGGTATTGTTTGTTGAATTTTGGAGATTGGGGAATTTTTTCACCATATAAGGTTTTTTTTATATTATCATATAATGAACAATTTTTTTATTATGTTTAATTTCTAAATATACAAGAAAAATATAGTTAATATTTTGTGGATTATTTGATTCTATAGAATTTAACAACCCAGAATACTCATCGTTTAGAGAAAAAGGTGTGTATGTGGTGGAAATTCATTAATGGATAAAAATATAATTTTCAAGTAAGTATATTTACTTAAAATATATGTCTAGGTAGTATTGAAATTCCTATAATCTATGAAAAGGATCTTGAAACAAAAATGTTATACACTTGATTTTTTCAACATACTTTTACCCAACCAAAAATTTATGGTATTTTGATGGTTAACATTCTATGATCATGTTTTCTATCACTCTCTATTAGTCTATGAGAGTTAGTTTTTCTTCCATATCTATGATTTAATACATCGAATCCTAGTATTTGTTATATCTGGTGACCTTTGTACTTCTCTTTCTATCTTTTAAAGTGATAATTTAAATGAATATTTTTTCAGTGTGGTTTTTTCAATGATGTTTGTGAGACCAATTTTAAAATTTTGAGGATCAAATTTCCCAAATGGGGGAAAGTTGCAACATCTTGTGTTTTAAGAAATATACACAATGTTCAATAACATAAATGATATGCTACATTGAGTTTAAACGAAAAAAATATTATTATTTAAATGTCACCATTATAACCTAGACATTGGAATGGAATGAATAGTATCAAATGAATTATAAAAATTTGGTTTAATAATTTTTATATAATGATTAATTGGTTACCAAATTTATTAGAAATGGAAATAAAACTAATTGAATATAAAAGAGGCGTTTTTATGAAAACCTATTTAAAAACAGAATAATTGTGTTTATAAAATCACATCAATCTTTATGGATTTGAATTTAATTAAAAATATATATTATATATTCAATGTAATGTATTAAATTAATCTTATATGTTTTATAGATATGTTATAAGAACAAATTCAATTTTTTGATAAAAGAAGTATTTTTCTAAAAATGCATTTTTACCACCTTTTGATGGAGAACCCTTTTTAAATTTATTTTTATCACCATTTTATTTTATATTTGACAAAATAAAATTATTTTTCAGAATAGGGATATCAAAATTTACTTTGGATGAATTTTTGATATTATTCTGATAAGTATCATGTTTTGATGAATAGTAAAAATATGCTAAATTTTAATTGAATACAACTTTTTCCATCGAGATAATTTATATTGGTAAATTATATTATTGAATTGTTTTAATGTATAAATGAAATATATTTTTATCATTTAATCCAATATTTTTTTTTGTATGTAATTTCACATTGAAATTAGATATAAACGCACGTCAATCTTTTGATGCTTATTACTTTTTAGAAACCCGTTTTATCATTTTGACAATGGGAATTAATTTTAAATTAATTATTGAAACTTATGTGTTTTTAATTTGGAAAAATGTATTCAATATTTGCAATCAAAATGTATATATTGTTTAAATAGGTATCTTTTATTTTTACACATTATGAATAGTAACTTTTGTAATTATTTTTAATTAGCGTAGTTAAGGGTAATTTGGGTAATTAAGGGTAAAAATAAAATTATAAATTACTCAAACACATGTAATAATTTTATTGGATGAGCTAGTTTAAAGATTCTGATAAAATATTCTTTAATTAAATGTATAAATATTTCAATAGAAACTGGTAAAAACCTTCTCAAAGAAGCTTCTTTAATTAAAAGTATAAAGCTTCCCATGGAAGTTGTTATAAATCTTTTCATAGAATCTTGCTAAATTAAATGAACTAAGCTTCCAATGGAAGCCATTTTAAATGTAATCATAGAATATTATTTAATTAAATATACAAATATTACTATAGAATCCCGTTTAATTCTTCTCAGGGAATCTTCTTTAATTAAAAGGACAAAGCTTCCCATAGAATCTACTTTAAAGCTTTTCTCACAATGATGTTTTTAATAAGTATTACATTTTTAATATGGGTTAATATAAGTGATCTATTTGACTATAAATAATAATTAAAAATATAAAAATATTTCCTAAATAATGATATTTTATTTATAATTATTATACATTAAATAAGTAAATTTATTTACAACATAATGATGATGCAGTGATTACCTTATTAATGAAATATTCAAATAAATGACATTACAAATATTTAAATAAATATAATTTGAAAATATTGATGTCATCCATGAATTTTATGGATTATTATGAAATGTTATTATTTATTTAATTTAGTTTTTTAGAATTAATAATATTTTTATGACTTTAACAAAAATCTATTACTAAATATGGTCAAATTTGATTTAAATGAGTTAAAAAAATACTATTTTATTAAATGATATAATAGTCATAAAAATATAAGATTTATCCAAAAGACTTATATAAGGTTAAAATTTTAATTAATGATCCACTTAAGTTTCTCATGGATTTTTTTTGTAACTATATTAACCATATAGTATTAAAATACAAGAAGACATGGTAAGAGTTAAATTATTTTACTAAGGGTTTAAGCTAAATGGTAAGGATAATTTTGTGACCTAAACTTGTCTAAAAACTATTGGTTGAGAGGATTTAGACCCATATTCATCTTATAATCAAAATAAATCACTGGAAATATTATAAATCTAAAATCATTGTATATTTAATTAATATTTCAATAAATTCCAAAATACCTATCCTACATCTTATAAAATGTCACCACCTCTACCAACTAACACACACCTCCCAAGCCCGTTGGCTCACCCAAACTCTGATCAAATAAGATTCCAACATCCCTCAATTCCTCTGATAAGACCTAACATGGGAATAAGTCAACTCAAATAATCCTTTTAGCTCAAATAAAAAGGAGTTAACTGATTTAGAGGAAGATAAATAATGAACAAGATAAGTCAGACTCAATGGTAAACCACATTGTATCAATCCCATTTCATTGTGGAATATATTGATGTATATACCTTTATTGTACAATATGTTTTATATAAAAACCATTTATTAATTATTTCCTTAATTATAATATTGTCATTATATTTAATGTTTTTATAATTTAATTATATAATGATATGTATTGAAGTGTTTCTTAGGGGGTAAGAGAATCCTCAACTTCTCGTTTTTTATTCTGGTTCCCTCTTATGTAGTATGCCTTTATAGTTTACATACTATGTTCTCATTTCCATTTTATTCAGTCCCTATACTATATTATGACCATTTATTAAGGGGGGACCATGTCCCATTTCCTTTTAATGTTTTCTAAAACCATGTTGCATAGCCGTTATGCTATAGAATTTTGGTCTTAAACTATCTCTCTTTTTGTCAAGAAATTATCTTATTTTATATATGTAAATACCCAAAACTATTTCATTTATAAGTATATTAATCAAGACATAAAAATGATATATTTGATTCTTTATTGGACATACGTAAATACAACATTTTCATTTCATGGTTTTTAAAAGACATAATGATCATATTTTTAAGCACTTCTTAAATCTTCAAAAATTTTGATATGAAACCCATTTATTTTATCCTATTTGGGTTATTTATGAAATATTGGATTATAGTTTATGTGGATCACATGAGAATAAAGACTTATTAAAGGTGAACCTTGATAGTTCTCTAATGCATTGGGTAAATAAATTAATCTCTAGAGATGACATGTTTTACAATACCTTGGTGAATAACCTTGGTAATTTTTAAGATACCTTAGTGAATAACCTTGGTAATTTTTACGATTCCTTGGTGAATAACCTTGTTAATTTTTATGATACTTTAGTAAATAACCTTAGTAATTTTTACGACACCTTGGGGATGAACCTTGGTGATATGGCACCATGGGGATGGACATTAGTGATATGATTATAAATGTATAATTTAATTGTTGTAGCCTCATTTTAAAGTTATGATCCATGTTATTATTAATATGATATTAGTCTTACTCATTCTTTTATTCAATAACCCATGTTCTTATTTATAAATCTAAAGGTCAAATGTAAAATGTTTCCCCTGTTTCTCTTATTGAGATTTTTGTGCTTTTTCCAAGTTTTTAAATTTTTTTCATAGGTCTTAATATTGGTAAGGACAAATAAAATTCTATGGTGAAAGTATTTGAATATTGTCCTTGAAAGTAAACCATGTTTAATTTTAATAGTTTTTGTTTTATAATAAAAGGGATGGAATGTAAACCTATATAATTTTTAATATTTAACATTTATGTCACTTAATTTTCTAAAACTCTAAACCTAAATTATCTTTGAGAATGAATGAAAATAAATTCCGGTCAAAAGTCACCATAATATGTTATTCTTAAGGTTGGGTCCTTATAACAAGTACATAGACTTAAAAATTACATATTCTAGTGAAGTTAACTAGAATTAACATTCTTAAATTCCCAAATATCTTTTAGGTTTAGTCTTTTAGAGAGTTAGTTTATAAAACGTACATAACAAACCAATATATTAACAACTAGATAATGCAATTATATATCCATTTATTAATTTTTTTAAAAAGAATCATTTTTTATTGAAAATTTTTACTATTTTTAACTTTACCTTGTCCTTTTCCCGAAATATCTAGTTAAAAAAATTTAAATAATGGATGATCACAAAATCTTGTAAGGGAAAAAAGAAATAAGTCAATTTGACCAGTGAAAACATGAAAAAACCTAAAATTATTATCTTTATGAAATTATTATTCGGTCTTATGAAATAAATCACTTCCACATGAAAAACAAAAAAAAATTTTATAAAAGGAAACTTTTTAAAACCAATATCAATGATAGATAAAAAATATAGGGATCTTTGATCATCATTATCATATCAGTATTACATATATAGTAACCCTAATAATTACACATAGAATAACCATTATGCTTATAATTAGACTATTCATCACAGTTTCACTTGATATATCCATCCTAGTTAAACTTGGAATAACCATTATAGTATATTCCAATAATATATTTGGAGAAACCCAATCATATAACTCCATACCCTTACCCAATGAATTGGAGAAATATAACATGATCTCTCATTATTAGTTTATAATGTAACTACCCATACTCATGGAAAATTACAAATTACTATAACACAATCATAAATTATAAAAGATTATATTTTTGAAAATATTATTTTTACCCATAAGAAATCATTTCTGGATAATGAAATATCCAATCCATTTTTAAGAACTTGTTGAAAATAACCAGAACATAGGGAAGCTGGGTTTTATTTGAAGAAAACATGGTAGATTATAAAATAAGATAAAAATAAAATAAATGTTATAGTGTTGGAAATGTTATTTGTCACCGTATATGTTAAAATAGAACATTCCTTTTTTTCCTTTTGTAAATAAGGCTAAAACATTCCATAAAAAGATTCATTTTGAAAAAATTTGAAATATAGTAATAAATGAACATAAGTTTTCTTTTATAATTCACTTATTTAGATAAAAATATATTCATAAAATAATTTTAAAAATATGGATATCGAATAAAAAAAGTATTTTATGAAAAAATATAAGAGGTTTTTTAAAAACAGAGTCCTTTACATCGTGTCTGACTCGTCACATTAAATATTTATATTACTGAGTAATATTTATATATTAATTATTTAATTGATTTAAACCCCTTTTAATGTTTATTATTACTTTTATTTTATCTCTTACCGTGCAATATTTAATTATTCAATCAACTTAATTCATATTGGATTTTTTGATGATATTCATTTCAAAAGTCCAAAATGGATTTGGTAAGTTGAATATGGTCAAAGTGGTCATTATTACATCATTTATAGAATAATTATCCTGAAATAATTATCAATTTTATACCAAAATTATACTTTTAAAATCAATCATCAAGTATGGTTATAAAAAATGAACAATGTTACAATCATGGAGATGGTCGGTCGTACGTACAAGTGAGTAACATTTCCATTTTGCAATTATTCATTATGTAAATAAGGTAAGTATCATTTTATCCCCCCAAAATGATCATAATATCATAAATATTATATTAAATATTTAAATATAGTTATATATATCATCCATGTGATGTGGTGATGAAAATTGAATCACATCGCTACATGGTGGTGGTAGTCCACATGTATGCACGAATAACATTATCCTTATTTTTGTCACTACCCGCCTTCACCAAGATGAGAGAAGGGACAATATGTTGGCAAACCATTCCTTCTTCAAGTTGAAGGATAGATAATGACCCCCAAGACCCGCCTTCAATAGGTCCCAGAGTGGCAACTAGCACCAAAGGTATAGAAACAAACACAAGATGGAAGGAATTACCCCTTTTATTTAACAGAATCGAGAGATAAGATGGTAAATCCCAACAACACCAAAGTATAGGTAAAGATAAAACAAACCATTCTCATATTCATGTTCTAAATGCAAAAGATACAAAAGTAAAAGAAAACCCCAAAAAAGAAGAACCAAAACAAATAAAAACATCAAAAACAATTGTACCAACGCCTGAACTAGTATGACCCTACACAATCCCTAAAGTCCTCCTGGAAACTTAAAAACAGATTTATATATGTAGCGTGAGAATACAAGTGTACTCAGTAGGGAAAACCAAAATCTCTCGTGCACAAGTAGGGAGGCATTCTAATGCCCCGTGATAAAAGAGATAACCGAAACCCCTATCAAGGAAAACTATCCACCCAGGCCTCACCAAGGAACACTCCCCAAATAATGAAGGTCAAGTAATGTATAGTAATAACACATCGATTTTTGGGTACCCTACACCACTTTCCCACTGGTTATTGGAAACATCCTACGCATCGAACCTCTCTCACGATTCTCACCGCAGTCCCACTGACACACCCTTCCCGCACACACCTAGCCCACAACCACACACCCCTCTCGCAAACACCCGGGCCAAAACAACCACACCTAACCACGCCCGAAAACACCTGGGCCATAACAACTATTGTCACACCCGAAGACACCTAGGCCTCATCCCAAATACACTTGGGAAACAACCTGCCTGCACACACCAGGGAAACCACCACAACTACCATGCCTGAAGAATCTTGGGCTATAATGGACCTTAGGACATATCAGCCTTCCCGATGAGTATTGGGCTATTCAGGAAAGGGAGCAGAAAAGGAGCTAATAACCATACACTCATAAAAGTGTTAGAAAAAACACCCTCCCCCGTGAAATGGGGGTGTTTGGCACTAGGTTCTCAACTTGGGTGGGGCACGAATAAAAAAACATGAGAACTATAATTATATAATATATATAGCATGCACTTATCCCAACCTAGGTGTTCTAAAATCAACTTAAGAACAAATACCCTAGTTACTATTCATTCACAAGAAACACTGAACCCATGACCATGTCACCACTCATCCCGGAAAGAAATTCCCCATTGATCCCATCATTTTTTTCATGTTCAAGTGACTCCATTTAAGTAAATTCTAAACTACTAGGTAACTAACAGGCATAACCACAAGCCAAAGAAAGAGTAACAACCAAACAACAATTTAAGCATTCACACCTAGTTCTCTAGTAAAGTCACAATAACAAAGGGATCCGTGAGATCCCTCAAAGAATTGGAACCAAACCAGGTCTCGAGATACATCCCCACATAGCTTCAGATACACAACCAACAGTTGCACTGCAATAGAGGATCCCATCCCCATTCACATCACCCCACAAGCATCAATCAGAATGACAGACATACTAAAAAAATAGAGTTGGGAAACATCCAAGTTCGATCACATCATTAGTTAGTTTCTTCTTTCTGTTGGTTAACCGGGGTGACCACATAAGGAGTGGTGTTCACTGGGCATCCATTTAACCATACGAGTTTAAGTTATTAACCAATTTCCATGTTATAGTTATTTAATCACATAGATATCTGATAGCATAGAAGTTCATTAGTGCACAAGGAAAAACCTCCAACAGACATGATTTTTAGTGGCATGAGCCTGTACAGTTTACAACACATAATCAAGAATAAGATAAAAATACAGTAGAAACATCTACCAAACCCCCCTTAATTATTTAAAAGTCTGCTTGTTATCTTCATTAATGTTTGGTTTCATCTGTCCCATAGAAACAAAAGCATACCCACCCCACATGATACACAATAAGAGATACGAAGGAAAAACCCTACATGGATTATCAAATATCAATGTTTTTCTCTATGCACCAAGAACCGGGGATGCGCAACTTAAAGGGAAGGAATGTCGGGGACTCCAAGGGTGAGCATAAAGGCTCCAGCACAGGCGCACTACTTGCCTCAGGTAGGGGTACTCCAAACGCACAAAGAAGAGAAGGAGACTATCCAAGAGAAAGAAGAAATAATTTCTAGTGTGATATAAAGATGAGCCCGGGCGTTACTGGATATCAAGATCTTCGTTGGCTTTAAAGGCAGACCATGGTTTCACCACACGGTTGGGTGGTTATACACTATGGGATTAATTGTTATTTAATAACTCTCATCCGAAAAAGGTGGTAATAGCTACGAATTTAAGAATTTCATATAAACAGAGGGGAACGTTACACATAGATGGGTCTATTGAGGGTCACCCCACTATTAGGAATTTAAAACATTGACCATGGGGCTAAAAATAGGCTTGAACAACTTCCAAAAGTTTAAAAAGGTATAAAAGTAGAGTCACGAGAAAAACTATAGAAGAAAAACCCGACAAGGTTGTGTGACACCGATGGTGTCACACCGATTAGTGGTACCCCGCTCGGTCGCACTTATCGACGACACACCGATCGTGTCACATCGATTGGGGACACAGTGATCGTGTCGCACCTATCGGGGACACATCGATCATGTCGCACCGATCGGGGACACACCAATCAGTCACACCGATCGGTGACACACCGATCGTGTCCCACTGATCATTCTCACACAGATCGGTCGCACTGATCAGTGACACACCGATAGGTTGCACCGATTGGTGACATAACGACCGTGTCCCCCCGATCGGTCGCACCGATCAGTTGTACACTGATCGGTCGTACACCGAAATGAAGTCCTACCACCGAGACGCCACCCTTAGGATTCAGAATTTGGAAAAGGGATGGACCATGAGGGTCTGGGCCATTACATTAGATACCCCTCGAACTATTCTCGTCCTTGAGAATCAAAGCTAGAACTGAAGAGAAGAGAGGGGTCCACCCCCCCCCCTCCCACGGAAGATACCTCTCGGGGACAAACCACCCCAAACATCCAAGCCTAACTCAAGGTCCATATTGTCTCGACACACGGTTCCAGGAGTTTCTTCCTCCATGTCAAGATGTTATCTACTTTGGGTGGCACTGACTCACCCGCACGAGTATAATTACATCCACCATAATGCATCTTGATTAGGGATCAAGTCCTCACTTCCCCACCTATCAAAACTTTTCATAACATTTTCAAGGTAGGGAAACAAAACAACTCATAAACCCAAGATGTCAGTATTACAAAAAGTACAAAACAAACCAGAACAAAAATCAAAATAGTTCTGGGTATTGGGCATGCATCTGTGTCTCCCATTCCTAGGTACTCTCTTCGAGACCACCGTGCCTCCATAACACACGAACCAAATGGATGGTTCATCCTCGGAGCATCTTCTCCTCGTGATCCTCGATCCTCATCGGTCTTTCTACAAACATTGTGTCAGCCTCGATATCTAGCTTTCCCCTGTCGAGGATGTGTGAGTCACTATGTAGATACCGTCATAGCTAAGACACATGGAAGAAATCATGCATTCTCAGTAGCGGTGGTGGTAGCGGTAACTGATAAGCTACTTCTCCAACCCACCGCAACACTTAGAATGGTCTGATGAACCTTGTAGACAGTTTAGTCCCCCGGACGAACCTTCTCTGTCCACGCCGAGGGGAGACCTTCAAGAAAACTTGGTCCCTGACCTCAAACTCCAAGGGTCTCCTCCTATTATCGGCATATGACTTCTGCCGGTTCTGAGCCACCTTCATCCTTTCCCGTATAAGCTGAACCTTTTCTGTCGTAATCTGCACCACCTCCGAGCTAAGAACACTTGTGTCCCCATCCTCGGTCCAACACATGGGTGAGCGACATGGCCTCCCGTACAAAGATTCGAACGGAGTCATGCCAATGGTAGTGTGATAGCTATTGTTGTATGCAAACTCTACCAGACGCAAGTGTCGCACCCATGATCCCCCAGAGTCCAGAATACATGCATGTAGAATATCATCCATTGTCTAGATGGTGCGCCCTATCTGTCCATCTGTTTGGGGGTGTAAGGAAGTGTTAAGATGTAGCTTGGTGCCGAAAGCATGTTTTAATCCTCTCTAGAATCGTGAGGTAAACCGTGCATCCCTATCTGAGATTATGGACCTCGGAACTCCATGAAACTGCACCAACTCATCCATGTACCTCTGTGCTAAGGTATCCACTACACCTAACTCCTTGCTCACCAAAAAGTGATCCAATTTCGTTAACCGGTCCACTACTACCCAGATAGCATCACAGGCTCCTTGAACCTTTGGTTGTCCTATGATGAAATCCATCAAGATGTCGTCCCACTTATACTCAAGGACATATAAAGTTTGTAACAGACTCCCTGGGATGTGGTGTTCAACCTTCACCTACTAACACATGAGGCAATTTTCTACGAACTCTACCACCGCCCGCTTCACCACGGGCTATTAGAACTGACCTCTCAAGCCCCAGTACATTTTGGAAGCTCTCAGGTGTACTGCCAGGGGTGAGATGTGGAACTCACCAAGAACTCTCTCACGCATCATCTCCAGAACAAAAAATGTCCCTCTGAATAGAATCCAATTATGACCATCCTCCGTCCACCCTTCCGGAGCATCGCCTTAGTTTACTCGGTCACACATCACTTCAATCTCTATGTCTCCCCACAGAGACTCCTCCACCTGCCGCAATAGAGAGGACTGTACTGTCATCTGAAATAGGAAATCTCTACCTCCATCCTCCCATAAATCTAGGTGTAGGGAATCCAACCTTTCTATTTCCTTCCAAGCATCCACAGATTATTGAACAGATTCCCTCCATGAGTTCCTACTCAAGGAATCAGCCACAACCTTCCCCTTACCTTCAGTGTAAGAGATCCCAAAGTTATAGTCCTGGAAAAACTGCACTCACCTTCATTGTCGCAAGTTCTGGTCCCACTAGGAGAAGATATACTTCAAGCTTTTGTGATATGTGAATACCACGAAGCGCTCCCCGATGAGGTAATTCCACCAAAACTTTAGTTCAATAACGACCGCCGAAAGCTCCAAATCGTGGGTGGAATAATTCAGCTCATGGGGACGTAACTGTCTAGACCCATAAGAGATCACCCCTTGTCGTTGCATTAGCACACACCTGAGGACATGTACTGAAGCATCATAGAAAACCTCATATGATACCCCTTCTTCCGGTAACCTTAGAACTGGGGAACTTACCAACTTCTCCTCCAGATAGCTAAAGGCCGACCCACACTGCCCATCCCATACAATAGCTTGGTCCTTCTTGGTCAAAGCTGTCAAAGGTGATGCAACTTGGGAGAACTTGGGTATGAAACTTTGGTAGTAACCAACCAATCCAAGGAAACTATGAACCTCTACCACGTTCTTGGGTGCTTCCCAATAAACAACTGGCTCAACCTTCTATGGGTCCACTGATATTCCCTACTTGGACACCACGTTCCCAAGGAAGTGCACTTCTCATGTCCAAAACATGCACTTGGAAAATTTCCCATAGAGTTGGTGCTGTCGGAGGACCTCTAAAACCATTCTCAGGTGCTCAGTATGATCCTCCTATGACCCTGAGTAGATCAGAATGACGTCAATAAACATGAATACAAACCGGTCTAGGTATTCCTGAAAAATAGAGTTCATGAGCCCCATGAACATAGCTGGAGTGTTCGTTACACCGAACGACATGACTACAAGCTCAAAGTGTCCATACCTACATTTGAAGGCAGTCTTTGAGATGTCAACCTCTTTCACCCTCAACTGGTGATATCCAGACCGCAGATCAATCTTAGAGAACAAACCTACTCCCCTCAGCTGGTCAAAGAGATCGTTTATCCTTGGAAGAGGGTAGAGATTCTTGATCGTCACCAGATTCAGTCTCCTATAGTCTATGAACAGCCTGAGACCACATTCTGCCTTCTTTGAGAAAAAGACTGGAGCACCCCATGGTGATGCACTTGTTCGAACAAAACACTTCTTCATCAGATCGGCAATCTGAATCCACAACTCCCGCAACTCAGAAGGCACCATCTGGTAGAGAGCCATTGAAATCAGATGGTCACCGTGTTGCAAGTCTATCCCAAACTCAACATCACATCGAGGGGGTAGAGTCGCCACCTCTTCAGGGAAGACATACATAAACTCACTGGTGATCCCTGAGACTTCCACCATTTCTGTATCTGCCGACTCCACTGATAGTTTAGCTAATAAGGAAAGGAGGGGCTCCACTCGCCGGTTACCTTCATGGTAACCCTGCTCGCCGATGAAAGTCACACGTCAGCCGGCCAAGTCTGAAAACAAGATCCTTCCTCAGAAGAAGTCAATAACGGAATATATATAGAACATCCAGTCAAGGCCTAAGATGTCATCGTATGAATTTATCTACAACAGTAGAAGATCCCTAATTTACTGATGCAGACCTATCATCAGTCTATACCCTTGAAAAACATAAAATAAGTCGGTATGACCTCCGACTGGTGTACTCAACACCAGGGGCATTGGAAGTCTCTCATCATCTAGGCCCAAATCAGGGGCCAGACTGGGCACAACAAAGGAGTGTGAATCTTCTGTATAGAACAAGGCATAGTAAAGAGTACTAAACAAGCTGATCATACCTCGAACGACTTCTGGACCTGCTGGAGCTGCTGCCTCCACGACGTGTAACTACCCACGCCCAACTACCCTATCCCTCAACTATCGGCTGCCTCCCCAACTGCACCCTGGTCGAGGTCCTTGAGGGGCGCCCTGAGGTCGGCCTCCTCCTGCGACGTCTGCCCATGGAGGTGCGGGAGCTCGCTGTCTCTACTGCTGCTACTGAAAGGGAATGGATGGAAACTGCTACAGCTGGGGTGGGTGCTGCACTGACCCACCCCCATTGTACTATACTCGGTCCGGGAACTGATTCCGAAGGTGCCCATGGCTGCCATAGATGAAGCATCTCGGTACTGGGCCCGAAAGGAAAGGTTTAGGACCGAGTGATCGGAACTGGAACTGCTGGGGCCTGCTCCCTAGTAGTCGAAAACTAGAGGGCCTTGATGCTGGAGGCCTACTACTGACAACCTTATCCTTTGAAGAGCCCATCTAGATTCCCTCTCACGATACACCTCCTAGTGTGTGCATCCTATCCACCACTTCAGCTTTCTTCTGGACCTCCATGTATGTTGGTAAGGTGAAGGGAGTAACAACATACTGAAGATAAGGTCAAAGTGCCACCTCCAAACATCTCACCCGAGACTCCTCATCTAGAAAGGGGTCTGGAGAAAAGCAGAAGAGATCCTAGGAATTGATCCCCAACTCTCTTACTCACATGCTCCCCTACTGGAGGGAGTGTAACACCTGACTCTTCTCAGCCTTAATCGTGGAAGAGAGGAATTCCACCCAAAACACCCACTCAATGTTAGTCCATGTAACCTCATCCTACCTCTTCTCCCTGAGATGAAGCGTCCACCACTGACGTGTTCCTCCCCGCATCTGGATTACCGCTATAGGAACCCAGTATTCTGTCAGAGCTCGAATCAAGATGAAAGCTATCACCAGCTCCTCTAGCTAGCTCTCTGTCTCCATTTCTGAGATGCTACCCTTGTATTTCCGGAGGGTATGTTGTTGAAAGGCATGAAGTTTCCTCTTACACTAATCATCCTCCTCCTCTTGGTCAGCCATCTGCCAATTCACCAATTCAACCTCTTGGGCCTCGATCACTTACACTACTGGTGGTCGTCTGTCGGGTTCCATAGCTGCAAGGTAAACACGGAATGTCTAAGCCTGAGTAGTGTAGAATATTTTTATTAATTTATCTTAGACTTATTATTAATTTTAAATCGCCAAAATACCCATGAAACATGAGAACACAAGTCATTATGATCCATGTACCTTCCCTAGGGTCTCTACACGGCAATCAGTATAGCCTTACTTGGTCGTTTGGTAGGCCTAGAGTTCTAACATTGGATCATGGGGGGCCCTAAAATCCCATGTCCTATGAAGTCTTCCTTGTCCTATTTCACGCACCAATAACACCCAACACTATTTCCCTACCATCCCATGTAATCCTCATTGTACCTAACCCCATACTCCATCTTATCTCACAACCAGCTTTGATACCTTTCTGTCAAAACCCACCTTCACCAAGATGAGACATGGGACAACAGGTTTCCAAACCCTTCCTTATTCAAGTTGAAGGAGAGATAATGACCCCCGAGACCCGCCTTCAATAGGTCCCGGAGTGATGACTAGAACCAAGGGTATAGAATCACACACAAGATGGAAGGAATTGCCCCTTTTATTTAATAGAACTGAGAGATAAGATGGTAAATCCCAACAACACCAAAGTATAGATAAAGCCAAAACAAACCATTCTCATATGCATGTTCCAAAAGTAAATGATACAAATGCAAAAGAAAACCCCAAAAAGAAGTACCAAAAGAAAGAAAAACAACCACAAAAACTGTCCCAATGCTTGAACTAGTACAACCCTTCATGATCCCTGAAGTCCTCCTGGAAACCTGGAAATAGTTTTATATACGTAGAGTGAGCATACCAGTATACTCAGTAGGGAAAAAAAAAATCTCTCATGCACAAGTGGGGAGGTATTCTAATGCCCTGTGAGAAAAGAGATAACAGAAACACCTAGAAAGAAAAACTATCCACCCAAGACTCACTAAGGAACACTCCCCAAATAACGCAAGTCAAGTAATGTATATTAATAACACATCAATGTTTGGGTACCCCACACCACATTCCCACTATTTATTGGAAACATCCTATGCATAGAACCTCTCCCGCCATTCTCACCATAGTCCCACTACAACACCTCGCCCGCACACACCTGTGCCACAACCACACACCCTGCCCGCAATCACCTAGGCCACAACAACCATGCATAACCAAGCTCGAAAACACCTGGGCCATAACAAATACTGCCATGCCCGAAGACACCTGGGTCTCATCCCAAAGACACTTGGGAAACAACCTTCCCACACACACCTGGGCAATAACCAAAACTACCCTGCCTAAAAAATTTTGGGCTATATTGGACCTCAGTACATCACAGGATGCCCAATGAGTCTTGAGCTATTCGGGAAAGGGAGCAGAAAATGAGCTAATAACTAGCCACTCATAGGAGTGTTTGAAAAACACCCTCCCCCATGAAATGGGGGTGTTCGGCACTAGGTGCTCAACTTGGGTAGGGCGTGAATAAAAAAACATGGGAAATAAAATTATATAATGTATATTACAAGCACTCATACCAACCTAGGAGTTCCAAAACCAACTTAAGCACAAACACCCTTGTTACTATTCATTCACAAGAAACACCAAACCCATGTCCATGTCACCAATCATCTCGGAAAGCAATTCCCCATTGATACCACCCTTGTTTTCATGTTCAAGTGACTCCATTTAAGTAAATTCTACACTAATGGGCAACTAACAAGCATAACCACAAGCTAGAGAAAGAGTAACAGCCAAACAGCAATTTAAGCATTCACACCCGGTTCTCTTGTAAAGTCACGACTACAAAGGGATCTGTGAGATCTGTCAATGTACTGGAACCAAACCAAGCCTCGAGATATATCCCCACACAGCTTCAAATTCACAACCACCAACCGTGCCAAAATAGAGGATCCCATCCCCACTCACATCACCTCATATGCATCAAGCAGAATGACACACCTACTATCAAAATAGAGTTGGGAACCTTCCAGGTTAAAGAACATCATTAGTTAGGTTCTTCTTTCTGTTGGTTAACTGGGGTGACCACACAAGGATTGATGTTCACTGGGAATCCATTTAACCATCTGATTTTAAGTGATTAAACAATTACCAGGCTATAGTTATTTAATCACGTGGATATCCAGAAACACAGAAGTTCATTAGTGCATAAGAAAAAACCACCAATGACCATGATTTTCAATGGGCATGAGCCTGTACAGTTCACAACACATAATCAATAATAAGAAAAAATATATAGTAGAAACATCGACCACCCCCCTTCATTCTTTAAAAGTCCTCTTGTTATCTTCATTAATGTTTGGTTTCATCTGTTCTACAGAAATAAAAGTATACCCACCCCACATGATACACAGTAAGAGAGACGAAGGAAAAAACCCAAACTAGATGATTAAATATCAATGTTTCTCTTGACACGCCAAGAACTGGGGATGCACAACTTACATTGAAATAATGTCAGGGACTCCAAGGGTGAGTAGAAAGGCTCCAGCACAGGCGCACCACATGCCTTGTGAAGGGGAACCCGAAGCGCACAAAGAAGAAAAAGAGACTAGCCAAAAAGAAAAAGAAGAATTAATTTCTAGCGTGATATAAAGATGAGTCCGGGCATTGCTAGATATCAAGATCTTCGGCGACATTAAAAGTAGATCATGGTTTCACCACACGGTTGGGTGGTTACACATAACGAGATTGATTGTTATTTAATAAATCTCATCCGGAAAAGGTGGTAATAGTTTTGAATTTAAGGATTTTATATAAACAGAGGGGAATGTTACACATAGATGGGTCTGTTGAGGGTTTCCCAAATCTTAGGTATTTAAATCATTGATCATGGGGCTCAAAATTGGCTTGAACCACTTCCAAAAGGTTAAAAAGTATTAAAAGTAGCATTACGGGAAAAACTATAGAAGAAAAACCCGACAAGGCTGTGTGACACCGATCGTGTCACACTGATCGGTGGAACACCAATTGTGTCACACCGATCTGTGACACACTGATCGGTTGCATCGATCCATGACACGCTGATCGGTCGCACCGATCCGTGACACATCGATCAGTCACACTGATCGGTGACACAGCGATCGTGTCCCACTGATCGGTCGCACCGATTAGTCACAGCGATCCGTGACACACCAATCGTGTCCCACCGATCGGTCACACATTGATTGGTCACACCGATCAGTCGCACACCGATCGGTCGCACTGATCGGTCGTACATCCATCGATTGCACACCGATATGGCGTTCTATCCCCGGGACGCCAACCTAGGATCCAGATTGGAAAAGGGATGGACCATGAGGGTCTGGGCAATTGTATTTTTAGTGAATGGAAATGTAAGAAATTAAATGATATATTATCTATTTATAATGATAAATATGTACTTAATATCGTATATAAACATTCATTCCATCATTATAACCATTTGTGAGTGACGGTGATGGAAAACAAATTACATTCATCCGTGAGGCAGTTGTTCGCCATACACACGAACAATATTTTCATTTCCCATTTGATGGAAGGGGATATGGATATAGCTATTTACATTAAAATAATAATATATAAGTATATGGAGGATACATGTGTTGTTATTTCAGCATTGTTGAATAACGTTTTAATGAGGAGGAATAAGAAATAAAATTAAAATATAGAGTTAAAACAGTATATATTATTTGAAAAATTTCTTTTTCTTAAGAAAATAATACCAATAAGATTTATATTATTCTAGAAGTAAGAGATATAGAACATGGTGAGGGATTTAATTAAGGTATTTTGATTTATCTTGGATGGACAATTTTTTGTAAGTGTGAAGAGATGAGAAAAATTGCTTTCCTTTTATAGGATATAGGAGATGGGCTCTTGGGATTCCGTACAATATTAAATTAATATAAAATAATATTAATTTCAAAATGACAAAAAATTGACAATATTAGAATATAAGATAATTATTGGTTGAAATAATATCATCTAATAAAATTTGGATATGTTTGGATCACATTTTTACCCTTATCATTTTGTTTTAACCCCTTATTAACCCTTTTGATAATTACATTAATATTAATGCTTTCTATCTTTTAAAGGTTAATAATGTTACTATAAAATTATAAAAAAATACATAAATGGATCATGGATGACTTTAGTGACTATATACCATTAATTTTTCTAATCCATGATTTTATGAATTTTAAATCATTTACGAAAATATTACTTATTATAATATATCATTAATGTAAATTTTACAACTATTCGTTTAATTCGACATTAATAACATCAATAAAAAAATTAATTCCAATAAAATACAACAAAAACCTCTATAATATTTCATTTTTATCACTGAATTATGTTTTTCACATTAATTATTTCAAATTATACTACTTTAAATATTTTTTAAATCATTTATTTTATTTCTTCATTAATTAAATAATTACCACATCTATGTTATGTTGTCATTTAATATAAATATTTATTGGTTTAAAAAACAAAACAAAACACCGTGATAAATATAGATCATTTTGATTTAATTTTTTTTATAAATGAACACATCTTGGTTTTATCCACATGTTAATGATATTATAGTTAATAAAAGTACAAGTGAAATTTTTAACTTTTCTTTATATAAAATATTATAATAGTCACAATCAATTATAAATTTCCAAAAAATTCCATATGACAAATTATTCAGATATTATGGATGAAATATAATCATAAAATATTTTTAAAGAAGGTTTTAGGGTCATTTTATAGTACTTATCATTTATTTTTTACATTAATTACTCGATTTACCCATATACGTGGTAACCAAAATTACTATGGTTAGTATTTATATTGAAAAAAATAAAGGAAAATATTTACCAAATTTGGAAACACAAGTTAGAAATATGGAATAAATTTTTATAAATTCAAAATACTGAAGTTATAAAATTATATTTAAAATTCAATTGTCACAACTTGATAAAAAATGATTTTTCAGAAAAATGACTATTTTAAGTGTAAAGTATTTTTATACTAAATTCAAGTATAATTTTTTCAATAAACATAGTATGATTATTTTTTAAAAAATAAATATTGAAATTTTAATAATACTCTAAAATAGAATTTTACTTTGCTTATAATCAAAAAGAAAATATTTTTTAAAATAAAATCAGTATTTTTCAAAACTCACTGAAAAATATATTTTTTTAAAATTATAAATAATTAATCCTAAGATAATTTTTAACATCTAAATTAAAAAATAAATTTAATTTTTCTTAAAAAATGTTCTAAATTTTATAGAGAATAATTATAATATTTACTCACAAAAAAATAAATAAAAATCATTTTAGAAGAAAAAGTATTTTTGAAGCATAAAAAACATTTCTTAAAATTTAGTTCTTATTTATAAATAATTAATCAAATAAATTTCACAGATTAGAAACTTTGAATATATATTCCATAATTTATTTAATTCTATTTATACCCCCCCTCGAATTCAAAAACTAGGTTATAATGATTATATTTAAATAATAATATTTCACCTTTTATTTACGCCCGATGTAGTGAATTTGTACACTATAAAACATAGTAAATATTTTAAAATATTGGGATATTATAGTAATAAATAATTTCTATTTATTTTACAACCTATGGTAAATAAAAAAAATTAATTGTGCATACATGTGGACTACCACCTCCACGAAGTGATGTGTTTCATTTTTCATCATCGACTCACAAAAATGGTTATAAAGATGTAATTAATGAATATATATGATTTTTATGATATTAGTTTGATTTTCGAAATATAAAATATTACTTTCCTTCTTACCCTTTCCATCTATTGAAAATTGATAACATCTATCATGTGTGTATGTGTCATACCACATCCATAAAGCGATGTGATTCATTTTTCATCTCTAGCTTATAAGGATGGTCATAAGGATCAAATTAATGAATAAATATGACATTAATAACATATATATTATTATATAAATGTGAAATATTATCTACTTTAATTTTTCCCCAACCATTAGAAAAATCAAAACACTATTTATGAGTATGTACGAACCACCATCTCCATAAATAAATGTGTTTCATTTTTCATGACCAAAATATATCATTTGTTTTAAAAGATTATGTAATGTATAAATATAATAACTATAACATGTTTAAAATTATGTAGTTAATATAAATATAACCCCTTTGACCATGTTCAATGCACCAATTTTGTTTTGAGCTAATAATCTAAATGACCCCAAAATGTCCAATTTGAACGTAAACATTTTAGTAATTAAATACATCATGATAATAAATGAAATTAAAGTAACAATAAAAACAGAAAAACCTGAAAATGTTTATTAAATTAGTATAAAGTTAATATTTTTTATTATTCAGGAGTTGGAGGACATATGAACCTAGAAAAGACTTGTAGTTAATGATTTTTCATTAAAACCTTGTTTTAATATATTCCTTTCAAAATTTTCTCCTCCATATATAGGTTCTTATAGATGTTTAAAGAAATTCATTTTTGACACATAAAGAATTGTTAAATTCTATTTTCAATGACTTTTTAATTTTTTTTTATTTTATAAAAGGTGTCTTTTAGACATCTCTCATACAGTTCATTTTGATGTTTTTTTACCAAAATTATTGAAGAATGTTTTTGAACATATATTGTTTGAATGATTTTTAACATGCACCATTACCATTAGTTATTATCAAGTTCCTTTGAAAGATTCAATTGATATTAAAAAAAATATTTGAAAATATTCTGTGAAATTTTATTTTTAAAAAGTTTTCTGATTGAAATAGAGGCACATCCTCATATTTACAAGATAATTAAATATATAATTTCTAAGGTAATTTAATTCAAATGAAAATGGATTTTATAATTAATGTAAACGATATATGTGTTTCCTTCATTCTATGGTTTGTGGAAATTTTTTATTAATGAATATTGATCCTAATATAGCTCTAATGATGGGTGACCTGTTATAGTTATCCAATGTATTGAGTTAAGTGATAAAGTTTACTAGTTATAGGTAACGCTTAATAGATATGGAAATTATCTTATTCAGTGATTCCATTATAAGGGTTCTTGTAAGGGTCAATGTAAGTATAATATACCATAGTATATATATTATATGCTTATAATGGGTTATAATGGAAATATTTTGATTTCAAAAGGCAATAAAATTTTCTTAAATTTTTATGGAATGTTTATGACTTTTTTTTAAAATAAAGGAGAAAGTATTATTTTTAAGGAAAGGTATTGATGAGTTTTCATGGATTCCAATAACTCCAGATGATATTTATTTTTTCTTTATGAATTTATATGATACGTTTCATTAAAAAAATTATGAAATTAATTTATTTTTATGGAAAAGTAAATATATATTTGATTTTATATGTTTATTTCTAAAAGGAAAAATGTATTATAGAGTTTTCAGGTTTAAAAATGTGCTAACATTTTTCTTTTATTTTATGTCTCGTATCATTAATTATTTTTATCGTCCCATATTTGGGATTAAATAAGATTATAAATCTTAATAATGTTAGATTTTATGATATGGAAGTTAAAATGAATTAAATAAAAATTTTATTTAAAAATAACTTGTTCGGTTGGAATTATAGACATTTTGGAAATGTCATCTTTGTTATGTAATATTTTACTCAATTATTTAATACTCTAAACTAAAAATATCTTGTAAGTGTAAGAAGGTATATAACATGTTATAAATACTGTATTTATAGGTTGAATTAGGTATAGGTCATTATAATAACTAAATTGAGAGAAAATATAAAATATTTCATTCCCTTTCAGTATCCAAACATCCTTGAATAGAGTCATGGGATTCTAGTAATATTTGATTAATGATCTTGTTTAGTAGTTATAAGGTTATAAAATGACCATGAAAAGTGTGAGATACCTTTTATTTAATATGAAATAGTAAAGGGACTTAGGTATTCAATGTTTTCTATAAATATAATGTACTGTAATGGGAATCCTTTGATGTTGGTCAACAAGTTTACATTGATAGACAAAGATATAACAGGTAAAAAAGATTATATCTTTTAATGGACATAAGGGAATGTGAGATGAATGAAAAATTTTCTAAAACACTAGTGATTTTAGTGGCTCAACATGAGTCCATGGAAAATTTTCGAGTTCTTAAAAAATAGATGTGAGGAAATATTAAATTTTTAAAATTTTCAGTAGGTCTATAAAGAGTCAGAAAATTTTATAATTTGAGTGTCACAAGGTAGTGATTGAGGTCACTGAACATGGGATATATATCAATTAGTATTTATCTATTAAAATGATATATTATAGACGAGATTGGATATTAGTATCATGGGTCACCTTGAAGGTTATAGACCTAAAGTGAGGTTCACGGGATGTGTTTGTTAAGACAGTGTGATCATAGATCACAGGTGATAAAAAGAAAATGATTATAAAATATTGGTAGGTATATAATCAAAGATTATGTATATGGAAAATAATATGGTATAAAGAACACCATATATGGAAACCCATTATTAAACGTATTCATTTGTAATTATAGTGAATGTTAAGGGTGATGTGTGTGACATAACCAAGTTAGTGGTGGTTAGGATTTTCATTATTTATCTTATGTAAGTAAAATTCATATATTTGTTTATTTTTGGAATATAATATCTGGATAATTTTTTTTGTCTGTGTGAGGTAAATAGGTTCAATGACATTTTTAATATGTGAATCAAAATTTATATTTGTATGGTGATATTGTTTTGAGAATATCAATGTAAAATTAGCTAATGTATGAAAAGAGGATTCTCTAGTGTGGCTCTATGTAGTGGGTGGTTTGGTGAAAACTAGTGTTGTAAACTATTGTGGTTTGAAATCATAGATGAATTAAAACATGGTTTAATTATATTTTGATATCATTATGGAATTGGTGAATTTAGTTGGAATTGTAATTTATGGGACATTATGGTTTCAAAGGGAATCAAATAATAGAGGTATAATCCTACATATTTTTCCCATGATCAAGTATGGTGATGTTGGACTAAAGGTTTTCCACTCATTCAGGGATTTATGACTTGGCCACAACTATCTATTGTGTTTTGATCACTGTGCATCATCCTAAACAAGGATGTGTTGTGGTTCCACACAACCCATGTCCCACATGGGTTAGGGGAGTATATCAATAATTTAATACAAGTTCTATGAGTTTCTTCCACTAGCATGTGGCCTTTTCCATATGGGTGGGATTCCTAAGAGAAAATATCCATGAAACTAGAACCATAGAAAATAAAATATCATGTCTCTAGGGCTAGGGACTAATCTTATCATTGTATTAGAGTGCATCGGTAGATTATAATCACCTCAAGTTTTTCTAAAATAGTGTTTTTAGGATCTAAGGCCATCGAATGCTCCCTCAAGGATTCCAGAACTTACTTTAACTAACCTACTATATGTTGAGTGCTATGGGTTTTCCTGAATAAGTCATATTTCATCATTGTAGAAGATCTTGGATGGATATTTTTCTTGGGTCTTCTATTTTCTACTCTTATTAATATAAATTTATTATTTTTTGAGTTTATTTTAAAAATTATGCCAACATATGGCCAACTCAATATGGAAGAAACCATGCCTTACAAGGTAAATTATAGTCAATATTATAGGTGGATCCATCTTAGAGTAGTTCTAACGAGATAAACTCACCTAAATGGGTTGAAACTGGAGAAAGGATTCAAGAAGATCATGTAGTGATCAGTTTTCACCGTGTGGGTATTCATGACACACCCTCGAAGAAAACTAGACCTAGTGGGATTTCACTATTCCATTAGTGAACCAAATTATATTATTAAGAAACAATATATGGAGATGAGTTATTATGTGGGATCTATAAGGAGGTCTACTATTCATTCCATAATACCATGGGTGTGCATGTTGTTTAAATAAAGTGATGTTGGTGACATTGTCTTCTACCTCATGTGTTTTTCCTTCACTATGGTTGTTTCAAGTTTGTATAGATACATAATACTATGGAATCCTTGAAGAACATGTGTAGTGGAATTGTGTTGACTGATGTTTAACAATTTATGGAAATTTATGTTCCATATTAATCTCATTCATGCATACAAAGTGATTAAAATATTATATATTAGTAAAAAAATAGTATCAAGAAATTATCATTGTAATATAATAATAAAAATAATATGAAGTAGTTCAAGTGATTCCTTCCAAGAAGAATAAAAAACTCATATAAAAATGTGTTTTAAGAATAAAAATAAATAAGTGAAGAAAGAAAAAATTGATTCCCCCATCATAGCACATAAATTGTGGCCATTTTGAATAATTTTAAGTTGTTTTCAGATGAAAAAAGTAATCAGAAATACAAAATGAAACAGGGTGCTACCAAGATGTAGTAAATACTATGTGGGAATTATATAGGCTGTGATGACAAGAATTTGGATTTCATAGTGCAATACTTTCACATGTGTATATATTTAAGTTGAGTGTAAGACTTTATAATAATAACATAATTATTTTGGCTTAATAGTATAGGACTTTAATCCATCTTATGTATTTTAGACTCTGTGAATTTTTACAGGATTATGTTGTTAAAAAATACTATGATTAGAGAATTATTTTACTCTAAATTATATTGATTCAGTTGATTCTTAGTGTGATAATACTGAATGAAAATAAATATCATGATATATTAATCCTGATTCAGGCATATTTTTGAAGATGAAATAAATGATATCGGAGAGTCCAGTAGAAAAAAGTAAGAGTTGTAGTAACAATTTTGAAATTTATTAATGTGACTAAAGACATGGAGTTTTTTATACCGATTTTTTAGAATGTATTAAAAGTAATACCACAATATATTTTTATATATCATGAATGAAAAATAATGTAGAGGTTTGAGACTTTGAGGATTTTAAGTGGGATAATATTAAAATTAAATAATGAAGTTTTCATGTATTTTTAATTATAAAAAATAATGATAATTCAAATAAATGTATATATATTATGGAGTAAACAGTAGAATAAATAAAGGGAATGTGATAGCTGAAAAATGGATATTGTTGTATTATATATATTTATAAATAATATTTGATAAAGAGTTAAATAGAAGTGACCGACACTGTTATTCAAAGAAGAAAATATTTTTTTCAATAGGGAAGAACCAATACTACATCAATGTTATAAAATTGCGAGTATTGATAAAATAGAGAACGGGAAGAAGTAGTTAATACATTTTGCACTTAAGATAATAAACGAATAATAGGAAAAGAAAGAGATTATTCTTCTCAGCATGATTTGTTAAGAAGAGTTGAAGGTATAAGAAAGTGGTTAAATTAATATATTCACATAGATGAAAAAGAATTTTGAGTTATGCATACCAACATACGTAAAATAAAGTGAAAGAATAATAAAAAACATATCAGTCATATTTTATTTAATGAGTAATGTGTGCGTGTGGGTGTGTAAAATGTTGTTTATATAGAAGAAGAGGATGGTGATTCTTTTATACTATACTAAAATTTAGATAATATTAATAAGAAGAACCAAGAAAAAAACAAATGATAGGAAAGATAGTTTATTGGTGGAAGATCTTCTTATAGTAACCATAATTATTGTGAAACTATCAGGGATTATTGAATAAAGACCTAGTAGGATACAGAATCACTATTAGGAGACTATATTGTAATGGTAGTTCATGTATATACCCTTCTTTCTATAGCTCACTACTTTATAACTAGTTAGTGATATGATTATGGGATTCTCCCATTTACACCAAGGATTTTCCTTTATTATTTAAATGTTAACCTTATAAATCATTATATCTTTTATGTGCATGTGTTTGGATGAGGCTCATACATAATCGAATGTGGGAAGAGAGAATGATAAATCCATAACAACTAATAGTGATAGTTGTAAAAAAGGAGATAAATGTGAAAATTGATTAAAATTCATTAAAAATGTTTAACTGCCTCTTAGTGTTGAATAAACCCCTAACCAATCCTTTCAATTGGCATTGTATCCATTCACACCTATGACTGGATTTTATATTTCTGTATTTTTTTTATTCGAATTTGTTTTTTTACTGATCTATAATGAAGTTTAGTTTTGGAATATATCTATATATTTATGGAAAAAAATATTTTCTTCCATGACTATGTATAACAGGAAAAAGAAGAATAAGATATAGAAGAAGACACCCCTCTCATGCTAAGAAAGGGTATAAGTTTCACATTGAAATATTTTTAAAGATGACCAATCTATCATAAAATAGGAAGTGTAGATGACTCAACACACCATAAAATAAATAGATAACATTTCTACACCATGAGGATAAATCGATTCAAGTGATTTTAAACGTATGTTAAAATTCTTACTTAGATTTTCCATAAGAATAAGATCTAATCATTTGTGGTGTGGATCATATATTTAAAATCTCTAAATAAATGTATGTTAATTATCCAAAAGAGATTAAACATTATATTCTAAAAGAAAAAATCTCTTTTGCTTGTGGTATTTTTTAAGTCATGTAGGAAGAGATCAGATAGCTTGAGGAGGAATTAGAAAATTTAGAGAAAAGATTATAATAAAAGCTAATATCTTAAATAAATCTACACAAATATATTGGTTTCATTGATACAAACAATATTGAGATTTACGTGAAATATAGAAAATATGAAAATAAATAGATCATAGATAATGAAGAGAAGGATAAGATTATTACCAGTCTTAAAGAGAAGATCCACATACATGATGCCAATAATAAAAGTATCAATGATGTCCAGAGTGCACAAATAGTCATTAAATGTAATAAAATCAAGGAATGTAACATTTTAATTCATAAAAAGAATAAAATTAATTAGGAAAAAATTATAAAGAAAATGAAGAATATTTAATACATGATGAAGGATAATTAATTTAAGAAGAATATTATCAATTTAAAAAATATTATGATGATCTTACACAAAAAAATTCAAATACCACTTAAGTTATTTATTCAAAATGAAGATAATCGTAAACTTGATAATACCAAATAATGTTAAAATGAGTGATTATATTTTTGAAAACCTATATTATTTGGCACTAAGGAATTGGGGTTTGTCTCATGGACAATCTTTAGAATGATCATAATTATAGGTACCATTCATTTCTATTATATTTCTCATGAAAAATATGTCTGTGAATATAGTAAAATCATAAAACTAAAACTAGTATAAATATGGGTGAGAAAAAATTATTATAAATATACCACTATAAAAATGGTGGATAAAATTAAGATTATGATTTCTAGATCCCCAAGAAGAACTTAATAATTAGTTTAAAATACCAAAAAATAGAACACAATCAGATCAAAAAATTCTAGATAACATAAAGTAATGAAAATAAGATAAATCATTATTAATAAATTCTAGTGTTTTGATAGAATAATATATTGTTAAATGAACTATTGTTATGATTATATTAGTTATAAATATTATTGAAAGTAATCTGTAAGTGGGAGTAATCTATAGAAGAAGTATCATCCATAGATTAACATAAATATTTCAAACTAAAAAATAATTTGAAATACTTAAAAACATCGGAGATATTTTCAACGAGTGAGTTCACAAATATAGAGAATTATTATAAAATAATTTCTAAAAATAAAATAAAAAATATAATATCACTAAATCTAAATAAATAAAGAATGTAATACTTGAGAGGATTTAAATATCAGAGAAGTGGAAAAATTATTATAAATAAAATTCTAAATAAGATAAAGGTTTCTATAGAAAAAAATGATAGGGAAAATTAGAATCAATGTAATTTCAAAAAATCCACAAGGAGTGGTACTTTTCAAGAAATTAACTTGAAGGAAACTATTTATAGGAACAAACTACGTGGAAATACAAAATATACTATTCATATACCCAAATATACTTTAGAAATTTGAAAAATAGATTAGAAATAGAAAAAAAGATTTTAGTGACCTAGGATTTTCATAAATGGATACTACATATTTTTAGATGAATATTATATTCATTATGTAAACAACCATGTGAGGACCATAATAGTTTAGTGTATTTGGAGACTAGGTACACAATCTTCTAATTTGGGGAATGATCATTAATATCTCCCATAAATATTTTCTCCTTTAGTACTCTTCATAAATAAACCCTACTTAAAAAACTTTTTTCTAATTTGGGGTTAGGAAGCGTAAGAAAGGCTGAGCTCATATGACTAGTAAGAGTAAATAAGGGATAAAAATGGGAATAACTTGAAAAAAGGGTAGGGGAATATGATCATAACATATGAAAATCATAACCGACATATCAAAGATCATAATCTTAGTTCATTTCATATTTATTGGTAGTTCATAAGACATAAATCATAAGGAAATGAAAGAACATGTGACTGGAGGACAAAAAATTTGCATAATAAATTTAATTTTGGCATATAAATATGATTATAAAACATTTCATAGTGTTCAAGTCTCACTTCAAAGGCCATCAAGTGGAATGAGTTTACTCACCATTATAGTAGTCAAGTTTCACTCCCAAGACCATCATAGCAAACAAATTCCCTTACTTAACCAGGTCTACTCCCCATTACAGTACTTTCTATCTCAAGATATATAAATATTTACCAAATTCATTGGAAGTGATATAGGTCCCACCTAACACATAATGAAAACAATACATATATGTTCTATAAGACTATAAAAAATTCATTATATTATAACCATTAAAATTAAATGGGTTTTATAAATATTTCATTATATAATGACCTATTTAGAAGAGTTAGGTTTCATAATCAGGTCATCATTTTATCATATCATAAAACATGAAAAGACGCATGTTTCATAATAATATCATCACAGTATAACCCGTATAAGAGAATTTTTTTTCATAAACATCATTACAACATAAACAAAAACCATTCAGAGAAATAATATGAATGGTATCCTTAGATTATATCCATCGTAAGACCTAGGTTATGTCAACAGATTTCATCCTAGATGGAAAATTATTTTGAATGATAAATCACATGGAAAATTTCTTTATGAGTATAAAATTTCTCTTTAAATTACTTTTAAAAAATAAAAATTCAAAAAACATTTTTGAAATAATTTTCCTTGAAAATAATCTTTGAATACTTATAAAATAAGATTTAAATATCATTTGAGGAAAATATCCTTTCCAATTTTCTAAACACTTTTTAATAAATTGATCATTTTTAAAATTCTTTACTTTGAAAATAACCTTGAAAACATATAAAGAAAGATTTAAAAATCAATTAAAAAATTTATTGCGGAAAATAACCTTTTAAATTTGAAAAAAAACATTTTAGAGAAAAAACAAAGGAAATAATTTTCTTTGAAAACAATATTTAAAACATATAAAGGATGTATCAAATAAAATAATGGCCATAATTGTAAAAAATACTATTCATTTCATATACTTATAAAAATATTCCTTTCACATTTTTGGTTAAAAAATAACATGAATTATTTGTAAAATGACATATCATTCCAAAAAAATAGAAACATTGAAATATGGGTAAAAGTTTCTTTAAAAAACCATTTTTTGAATGCTAAAATCTTTTTTGAAAAAAAATCTATAGAACATGGTTTTTGAAAAAAGTGTTTTCGACCAAATATAAAAATAAAATTGTATATTATTAATAACAGTCTTTTGAAATATTTGGTAAATAGAGAGAACAATTAAGGTAAAACATTTATTCTCATGGAATAACTAGATGAGAAGAAAAATCATGAGTTTTTTGAGAGATGGATCATAATATTTTATCATAAAAAACATGCTCATAAACAATCCCAATAAATGATGATATTGTAATACAAGATCTTTACCACTTTGGGATATTTGAATCATAATATCAAATGAAATTATGACATTAAATTAAACTTAAGATATCATTAAAACATTGATATTCATGATATATAATTTCCAATGTTCATTATATACACCTCATAGAAGAAGATAGAAGCATAACACAAGTTTTTTCCCGGAGAATGTAATTTTAGAAAAAACAATCTCTTACCATAATGGTATATTTTAAACCATTATTCACATGAAATAGATCTATTAAAAATGATATGTAAATAAAAAAATTAAGGATAATAATAATGAAATATATTTTTAGTAAGTATATACACCACATAAAATAAACACATGGTGGATATGGCATGTGTGTCATAGAAAAATTAAAGTGAGATAGAAATCCCTTACCTTAAGACACAACATACTTTGTAAAAATTAAAGTCTACTATATAATAAATATAAGTTTATTATAAATATATTATACAATAATAATTATAAATATAATAACATATATTATTTACTTATGATCATTTAGTACCCTTTTATTTAAAATTCCTTGTTAAAATCATCTTTCAGGAAATTACCTCTTTGCATTTAGTATATGTTTTATTTTTTATTTTTGGAAATGTTACACAAATTATGGTTACAAAATATCAACAAAAATAATCATGAAATAGTCATAAAATTATTATAATAATTATTATTTTATGATCAATCATGAAATAATTTTTTGAGAAATGAAGTATGTTATGATCATGGAGATGGTATGTTGTACGTACGAATAAGTAACATTTCGATTTTTTTAAAAATATTATGGAAATGTGGTAAGTAATATATTATATTTAGATAATTATAATAATATAATAAATAAAATATTATTTATTTAAATACACTTATATATGTCATCTCTGTGATGTGGGGTTGAAAAGAGAGTCGCATCGTTTCTTGAAGGCACTAGTCCACGAATACATGAATGACACTATCATATTTAAGTGAGTGAAAAGCTAGTAAAGAAAATGATATATTATATTTTCATAATGAAAAATATTTAATTTACAGTAAAATTATTTCATTTGTATCACATATATTAATCCTTATTATTTTTCATTTCAGAATTAGTGAAAAAATGAATTGCATCTTTTCGCTAGGCGGTAGTCCGTTGTACACACGAGCTACGTTATCATATCCCCTATGGGATGGAAATAATAATTGATATTTGAAATAACTAACCAATAAGAAAAATTATTTTATAAATATCATATATATACATAATATCCATCATTATACCTGATCATGGGAGGTGTTTATGAAAACAAATAACACCGGTTTGTGAGGTGGTTGTCCTCCACACACAAGAACGATGATTTCGTAACCCAGTTGATGGAAGTGGAGATGGTTTTATGTAATTAAATTAACATAAAAACATCTTAGTATATTGATTTTATTTATGTTATTATATAATCGTGGTTTAATTATAATTAAAGAGGTTGAGGATGAAATTAAATAAACATTCTCATTAAAGAATGTTACCACTTCTTCAGGTATCCACCATAGGTTTGCACAAAAATACTTCCTAGTTTAGAATTTTGTGAAATATAAGGCTCATAGGATTATATTACGTAATATAGGAATTTATTAAGGTAGTTATATTTATAAAAAAAAGTGTTTTAAGGATTTAATAATAGAGGATAGTGTGTGGGTTTTAAATAGTAATGTGAGTGGCACACTTGTAATTTCTGAAATGAAAAAGGTGTACGAACTTTTTTCTCATGAAATTATGATACAAAATAGATTATTATATATTATTATAAATTATAAGGTCTAAAAATTTCTTTAAAATATAGTTTATAAACTTTTATAGGTTATTTTAGACCTTATCATTTTGGTATACCGCCACGGTAAACCCATTTTTTACAGTAACCACAATAAATACTTTTTACTAGATGTACTATTTATTAAAAATAGATATTAGATAAAAGATATTATTATTATTAAAAATATGTAATAAATTTTTCACCATTATATTCACATAATTTAAAAAAATTAACTTTAAATTAATCCTACTCACACAACAAGAAAGCGAGTTTTCAAAGAGAAAATGTTCAAAATTTTACATGGTTTTTAAATCCTAATTCAGTATGAAAATGATTCTAAGGAACAAAATTAGAATAATAGATTTATAATTGAACTAATTTTAATTTCAAAACAATATAAAATATAATTTAATTTTTATAAATAATTAAAATTAAAAATAAGCTTTCAATTATATCTATATATTTTTTACTATTAATAAAAAATTATTCTTTTTTGAAAATTATAAAAAATTCACCATAATATAATTTTGATAATATGATTTCAAAAAAAAAAAATTTTTTTAAAAAAATTTAAATATAATTAAGAAATTAGTTTTAAAATAAGTGTGAAATAGGGTGACAAAACCACTTTTTAGAAAAATGTAGTTTTAAAGCGTAAAATTTTATTTATTGTTGAGTTTTGTCAAGAAAACACATAATATTAATGATAATAAGTTTATTGAATATATAATATCAAAATTTAATTAAAATATGTCACAATAAAATTTTATTTTATTTTATAAAGGTTAAACCTTTTTGTTTACATGAAAAGAGTTTTTTAGGATTTCCTTCATTTTGAAATAGTTTTGATTTTCACTTTTAATTAGTTAATTTAAAAATAATTCATTATATATATAAAACATATATTTTGAAAGTATATTTAATCTTATTCATAACCACCATTCCAATGGATAGGTAATAAATGTCATTTAAATAATAATATTTTAACATTATGTTACATTTCATTTAAACTGAGTGTAGAATGTATCACAAGTTACACACAATGTTATGTGTAATAAAAGATGAACTCGATATTTCTTACAATGAATGATAAACATGATGTTGTTTGTAATGAAATCTAAACTTATTTTTTTGTGTAACCCAATTAAATCTTATTGTTTTATGAAATGAAAAATATCAAAATGATTAAATTCATTCAAAAACAATATTTCATAAAATATGAGGGTGTTAAATTGTATCCCCCTTAAAAATTTCAACCTAAAAATTCATCTCAATCATCAAAGATTTATAATTTTAAAATTCCTTCATAGAAACTGACAGCGTAAAAAGTGCTAATAAGACATAATCTTAAAAAAGAGAAAGGAGAGTTTGGAAGTCATCCATAATAACACATACTAAGTTTCAAAAAATGATAACATAGGTGAGAAGTGAAGAAATGGACATGGTAAAAAATTCAATAGAGTGATATAAACCATTGATCACAATAAAGTGGTTGATCCATATATGGTTAATTACGCAAAAAACATAAACCAAAGAGGTGTGATTAAGGTCATTGATATCATCAAAAATGGTGATAACATAATTTTTTTATTTCATGATCCTTTTCCTAATGATGGGGAATTAATTTTCTATATCGACTGAGAAAATATGAAAATGTAGTTATTTGAATTTTTTTTATTTAATAGGCACAATTTTATCCTTTTTTTATTCCTAGATTAATTTACACTTCATATATTACTCTAAGAGATGAATTATTTATATCTTAAGCACTAAATACATTCTATAATGGAATGATAAGTCATTCCTTATATTTATAGTTAAAAAAGGTTAGCAGTGGTTATCTAATATGGATAAATATTCATATGGTGGGGTAATAATTTAATCTTTAAAACATCATCCCAAGATAAACATAAAACATTACATAAATGATTAACCATATAACCCTTCAAAAATTCAAAATTTCTAAATAAGGTCACTAAATTTCTCAAAATCTAATTAACATTAATCCCCAATATATCATAATGTAACTCTTTATTGTCACATAACAAACATGTGAACACCATAATCATGTATTCTCTTGAAAACTGATAATAACCCGAGTTACCATAAAACCTTATTGAAAACATATATAATTTATTATGTAAACAAATATTATAGGATATATTCTATAAATCAAAATATGATATAAAATAAATCAAATGGTAGCATAAACCACTTTCTAAAAATAATAATTAATTAGTTACTAGGTAATCATCACTATCCAATTTACTTACTCATATAAAATATCTATTTATACCAAAATAATTATCTCAGTATATAGAAAATATTGAGTGTTATATTCAATATGTAAAAATATCACCTTACCATTAAATAATTTTTTTAGTGCCACAATACCATTTAACATATTTATTAAAATACATAATGAAAACTTATATTGAAAAATAATTATATATTTCATGATTTAGAAAACATAATCCTTGAATTCCAATACATTAATACTTAAATCATCCCAATTCCTTCTTAAAACATTTACTAGACTTTATTATTTTATTCCTTAAAACTTCTTTACATTTATATGTCATTCATAGTCCCTCTATTGTCAACAAAAAAACCATTACTCACAAACCCTTGTTGATTATCTTCATGTGTTTTCCCATTAGGAAATCTATTTTCATAATTCCTATACTTTCCATATTTAAAATATATAATATTAGATGACACATTAGGGAGATAATTATTCTTATCCATTACATTAACTAAAATTTTCATTTTTATTTTGTAGTTACTTATTTTGTATCCTTTTTTTCACACCCAAAACATCTTCTTGTCCCTTTAAAAAATTTCCTCATGTGCTTATTCCCATATTCCTGACATATAGTAAACTAAATATTATTTCCTCGATGGTCTCCAATACCTAAACTATTAGTTAAATTTATCCTTATATTATTTGAAGAGTCTAAGAGTTGTTTAAAGCCAACATTGTTAATAAAGTTTTTTATAGATGATTTGGAATAATCACAACATCCTATACTCTAGTAATCAACTCATTTTGTTTCTCGTCATAAAATTATTCATCACATTTAATATTAACCTAATTCCTTCATGTTCCTCCCATTTATTAAAACCACAAATAATAGTGTGAGAAACCCTAATCATAATGGGAAACTAAATAATAATTAAAACAACTTATAAGATGTCTATATTATTACACATTATTTTTAATCTATGAAACCTTAGATTTATATTTGTTCATTTATAGACATCATCTATTTAAATCCTTCATGATGGTTTGTAAGAGTTCGTGAATTTACCAAGAATACCTAATGGGAGTGTCAAACTAGGTGTGCAACATGTTCCATTTTCATGCTCCAGGTGATGATGGGGTCCATCTCAATGTAGTATTTTTGAAGTTATAACCTATATTTACCTTTTTCCAGATCCACATACACTTATTTTATCTTTTAAGGGATTTAATTTCATGGAAACCACTTTCTCTATGCTTTACCAAAATTCCATGACATTTTCCTATACTTTGAATCGTTATTAAAATTTTCCAAAGATATATCCCTAGACATATCCATAGAAATATACCTAGGGATATTTATAATGTTTTATCATAATAGATTACATAGGATAACTAAAAATTTACTCTAATACCAACTATAGAGACCTAGGATTTGCATACATGTATATTGCATCTTTTTAGATGAATATTAAATACATTACAAAAACACATTCATGAGGAATATAATTGTTCAGTGTCTTTGGAAACTAGGTGAAAACTCAAATAACTTTGTGAATGATCTTAAACATTTACCATAATTATATTATCCTTTAGTACCCTTCACAAATATTTAATTATTGAAACCCTTATTCATAACCTAGGGATATAAAAAATAGGGAAAGTGGGGAAGAGATACTAAATAAGGTTAAACAAGGGAGATGCATAAGGATAACATGAAAATAAGTATATATGGACATGATCATGAAATATGAAAACCATACCCTACCTGTTAATGATAAGAGTCTTGATTCATGGCATAAATATTGGTAGTTCATAAGACATGAATCATAAGTAAATAAAAGAACATTTTCTATGAGATAATAAAATTGGAACATGACATGAAATTTTGACATAAAAATAAGATGATTAAATAATCTCCATAGTAATCAAGTATCACTTAAAAGGATATTATAGTGTAATTTTTTCACTCCCCAAAACATTATAGTTGTCAAGGTTCACTCCCATGACCATCATAACAGAAAAAGTATCTTAAAAATTGGGTTTACTCCCCATCTTATTCCTTTATATCTCATGAGATATAAATATTTATCCCATTCATTGGAGGTAGATATAGGCCCCACCCATCACATAATAAAAATCATACATACATGTGCCATAATATCATAAAACATTTATTGTATCCTAACCCATGAAATAAAATATATTTCATAATCATTTCCTAATATCATGACCAGTGAAAAATCGAATGGCCTCATAATCATTTCATAATTTCATCATAGAATAACCCATGAAAGCAATCAGTTTTCATAATCATTTCATCATGGTATAACCCATGGAATAGAAATAGGTTTCATAAACATCATTCCATCATAAATGCAAACTATTCAAAGAAATAATATGATTTGAATCCATGGATCATATCCCCAGTAAAGAATAGGTAACATAAATGGATTTCATCTTATATGAAAAATTATTTTTAAAGATAAATCATTTGTAACATTTCATTAGGAGGATAAAATTTATCTAAAAATACCTTTTAAAACCAAAAAGTCATAAAAATTTTAGGAAAACAATTTTATTGAAAATAAATTTTAAAACTTATAATGAATGTTTGAAAATCATTTCAAATATTTCTTGAGTAAATGTGACGAACCGTCCCCCGGGGCCCGTCTCGTGACTACCCCAAGCCCACCTTCCATTGGCCATGGGCTGGCGACTAGCACCAAAGGTGTAATTACCTAAAACTGGGAAGGCATTGACTTTATAACCTATAAACACACACAAAAGAGAACACAATTGGATATAAAACACTAGGGAAACTGTATAACAAAAGATTTTTTAAAAGTGAATGGGGCCAAAAATACAAGACCATCTATAAAGTACAAGGAACTGGAAGTTCAAATACAACTGAAGAAATTAAAAATAGCTACTAGGTCATTCTCCAGGATTCCTACCCGAAGGGTAGCTATAGATAGTCTCCTTAGCACTCCACGTCCATTAGTCTCCTCTGTGTACCGACTCGTCGAAAGGTCCACCTTCGGGTACCGTCCAGTCCTGGTACTCTCAGCCTTAGTCAGTGTTGTCTGTCATCTGCATCCAACACAAAAAGGTGCGGGCATAGCCCATGCAGGGTTGAGTATAACAATACTCAGTAGGGACCCCGAGGCCCTCAAGGTCTCACAAAATCCACAAAGGATAAACCACAAATAATAAAATCAACAAATAGCCCAACTTAGGTAAATGACCATACATATACCTAAGTTATCAAGTGATCCATCTCAATCATGAGAAAAGCACAGAAAAACTAACTCAACTCAAACTAGGATTGTATTCACATTATCAAATCCTCGGCTTCTAGAGAACTCCGGCTCAATCGAGTATTTTGGGCATGTCGTATCACACAGAGGCGATTCCCACTAACCTTGGAGTGCTGAGGTACTCCTCCTATCGAGTACCATGGGTTTGCTACGTCACATATACGTGATCCTCACCGTGGGTCTGCCGCCACACCCAAGTGCTACCCCTCATAGCCTACAGAGTTACTCCTCCTATCGAGTACCGTGGGTCTACCATGTCACCAAGTGTGCTCCTCCACCGTGGTGTACCACCACAACCAGGAACACCCCACTGGGCCAGTCAAGTCACTCCGAGTGAAACGGTCAATAGTTCTCAAGTCTTAGTGAGCTACTAGGTTCCCACACAAAAGCTTTCTCATCTCTAGAAGATCCGCTCCACAAGCTACCGGTCGATGCTCCAACTGTCACGAAGTCCCATGAAAAAGTATCTCAAAGGTCTGCCACATCATAGGGTTCTCAATGCAATTGACATCGCGTCAATCAGACGCCAGGTCTGTGAGTTAATAGTCTTTTAATCTTGGGGGCCCGATTGGATTCATGCATAATCCAACCTGACAATATCTCAACAATACCCCAAACTCTAGTGGGGTATACTCAAATGAACTGTCATGCTCCAAGATTACCAGGTCTATTTACGGTTCG
Organism: Viscum album; assembly: GCA_963277665.1. NCBI lineage: Eukaryota > Viridiplantae > Streptophyta > Magnoliopsida > Santalales > Viscaceae > Viscum > Viscum album. Next base: position 1,874,827,462 of record OY728138.1, read on the forward strand.
TCAAACGGATGTTCGATGCTAATAATATGGCCAAAAGAAGGTAAAGGGTCGTAGTGGGCCCGGTTCCGGTCTAACCCAGTTGGCCCAGCCCGTTGGGCGGGCAAACCCGTTAGGTTCGGCCTGGCCTTCTAGGCCCCGCATAGCCAACTACAAGGGCATGAACATGTCACGAGGGTGCGGACAGGCCGCGTGTCGACGTGAGGGCGTCTCGGCCCGGAGGGATCCATGAGGGGTTGGTTCGGCCGAGGTGCCGTGAGGGCGCATGACAAATTGGTCGGGGCCGCGTGGGAGGCCTACAGGCTGGGGTGTATTGCGACTGGGAGTGCATCACGGCTAGGGGCTCAGGAAGTAGGCGACCTGGGTTGGCGTGGCTAGGGTAGGGCGCCGTCGGGGCCGGTTCGTCTGGTGGCAGCACAGGGCCAACGAGCGGCATGACCAGGGCAGCTCAAGAGGAAGGCATGCCGCGATGTGGCGTAGTCGGGGTGTGACATAGCTTGGGCCGGTTCGGAAGGTGGCGACGGGGGCCATCAGGCAGCGCAGTTTGGCCCGGGTTAGCGGAGCTCATTCGACAGGAGTGCTAGAGCATCACCGGGGAATTGCGGGTTGCAAAAGCCGTAGGTAGCACAATCGTTGCCATCGTCACCTCCTTCACCTTCAAGGCTGATGTCCCCTTCCTCCATTTCAAAGAACACAACAAATCACCACTAGAGTTACAGAGAGGATGTGCCATGTTATTTTGGCCGGTACTCTCTGTATTTGGCTGGTAGCATGAGGTTTACCAAGAACATAAACAAGAAAGAACACAGAAGATATTTTAAATTCCCATAATCCCTTATTAATTTCTATTCCAAACCCCACAAAAGAAAAAGAGAGGAGTACATGGGATGTGTTAATCAGATAATGAATATACCCCTACCTTGTTCATTTTTCATCAACGTTGGCATGAGAAGACGGACATCAATTCATTGTAGATGAACACATCCTACATCGAAGGAGTTTCTATGGAAGAAACTAGTAGTTAATTTCGTTCATCGTAGTCAAAGGCGTTCCTCATCGGCGATTTTCGTCAGTGGAGCATTCATCGTCTAGAGTTTTCTCCCAGGTTCCTCCTCTCCCCAATCCTCCTTTTCCAACTAAATGAAATGGTATCCAAAGATAATAGAAAAAAATATCGTATTAAGTCATTGGAACCAATTTCAAATTATCATAATTAAACACATATGTTGGAAAGATTAATTAAGGTGGATTGGCAAAATTAAATTAAGGGAGGTGGTGGCACCATTAATGGTAGAGAAGTTCAAGAGGCTCTCCCTCATTAATGAGGAGAGTTGAGCGATTTTCCTCTAAATTAAATGGGGGTTTAGTCCCCATTTGTCTACACCACCATAACCTCTCATTGAAGGTTAGGTTCAGGTGGGCCCCACTATCATGACCAGTCCCCTGGGGCCTGTGCCGTGACTACCCAAAGCCTGCCTTCCATAGGCCAGGGGTTGACGACTAGCACCAAAGGTGTAAATCCATAAACTAGGAAGGCGTTGCCTTTATAACTGTAAACACACACAACAAAGTACAAACTGGAAGCAAAACAGTAAGTAAAACTGTATACAAAGAGTGCTGAAAGTAGAGGGGGCAGAATACAACCCCAATAGGAAAATACAAGTACAACTGAAAACAAGTACAATTGAAAAGGAAAAAAAAATAAAAGGTGAATAGAAGCTCTTGGATAGTCCACCATGGATCCTACCTGAAGGGTAGGTAATGATAGCCTCCACCGCACTACACATCCGTCCGTCTCCTCCATGTACTGTCACACCGTGTGGTCCACATTCGGGTACCATCTGATCTTGGTACACTTAGCCTCAGTCAGCACTTTCTGTCGTCTTCATCCAACACAATGAAGTGCGGGCATAGCCCGTGCAGGGGTGAGTATAACGATAATCAGTAGGGACCCTGATACCCTCATGGTCACACATAATCAACAACGATAAACCACAAAGTATGAAATAAACAGATAACCCCACTTAGGTATATTCCCATACATATACCTAAGTTATCATGTAATCCATATCAATCATGAGGTAAACACAAAAGTTGATGACTCAGCTCAAACCGGGATTTTATTCTAGGGGTAGTATCAAGTAACATCCCCAGTCACAATGTTGGAACCTCGGCCGCTTGAGAACTCCTCCTCTATCGAGTACAGTGGTCCTGCCGCGTCACACAGAGGCACTTTTCCCTAACCTTGGACTACTGAGGTACTCCACCTGTGGAGTACCTTGGGTCTGCCACGCTCACACAGAGGCGCTCTAAACCGTGGGTCTACCGCGCCCACACAGAGCCGCTCTCCCTCATAACCTACTGAGGTACTCCTCATGTTGAGTACTATGGGTTTTCTGTGCTCACACAGAGGCGCTCTCCACTGTGGGTCTACCGCGACACCATGGTGCTCCCCATTTGGCTAGTCGAATCACTCGGAGTTGAATCGGTCAACATTCGTCAGGTCTCAGCCAGCTTCTAGGTCTCTGCACTATGCCCGATCGTCTCTAGGAGGATCTGATCCACGAACATCAGGTCGATACTCTAACTGTCATGAATTTCCTCATATATTTATCTCAAAGGTCCGCCTCATCATAAGGCTCCCAACACAATAGATGGCGCGTCAATCGGACGCCCAGTCTATGAGTTATTAGCTTTTTAGTCCTGGGGGCCCGGTTTGATTCGTATACGATCTAACCGGACCATATCTCAACATTACCTCGAACTCTAGTGGGGTATAATCAAAGGGACCATCACGCTCCAAGAATACCAGTGTTGCTTATGGTTTGTCAAACGGTCATCTGATTCCAAAGATATGTCCAAAGAATATAAAGGGTTGGTAGTGGACTTGGGTCTGGTCCGACCCGGTCATACCAACTCGGCCCAACCCCGTCTGGGCCGACCTTCTTTGGGTCAACGCAATCAGACCTGTTGGGTCTGCCCCAGCCCAGTGGGTTGGCCAGCCTGTTATGTTCAGCCCGATCCACTGGGCCCAACCTAGCAGGCCGCAAGGGCAGTTCGGCCCGAGCTCGGTGCCAGTTCGGCCCAGAGCATCATAAGGGTGCAGCCTGACTCGGCTCAGCCCAGAGGGCATGGCTGGGCTGGTTCAGCCTGGGCACCACAAGGGGGGTCGTGGGTTAGTTTGGGAGGTCGGGTGGCTGGGCAGGGAGCAGTCAGACAGGAAAGCGGACGGGAAGGGCGCCAGGTGGGCGGCCGGGAGGCCAGGTCAGCGTGGTTCGAGTAGGCGGCCACGACTCAGGCTGGCACGGACCGATAAGGTTCGGTCGAGGAACATGGGATGTCGGTGGCAGTTCTGCCCGCAGAGCCTGCTCAATCGGGGCACCGAAATTCCAAAGGGGTGGCGCGGTTTGTGGAGGCCATGGGAAGCATAGCCTTTTCTTGAACCTTCATCGCCTTCATTGCCGCTTTGTCAACATGTAGAGAAACTACACAAACCAGAACAGTAGAGGGGTCGGGCCATGTTGGTTTGGCCCACACCCTCCGTGTTTAGGGTGGTAACACTTGGATCATCCAAGAGTGAGAAAGCTAAACAAAAATTTCTTTACAACCACACAACGATTCCTTTCCATTACGAAGAAGAGAAAAATAAAAGGAATGCTAGACAAAATAAACCCCTTACCTTTGATTGTCGGTCATCGACGTTGATGACAAGGGAATAAGATGAAGGAGTTTGTCGTTCATCGCATCCGCCATGCACTCCCAATCCTGTGCTGCTTCAGCTCATTGAGGATGATGTGGAGGGTAAGTTGGTTGAAGATGTCCCACGTCGCTAGGATCTGAGGGAGGAAGTCGAAGAATGTCGGCGTTCTTCGTTGGTGGAGCGTTCTTCATTGGAAGAACGTTTCTCCCAATCTCTTCACTTCCCAAGCTCCACCAAATGATAAATTTCAAGAAAAAAATAATATATTGTCCATTATTTTAGTTGTTCGCACAAAATTCAAATTGGTGAATTAAATATTATTAGCTCCACCTAATTAATGCATGAGTGTCAGCAAAAATTAATTAGGGGAGTTGGAACCAATTAATAAAAGGGGAGTTTAAGAGGCTCTCCCTCATTAATGAGGGAGATTTGAGAGGGTTTACTCTCCTCCCATTAATAGGGGGTTTAGCCCCATGCGGTCCCCACGCCATAACCTCCCACGGGTGGTTGGGTTTGGGTGGGCCCCACCACCATAACCTCTCATGGAAGGTTATGGTGTGGTGGTCCTACGTTTAGCTTCCATGAGGAGGTTTTAACCACCAAACACCCAAATGGTGGATCAAATAAAAATAAAGTGAAGCTCAATTTATGTTATTATTTTCCACAAAAACCCCAAAACTATCTTTTGAACTCGACCCACTACTGTTGAAGTGAAATCATTTATAAGAAAACACCGGCGTTGCGAGTTCAACGGTTCCATTAGATTTCAATTCTGAGCTCCGGTTCAAAAGTTATAAAAACCCGCATGTACTTTTTCTGAACGTACCTGAACAAAACATTAAAAATTGTTTCCGGGCACACCAGGACTAGGAATCTACCTCTTTCAGTTTTCATGGACTCGTAATATTCCCATGTATTTAAGAAAAAAAATTCCACATAATTTCTGAGCCTTTACATTCTCCTTACCTTAGGGATTTACTTCCCCATATGATACAATTATAACTAAGAGAACAAGTGGGGGTACTGATCACACATATGAGCCTCCCGCTCCCGTGTGCTCTCTTGGAGGTTCCCGTGCTGCCATCAAACGCACACTAGAGGTATCAACCGTCCACATAGGGCCCTCTCCTGTTTATCCTCAATCTCCACTGGATCCTCTGTGAATGTCGCTCAATTGTCGATGTCCATATCTCCAAGGTTGATTATGTGAGAAGGGTCATTCACATATCTCCTCAGCTGGGATACATGGAAGATATCATGCACCCAATGAAACTGAGGTGGAAGAGCTAAGAGGTATACCAACTCGCCAACCCTACTGAGGACATAGAATGGTCCGATGAACCTTGGAGATAACATTCTGCCTCAGCCAAATCTCTGTAGACCTCGTCGAGGTGAGACCCGTAGAAAGATGTGGTTGCCATCCTCGAACTCTAGTGGTCTCTGTCTCCTATTAGAATATGACTTCTATCTTCTCTGTGCAGTCTTTATCTGCTCGTGGATGATCTACACCTTCTCCGTGGTAGCTCGTACCATCTATGGTCCCACTAGTGCTGACTCCCCAGGGTTAGTCTAGTACAAAGGTGATCAGCAAGCATGTCCTTATAATGCCACAAAAGGCGCCATCCCTGTGGTGGAGTGGTAGCTGTTGTTGTATGAAAACTTCACCAAAGGTAAGTGGTCCTCCCAGCTACGACCGAAGTCAAGGACACACACATGAAACATGTCCTCGAGGGTCTGAATGGTCCACTTAGTCTGACCATCCATCTTAGGATGGAAGGCGATGCTCAAACGAAGCTGCGTCCTGAAAGCCTCCTACAACCCCTTCCATAGCCAGAATGTAAACTGTGAGTCACGATTAGAGACAATAGAAGAATGTACTCCATGAAGCTGCACAATCTTCTACATGTATAGGAATCCCAATCTCTCTACTGAACCATTCTCTCTGATCGGTTGGAAGTGGGAAGTCTTGGTGAGTCGGTCGATGATCACCCAAATCGAGTCGTGACCCCTGGATGTACGTTGAAATCCTATCATGAATCCAATGGATATCCCATCCCACTTCCACTCTAGGACCTATAAAGGCTGAACCAACCCTACTGGTACATGGTGCTTCACCTTCACTTGCTGACAATTGAGGCATCGAGAGAAAAACTCAACAACTTCTTTCTTCATACCTGGACACCAATGCTTTCGTCAATGGTCCTGGTATAGCTTCGCCAATCCTGGATGTACTGCTATAGGGGATGCGTGGAAATCCCTCAACAATTCCTCCTGAAGTGAAACTATCCCCATAGTACATCCTCTGAAGAGTATGACGTGCTCCCCACCTTCAGAAAATCAATCAGGTGCCTGCCCTGTGGATATCTGATCACGTCATATCCCACAGTCAGCGTCCCCATGTTGTGCCTCCCTGACTCACTGAAGAAGTGGGGGAGTGACTGTATGATACTAAAGGAAAGGTTGCTCCATCTATATCTACAAAGGATATATGAAAAGCGGCCAACTTCTCTATACTCTCACCTAGCAGCTATATACCAAATCACCTATAGAGTGCATCTGCAAAAAAATTCCCCTTTCCAGGAGAATAGACTATTTTGAAGTCAAATTCCTAGAAGAACTCAAGCCGTCTGTGTTGTCACAGATTCAGGTCATTCTGAGAGAAAATATACCTGAGACTCTTGTGAACAGAGTACAGGTAAAAAGTTCTCCCATCAGATAGTGTCGCCACATCTTCAAGGCGAGGACCACTACTGCTATCTCCAGGTCATGGGTAGAATAGTTCTGCTCGGGCTGTCTCAGCTATCGAGAACCATATGCTATCACTGCTCGATCCTGCATCAGGAAACACCCGAGTCTGGTCCCTGATGCATCGCAGTAGACTACGTACCCTATGCCTTCTTCTGAAAGAATCAATATGGGGGAAGTATTCAGTCTCTACCTCATCTCCTTAAATATTTTCTGGAATCTCTCTAACCATACGATGGGTTTGACCTTGTTCGTCAAGGCTGATAGTTGTGATGTAATTCTGGAGAAGTTTGAATGAATCTCTGGTAGTATCCAGCCAAACCTAGGAAACACTGTACCTCCGTCACACTCCTGGGTGGCTCCCAAGTAAGTACCGCCTAAATCATTTATGGATTTACTACCACTCCGGCCTCTGAGACGACATGTCCCAGAAAGTGGACCTCTTGGATTTAGAACTGGAACCTCAAGATCTTACCATAAATCTGGTGCTCTCGGAGTGTGTCCAGTACTACCTGCAAATGGTAGGCATTCTCCTCCTCAGTAGTTGATTAGATCAGAATGTCGTCGATGACGTCTATGACAAAGAGATTGAGGTAAGGTTGAAAGATCATGTTCATTAGTCCCATGAACACTGCTGGAGCGTTGGTTACATCGAATGGAATAACCAAGAACACGTAGTGCTTGTACCAACATATGAAGCCCGTCTTATACACATCCTCATATCGAACTCTGAGCTGGTGATAGACTGAATTGAGGTCTACCCTCAAGAACCACTATGCTCCCTTCAACTGATCAAAGGGGACATCAATCCTCAAGAGTGGTTACTTGTTCTTCATGGTTAGATGGTTCAGGCGACAGTAGTCAAAACAATGCCTCAAGCTTCCATATGCCTTCTTGGCCAACAGAATTGGGGTTGCCTAGGGAGAAACACTGGGCCGGATGAATCCCTTCTCCTGCAAGTCCTCTAGCTATACCTGTAGCTTATAAAGCTCCGTGGGAGCCATCTGATATGCTGGTGTAGATATCAGTGTTTTTCTGGGGTATAGGTCAATGTAAAATTCCACCTATCTGTGAATAGGTAGACCTAGGACATCGTCAGGGAAAACATCCGTGTACTGGTCCACCAGTACAGGATAACTCGGACTCTCCACATCAACTGCTCCGAGGGTAAGGCAGGCCAACTGATGACTGATTTGTTGCACCCTCCTCTAAGTAACTCTGTCCTGTGCTGCAAAGGCTCCATCCTCACTGGTGAAGGTAAACCTAGTCCCATTCATGCAGACACACCACACTTTTAACCTAATATAGTCTATCTGATCATGGACTATAGATAACAAGTCCAAACCCAAGATTATGTTGTAAGGCCTTGACGCCGCTACGAGGAGATCCCAACCGAATCTCTCACCTCCTAGAGTAATTTTATACTACCAGAACTAGTGTGTAATCGTCGAGTCTGCTCCCGTAAGAGTATTTAGCCCAAATGATCGTGCCAATGGCTCTGTCGGAATCTCCGAGCTCCGAACGAGGGAAATGGAAATGAAATAGTGTCTGGAAACTATGTCTATAAGAACTGAAACTACGGTGGAGTAGACACAAACCATACCTTGAATGATCTCCGGAGTACCATGGTCATATGCTTTAGCTGCCTAAAGCAGAGCTCTTGTCTGTCCACCTACTCCCTACAGTCGGGGTGGACCTCCTAGTGGTGGTGGTGGTAACACCTTATAACATCGTCCACCGCCAGCTGCTCGACCAATTCCTCTGCCACATCCACCTGTGCCCTGCAGACCGCATTGATCGAATCTCTCTCTCTACCTGAGTGGTCCTTCGACCATCTACTGATCATCAGAATGGTGGGTTGGACAGTCAAGATCCTTGTGACCATGCTCGCCGCATGAGTAACACTGCCCGATCCTGGCATGTGTGTCTTTGCCTCGAGTGCCTCGTACAACCTATCTTGATTCATGCAGTCGTCCACCTATGGGTCTGGTTCTCTTGTACCTATGTAAAATTTGTCTACTTCTAGCTGCAGAAGTCTCCGCTGAATGTCGGCAAGTGGTGGGTCTTACTGCTGGAGACTGCTCAGCAAGGAAACTCTCCACTAAGAGGGCTCTGTCTAACACCCCTGCCTGGGTAGACTGTAGCGCTGGAACTCGTGCAACGTGCTCAAGTGGAATGCATCGTCTACTGCTGGGGATAGTGGAATTGGTGGCCTAATGGGATGTGGTACCACTGGTGTCTCCACTAGAAAAGGGCCCTACCCCGAGGCCTTGTCATTCGGTGGGCTATCCACGCGTATAACTCGCAGGGCTCTAGCTGGTCGTTTGTGGGGAGGCATCCTGAATGAAACATATGCGACACAGTCAAAATATTATACCTGGTGAGCTGACTTGGTTGACCTGACATAAAGAAAACTTTTCAAAACACACACCCAATTAGTGTTTTCATGCACTGAGTCAGAAATCAGATGTCAGGGTCCTGGTGTATGGATTTTTCGGCCTCCACACCAACACTGGACTCCCTGAACAGAGAACCACACTTATTACCCTTAATACTATTGCTTCATAGAAAATAAATATCCAAGTCCTATGTTATGCAGTAGAACTGACTCATTTGATACCAATTTTTTACAACCCGTCCCCCGGGGCCTGTGCCGTGACTACCCCAAGCTCGCCTTCCATAGGACAGGGGCTGGAGACTAGAACAAAATGAGTAAATCCCTAAACTAGGAAGGAATTTCATTTATAACTGTAAACACACACAACAGAGTACAAGCTAGAAGGAAAACACTATGTAAAACTATATACAAAGAGTGCCGAAAGCAGAGGGGCCAAAATACAAGACCAACAAGAAAAATACAAGTCAAATTGAAAACAAGTACAACTGAAAAGGAAAAAATAGCTGAAAGGTGAAGAGTATCTCCTAGATCGTCCACCACAGATCCTACCTGAAGGGTACATACAGATAGCCTCCATAGCACTCCACATCTGTAAATCTCCTCTGCGTACCGTCACACCATGTGGTCCACCTCTGGGTACCATCCAGTCCTAGTACACAAAGCCTCGGTCAGTGATGTCCATCGTCTGCATCCAACACAACGAGGTGTGGGCATAGCCCGTGAAGGGGTGAGTATAACGATACTCAGTAGGGACCCTGATACCCTCATAGTCTCACAAAACCAACAAGGATAAATCACAAAGTATGAAATCAAAAAACAACTCCACTTAGGTATATTCCCATACATATACCTAAGTTATCTAGTAATCCATATCAATCATGAGGTAAACACAAAAGTTACTGACTCATCTCAAACCATGATTTTATTCTAGGGGTAGTATCAAGTGACATACCCAGTCACATTGTCAAAACCTTGGCTGCTGGAGAACTCATCCCCAATCGAGTACAGTGGGCCTGCCGCGTCACATAGAGGCACTTCCCACTAACCTTGAACTGCTGAGGTACTCCTCCTGTCGAGTACCATGGGTCTGTCGCGCTCACAAAGAGGCGCTCCACACCATGGGTCTGAGGCGCTCACACAAAGGCGCTCCCCCTCGTAGCCTGTTGAGGTAGTTCTCCTGTCGAGTACCGTGGGTCTGTCGAGCTCACATAGAGTCCCTCCCCACCGTGGGTCTTCAGCGACACCAATTCGCTCCCCACCGGGCTAGTTGAATCACTCAGAGTTGAATCGGTCAGCAGTTGTTAGGTCTCAACTAGCTACTAGGTCTCTGCACTATGCTCACTCGTCTTCGGGAGAATCTGCTCCACGAACTGTAGTTTGATACTCCAACTTTCACGAATTTCCATGTATAAGTATCTCAAAGGTCTTCCTCATCATAGGGGTCTCAATGAAACAAACAGTGTGTCAATCAGATGCCCGGTCTATGAGTTATTAGCCTTTTAGTCTTAGAGGCCTAGTTAAATTTGTGTATGATCCAAACTGACTATATCTCAACATTACCCCAAACTCCAGTGGGGTATACCCAAAGGGGTCATTGCGCTCCAAGAATACTAGAACCACTGACGACTATTCAAACGGTCATCTGGTTCCCAAGATATGGCCAAAGAAAGTAACGGGTCGGTAGTGGGCCTAGGTTTGGTCCGACCTGGTCTGACCGACTCAGGCAAACCCAGTTTGGGCCAACCCGGTCGTGGTCTTCTCGGTTAGACCTATTGCGTCTTTCCCGACCCATTGGGCGGGCCAGCCTGTTAGGTTTGGGCCAGACCACTAGTCCCTGTCCAGCAGGCCGTGAGGGCAGTTCGGCCTGGGCTTGGGGCCGGTTCGGCCTGGAGCATCGCGAGGGTGTGGCCTGGCTCGGCTCAGCTCAGAGGGCGCGACTATTCCAGTTCATCCAGGGAACCGCGAGGGGTTCCACAGGATGGTTTGGGAGGTCGGGTGGCTGGGAGGTAGCTGAGCAGGGCGCATCCAGGCAGGCACATGGCCGGGCAGGGCACCAGGTGGGCCTGCGGGCGGCCGGGAGACCAGGATGGTGTGGTTCCGGCCGGTGCGATTTGGTGCAGCTCGGGCCAGCGGGGTTCATCCGGGGTGCACAGGAGGCTGACGGCGGTTCGTCCCATGGACCCGGATCGTTCTGGACAATGGAACGTCATGGGGGTGGCACACCGCCCCTTTTCCTGAGCCTTCATCGCCTTCAACACCTCTTCGTCGCCATACTGATAAACAACAAAAATAAGAATGGCGGAGGAGTCGGGCCATGTTGGTTTGGCCCGCACCTTCTGCATTTTAGGTGCAAACACTTGGCTTATCAAAGAGTAAGAAATATGAACAAAAATTGTTTTACAACCATACAATGATTCCTTTCCAATTCGAAGAAGATAAAAAGAAAAGGAAAGTTGCACAAAATAAACACCCTACCTTTTACTTTCGGTCGTCGATGTTGAAGTCATTGGAGGAAGGTGAAGGAGTTCATCATTCATCGTGTCTTACACGCACTCCCAATCCCGAGCTGCGTCATCTCGTTGATGATGATGCAGAGGGTTGGTCGGTTGAAGACGCCCCACATTGGTAGGACTTGAGGGAGGAAGTGGAAGAAGGTCGAAGTTCTTCATCGGGGGATCATTCTTCGTTGGAAGAAGATTTCTCTCAAGATCTTCTCTTCCCAAGCTCCACCAAATGAGAAATTCCAACAAAAAATAATAGATTGTCTATTATTTTAGTTGTTGGCACTAAATTCAAATTGGTGAATTTAATTTAATTGGCCCCACCTAATTAATGCATGAGTGTTGGCAAAAATTAATTAGGGGAGTTGGAACTAATTAATAAAAGGGGAGATCAAGAGGCTCTCCCTCATTAATGAGGGAGAGTTGATAGGTTTTACTCTCCTCCCATTAATAGGGGGTTTAGCCCAGTTTGGTCCCCACATTGTAACCTCTCAAGGGAGGTTTGGTTGGGGTGGTCCCGACCACCATAACCTCTCATGGGAGGTTAAGGTGTGGTGGTCCCACACTCAACTTCCATGAGGAGGGTTTATCCACCAAACACCCACATGGTGGCTCAAATAAAAATAAAGTTAAGCTCACATTATTTTATTATTTTCCACGTAAACCCAAAAACCATCGTTTAAACTCAACCCACTGCCATCGAAGTGAAAGTCTTCTTAAGTGAATATCGGCGATGCGAGTTCAATGGTGCAATCATATTTCAATTCCGAGCACCGGTTCAAAAGTTATAAAAAATCACCTATACGTTTACTAAACGTAACCGAACAAAAGTTTAGAAATGTATTCCAGACACACCGGGCCTCAGAATCACAGGCCCTCAGTTTTTGCGGACTTGTAAAATTCCCATGTATTTAAGAAAAAAAATTTCCACAGAATTTCTAGGTCATTACACCCTCCATCATAACCTTTCATGGGAGGTTAATGTCAGGTGGTCCCCACACTTCGACTCCCACATGGGTGGTTACATCAAAATAAAATAAAATATGATCTTATTTTATTTTATTATTTCCATGTAGAACCCAAAAAATAACTTCCACCCTTGACCAACTACCGTTGAAGTGAAATTATTCTTAAGCGAATATCGGCACAACGAGTTCAATCGTTCCCTTGAATATCAATTCCGAGAACCGGTTCAAAAGTTATAAAAAACCACTCGAACTTTCACTGAACGTACCCGAACATAACTTCAGAAATTGATTTCGGGCACACCGGGCCTCAGAATCACGCGCTGTAAATTTTCACGGACTTTTTAAAATTCGAATTTAATTAAAAAAATAACATGAGAATCCAATGAATTTAAATTAAAATAAAACTTATTCATTGAATAATAATTTTTAAATTATAAAACATTATAAAAATCCTTTTATTTGAAAATAACCTTGAAAACAAGTAAAGGTAGCTTTAAAAATCATTTAGAACATTCATGAGGAAAATAACCTTTTTACCTTCATTTTATTAAAAATAATTTTTTTTGAAAATATTTTTAATTAAAAATATCCTTGAAAATTATTAATGGAATATTCAAATTATATAATGGTCATGAATTCTTAACATACTATTCATACTGTACACTTTAAAAAATCCCTTTTAGATTTTTAATGAAATCCAAACAGGAATTGTCTAGAAAAAAATGATGATTCATTTCAAAATAAATTGTAAAAAGTAAAAAATGGCCGAAAATTAATTTATTTGAACATTTAAATATTGGTAAAACTATTTTTTTAAATGATTTTTATAAAACATGGTTTTTGATGAAAATTTTTTTTTGATGAAAGAGAGAAATAAGAAAGAATTTTCTTAAAAAAAGTCTTTAGAACTCTTGGGCACATAGAGAGGAAAATGATTAAAACAATTTATTCTCATGACATAACCATATGAGAAGAAAATTCATTATTTACTTGAGAAAATGGTTCTTAACATTTCATCATTGGAAACATGATCATAAAGAATCGCGATAAATGATGAGATTGAAATATAAAATCATTACCATGTTGGTTACTTTGAATAAAAAGCCACATGAAATAATAATAATAAATTAAAATTATAATGTCTTTAAAATAATTGTATTCTTGATATATCATGTAAATGGGAATTATATACACCTCATAGAAAAATATAAGTTCGTAACACAACTTCATCCCCTAAGAAGGCAATTTTTGGAAAAAAAATACCTTACTTTTGTGGTAACTTTTGAACTATAAAACCAAAAAAAGAGACCTTAAAATGGATATTTAAATCACAAAAAATTTAAGGTAATAATAATAAAATAAATTCATGGTATGTATATAAATCACATAAAATAAACATGTGATGTATATGGCATTCATCTCATATAAAAATTAAAGTGAGACAAAAATCCCCTACCTTAAGTCTCTACTTCACTTGTAAAAAATAAATCCTACAATATAATTAATATAATTTAATAATTGTTATATTATATAACCATATTTATTTATATAATACCATATTTTATTTACTTATCACCATTTATTACATGTTTTTTAAAATTCCTTGATAAAACCATGTTTTGTGTAATAACGGCTTGGTTTTTCATATACATTTTGGTTTTTAATTTTCAGTCCACATAATTTTATAAAGTTTACATAATATATAAAATAATAATCAAGAAATTATTATCATATTTATATATCAATTATAATTTTAATAGTAATCATGAAATTTTGTTTTGATAAGTGAATTATGTTACGATCATAGAGACGGTAGATCGTACGTACGCATGAGTAATATTTCTGTTTTTTCAACAATAATTATGAAAATGAAGTAGGTAAAATAATATATTTAAATAATTATAATAATATAATAAATAAATTATTATTTAGTTTTATAAACTTATATATATCATCCATGTGGTTTGGTGATGAAAAAAGAGTCACATTTCATCATGAAGGCAGTAATCCACACATATATGAATGACATTATCATATTTAAGTGAGTAAAAAGGGGAAAAAGAAAATTATATACTATATTTTAAGAAATATTATAGTTTCATGGAAATAATAATTATTTCATGTATATCACATATATTTGTATTTATTATTTTTCATATACATCACTATTTAAAAATGAATCACAATGCTTTGTAAGGTAATATCTAGCCATTCACACAAGTAATGTGATCGTATCCCCTATAGAATGGAAAGAAAAAATTTATATATTTGATAATGACTCAAATTTTATAGTTATATTATAAATATCATATATATTATTTACTTACATCATGATAACCAACTTTAAAAGTTGGGAATGAGAAAAATGACATCGGTTCGTGAGGTGGTAGTCCTCTATACACACAAACAATGATTTCATAAACCATCTGGGGGAAATAGATATGGTTTTAGGTCTTGAAATTTATATACAAATATATCATTATATGTACTATTTGGATTCTATTAAATCATCATTGATTAGTTATAATTAATGTTGGTGTAGGAAGAAAATAAATAAAAATGTTCATTGAAGAACAATACGTCTTCTTCAGGTTTGTTTCTTAGGTTCACACCAAAAGATTTACTAGGTTGGATTAATGTCCAAAAATAAGGATTATAGGATGAGAGGAGTGAAATTGGGAATTCATATCAAGAGGTAATGGAAAAACCAAAAGGGTTTGGAGGTGTGAAAAAGAGAGGATATGGGAGGCCTTTTAAAAGTGAGGTGAGGGGAACACTAGTATTCTTTTCAAAAAGGTGTACCCATGTGTTTCTCATTTCAAAAGGCTCTAAAAGAATAGTATTATTAAGAATTTGATATTATAGGGTATAAATATGTCTAGAAAATACGTTTTTGATAGGTTTTAACTTTATTCTAACCATTATATTTTTAGTTTAACCCCCGGTAAACCCATTTTTACCATAAACGAGGTAAATATGTTTTACGGGTTTTACTATTAATTATTGTAAAAAGTGTAATGTACCATAATTTTTAAATGATATTTGTTTCCTAGGATAATGTTTGTTATATTATATTATAAAAATCAAAACCATATCTATTTAATAATTAAGTGAGTACAAATCGAAATGTGGCCATCAGGTTTCGACCATTATATGATCGTGGATAGAATATGACCATTGGCCAATTTGAATATAGAAAAATATACTCCTTGTAATAAATTTAATGTTATAAATAGTGTTTGTAAGTATAAATTACAAAAAAAAAAAATAAAGAATAAATGGCAAGTGATTTCCTCAACTAGTAGAGTCATGTCGTATAAATCTCATTTTTCAGAACTTGGGAGGGATGAAGCATCACTGGGGTTCTCCCTTCCAATCCCATGCCAAAATTAAGAAATTGAAACTTTAAAGAAATAACTTATGGGAGAAGATCATGTTAGTGGAAATTACGACTTGGTTGATGTTAGTCGATCCTCCCTATGAATCTTTCACTATCTCACACCTTAACCTTAGGACATACACAAGTGTTATAAGGGGTTACATTTCGCGACCTTAGTCAAATAAAGTTTAATTCTGTTGTATAAATAAAATTTTTATCCCATCAATTCCATTTGAAGAATATTTTTTCATAACAAAATATAGGTTTAATTTTGATGAAATTTGACAAAGTGATTTTTCATAAAGAAATTTTACTTTTTAGAAAAGATATAAATAATTATAATAAAATGAGGTATTATGAGTAATTTTTAATAGAATTAAATAGTATATTAAAAACACTAATATTTAAATATTAATGATTATTTAATTTTATTATGTCCTTGAAAATTTTTAAGTGTTATAAATTTGAAAATGAATTATCAGACCACTTTTTTTAATAAATAATTATGTTAATACTTAAAAGTTAAAATTACCATACTTATAGAATAATTATGATAAAAATAAATAAAATTTATAAAAAAATTGAAATTATTTTAGGGTGAATTTATGATAATTTTCTAAAATACATTAATTTCCCATGAATAGTAAAATGATAGTTTGGGTTTTGTTAGTATTTTTAAAAACATTATAATTATGTCACAATGATGTTATGATTTTTTAACCACAATCAATGACCTAAAATATGTTATTTTTTAGTATAAAGTATTTAAATTTATTTTTATCAACTTCCAAACCTATAATTTACTTTCTAGTGTATAAAATGGAAACGTAGACTTTAAAACATTATTTTGTAGAAACCTTTCATTTCCATGAAAAAAATAAGCAATGTAATATGATTTATGATTATTTTGAGTTAAAATAACTTAAAATACGACTGAAATTAACAAAACAATAGAAAAAGAAATGCTTTGGATTGTTCCAAAACCTTGATTTCCAATTCCTATATTTGGAAATTATTAAACAAATCATCCACCTTTGATACATATACCCACCCATTCATACATTTTATTTCACTCATAATCCATCCTCTATGAATCTCTACATGTTTTTACACCCATGGATCCCACAAAGTGTCCCTAAACTCCCAAGGATCCATTCCTCAAGATCTAGGAATAACTCTTCAAGGTAAAGGAATTATCCTTCTTTTCTCCTTAATTCAAGATCCTATTTTCATATATGTCTTATAAGGTTAATGATTAATCTATTTTATTAACATTTTTATCGTACTAATATATTTAAATTATTTTTTCAATGGGAGACCATTTCCTCCTCTCATTTTACCATTTTATAAAACCACGTTTTAGACCCGATAAGCTGTGAGATTAACTTCTAAATTTATTTTTTATCCTTTAGAAATTCTTTTTAATTTTTTTTTAAATTCACAAGACCATTTATTTTCCATGTGTATTCACCTTAGATGTGAATATGGTTTATTTTATTTTGGTTTTTGTTCATGAGAATCCCACACTCCCTTTTCATGGGCTAAGAATGACATAATGATCATATCTTTAAGTAATTTTGAAATTAAATGATTATGATAAGAAACCCATTATTTATTCTCAATGGATTATTTATAATTTTTATTTATTATAATCTATTTTCCTTATATTAATTAATATATATTAAGGGTGTTTCTAGATAGAGATCCAATGAATTGGGTAAAGAATTTAATCTCTAGAGATGACCTGTTTTAAGATACCTTGGTGAATAGCCTTACTAATTTTAATTTACAACACATTGGTGAATAACAGTCATGAATAACGTTGGTGATATGCTTATGAATGTCTTAATTGAATGTTTTAGACAAATTTCCATGTTATGATTCATGTAATTTTTATTATGATATACCCAATGTTCCCTTTGTCATGTAATAGTGATACTCCCTAGGTTCTTATTGATATTCCTCATGATCGCATGTAAAATGTTCCCCTTACTTGGCCAAATGATCACCCCTTTACTGGGATGTATGTTCCTAGGTTATAATATGTAGTAAATGTACTTATTATGAACCTATGAAGAATATTTTAAAGAGGATTATAATAACATTTTTAGTTTTGTTTTATTATATACCTTATTTCCAACAAAATAACCTTTAAAATATCTTCTATATGCACTATCCAATGAATGGTTATGGAATAAAAAGTCAGGATTCCATATATAGAATCTAAGGATGGTATAGTTCATTATTAAAACAAAGATATGAAAACATTAGGAAGAAAACTAGAGAAAATTTTAAAGGTAGGAAAATGTTCTGGTATTTTGGTAAAGTATTTAGTTAGTGGGTTCTGAGAAAATAAGTCCCTATCTGGATATGAACAAGTGGATGTGGCTATTTCATAGATCTATCTAGGGGTAACACCCAAAGACACCTCTTTGAGATGGAATCAAATGGAAACTAGTGCATGAAAAATGGACTTGATGCAATATTAATTTGACACTCTTAGGGGATATGTTTGGTTAATCACAATATTTTTATGAACCATTATGAAGGATATATTGAAAATGTAATTATTGTTAAAGAATAACATATTTAAGCATGATGTTTTAAGACATCAAATTATTTTAGAATTGTAATATTATTAAAATATATATGTTTATCACTATGTTTTTATTCTTTGAAAATATGGAAGGAAATAGTTGCAACCATATAAATTATATGTGCAATGGATGATGTGCTGATGACCCACCTATAAAATATAGAATGGAAAACATTATGAGAATGATGAATTAACTATATCGAGTTGTGAATAATAACTTGAATCAATTCAAGAAACAAGATTCACATAGAATGGAAGAACTTTCTATTGAGTCCATCATGCATCATGGAACACCTTATTTCAGTGGATTTAATGATCCATTTATTGCTGAATAATTGACAAGGTAATCCATTGTTCAGAGAAATATAGTCACCCTAGCAATATAACACTTAGAAAGAGAAGCTGATTAGTGGTAGAAACTGATTAAAAATAAAAATCTAATAAAAGTTATTTTTTTATTGAGTGTGAAGAGTTAAGAGTATTAATTTTCAATAAATATTTTCCCTGTATGATGAGAACAAAAAATAGAATGAATTACTAGAAATGAATAATAAGGAAAATGAATTTGTGAGAAACTATGAGATAAAAGTTTCATGAAGTTCCGAAAACCTCTATATTTTTATAGATCCCATGGGAAAGGTTGATATATTATTTGGTGGAATAAGACACCATATACATTTAAATCTATCCTATTTATACTATGAAAACTATGAGGAGATAATGTGGAGTTAAATTATGGTTGAATTGGAGTTAAATAGATGTTGTGGTCACTTATATCAAACAAAAAGATGGGATAAATGGTTCCAAACTCAGGGAGTAAAATTTAAGAGGAAAGACGAGTAAAAAAGTGAAACTTCCCACATGCAAAAAATCTGGTAAGGATCATTAAGGGAACTATATTATCAGGATTGAGAAATGTTACAAGTGTGGAAGAGATGGTCATATAGCTTGAAACTATGCTCAATGGAATTTAAATGTGGATGGGATCAACAACTCCCATTTGTTGATTTCTCATACAACAACAATTACCACTTGAGTATTACAATGTCATGATATTAAGATATATATGGGAAGTGATATAGACCTCCTTATTATTTGGAAGAAGTTGGAGATAGAAATATGATTTGGCCAGATCTTATGCAATAGATAACAAAAAAGATTCATTCCATATAGAAACACATAAATGTTTCTCAGAGTTGGTAGAAGATCTATACTACCAACCATTTAAGGGACATGGAGTTTGATGTTGGAGATAAATCTTTCCTTTGAATATTACCATGGAAGAGAATCATTTGGTTTGGGAAGAAAGTTAAGCTTATCCCATGGTACATTAGACCCTATGAAATACTTGATCACATTGGAGAAGTGACCTATCAGCCATAACATCCACCAAATCTAGATCAATTTCATGATATATTCCATGTATCCCTAATCATGTTGTACATACCCAACCCTTCACATGTACTAAATTAGAAGGTGGTATAATTGGAACATGACATCTCTTATGAACATCGGTTAGTGGATATCTCAAATCGTAGAGGCAAGGTTCATCACAAAATGACTACACACCCCAATAAAAGTTTTGTGGAGGCACAAAAAATATAAGGAAGGGATGTGGGAACTATTTGAAACAATGAGATAGAAGTACCCACAACTTTTCTCAATTGAGGGAATGAGTTGAAATTTCCAGGATAAAATTTCTTAAGGGGGAATAATTTAAGGACCCATCCTTTTTAAATGATATTTTTTCTTATGAATAAGTGTGTTATATTATATTATACAAAGAAAACCATATCTATTTAATAATTAAGTGAGTATAAATGGAAATGTGACCATATGGTTTCAAAATTTATATAACCATTGGTTAATAAGACCATTGGTATCTATACTATAATAATTTTAATGTTATAATTATTGTTTATAAGTAGAAATGTAAGAGGATAATTAATGCAGAAAGAAGAATTGATGGCCTCAACTAGTAGATTCCAGACATATGATGGCCCTTCTTCAGAAAATGGTATGGACGTAGCATCAATTGGGTTATCCCTTGACCAAGTCCAAGAGAATCATCCACAAGTGAAAATTAAACAAAATTACATATGAGTGAATTTTCAGTTAGTGGAAATTACCACTTGGTCGATGTTAGCTGAGTCGCCCCTTGAATCTATCACCATAGTACACTTTAACCTATGGTCATACTTGATTTTTATATAGGGTTATATGTCCTAGAATTACTTACATAAAGTGAAATTACTTTTTATAAATAAAATTTTTATTCTATCACTTCCATTTTAAGAATATTTTTTCATAATAAAGTATTGGTGTAATTAGGATGGAATTTAATAAATTTATTTTTTAGACAAAAATTTTAATTTTCAGAAAAGATTTAAAATTTTATAATAAATTAAATTATTTTGAATAATATTTATTTTAATGAAAATTAATATTAAAAAAACTCTTATCCAAATAAAAATAATAAAAAAATATTATATCCTTGAAAATTTTGAAGTGTTAGAAATTTGACAATGCATTATTAACCAACTATTTTTTAATAAATAATAATTTTTATACATAAAATTTAAGATTATAATAGTTAGAGAATTATTATGATAAAATAAATATCATTTTTGAAATCATAACATCAAAATAGGTTATAGTGAATTTAGAATAATTTTTAAATACTTTATTTTTTCTGTGAATAGTAAAAATATAGTTTGTTTTTTATATGTTTAATTACTTCATAATTATGTAATAATGATGAAATAATTATTTAACCACAATAAACAACATAAAATATGTAATTTTATTAATATCATGTATTTTAATACTTTTTAATAAATTTCTAAACCTATAATTACTTTTCAAATTCTAAAAAGAAGACTTCGACATTAAAAACATTTTTTTATAAAAAAATTTATTTTTCATTCCAAAATTAGAACTATAAAATTATTATAAGTTTTTTGAGTTAAAATAAATTAATATATGACCAAAATTTTCAAAACCACGGTAAAAAACCATGGTCAAAGCAATGGTTTTTCTTTTTCCACAACCTATATTTCCAGGGCCTATATTGGGAAATTTTTAAAAAAAAATCCTCCATTTTTTCTATAAATACCCACACAATACATCATTTAAATTGATTAGTAATATATAATCTATGATTATCAAGTATTTTTTCCTCTTTTAGTGTCCCCCCAAGGTATCATCAAACCCCCAAGGTTCCATTCCTCAAGATCTAAGAGTAACTCTTCAAGGTAAGTGAATTATCTTTCTTTTCACTTCAATTCAAGAACCACTTAATGTATATTTTTTATAAATGTTATGGTTACTCTCTTAAATTACCATTTTTATCATACCATTACTTATAAATTAATTTTATCAATGGGATACACTTTCACACTCTGATTTTACCTTTTTCCAAAACCAATTTTTATACATGTTATGCTGCAGAATTAACATCTCAATTTACCTCTTCTCTTTAAGAAATTATCTTTCATTTTCATTTTCTAAATACCCTAACCCCTTTATTTTCTAGGTATATTCCCCTATATGTAAATATAAATATTTTATTTGGGTATTTACACATAATAACACACACACCCTCATAGTTTTCCAATTATAGTTCACCGATTCATTTGGTAAATAATTTAATCTCTAAAGATGACATGTTTTGTGATACCTTGGTAAATAATTATTGTAATTTTAATTTACGAAACCTTAGTGATTAACCTTGGAGATATGAGTATGAATGTATAAATTGAATGTTTTAGCCACACTTATATGATATGATTAATGTTATTTTTATTATGATATTCCTTATGTTCTCTTGCTCATGCCATAATGATATCTCTCATGTTCATATTGATATTCCCCATGTTATTATTGATATTCCTCATGATCCCATGTAAAATATTTCCCTTACTAGGCCTCATGATCACCCATTTTCTAATTATGATTGTTCCAAGGTTATGAGAAGTACTAAATTTACATAGGATGAACCTATGAAGAATAATTTATGGTGTATTTGAAGAATTATTTATGTTTTCAGCTATTATGCACCTAATTTCCATGAAACCAAACATTAAAAGATCTTTTATGTGTAGCATGAAATAAAAAGGCGTGTAATAAAAAGGATGGATTTTATCAAAAATTAATGTTAACTTATTAGATAATATAAATTATGATGATTACAATTATGGAATTAATTTTTCAAAATTCCATTCACATAATTGGAAAATTTTAATTTAAAATCAATCCCGGTGATGTGGTGAGAAAGAGGGTCTTCAAAGAGAAATTGTTCAAAAGTTTAAAATGTATTGATATAAAAATTAAATATTAAATTTAATCCAACAAAATAAATTGGATTAATAGATTTATAATTGAACTAATTGTTTTGTAAAAAATTAAAATTTTATTCACTTTTAAAAATAACTTAAAGAAAAAGGGAGTTTTCAATTAAAATTCACCATTTTTCACATTTCATTAAACAATTGTTTTTTTAAAAATACTCAAAAATTAACCCGATGATAATTTTGATATTATGATTTCAAAAATTTATGTTTATTTTATAAAATAGTTTTTCTAAAATAGTCAAAAATAATATTTAAAATAAGTGCTCAAAAGGTTAATAAACCAATTTTTTAGAAAAATATAGTTTTAATCATAAAATTGAATTTATTTTTATCTCTTATCTAGAAAAAACAAAAGGTGAATTTTAATCTCTTTACTGAATATATAATATATACATTTCCTTAAAATCATTCTCCAAAAGTGGTTTTTTTAATTTGTTGTTGTAAAATGTGTTTTCTTTAATAAAAATTGTTCTTTTAAGAGAGATTTCCATTATTTTCAAATAGTTTTGATTTTAATTTTTAATTAATTGGTTTTCAAATAATTAATTCTATATACATGTGAAGACTCTATATTTTCATTATTTAGTTAATCCTATTCAAACACTCCATTACAGCAGCTATGTAATGAAATAATATTAAATAATATTATTTTAATAGTATGTGATATTTTGTTTAAATATTCTATAGAATGTATCTGAAGTTACACATATATTTTCATGTAATTAAAGATAAACTCAGTGTTACATGTAATAAAATCTGTACTCAGTGTTTTGTGTAATTCATGATAAAATCATTGTTACATTTAATGAATGTTAAACGTGGTGTTTTAGGTAATGAAAAATATCAAAAATATTAAATTCATTTGAAAGAAATATTTCACAAAATATCAAGGTGTTATAATATGTATGTATAATAATAAACATATAGTGCTAAAGGAGTATAGAATATTTGAAATGAATAATCTTAATTTTTTGAGTGGTTGTAAAAAAAACAACCCTTGTGTTAAATATGAAATGTGTGTGAGATAAAATGTTGCTATTTATACACTTAGATATTTTTTTATATTAATACCATCATAAGAATAATTCCTAAAAATATGAATATTTGAACATAATGTACATGTTCATTAAAGTATATTAGAATATAAAATTAAATCTCATAGAAATTTAAGAAGTGATAAGATCTATTCTTCCCCAGAAACAATCAGATTTAAAATTTATGTTGGAAATTATGAAGATTGGAAATAACTGAGGAAATATGATGAAAAAATATTCTCAACCTTACTATTTATAGTGAGGAGAAAGGGGATCTACCTTATTCCCTTATATTTTTGTATTATATTTTTAAATATACACTATAGGGAATTAAAGGTGAATCCTATATTCATGGGGAGAACCTAATAAGAGTAAAATATGTTTGAACTAAAAAAAATGAAAAGTTACCATTCTATATTGATTCCTAAATTTTTATTTTAAATAAAAATTAACTAAAATACCATCCTTAATTTAATTAATGTCGAATATTTCAAATCTATATAGTCACATAAAGAGTTCAATTTTGGTGAATTCTCTACTTGAAACTTATTTACATATATTTATGGTATAGATCCACTATAATAAATATCAAGAGGAGTGTCTAATTGACAAGGATACTAGTGAAGATAGAAATAAATAAGTATCCAAAATTATCCTCTCATATAAATTTAAAAATTTTGGAATGTTATTGAATTCATTTCATTGGAAAAGGTACGATTTCTTATTCTCTCCTCCTTAGTTACAAAAATAAGATCCAAGTTTTAATGGTGAGAAAAATTATGTTAATTAATGACATGAAATTGAATTTTTTAAGAATAATAAAATATATTTATTGAAATTTAATCATTTCTATTTGTATATAAATGTTATTTACCTATTTTTTGAAGTAGGTGCATGATGTTAAGGTTTAAATTCACTATGAGAATGTTTATCTTGATTGGTATAAATTACATATGTTTGAAAACAATTGATAGATTTTTAGAACGATAAAGAGGATCTCATTTCAATTTTTATCATATTATTTTTGTAATAAACAACCTTGATGTCTAAATCAAACTCTCATATTTTCTACACTAATAATGGCTCAAGTAGACATAGAATGAAATAGTTGATAACATTTTTCTTAATTACAGAATGATATAATATCTCTCAAATACAAATTATTATTTTTAAATACAGATGATAGAGAAAAAATGAAATTAAAATTGATGACCATTTGGACATAATGAAAGAATGTAGAGAATATATTAATATGTAATTTGAAGATAGAAGGAATAAAAAATAAAAAGGGTGAGATTATTGAACCCATTTTTTTGTGGTGTATTGGTTTTCAGTGATGTTAAAGATATATATTTATGTCAATATTATGAATAGAAATAAATATAAATAAGAAGGTACTCGAAGTTAGACAGAGAACACATATTTTATTTGAATGAGGTCTTACCTCATAAGTTTTAAAAATATTCCTCTATTGTTGAAGGAAAAAGTGTTCTAACAATTTTATGTTCCATGGAAAATTTATAGTGATAATTATATATGGTGAATATATTGGTGAAATTATATCCATGTTTTTTTGTGATAATTAGAAGAAATATGATTTAAGGTTTTGTTTATAATTTAATAGATATAACATTGTCCTAGAAAGACGATTATATACTCCTATTTTTACAAAGGAATTATTTCAATAGTTTATACAAAATTATACTAACTCATGAATAGATCAAAACTCAAGAATCTATGCCTTTATAGAAAAATAATTGTTGATATCAATGAAAAAACCATCCTAGAGTGGCTTTGAAGAGAGGTAGATCCCCTATAGGGAAAAGTGTAGGTGAATTGGATCAAGAGGAGTGTGTAGTGTTTATCATTTACTGTGTGATTTAATACAATACAAACCTAGAGAGAAATAAATCTCATGGGATATCACTGATCTATTGAAGAGATGGATTATATTAATAATAAGTGGTATATATAACTGAGTTACAATGTGGGATTGATAATATATGGTAATATTAACTAATTAAAACTATAGGCATAGATTTTGTTTAAATCAAACACATAACACATGTTTTTTCCTTACACTGTTATTGTTTTCAGTCTATGCTATAAACTACATCTATGGAATCATTTGAGATCCAGTGTTGTGGAATTGTATTTCTATAAGTTCATGGATGTATGGATATGTTAGTTTTATATGAATATCATTCATTTATATAGAGTGATAAAAATCTCACATCTTAGTGAGAAAACAATGATATGAAATTATAACTATAATATATGAATAAAAAATAAAAGAATTTGTTTGAGAGATTAACTCTTGGAATAATAAGAAGTCATTATGTAGATGTGTTTAAAGAGAAAAATCATTGAAGAATAAAAACAGTGAGTCCAACATCATGATGCAACTATAGTGGTCATTTTTATGAATATAGAGGTGTTATTTGATGAAATAATAGATTTGTTGGTAAGAGTGATATGGGGATCTACTAAACCATATTAAATATTATTTACTAATTTTTATTGGGGATTTTATTATATGAATTTGGATTTTAAATAATAATAATTTCATATTTGTATAAATTGAATCTAATTATAATTATTTGGAAGAGTAGATAAATTCTTCTGAATGTAAGTCTTCTGGATTAATAGTATACGATTTTAAAGATATGTAATAATTTCATACTAATTGACATTTTACAAAATCATAATTTTTGAAAATTTAGTGTTTCTATAATTATTTTATTATAAAAAATATTGATTTAGTCGATTCTAGGTCTGATGGTCTTAAATGAAAATAAACATAAAAATATTATAATCATGATTTTGGAATGTTTTTGAATATGAAATTATGTATATGTAAAGATTTATGCACCAAAGAAATATAATCTGTGAACGCAACTGTGAATTTGATGAATATTCATCCTTATATGTATTTTTTATATACCAATTTTGTAGAATGAATTAAATGGAAGAAAACATGATATATATATATATATATTATAAAATAAAAATAGGTAAATATTATGAGTTTTCATATCTTTTAAAGGGTAATATTGGAAAATTAATGAATGAATATATCAGGTATTTTGAATTACTTTAAATCTTGTTAATTTAAAATAAGGTATTTAAATTATGAAGTAAATACTTTAATGAAGAAATGGAATGTTACTGTTAAAGGGTGATATATATATATATATATATATATATATTTCAAGATAGAAATATGAATATTAGTTATTGACACTATTATTATGGGAATAATATCCTTATGTTAAGGGATAAGAACTGATACTACATCAATACTCTAAAATTGAGTGTATTGAAAGAAAGAGAGAAGAAGAAGAACCAATAAAACCCTTTTGCAATTAAGATAATAGAAGAATAAGAAATAGAATAAATGATTATATACAATCTAGTTTTTGTTGAATATAATAAGGAAGTGTAAATAAGAGACTTTTATCTGAGAAAGTAGTGGAAAATGATGGTTGTTCTATACATGATAGTTCGTATAGAAATAAATTAAAAAAGAATAATAAATATATCTAACTTATTATTATATGGAAGAAAATGAGTGTGTGTGACCTAATGAGAGTACAAAAAATATGAAGATATTTCTTTCATGCTTTTATTATAGTAAGAAAAGTAAAAGAAGAAGACCCAAGAAACACACCAATGAAAAGATAGACACTCAATCAGTGGAAGAGCATTTTATTATCAACATAATTATTGGGTAATTTCCATGGAAGATAGTATAAATACCCAAAAAAGATGATGATTCACTATGAGGAGACTATAGTTCAATTAAAGTTCATATATATTCCCATCATTCTATAACAAATAAATTTATTAGTAGTGAGTTGAGTGATCATGGTTTTTATAAGGCCCCAGCCTTAAACCTTACTTAATCTTGAGTTATTACAAGATTACAGATTGAGGATCTTTTCAGGTTTAGAGTTTTAGAGAATTAGATCATGAAACTTGCATTACATTCCACATTAAAACAAAGTGGTTACATAAAAGATAGTATCCATTCTTCCCATCAACGGAAACATATTGAAAATATATCACGGATTCTTTCTTGAAACATCCTTGACACTATCATCTTATCATTTACCTTTCCCTTGACCTGAAAAAAACATTTCAAAAACTTTGGATGAGCATAAAAAGCTCAGTAAGGGATATAAAAATATGGAAAGGAAACATGAGTTCATATATACATAATAATGAAATCATAATTTACCCATAAAACATAGGCACTTTAACCTACCTCATCAAATCATGAATAAATCATAGAAATCATAAGACATAAAGGTAACTTGAGGCATTCATAACATTCTTACGTAGGGAGTAACCCTCTTGGTTACGTTTGGAATACCCATCACAGTATATTCCCTAAAATCTCTTCGGAGAAACCTTAACGTTTCACTCCTTCGCGTTACCCAATGCATTGGAGAGCTATTACGGGCTCACCCGCCCTTAGTTTATCCCAGAACCACCCGTTTTCATAACAATGCCCAAGAACCATAACATAAATGTGTCACATAAAACATGCATAAAGGAAACATAACCTTTCCATACTTCAATCACAATATTTTAGTATATTGAAATATTGAATCCATTCAAAAAGAAAACATTTTCAAAACCATTTAAAATAATTAATAAAGAGATTTTTGAATCAATGTGTCCCATACCACCTTGAAGCTTAAAATTTTAAACCATTAATATCCATATAAATAAATCCTTAAAACCATTTTTAAAACATGGATATTAACAAGAACAAATAATTAAAATATTTAAAACGATATTTTGGTTAAAGGGGTTTTACCAAAATTAGAGACACTTGAATACAATAATTGAGGAGTAACATTTAGTAAGAACTTTATAATATCATCAGAATAAATGGATTCATGATATAATACTCAAATGGACAGTATATACACCATATAAGAGTGAATTGGTGCATAACAACAATGAACCCTCAATAGAAATGTCAAATGTGATGAAATCCCTTATAAAGAAGGTATCCTTAAATTAAGGACAAATCAATCTCAAAAATATGTGTGAAAAATATAAATACACCCAATATAAGTGGATATTATGTGTAGAACACTAAAATGTCATTCACACATATTCAATAGATGACATATTCAATGACTACATGTTGAACCCAAAGAAATCGAAATTGGGTTAAAAAGTTCCCTTGACAGCCTAACGGCATCACATCAAAATGAGTTGATGAGAGATAAAAAGTGTATCTCATCACTTGGACATAAAATTTACATCAATAAGAATATATGAGAACATATCCCAACATAACAATATGTAAATTAAAAGACCCAACAAAAGAAGTCTTTTAAAAAAAAGGAGGGTGAAAGGTTCCCTTACCGACTTGGGTATCTTTCAAAACATACACCCCATGAAAGAAGGACAATAGATCATTGATGTAAATACTCATAAACGAAATTATATTACACAAAGAGTAGAATAATGGGAAGTACATACACCACTCAATGGAATTTGTGGAAAATGTAGCATAAATCTCACGGGAATAAAAGTGAGATGAAAAATCCCTTACGATAATTCGGCAGCCTAACGGCGCCACTCAAAACATCCAAAATGGATTGATGAGAGGAAATAGGGTCTCTCATCATATGAACATAATAAGTACAGTAGTATTAATATAAAAGAATATCCCAATCATAAAAAATATGAGCTTAAAAGGAATGACATAAAAGAGTGTACTTAAAAAGAAAGAGAGGTGTAGGATCCCTTACCTCGGGTCCGACTTGACTCGATCGTTCTTTAATCTCCTGAATAATATACCTGAGTTAATTTCTACTTCCTTAAGAACATTTTTCAAGTTCATTATTCCTTTTATATCACTTATTACCATGTCATAAACATTATGTAATCATTAAGTTAATAATTATTTTTTTGTCGATATTTGGTTCTTAAGTCGAAAGTGGACTTCTTAGAATTACATGTTGTTCGGGTGGCCAAATGTTTACTATATCCAGAATTGTATTCATGATGTAGATATAATATATGTCATATATATCCAGTACATTCATGCATTTATAAAATTACATAATCATTTAGAGGTAAGAAATGAAATGCACCGTTCATGGAGATGGTAAGCCGTACGTACGCATGAACGCTACTTCCATTTCTATTTCATTGTTTATAGAATGGAATCATAATGATATAAAGGTATATTATAATTCCAGTATAATATCATATATAATATCATAGTTCCATCCTTTATACGTCCCACATATGGTATTTAACGAATCAAATCACTTTGAGGGGGCGGTAGTCCGCACTTCCTTAAATGAAGATATCGTGTATACCCATAATGGAAGCCATAAAGGTAAGACACAAATGAAAAATACAGAAGCATAAGTAAAACATTAACATATTATATATCATATATAAAAATAGTGACATCATAATGGCCACCTTTGAAGGTGTTAAATGAGTATTGAACAATCATCGTTTCGGGAGGCAGAATTTCGCCATCCACGGAAACCGTATGTTCTTTAACCATTTGATGTAGTTGTGTGAGAGTGTAGCTCGAATAAATATTATAACAACATCCTAGTATATTGAAGATACTGTTGTTGTTACAAAAGAAGTAAATAAAAAGAGTTTAGGGGGTTGGAGAAGCAAAATAAAACAAATGAACATGAGAGAATGAATTACCTTTAAAAGTGTAACTCCTTTTGATTTGAGCCTAAAGGATTCCTTTGAAAGGATTCTGCCCAATGGGAATCCTCTAGGATGAGGAGAGGGATGTGGAGAGAGTAAATGGGCAGGGGTTGGCCGAGCCAAAGGCTTGAGGAGTGTGGGAAAAGAGGTAGAGGTGGGGGCCTTTTATAAGAGGAGAGGAGGGGCACTTTTGGAAAGTAAGGAAGTATTACTTTATTTGAAAATGTGTTTCGGTTTTAAAAGGTCCCACCATGATATAATTCGTGGATAAGGTGATAAGTCTTCGAAATACACTCATCCAATAAGTTTTGGACATGTGTAGTTCATATATTTTACATTATCATTCCATTTTATTTAAATCGTCAAATAATGATGTCATCGCTGCATCATTATTATGTCATAAATAATTTAATTTATTTAATGTCTAAAAATTATAAAAAAAATACTATGATGTAGGAAATCTTTTTATCTTTACAATTACTATTTATAATCAAATTTTGGACTTGTTTAACCCCACTTAAAAATTGTTTTAGTAGAACATATCATGTTTGTGTCATTTTTACTTTTACATTAAATAAAAAGTTATTTATGTCATTTCCCAACCAAAATGTCTCCATGGGGTCCCCAAGTTCACCCATGGCTTGTCTTGGTCGGCCATGACACAACCAATAAGGTTGGGACATGTGTCTAGGTCATTTCATATTATTAAAGCATTATTTATACCTTAAACTACACTAATTACCACTAATCGCGATTAAAAACTTAATAAGTTACTATTCACCAAAAAATTATTTTTATCCCATTGAACCACATTTTACCTCTTAATGACAACCATGTATGTCGGATTTTTAAAATTCAATACACATTAGTGGCAAAATTTCATTTAACTGAAAAATCAGTTTGCTTGATTACCACTAAGTGGTTTCACTATTCATCAAAAATTGAAGTTTTTCAGAAAATTACCAAAAATTCACCCTAAGCTATATTTGATATTCCGAATTCAAACATGAAGTCCGTTTTACAAAATTCAAAACATATTAGTCACATTAATTAATTTAATAATTAATTCCCGCTGTCAGAGCAAATAGCGTGTTTTTATAAAACAATAAGTATCAAAAGATTGACACTAGTTTAAGTCTGATTTCAAAGTGAAATTAATTCCAACGACCAGTATTGGATTTAATGGTAACAATATTTTCTAATTTCACTTTAAAACCAATTCAAAATATTATCTAATCATATAAATAAATTTGATTAAAAAGAGGTTTTGAATTAAAACACAACATTCTACACTATTAAAAAAAATGAACTTTATCGGAAAAATACCAAAAAATTACACAAAGTAAACTTTGATGTCCCGATTCTTAATAAGAGTTTTATTTGGTCAAAAAGAATGTATAAGAGTGATCAAATCTATATTTAATGACATTTATCCATTAAAAGGCGATAAGTGAACCTTTAGTGAAAACTAGGGCATATACGCCTAAAATTGAATTCTTTCCGTATTTTAAGACTTTATCTTTTATTGTATAAAAGTAAAAACATTTAAAAACATATATAATTATTTCTATCCATTCCCGCCATTACAACGGCTACATGTTAACTACCATTTAAAATAATATTATTTTATTATTAGAGTGCAACGTAAGATTCCCAAGAAACTCGCTGTTGCGTGTTGGGTACGCCATCGAGCATAGCGTCCCCTTTAAAGTCATTTAAATATTTTATTCACAAATATGGATAAATATGAAATGTAATATTATTTATTTACCTGGGGTGTTACATCCTTCCCCCCTTTTGGGAATTGCGTCCTCGCAATTTTAAAATTGTGCTTGGAAACATCCTTGAAAGTCCCACATCGGAACAAAAGTCGGTAAAACAAACACTTTAAAATAAAGAAAGATAAGTACAAAGGTCACCCGAGTTAACCCCTACTAGGGTTCCAAGTATGAAAATATGGACATGGAGGAAAAAACAAAGGGTCATGTTCTGATGGAGAGTGATAGAAAACATTTTTAGGAGAAAGTTAACCATGACAAAATCACAAACTTGTGATGGGTTAAACGGTATTCGATTCCCCAGTAGGAAAAGTTAATAGAAAAAATTTTTGTTTTAAGTTACTTTTTATTGAGGAATTTATTCATAAGGAAACATAATCACTTATCATGTTGACTCTCAACTTTTATTACATTCCATACACAAACTCATATTTTCTCCAAAAGGCGAGTATTTAGGAAGACTTGTTCACATTAAGAGTACTATAATCAACTTCTAGAGAATCACCTAATCCATAAAAGAGAACTATATACTTCCCATATCTTTAGACCTTAACCATAACCAAAACCAAAAAGGTTAGTACAAGGTCAGATAATCCAGAAAAAGATAACACTTTATAAAAAGAAAATCTATTCTTAATCTCCAAAATTTTTCCAACAAAACCCAAAGTTTAACGAGGACCATCCGATAAATAATTTGTCCATAGAATTCTTCAAAGTAAAACAATATAAGATTTCAACCCAAATATTTGAAGGATTTAGTCACATAGTCTTCCAAGTTAAATCGTAACATTTATCTCCAAACAACATTAGTTGCTCCTAAAGTCTCGCATTGAAAAGTAATTATCCTAATCACATATCCTCCATGATAGGTTAATCATTTTCATAAATAACCCAAAATCAACTTACTCTTAATTCATAAAATCATATAACTAGAAAGAATCAGTCAAACTAACCAGGGAATTCACGTAGTCCAGTGGTAGGCGATAAATACCAGTCGCACTTTGGTTGTGGGTTTGATTCCCGCAGCTTTGTCCGACGCGACGGGTTGTCACACGGTCTGCGTGTTGTCCTTTTTTCAAAACTATATAATTCTTAAAACATTCCCCAAAATGAGATAAAATCTTCAAGAATAATCATAACATATTTTAACCTCAAGTTTATCTCATTCCTTTCATTTTCCATCATATCATAGAGTAACCCATAATTACCTAAAAATTAAGTATCATATAAACCCTAATGGTTACCTTAATAATTATTACCTGAATTTCCACATCGGGTTGGTCATCTCGTACATGATGCATTAGAGAACTCACCAAGGTTGAAGTGGTTGATCATGACTCCTTGATATTTGGTTTAGAACAAACACGAGTTTCCTCATTGAATCCTCCATTTTATCTAGTATCTTAATCAGAGAACCACCATAGTTTCCTTCAAACCTGTTGTCTCTTTGGTGCCAGCTAGATCCATCCATTCACTAAAAATAGAAATTTCAGTGTGAGTATATCAACAAAACCATCATGTACTAATGAGGAAGGTAAACACTAAGATACACTTACTCATTCACTTTATCTAAAACTAGGACTCTTTCTGAAATCCTAACCATTATGGTAATGTCACTTATGCTTAAAGAATACCCTAACCTCTAAAGTTATCTAATACGACCTTTGATACCAACTATAAGGCCCCAGCCTTAAACCTTACTTAATCTTGAGTTATTACAAGATTACACATTGAGGATATTTTCAGGTTTAGAGTTTTAGAGAATTAGATCATGAAACTTGCATTACATTCCACATTTAAACAAAGTGGTTACATAAAAGATAGTATCCATTCTTCCCATCAACGGAAACATATTGAAAATATAACACGGATTCTTTCTTGAAACATCCTTGACACTATCATTTTATCATTTACCTTTCCCTTGACATGAAAAAAACATTTCAAAAACTTGGGATGAGCATAAAAAGCTCAGTAAGGGATATAAAAATATGGAAAGGAAACATGAGTTCATATATACATAATAATGAAATCATAATTTACCCATAAAACATAGGCACTTTAACCTACCTCATCAAATCATGAATAAATCATAGAAATCATAAGACATAAAGGTAACTTGAGGCATTCATAACATTCTTAAGTAGGGAGTAACCCTATTGGTTACGTTTGGAATACCCATCACAGTATATTCCCTAAAATCTCTTCGGAGAAACCTTAACGTTTCACTCCTTCGTGTTACCCAATGCATTGGAGAGCTATTACGGGCTCACCCGCCCTTAGTTTATCACGGAACCACCCGTTTTCATAACAATGCCCAAGAACCATAACATAAATGTGTCACATAAAACATACATAAAGGAAACATAACCTTTCCATACTTAAATCACAATATTTTAGTATATTGAAATATTGAATCCATTCAAAAAGAAAACATTTTCAAAACCATTTAAAATAATTAATAAAGAGATTTTTGAATCAAAGTGTCCCATACCACCTTGAAGCTTAAAATTTTAAACCATTAATATCCATATAAATAAATCCTTAAAACCATTTTTAAAACATGGATATTAACAAGAACAAATAATTAAAATATTTAAAACGATATTTTGGTTAAAGGGGTTTTACCAAAATTAGAGACACTTGAATACAATAATTGAGGAGTAACATTTAGTAAGAACTTTATAATATCATGAGAATAAATGGATTCATGATATAATACTCCAAAGGACAGTATATACACCATATAAGAGTGAATTGGTGCATAACAACAATGAACCCTCAATAGAAATGTCAAATGTGATGAAATCCCTTATAAAGAAGGTATCCTTAAATTAATGACAAATCAATCTCAAAAATATGTGTGACAAATATAAATACACCCAATATTAGTGGATATTAAGTGTAGAACACTAAAATGTCATTCACACATATTCAATAGATGACATATTCAATGACTACATGTTGAACCCAAAGAAATCGAAATTGGGTTAAAAAGTTCCCTTGACAGCCTAACGACATCACATCAAAATGAGTTGATGAGAGATAAAAAGTGTATCTCATCACTTGGAAATAAAATTTACATCAATAAGAATATATGATAACATATCCCAACATAACAATATGTAAATTAAAAGACCCAACAAAAGAAGTCTTTTAAAAAAAGGAGGGTGAAAGGTTCCCATACCGACTTGGGTATCTTTCAAAACATACACCCCATGAAAGAAGGACAATAGATCATTGATGTAAATAATCATAAACGAAAGTATATTACACAAAGAGTAGAATAATGGGCAGTACATACACCACTCAATGGAATTTGTGGAAAATGTAGCATAAATCTCACGGGAATAAAAGTGAGATGAAAAATCCCTTACGATAATTCGGCAGCCTAACGGCGCCACTCAAAACTTCCAAAATGGATTGATGGGAGGAAATAGGGTCTCTCATCATATGAACATAATAAGTACAGTAGGATTAATATAAAAGAACATCCCAATCATAAAAAATATGAGCTTAAAAGGAATGACATAAAAGAGTGTACTTAAAAAGAAAGAGAGGTGTAGGATCCCTTACCTCGGGTCCGACTTGACTCGATCGTTCTTTAATCTCCTGAATAATAAACTTGAGTTAATTTCTACTTCCTTAAGAACATTTTTCAAGTTCATTATTCCTTTTATATCACTTATTACCATGTCATAAACATTATGTAATCATTAAGTTAATAATTATTTTTTTGTCGATATTTGGTTCTTAAGTCGAAAGTGGACTTCTTAGAATTACATGTTGTTAGGGTGGCCAAATGTTTACTATATCCAGAATTTTATTCATGATGTAGATATAATATATGTCATATATATCCAGTACATTCATGCATTTATAAAATTACAAAATCATTTAGAGGTAAGAAATGAAATGCACCGTTCATGGAGATGGTAAGCCGTACGTACGCATGAACGCTACTTCCATTTCTATTTCGTTGTTTATAGAATGGAATCATAATGATATAAAGGTATATTATAATTCCAGTATAATATCATATATAATATCATAGTTACATGCTTTATACATCCCACATATGGTATTTAACGAATCAAATCACTTTGAGGGGGCGGTAGTCCGCACTTCCTTAAATGAAGATATCGCGTATACCCATAATGAAAGCCATAAAGGTAAGACACAAATGAAAAATACAGAAGCATAAGTAAAACATTAACATATTATATATCATATATAAAAATAGTGACATAATAATGGCCACCTTTGAAGGTGTTAAATGAGTATTGAACAATCATCGTTCCGGGAGGCAGAATTTCGCCATCCACGGAAACCGTATGTTCTTTAACCATTTGATGTAGTTGTGTGAGAGTGTAGCTCGAATAAATCTTATAAAAACATCCTAATATATTGAAGATACTGGTGTTGTTACAAAAGAAGTAAATAAAAAGAGTTTAGGGGGTTGGAGAAGCAAAATAAAACAAATGAACATGAGAGAATGAATTACCTTTAAAAGTGTAACTCCTTTTGATTTGAGCCTAAAGGCTTCTTTTGAAGGATTCTGCCCAAAGGGAATCCTCTAGGATGAGGAGAGGGATGTGGAGAGAGTAAATGGGCAGGGGTTGGCCGATCCAAAGGCTTGAGGAGTGTGGGAAAGGAGGTAGAGGTGGGGGCCTTTTATAAGAGGAGAGGAGGGGCACTTTTGGAAAGTAAGGAAGTATTACTTTATTTGAAAATGTGTTTCGGTTTTAAAAGGTCCCACCTTGATATAATTCGTGGATAAGGTGATAAGTCTTCGAAATCCACCCATCCAATAAGTTTTGGACATGTGTAGTTCATAGAGTTTACATTATCTTTCCATTTTATTTAAATCGTCAAATAATGATGTCATCACTGCATCATTATTATGTCATAAATAATTTAATTTATTTAATGTCTAAAAATTATAAAACAAATACTATGATGTAGGAAATCTTTTTATCTTTCCAATTACTATTTATAATCAAATTTTGTACTTGTGTAACCCCACTTAAAAATTGTTTTAGTAGAACAAATCATGTTTGTGTCATTTTTACTTTTACATTAAATAAAAAGTTATTTATGTCATTTCCCAACCACAATGTCTCCATGGGGTCCCCAAGTTCACCCATGGCTTGTATTGGTCGTCCATGACACAACCAATAAGGTTGGGACATGTGTCTAGGTCATTTCATATTATTAAAGCATTATTTATACCTTAAACTACACTAATTACCACTAATCGCGATTAAAAACTTAATAAGTTACTATTCAGCAAAAAATTATTTTTATCCCATTGAACCACATTTTACCTCTTAATTACAACCATGTATGTCGGATTTTCAAAATTCAATACACATTAGTGGTAAAATTTCATTTAACTGAAAAATCAGTTTGCTTGATTACCACTTAGTGGTTTCACTATTCATCAAAAATTGAAGTTTTTCAGAAAATTACCAAATATTCACCCTAAGCTATATTTGATATTCAGAATTCAAACATGAAGTCCGTTTTACAAAATTCAAAACATATTAGTCACATTAATTAATTTAATAATTAATTCCCGCTGTCAGAGCAAATAGCGTGTTTTTATAAAACAATAAGTATCAAAAGATTGACACTAGTTTAAGTCTGATTTCAAAGTGAAATTAATTCCAACGACCAGTATTGGATTTAATGGTAAAAATATTTTCTAATTTCACTTTAAAACCAATTCAAAATATTATCTAATCATATAAATAAATTCGATTAAATAGAGGTTTTGAATTAAAACACAACATTCTACACTATTCAAAAAAAATGAACTTTATCAGAAAAATACCAAAAAATTACACAAAGTAAAATTTGATGTCCCGATTCTTAATAAGAGTTTTATTTGGTCCAAAAGAATGTATAAGAGTGATCAAAACTATATTTAATGACATTTATCCGTTAAAAGGCGATAAGTGAACCTTTAGTGAAAACTAGGGCATATACGCCTAAAATTGAATTCTTTCCGTATTTTAAGCCTTTATCTTTTATTTTATAAAAGTAAAAACATTTAAAAACATATATAATCATATTTTAGTTATTTCTATCCATTCCCGCCATTACAACGGCTACATGTTAACTACCATTTAAAATAATATTATTTTATTATTAGAGTGCAACGTAAGATTCCCAAGAAACTCGTTGTTGCGTGTTGGGTACGCCATCGAGCATAGAGTCCCCTTTAAAGTAATTTAAATATTTTATTCACAAATATGGATAAATATGAAATGTCATATTCTTTATTTACCTGGGGTGTTACAGTTTTCTCCCATCAGCACGAAGGACTATGCTTTCTTACTGAAAGCTGAAACCTTTAAAAAATTATATCCAGTGTGTGTGTGTGTATTTGGATGAGGCTCATGCATAAATTAATGCGAAAAGAGAGAATTGGAAATCCATATCATCTAATAGTGAAAAATGCAAAAAAATAAAAAGGAATAAATGTTTAAATCGATTAAAAGTCACAAATACTGATCCACCGCCTCTTAGTTTTGAATACGACCCTAAATGAACTTTTTAGGTGAATCAAAATTTGTGATGAGTATTTACTTCAAGAGATGGTTGACATGAGTAATATAATAAATAATGTGGTGTTTGATGGTTATATAGTTCACTAGTTTTGGTTTTCTAAAAACATAACTATAACTAGTAAGAAATTGTGAATAGGAATACACATCGAATCTCAATGACTAGAACAATCAACCAAGGGTTCATAAGAAGGATTCATGGAAAATATAAGTTTTATGGTGTGGATTTTTTAATGATCCTAATTTTTTGGTGTTTATGGGTTAAGATAAAAGATAGGTTCCAATGAGATTAAAACTGAGGACATTTTAAAAATTTTAAATTCATATTGAAGAGGTGATATTTTAGACAATATTTAGTTGTTCAAACTGATTTTTTTTGTGTAATAGTTAATTAAAAAAGTTTCCACATGGAATTTCAAGCACTAAGTAAATGAGTTCAACTAAGTTGTTTTTGTAGTAGATAATTAGCTTACTGGTAAAAGGATAATAGTGTTTTGGTAGATAGAAAACGACAATAGGATACCCCCACTAGATACTAGGTGGAGGGAACTAAAGATATAATGGCCTATCTCGCACCCCACTTTAAATGGTTATAGGATGGTAATTTTAGTGTTTTTTTATAAAACCTTATGGGTTTGGGAGATTAAAGTTGACCTTGGATTGGGAAGCTCCTCCAATTATTCTCTTATTCCACCTCTTTTATCACCACTAGTGAATAGGGGTCTATTTGTATTTTTTTTAAAAGGAAGGTCTCAATACTCCTCTATCTCCACCTATAACTTTTTAACCTTTTCATCTTAATAACACTTATTTCATATAGGTATTTAGAATGTATTTCATTGAATATTGGTGAAATTTTTTATATATGATGGGGATTTTATGTTAGAATTTGTTATGATGTTGAGAAGTGATGAAAATTATACATTAGAAAAGGTTTCTTTTA
Organism: Viscum album; assembly: GCA_963277665.1. Taxonomy (NCBI): domain Eukaryota; kingdom Viridiplantae; phylum Streptophyta; class Magnoliopsida; order Santalales; family Viscaceae; genus Viscum; species Viscum album. The sequence goes on from OY728138.1 coordinate 1,874,867,130, forward strand.
AGGAAAGTGAACCAATGGATTTATTTTTGGTCCATATTTAACATGAGTGATAGATTAGAAATAAATGGGTCTCTTGATCAGGAAAAGACTATGAGTCTTCTATTATATATTTTTCATAGTTTTTCAATTTTTCAACATCATTAAACCACACAAAATGGTATACCCTTTATCTATAATTGAATTAATGTTTTAAACCATTTATTATAATTTATAATTATTTAGATTTATTTCATAGACATGATAATTTCTCATTTTTGGTGAGAATTATTTGTGTGATCCTGGTTGGGGATGGTGAGCATCATTGATTGGGGTAACTTCTCAGATGAAGATTGTTGGTGCCTACATTTACCACTTATTATACAATTATATGGTTTTTTGTTGTGTAAGTGGGGGTAAGTGGGCATGATCAACATGATAAGGTGGGTGGGTGGGTTCCCTAAACCTAGGAAGCACTAGCGAGTTCTTTTGACTCGTACTATGTTATATGGGTAATATAAATGATCACTTATCCTTTTATACTATGTTTTCTTGGTGTAATGATTATGTAAAATATAATTGGAACCATATAGGGTATCAAATATTGTTGGATGACTCTAGTGATCTTAAAAGTTCTTATGCACTAGATTATGATGAACACCCAGGACTCTGTATTGGGGTTGAGTATAGAGAGTTATTGTTAAGTATCCCTTTGGGTGTAATGTTATTCTAAAGATATATCCAATGTAATGATCCATACTTATGGTGAATGAACCTTTGTTGATTATATAGGATGCAAAATATGCCCTACCAATGGATTTATAAATAATTAACCACCCCAGGAATGCTTACCCTTGGGTTTTAGTCTATACACTTGACTAGTGAGGAATCCTATAACTTATTTTCTAAGTGAGAGGTTTATAGAGAGATATGAATGGGCTAATGATATGAAAAAATTATAGTCTTATGATATTATAAGTGATTACATATCATGAGTAGTTTAATAAACCAATCTAGATCCCAAAGGGTTTATTAAAACTTTCTATAAAACCTCATGTATTCCTTCCAGTCATTATAGGTCAACATAAATGCGGAGGGATGAATTATATAAGGTGGAAAATAATTTATCCTCTTTAGAGTTATCCAAATTTTCTCAAAATTTGTACTATAAAACTATCATGTTCCATTTAGTAGATAGAATTTCCAAAAAATAAACACAAACCTATCCATTATAAAAAGAACCTACATGTCAAAGGATACCTTACATATTTTTATAAAATTATAAATAGGGGTATATGCAAATGAGGAATCTAGAAATAAATAGTCCAAAGGTACATAGTTAATCAGTTAAAACATCCACTATATGATTTTTGTATATATACAATACCAAAAAGGAAATAAAAATATATCTAGTTATCTATGAGGTGGATTCCTAACCCATAAAGGGAAACCTAATATCTCATTGTCATCTTGGATAGAGATGTCCAACACTAACTCTTAATTTCCCAAAAAACCTATAATCTCCAAGACCAAAAATCCATTGTGCTCAATTACATTCAACATAATTATATCATTAACAAGAATATATATCCTAATGATACATGTCTATAGAATGATAACATCACACTCAATAGACTGCCACCACCCTACCCATTCCTATTTACCATAAGACCAAGTGAATATAACAACAATATAAAGTATCCATGTTTGGAAAAATGAAAATCCTTTTCAGTTATAACATGAGGGATGAAAATGAAAAAACTAATATATAATTATTTTTAGTTTAATATTCTTGAAAATTCATGGTGGGGCCAACTATACAACATTTTCACTAATGGAAACAACCCAATTACCAATAGGGAGTAACTTGTTCACAATTAGGAAGACACATGTTCATCAATCATCTTGTATAATTAAGCATAAGAACAAGGATAATTAATATCAAGAAATTAATAAACTAATCATTTTTCAAAAATCACACCCATATAAAAAAAATGAATAACATATCCCGTGGATGATCCACACATGTATAATATTATGCAGTCACCATGATGTCCTAGGTATATCTAAAAAACATAAAATAGCATATGTATACTCTATATTACTTTTCAAATTAATAAAATACATATGAGAGTACGTACATATATAGAGGATAAACTAAAAATGTTATTATAAAATGTTCCATTAGTAATAGGATCTGATTGAATAATGGGACATATTTTATAAGTTAGCACATAGAATAAAAAAAAAAATCAAATACATGAAGAAAATAGTTTTATGAGAACCTTTAAATTAAAAGATACATAAATTTATGTTTTTATAAACCTTAATTTTGTTTTTGATACTTTTTTGAGGTGTATATTAGATACAAATTTGAGTCAAAAGGATTCAAAGCACCGAATGATATCTTGGAGTTTCCAATGGGTAGCTGATATAGATCCACTGAATAGAGAGTGGTGATGGTAGATAACATACACATTTATAGGTCCCAATGACCATATTATGGATGAAGAAGATGTGATAAACATATTCTTGGAACACTGACCAGCTGGTGGATCCACTAGACAACAGATGAGGTCCACCAACTAGTTATTGGTGACTAGAAAATCTAGTAAGTAGGGGTGCCTCAATAATTTATCTCTAAAACCACTTTTATATATATATATCCCACATTTCAACCCTCATTTGCCTTGTATGATTGTTGGGGATTCCATTCGAAAATTTTTGTCCTCTCCTTCTATCCTCTTCATCTCTCTATGTCTAGACTAATCCACCAGCTTCTAAGAGGTAATATTTGTTTATTCTAGACCAAGTATTCTATTTATTTTGTAATTGGAAATATATCTATGTTTTTTTACAAGATATAAGAATTTTTTATTTACATAATGAAGAATTATTGGACTATTGTTAGATCAATATCAGATCAAGATATTTTTCAAACATTCCTTGGATAGAATGTTGATCTATCATTGATAATGGTTGTTGTTGAAAAAGTTGAATTATTTTAAAGAACATGTTACAATATCCTTATTGAATATTTTTTAGAACCAATTTTTTGATGAACTATGATTGGTTATATGATTCTTGGTGTCTATTATTAATCTAATTGGTGTGTTTGTATGACTTGGGTATCATTTCATAATAAATATTGAAAAATTTTATCACCGTGCTTGTGGTAGGAAGTTCCTTACCATATAGGTCCCTTTGTGGGAGTTATTTCCTTGATTTTATCACATGTGGGTGCATGCGTGTCCAATGAGACCATAATTTATAATGATTTCTTATGTGTACATGTGTATCCCATGATACCAAATTTGATTATGATCGCACACATGTGTGTGTATGGATTTAAAAACTCGTGATTGATATGATATGTTGTCGTTGTATATGACATGGCCTATTTTTATTATAATGTATGGTGTATGTAGGTTTTTATTTTGGTAGAAATTGTTAGGCGGGACACTGTGCCTTGGTTATCCCTTAGAGGGGGAGAATGTGTATCTTAAAAATATGGTTATGGAGGACCTATACATGGGGTAGGGGTTTAATGAACTTGCAGCTCGACCTGAGGAAGAGATGAGGTAAAATGGTCGTGTGGCCTAACATGTGATAAAGATGGGGTACGATAGACATATAGGTTAAACCATGATTGATATGGGAATTAATAGACCAGTGGGATGACCCAAGCCTTGTTGTCCTTGTGACTATGTAACGATATATGGTGACCTTATTTAGGACTCACAATCATGTATTTAATTATGAATTTTCTTCTAATATAGTGAAAATGTAGGTAAAATTAGGGGTTTTTATGGAATGATTTGATACTGACCACTTAGTACATGACTGATAGTTTCTTTATTTTTTATTTATTTATTATCACAGAATACACCTCTTATGGTTGTTCACTTATGATAAGGACATAGTGTTGGTGTCCTACTTGGTCTATACTCACACCTTTCATAGGAATCTCGATGCACATGCAGCATTCATGATTTGGGATCCTGGGAAAGGAAAGGACCCAATTATTGGATGATAAGGAGATAAATATTCGTGTTTTAATGTAGTATTGGGATGGGCTCTAGAGTCATGTTGCACTGCCTTTATGTTTTTTTATTTTTTGACTTATACTCTATGATTTCCTTCAAGATTGGGGTCCTTATTTTATTACTTGTGTTACTATGTGATACTTGATATATCATTTTTTAATTGATATTTTTTCAATAAACTATTCACTATTGACTTAATACACTTTTAAAGATAAGATTCTGATGCATAACATTAATACATGGGTTATATTCTACCCATTGTACCATTTGGGCCCTCACTAATAGTAGAAACCCTATTGTCTATGAGGAGGCATACACAATGTCTTTTACATAACCAACTCAAACAAGATGATTTGGTTTAGGGAATTAAAAGTGGAATTAAAGGAGGTTTTAATGTTCTTTTTCTTCTTAACAATGTTGGGGTACGGTAGAAAGGAATTAGACTGTGTGGAACTTGGGAAGGGGAGTCATGTAAGTGACTATACATCTATCACACAATAAAATTATGAGTCACTAGTGATTTGACTGGTGTTACTGTTGTGGCTATATGGTTTCACGATAATCATGCATATGTCGTGTTGTTATAGTTTATGGAATTTTTGAACATTCATGAATCATGGAAAGGCATGTTTAATTACATTTAATGACTGTATATTTCTTGTTATGCATGGTAGTTCATTTAATTAAATGTTGTGATATGTGATTATTCTTCTTCGATATTTTATGTTGACATTTGGAGTATTTAAATATGATCATGTATGTTGTTAAATATATATAAAAGTGACTAATATTCAGAAACAAAGAACTAGGATTTATCCTTGGGAATTTCTAGGAGGGCTATAATTTATTATCATTATTATCCTACTAGGATATGTTTTCCTATATAAATACCTTATGTCTGATGATAAGCTACTTTATCTGATTTCTTAAATTAGGTTCTATTGATTTTTTATGTGTTTGTTTGGAATTATAGAAAATGAGAACTAGGAGATATATGATAGGACTACTAATGAATGCTCACACAAGGGAGAATACCCTTTCTCAACAATTATATTTATAAGAATATATTGTTGGGAATGCCTTTATACCTACTAAATTTGTTTAATTGGTGAAACTAGTACAACTAGGAGTATCCCGAACAGTTCTTGTTCACGGAAGATAATTCTCTAGGACAATGGTTGATTATGCTTGGGACTTCCATCTTTAGAACCCCCAATCTTTTAGGGAACTCAAGGACCATAGGATGTTTAATATTAGATTTATTTCATTGAGAGTATATTTGATCTAATAGATATCTCATTGGCTTGATGGGTAAAGTTGAATAATTCCATGCTTTAGTGACCCAACATGAGGTGTTGGTGTGTTATGAACCATGATGGTAGGTGTGAGATTCTTACATTATTGGCCTTAAAAGATATTTTCATCAAAGAGTTCATCCTGGATACACTAAATTTGGTTCATGATCAAGAGTTTATGGATCTGAATTAGTGACTAAATTCAGTGTCTTCTTACTTTACTAATCTTAGGGAGTTTCTTCAATTTGATTATCTCTTAGCTAGGAATGAATCATAGAGGGCCCTAAAATTGTTGATCATCAACCAATCAAAGTTGATGTAGAAGGTCAGGTCGTTTGACCTAGAATTATATCCAAAGTTAATTCATAAGGACTTCATGATATAGAAAGATCTAAAGGCGAATAGAGCTTCAAGACATCTTCTAGATCTTAGTGGATTGGCCGATGAGATTCCTAATTTTTTATGGGGTGCCTCTTACAGCAGTAAGAACAATAAGGCTAAGGAATTATAATAGGGTGTTGGAATAAAATAAATGTATAATAGGTTTCCTTATGTTCACCCTATATGAGGAGGAGGTACCCAATTTTTTAACCATAGATAGAGTTGAACTATCAAAAATTTTCTTCCAAGACATCAGAGAAAGATTCATCTATGTAGAAATATAGGGAGTATAAAATTATTTTGTTTGAGGGTGACATGGTTAGGATATATTTTGGATGTGGGGAAGATATAAAATATGACTTAGGGTTTTGGTAGGGACCCTAAATAGTAGGTTCAGACCCCACATACTTCCAAAACCCATGTGAGTTATGTTCCTTAGATGAAATGATATGGAACTGAGACAAGAAAAGTATTTGTAGTAGACTAGGTCATGGAATATTGTAGGGAGGTACTATTGAAAATTATTTGTATGTTATTGATCACATCCATGCTACCTTGTTGTTTGTTTGGTACACGATATTCGCATTACTTTATATCTTCACAAGTTGTTACTAGACTAGACATTCCTATCAAGTTATCTAATGAGTTTACTCTCTGAATGTACCAACAGTGTTTTCCATATAAAGAGATTCCCATGATATCTAGAAGTGGTTTCGAGCTGTAAACATCTATGGTATTTAATGATTCTTGAGATAAAAAACTATAATGTGATCATTGTAATAAAATTTTGGCCAGTAATTGGGTGCATGTCATCTACTATTAGAGGCACATATCCTTCACTATGAATAAGGGAGCTAATTTTATTATTACTGGTGAATGGGATATTGGTTTAGTTAGATAAAGACTAGACCTATGCTATATTGGGGATATTATAACATAGTTAGAAGACCAGTTCATGTGATAGACCATGTGATATCTCTCTCATTTTCCAACCATTAGTGGACCTATATCTGGATGTCTTCCTAGAATATTTCTTATAAATTCCTCCTAATAGAGGATTTGATTTTGATATCAATCTCATACTAGGGGAAAAACCTATATCAATTCCTCTATATCATATGGCACCATCAATCTTTAATGAGATGAAGTTATGACTCATAGATATATAAATTAATGGCCGTATCATACCGATAAAATCTACTTAGTGAACTCTTGTGTTGTTCACGTTGAAGGAGAATGACTATATTTGGTTTCATAAAGAATAAAAGAAGATAAACCAGGTGACCAGGAAGAATAATACATGTTTATATGGTTTTATGACTTCTTTGATCAGTTATGAGGAAAACAATGGCTCTCTATAATTAATCTATGATCAGGCTACCATCATCTTCATGTTAGAGAGGGGGATATTCCTGAGAAAAGTTTCAAGAGTATATTTAGATTAAATGAGTATCTTTTTATTCCAAAATGGTTAAAAAATACACCATGAATATCATCAACAAGATCTCTTACCCATGTAGTGACTCCTTCTTTGTTGTATGTTTTGATGATATCCAAATATAATCACTGAAATTGGATATACACATAAGACACCTAGAGATTTTTTTGAGTACACTATGAGTGAATTAGCTCTATGATAATCTCTAAAAGTACCACTATTAGATCAATGAGGTAAATTTTCTTTGGAACATGAGCTATGAGGAAAGGATTTAAATGGGGCCAAAGAAGGTAGAGGCTGTGATGTCTTGACATGCCTTAGAAATGTGATTGAGATCCGATTTTTTTTTGGATTCTAATCATATTATTAATGGTTCATACAATAATTCTCTGAAATGGTGCCAGCTATAAGTCGGATTATAAATAAGGGGTTGAAGTTTTAATGGACCAAAAAGTGAGAAAAGACCTTCTTAGTAATGGAGAGGACATTAATAAATGATTTGATCATGATATTTCATGATATTGGAATTTGATATATGTTTTACTAATTTTAATTATATTTTAGTTAGGGATATATTCTATAGAAGATAGATTTCTTGGATTCTTATGGGTCTCATTAGTTATGAACAAATAAAAAACTACCATACAAAGGAATAAGAGTGGAATAATTTTGTCAATTCTCTAAAGAGTTGGTTCCATTACCTCTTCGGTAAGATATGTTTCATATACACATAACACAATATATTTTGTTACACATTCTCTTAGCAGAACATGAAATTAAAATCACGGTATTGAGTAGAGTATCGATATAAATTTGATTTTGTGATGGATTATTCTATAGGGAAAGGAAATTTATTGTAGATTGTCTAAGTAGGAAAAAAGAGCTTTGTATAAGGACCCGACCATAAACGTGAAATAATATTGAGTTTTAATTATTGAATTCATTCTCATAAATTTTATTATTTTTTCAGTTTTAGAGTTTTTGATAATTAGTCCATAACTCATTCATTAAAAACCATCAAATACAATGTTGACACTTTTGATTAGTGTATATTTTTTCCATAATATAAAACTTTTAAAATAAATCAGGATTAATTTTCACGAAAAATTTCTAAACATTAAACATGATATACTCCTTTCCCTTACCCATCATTAAAAACTATGAAAAATATTTTAAAAACTTTTGATGATAAACTAATTTTAGTAAGGGATAGAAAAATAAAGAAAACCATTAGTTCAGTGAAAATATGAAAACCCATGAAATATTTACCATTAATTCAATGTACAATGAGTGAAAGAAATAAAATATTTTCACTAGAAAACACATACACTTATCACAAATAAATCATTTAAAACCCATATAAAGAAATTAAAACTTCTATTCGGTGACTTAGAGCATCATAATTGTAAAACCATTTCAAAAAACATTTATTTGGAATTACCATACGACCAACTTCAGATATAATCATTACAAAATTCATTGAAGATCTATAATGGGGATCACCCTTTATATAATCTATATAGGGCTCACCTATGAGCTATAATGGGGATCAACCCTTCATATAAGCTATATCGATCTCACTCATTTGTCACGAGCAAAAATGGGAATCAAAAAATTGTACAAGTTATATTCATATCACCCATGAGCTATAAGGAGATCAAACCTTTATATAAGATGTATCAGGATTAATCAATTAATATAATACTCAAGTACCATATCATGGATCAACAAATTCATCCAAAAAAAAATTGGAAAATTATTTTAAATCTCCATGACAAAAAAATTTGAAAAAAAAAATTTCCTTTAAAATCCATTTTGAATAAAAAACACTATTTTATTTAAAAATATCAATAAAAAATAAAAAATTGAAAAGAGTGATCATCATTAAATAAAAAATGAAATATAGAAAACGAATATATAAATTAAATAATAGTGATGGTGGTGGAAAATTCTTTGCCACTATGTACGTTAAGAATAGGGAATCCCTTTTTTTGTTTGCCGAAAAGTTCCGTATAAAACATGTAAAATGATTCCTTTTTGAAAACAACAAAAATAAAGTAAATTGACATAAAATTTAGTTTATAATTCTTTATGTTCATATAATATCATTAATAAAACTATTGTTAAAACAAGGTCATGGTAGATAAAGAGTGTTTGAGTAAAAAACTTTCAATGATATTTTTTGAAGGGAAAATACTTTATCTCCTAGGAAACACTTGAATCACAATATAAAAGAAATATTATCAAATTTTATTTTAATATCACCCAAATAGATAAATTGATGATATAAAATGTCAAAGGGGCTGTATATACACCTTATAAAAGAATATCGGTGTATAACATTAAAAAAAATTCCTCAACAAAAGGAATTTGAGACAAAGTCCCTTACGTTGATATGATTCATCATTTGTGTATTTATATTCCTGAATAATAAAATTATTTAAATTATTAACTTGATTTATAACCTTTTTAAAGTTTATTATTATTTTTATTTCACATATTAATAATTTATATACAATTACTTAATCAATTAAGTGTAAGTAGAATGTTTTGACCATACTCGGCTTATGTGTCAAAAAATGAATTTGGAAGGTTGGATATGGACAAAGAGGACATTATTTAAACATATAAAGAATAATAATCCTTAAAAAATTATCATATTTATACAGAAATTATACCTTTAAAACATATCATGGAATATAGTTATGAAAAATTAATTAAAATTACGTTCATAGAGACCGTAGGCCATATGTACACATGAGTTACATTTATATTTCCATAATGATAAAAATATCATAAATATCATAATATTTAGTTATATATATATATATATTATTGTTATGTGGTTATTAAAAAAGTAATCACATCGCTTCGAGGAAGCGATAGTCCACACGTCTACGAATGATGTTATAACTTTTCAAGGAGTGAAAATGTATGAAATGAAATAATATATTATACTTAAATATTGATAAATATGAAATTAATACCATAATATGTCATATATATCACATATATTCTTTTTCTATACCCATATTATATTCCATGTAATGCGTTAGTTAAAAAGAATCACATCACTTCACAATGCGGTAGTTCATCGTACACACGAACAACGTTATCATATCTATTATGTATTGGAATATAATGGGTATATATTTATGATATAATGACTCTAAAGGAATAATTATGTTTTAAATATAATATATATACTTTATATTCATCATTATACCCAACTATGAGACGCAGTGATGGAAAAATGAATTACATCATTTCAGAAAGTGGTAGTTCGCTGTATACATGAACGATGATTTTGTAACCCATTTGATAAAAAATTGTGTGGTTTTAAGTAAAAACCTTACAAATAGAATATTTACATTTATATAGGATACTCATGTTATTATATATGTATTTTATAATAATAATTTAATGGGGTGAAGAAATAAATAAATAAAAAATGCTCGTTGATGAACATTACCTCTTATTTGGGTAACTCATTTTGGTTTAAATCAATGGACTTACTTTGTTTTATTTCTTCTAAAAGTTAGTCTTATAGGATGATATTTTGGATACTGGGAAGTTATTTGGGAAGGATTTGGATTAGCCAAATTTTTTGAGAGGCACTATTGCAATTATGGTCTTTATCTGTGCTAGAAAAGGGCATTAACAGCTCTAGAAAAGCACTGTTAATCGAGGTGAAGATAAGGGGGGTCTCCTTTATCAATACTCAAAAAAGAACTGATAAAGGGCCCTTTTATCAGTGCTTAAAACATTCTATTAAAAGGAGTCCTTTATCAGTTCTAAAAAAATCTTAGATAAATGAGTCCATTATTAGCGCTTTTTTTTGCACTGATAAAAGACCCCTTTTATCATCCCTTTTTTAAAAGTGACGATAAAAGTTAAAAAATCTGAAAAAAATTCTACAATTCGGGAGGGGCTTCAACAATGCTTGAAGATCCCTTTAACAGCACCCCCACCCTAGCTCGCACACCCTAGCCCGTACAGCCCCACCCTCCCTTTAGCAGCACCCCCACACACCCTTTAACAACGCTATCCATAATTCCGCATGCGTGCACAACCTGTATTCCCCTAGATTTGAACCATGGACCTGCTACCTGTGCATCTAAGCCTTTACTACTCCACCATATATCTTTTCTCTTCATTTCTTAATATATCTATTTATTTATATATATAGTTATATTTACTCATATGTAAATATATATTTATATTAACATATGTATATTTATATTAATATATACATATATATATATTTTATATTAATATAAATATATCTAGTTATATTAATATATATATAAATAGTAATATTAATATATATAGTTATATTAATATATATATATAAATATATCTGTACATTAGTACATATAGTTATATTTATATATTAATATATTTATTCATATATTAAAATATATATAAGATTATTTTTATATACATTTATTAAATATGCTTTTTTGTGTGTGATTATAAATAAATAAATACATATATACAACCCACACATATTATATGGGTATTTGTGATTATAATTATACATATTTATACATATTTAAAACTATTATATATTAATATGTATATACATATATATGTTTAGAACATATAGATAATATATATCAGTTTGTCAATACAGATGCACAAAAATACACACACACACACACATCATATATGTATATAAATATTAATATATTTGTATTTTAAATAAAATTGATATTAGACTTTTATTTAAAAAATTCTTATATATTAATTAATATACTTTATATGTAAATATGTTTAATTATTTATTTGTAAAATTAAATTTTTTTTGGATGAATATATAAAAACTATGCATATATTGTTATATAATTGATTATAAAAAACATTAAATTATAAAAAATGATTAAATTTCAATGCCATAATATCAATATAAATTTAAAACCTCAGAATAAATTCAACCCCCAATGAAATAGTTCAAAAAGAGCCCCTAAAATGAGTCTAAAATTCCATCGAATGTTAAAAAATTTGGGTATTTGAACTAAAAACCCAGTTTTGGAGTCCTTTTGGGCCTTTTGGGCCTAAAAATGTGATAGAAGGTTCTATTGGGTCACTAGGGTGTAGAGCTCATCGCATGCTACTATTTTCTATTTTGTAGAGCTCAAATGGACTCCTGGATCAAATGTTTTGGTCATTTGAAGTTTGAGTTACGTTTTCAACTTATTTTAGAACTTTTATTAATTTATTTTTATTTTTTTCTGAATTAAAATTGTTATTAAATGATTATTAGTCGATGATAATTATAAAATTATTAATTAATAATTTTTTAAATATAATTTATAAGCCATTTTCAATACACATCTTATATATTAATTGGAAATGTTTATATATAATTATATAAAATATATTTACAACATATATATTATATTTATATCAACATAGATATACTTATATATTTATATACAATATATTATTTTTTATGATTTTTTTGAAATATAACATTTATCAGAACTAGGGAAAAAAGCACGGCTAAAGCCCCCCCTTTATCAGCGCTAATAAAAAAAGTGCTGATAAATGCGGCCCCTTTAACATCGCTAAAAAAGCGCTGATAAAGGAAACCCCTTTATCAATGATTTTTTTAGTTTTGTTAAATGATGGCATTGTAGAAACCTAGTTTTATGGTTGTGAGGTGTGATGAAGTGAGGGTAGTGAGGGTGCTTTTATAGTTGAGGAGTGACATTATTGTAAATACTTACAAGTATTTACCATGGGGATGTATCCCTTACATAATGTGACTCAAAAATTGAATAATCATTGAGGGTATGGATTATTTGGTCTAATAAAACTTCAAAAAACAAAATAAATACATTTTTTAACATTTTTTTCTTTAACTTATAATTTTTTTATTTTTTTATTTTGATGTTTCACTAAGTTAACTAGTTTTCTAACCAATGAAATTCATCTATTAAGATTAAATTATTTTTATAGTTATTAGATTATTTTGGAAGCACTGATTATATATATAAAAAATAAAATAAAAAATCCGATGTTTGTAATAGATTAATTTTAACAAGAGAGCATGTAATAAGGAAAACACTTCTTTAACCTTAACTATGCCAGCAATGTTTTTTACAATTTCGGGGTCAACATGTTCATTA